>CM033641.1:44536103-45136103 GCA_019512145.1 Engystomops pustulosus | reverse complement strand
TTTTATCACTTTTTTATTGCATTTTTTGGATGAAATAGTAAAAATCATAATTTTTTTTTGTGGTTTCTATATCGTTTTTTTTTCTCTGGTTTTCATCAAGCGGGTACAATAATGATCTTTTTTTAATCTACCGGTTGTTACAGACGTGGCAATGCTATATATGTGGGATTTGTGTTATGATTTAGACTTTTTTGCGTTATATGTCTCTTTATTAATTAATTTATTTTTTATTGAATAACATTTTTTTTTTAAACTTTTTTACTTGTTCCACCATGGGACATGAACAAGAAATCATCTGATTGCTTGTTCATGATAATACTCTGCAATACTAATGTATTGCAGGGTATTAGCTGTGTCTGCCTATGCACGTGCATAAGCCGACACTGTGCCTTCAAGATAATGTCACAGACGGCATCTTACAGGCACTGCCTGCAGGCAGTGCTGGGGTCTTGGACCTCAAGCTACCATGGCAGCAATCGGTGCCCCCCGAAGATGGCGCATCTCTACATCCAATATATATGATTGCTGATGTATGGACTGACTAGCCTCACATCCATATGAACAATGTATAACATGAGCTAAATAGCGGGGATGTGCATGAAAACTGGCCACAAAAAAAAATGTATATCCGTAAACTCCTTACTTTATTGTAATATTATAGCACTAACATAAAAATATTTAAAAACATATGGCCACATGTGCCATAGTACAATGCATGAATGCGTACAATATGTGCAATATGCTGACAACCCCCAATAGGTCCGGTATGGACTAACACTGGTGTGGGTCTAGAAATCCTAATCTGCTGGGACTAGTTATGTATATGCAACATCCCCCACTGGGGCCTAGCCTTTTCTCGGGGCCTGGAGTCAGCCGGGGCTCGCAGTACCTGAGTGGCTGGCGGTTGCGGCCTAGGCACGTTAGTGTCACGGCGCTTGGTATGGGGAACCGGAGGGCTGTCCTACAGCCTGGCAGGTCTCCAGTAGGGTGGTGTTGGCAAGAAATGATGAGGGAGAGGCTGCTATAGCGGTTCTCCCTGGGGCAACCCTTTGGTGTCTAGAGTATGAGTCTTTGTGTAGTGGACAGGGTGCCAGTGATGATGGCAGCTGTAGTAGCAGGGACCAGACGGAGGCAGAGGTTGAACAAAAACAACTTACAGTTCTTTATTGGAACCGACAGGAACCGCAGCAACGTGCCTTTAACAGAGTAGTGGATTGCTGAGATGCAATTGGAGGGAGCCACAGGAGGTAGATCGCCAGCCTGGATGCAGAGGGCAGGCTGGGAGGTAGCTGTGTCCTAATAGGAAGCTTCAGCTTGTCCTGGAGTGCTTCAGATATCACCCTTGAAGGTAGGATGATACCCCTTTCCTCACTAACTCTTATCTATTAGCTCCACTCTTCAGGCAGGGGCTAGGCTCTTCCTGCTCTGGTCTGGTATGCTAGCTGTAAAGAATTTAGACTGGGGTTACTCCAGTCTGCTTCTGCAGACTTCTAGGTCTGGCTAGAACTGGTCTCTTCTCCCTCCAGGGAGAGACTGCCCTCTTCTGGAAGTTTCCTGACCGGGTCTTGTAACTCCCCTGGTCAGGTGGTGGCTGCTCCTCCAATTACATCTCAGCTTACAGAGAATAGAGTGCAATACATGTGATTGGATGACACATCTTACACCACATAAAACAATTAACTCCTGCCTTGCCAGGCAGGATCTACCACTGCAATGTTCCCCTGTGTCCTATAAGGACTATGTAGTGTGATGTTGTGACATGCTGTGGGGCTGACTAGACCCTACACAGGCTGCAAGCTACATGGTGGGACGTATTCGCAACCACTCCTCTGCCTTCCATCGGCGAGGGTGTTGCATATACAATGCAAATTGATCTAACAAATGAAGTGGCAAGTGCCTATAAAGTGATGAATGTGCTTCTTATACCATAAGCAGTCAAACACATGAAGTCCAAACAGCATAAAAATGATATCACCGTGTTAGCGTTGGGGGATGGAAGGTTGTGCCCCACGCGTTCCCCCTCCACGGGCTTCCTCAGGGATACCCTGAGGCATAAAAATATATTGCTAACTATTATGATACCCTCATTGTATCCACCCAATGTGGGGTGATCTCTGTTGTAACATGATTTTACAAATGTTTAATAAAACTTTGTGAAACAAAAATGCAGTCTACAGAAATGTTGAAGAGTCAAGTCTTAACTGGAACAGTTACCTTGAGAGCAACCAAGCAACCCAGCAATCTAGTGTCTGACATTGAAGTATTACCGATGTAGCCTGCCTTACGAGTGGCATGCTTTACCAGTTCTGTAATGCCCCACAGTGTCTTATCAACGTGACACAATTTTCTCGTGATCATTGGAGTAATACCTAAATGGGTTATTATGCCAGCATTGAGGCTACATAAATTATCATCCCACTATGTACTGTTTCTTAAAGAGGTTGAATTAAAATAAGCATATGGTCACTAATTAGACCTTACGAGTTTGTTCAAGTTTATGAGTATTCATGACTACTATTATAAGGTCCCTGCACGGAGATTGCTCATGACAGATAGAGCTCCATGATGCTCCATATGCGGCCACTTCATGGCCAGGAATATCTGGCTGATGAGGAAAAACTTTTAATACATGTACAGGCGGTCCCCTACTTAAGGACACCTGACTTACAGACAACCCATAGTTACAGACAGACCCCTCTGACCTCTGGTGAAGCTTTCTGAATGCTTTACTATACTCCCAGGCTGCAATGATCAGCTGTAAGTTGTCTGTAATGAAGCTTTATTGATAATCCTGGGTCCCATTATAGCAAAAAAAGTTTAAACTCCAATTGTCACTGGGGCCAAAATTTTTTTTGTCTGGATCTCCAATTATAAAATATACAGTTTCGACTTACATACAAATTCAACTTAAGAACAAACTTCCGGACCCTATCTTGTACGTAACCCGGGGACTGCCTGTACATTCTTCTTCCCACACGTATACACACATTACAAAACTACAAAAAAATTAAGGTAAATTGGCCAACCCCTGTACATGTTTATTACTAATTACTATAGCATGGTATTTTCTTTATACAGTAATAAATCCTATTTAGTAATATACTGGGTAATCTGAAAATTAGTTTTAAGATTCCAATGTCTAGGGCTCTGCTGAAATTTACCAATAACTATGAATTTTAGGACTGTGGAATATTTATAACTAGCTGTAGTACCCAGGGTTACCAGGGATAGTAAATAACTGTTCTTAGCTACAACAAAATAAAATTAGTTAACAAATATTTGGCACATAAAAAATTGCAAACCAAAGGAATACATTTTCTCTGCTCCTGTATCTGCCACTGTTCACACTACCTTCCCCTGGTCCTTTAGCTAGGTTGTTTTTGCTGATGGGGGTGCTAAAGTGATTGAGATCATTAGAAGGCAGCCCTGCATTGGTGAGATCTGTATTCAGCCATGTGCTTCCAAGATTTATGCTATCGTAATAGTGCCCCCTCTCAACACTGTAATTCTGGTATTCTATTCATGAATTACTAAGCTTGGAATAGTCACTGTCTTCATCTCATCCCTTGAATGTGACTGGCATTTCAGAAATTATATAACAATAGATAGATTATTGCAGCTCTGGATGTGACTGGAGTATCAGAATTGCAGCTGTGTTAAGACTGCAGCTCTGGACGTGACTGGAGTATCAGAGATGATCTAATGTCTCTACAAGAGTGCTGGCAATATCATATTAGCTTATACATAACTGTCTTCAATACTAAAAATGTCCTTTGTTGCCTACTGCAACCGATCAATGCTCAGAGCTTACTGTATATTAAGGACCTATAGCAAATAGAAGCTGACTTGTGATTGGTTGCTGTATAAGCTAACTGCCGCAAGAGCAAACAGACAATGGCGTCTGAAATTTGGCGGTTAGGTTAATCAGCTTATTTTGGAAAGTACAATCTTCTATATTATCCATTATTAATTATTTTCCCTTTTAATCCGTATACTTTTTAATTCAGGGAGGTTATCTAAGAATATAAAATGGTAAATTAATGATTTTTAATATTGTGTTAAATTGCAGAATCCCCCAGGGTGTTGAAATGACAGAACCATGTCACTTTGCCATAACAATGCAGTGTGATAAGGTACCATCTGCAATAAGCCACAGAACACTCCATTGTCTTGATTATTTCCCTGTCTGTTTCAAAGCAACAAAGTGTTCTTTAGATCTCACTCTGTACTATGAGACTGTTTAAAATTCATTAGTCAAGTGACTTTGCATACCTAAAACATCTTTAATTAGACAAAGACGGAGACAGGGAGACTGATTAATCTAATATAGAAAGTATTGTTATAGACACAATACATGTTTCTGGGATGGATGAAGCTTATTTATCATAGTATGACTTTGCAATTGCAGTTCGTTTGTATTATAATAGAAGAATAATTACATAGTAACATTTAAAGCTAGAACAGATATTAAAATTTTGAAGCACCAAATAAGGAATTTAGTAAACAACAGAATATATCATATATATTTTACTTTTAGGTGTACAAGCTAGGAATATGTGATGACTCCCCCACCCCCCCATGCATCACAATGTACAATGTGTCAGTGATTGCATGTTTACAGGCGCAAGTCCATGCAATGCCATAGTCGTTAGGTCTTAATATATTGGCAGTGTATTATAGATACGTTCACATGAAAGCAGCTTCTAGTCCTATCCTGGGCTGAAGAAAGTAAAAAAGTCAATAAATAAAAATGTAAAAAAATATTAAATAACATTATAATCCCATTATAAAGTCTTCCTTTCCCCGTTAAAATGACTAATTATTAAAAAAACAAACATATTTGATATCACAAAATATTTTTGGTAACAAAGTATTTGCAATGACCCAGACTATATATCAAACTCAGAATTTACCCTGCTCTCTAAAAAAATATAAAACACAGATGGTCTCCTACTCCATCAGATTTACAGACGACCCCTGGTTACAAACGGACCTCTGGATGTTGGTAATTTGCTGTACTTTAGTCTTCAGCTACAATAAACAGCTGTAACAGTTATCACATGTGTCTGTAATGAAGCTTTATTGTTAATCTTGGTTCTTATTACAATCCAACATTTTTAAAATTCAATTGTCACAGAGGCCAAAAAAAATTTGGTTGGGGTTACGATTAAAATATACAGTTCTGACTTACATACAAACTCAACTTAAGAACAAACCTAAAGAACCTATCCTGTATGTAACCTGGGGACTGCCTGTAATGGTAAAACAGTTATTTTTGTGTGGAATTTCTGGTAGTCTGGAGTACAAGCGCTGGAAAGCAATCTCTGCCAGACCAGACCTGGGGGAAATTTCTGATACAGTCTGTGCCGGTTTTCCAGCGGAGGCTATAGTAAATTCGACATCCTGGAAATGGGGATTTTTACATGGCTTGTCTGGACAAAGCATATTAAGTTCCCCCCAATATGTTTAAAACCATCAGTTGTGCAGATTTTGGATTTACGTTATTGAAAGAAGCACCAACAAAATTATAGAAAAACAAAAGGGACTTTTCAATGAATGAAAGGGGTTGTTAAGATAAAAAAAATTGATATATGGCTGGTGGGGGGCTTAAAAACAATAAACTACTTATACTCACCTACTACTTATACTCGTTATCCCGTGGCATCAGCCATCACTGCTGAGTCTCTGCTTGTTTAAAGAAGCCGGTGGTACTTTCCCAACCAATGGTGCTCATCTGCTACAACAGGATACCCGGCAGTAGCTGGCGCTTCAGGGGTCAGGACGGATCTGTAAAAATACAGAGAACAGGAGTACCAGAGGAGGTGAGTATAAGAAGTTCATCTACCTTTCTAGGGGTGAGTATTGGGTAGGAATGGGGGTGTACCGTAATGGGGAAATAATGGTTTTTAATGGTGTATAAATATAATGGTATCAGCAACTGTATATGATTTGTCTGAAATCTAGTATTATGGTTATTACATTCTTTTTAAGCCCCCCACCCCCTCAAGCCAAATATGAAATCCCCCCAACAACCCTTTTAAGTTTATATCATGACGAATAAATGGTTGATAATAAAGTTGAGGGCATACTTATATAAAAGCTGCAGGTCAAAAATTGGAGGAGCATGAAAACAGAATAGAAAACTCAAGTGGCAATTTTACATTTGAAATATGTTGACCCTTTATTATGTGACCCCATCATATTTTTGTTTAATTTCTGAAATATTCGAAATGCACTTATATTTCTGATCTAAGTGCATTTTCATCGGCAGTAACATTTTTCACTCGTTTAAGGGCTGGATATAAATGCACTGAACTATTTTATATCCTTTGTAAAATGCCAAGTGTGCAATGCATAAATACAGAATATATGAGTCACATGAAAGGGCTGTCTAAACATTTCAGAGCGTGCAGTGTTCAGAGGAGAGCTGAAAGTCAGGAAGGATGTAGCATGGTGAAAGATTCTTATTTATAGCCCAAGGAGAGTAATAAGAAGACAATTTCTAGCAAATATGTCAAACGATCTGTCTAACTACAGCAAATAACCCACTTCAAAAACGAATTAATTTGCCAATAGTTTTGCTTCAGCTTTGAAACTTCATTCTTATACTTACTTTTTATTTAGATTTAAATACAATTATAACAGATTTTTGTAATACAGATTTTAGTAGTACTTGGTTTATTGTTTCTTCATTGTCCAGCTATTCGGATAGAATGTTAAAAAGATATTTTTGGTCATTTTTACAGATAAATTTTAAAACTTTCCCTTTATAAATCATCATTTACAGTACACAATACATTTTAGAAGTATATTGCAGGTTTTTAGGGACTGAAATGTATCAAACACTACTCTAGGTGATGGCCTCTGACTAGGCAATGGTCTCTAGATTAGTTTCTGCACCGGTGATCCCCACCCTTTTTAGCCCTAAGGATCAGTATAGGGCAATGCAGAAAGTTTGTGGATAAGATTCAGAGAGGGGGGGGGGTACCGTGAGTCCTAAAGAATAAAGTGTTTTTACTTCTTTACACATCCCATTACCCACAGAAGAAGCGGCCACAACCTGAAGGTGTGGTGGAGGTGCCTGGCTTTGCATTTTTATCCCTCATACCTCCCATTCCGTTTGTAAATCTTCAGTAATGTTTTTTGACTGACTCCTCCTCCTAAAAGATCCATGGATTGACTGGTGGTTAGGAAACATATGTTAGAAGAAACGAAAAACTAAAGCCAAGCCAAATCAAGAGAAAGCATAAGAGTCAAAATTGTGATAAAAGAAATAGTCACAACAAACAGATCGCAAGGCTTTACAGAATCAGATGGTCAGAAAGCAGAAGTATGCAACTCAAATCCTGGTGAGACAGAATTATTACCTAGAGTAGGAATACCAAATCAGGGGAATAGAAGTACAGGCCTATGGATAGTTGTGTAGCAGGATACTTAGCTAGCTGAGAAAATCACTCCGGGTTTTAACCCTTACCTACTAGCACTGCAAATAAGGAATGTGACAAATCCATTTTGTATCTGGATTTTACTTTACTTTATTTTGAGTTAGCAAAAGAAAAAATTATTTTTTAATGTTTGTTGGGGCACATTTATCATGAGGCAGCGTATGATGTGTTGACTTCCCATCGGCCACCTCATAAGTCCCAGCGGCTGCTCGCAGTGTGCAGTGCCGGGCAGAGAATTCTATGCTAGGTCTGGCCTGGTAATGCCAGTTTTTTAGCCTGCACCTGAATGAGCACAGGTTTATCTAATGCGCAGACTCAGAGCAGGAATACCCTGAGTCGGTTCATTTTGCCTCCGATTGCAACCCTTTCACTCCTCTCCACACGCACTCGGCAAGCCCATAGTAAGACTACGGGAGTATGTGTTAATAGGAGTAAACTGTGGCAAGTTTCAGTCATTGGACATCTAAGCGGCGGAGGCTCCGTTCTCCCTGCCATGTCCATATGAAGTAAGGAGCTGTACCCCAATCTGGGCAGGAACACAACCTATTTTATAATTTGGGGTGTGGCTTCATGGCACAATTAGAGTATGGTACCATTCTTTGGGGGCTTAAGCTGGCTGTGTACATGAGGCCTTACCTTGCATAAAATCTTTAATGAAACAAAAAATCTTTGTAGTCCAAGTTAGTAAAATTCCAATCACTTCAGGAAAATATATTTATAAATATGCATGAAATGGAACATAGATATCATTCTTTCGAATCTACTCCTCTATTATTTATCAAACTACCAATAGGTACTTACTGTTTTGAGAACATATTGCCAAAGTCTTCTAACAACATTGGAAAAAATTGCTGCCATTAGACCTGGCAGGGAACATCCTTGTTGCTTAGTGATGCCTAGGTAGGTAGCACTAGGAATTGTAAAAGTCTTGAAGACTTATACATTGCCGCCAATAATAATGGCCTGAAAGGCAAGGTGTAATCAGTATGCAATATATTTTTTCAATTTCATATATTTCTTAGACTTAAGATTTACTAAGAAATATTTCCAACTGAATCTATTAGAGTTCTGTAGACGGTTGACATTTCAGCTGTTTTGAAGATATTCTGAAAGTTCAGTAGCTTCAAGTCTTGTAACTGGCATGTTGTTTTGCTCATTTTCCCTTTTTCTTTTTTTTCTGGTTCACTTCTTTCCATTTCTTTGTCACTCTGTAAATCCAGCATCCTGGAGTCGTCACATGGTATTTCGAAAGTCAGTTTCTCCAAGTTCAGTGTCTTTTTTATTTTAAATATTGGTTTAACTATTACGGTAAGTTTGTATGAAATCGTTTTTATTTTGCACAAAAACAGTTGTAAATGTAGAATTGGATCTATTTGGAAACTGAACATAAATTAGATGCTGATTCCAAAGGTTACAACATTTATGGCCAAATTGTGTCCATTATTTCCAGTACTGTCTTAACTCTCTTGAGCATGGAATTAATTAGTAGTTCACAGTGTGCCTATGTTACCCTCTTCTACTCCTCCATGTCAACCCCATGAAGCTGGTGGATGTTAGAGGACTGCGCTTCACCACCTGCCCTTTGAGGATGCCGCACAGATTCCCTATAGGATTTGGGTCTGGAGGTGTTTGTCTAGTCCAGCACATAACCCTCAGTTTCTTTAGCAAGGCAGTGGTTGTCTTGAAAACATGTTTGGAGTCCATATTGCATCAGAATACTGTCCTGTGGCCAAATTCCCATATGGAAGGGATTATGCTCTGCTTCAGTATGTAAGCATGGTGACCATGGTTCTTTCAATCAACTATTTGCAAGGGGGTGGATAGTCGCCTTTTTATCTGTCAATCTTGTTTGGTCATGTTCATCACTTCTCCCTCTACAATAACTATAGTAATATTTAGAGAAAGGGGAAAAAGGGGAGAAAGGTGAATCTGAGGGAGATGGTGAGAAGGAAAAGATAAGGATCCTGAGGGGAATAAGAACACGGTCTAGAGATAAAAGAGAGTTTTCTACTAGAGAAAAATAAAAGACAAATGCGTGAAGAAATGTTCTCTGTTAAAATAAGAGAGAGGTGGTGAGGGAAGGAGTCAGTCAGTGAAGCCAAGCTATTGTAAAGGACATTCATGAGGTAAAAATGAGACAAAACTGAAGTAAAGTGAACTCATTCTCAATGATTAGTAAGAGGCAAAGGTTTTATCCAACATTGCTATAGAAATCAGGGAGATAATTTTCTTTACTGAGACAGACAGCTGCTGACAGAGATACAGATATGTGACTGTGAGGTAAACGACTGGTTTACCACCGTTTCTGACTAAATATATACTCGTTCAAAGAAATATTTATTAATTTCAAGTTAATTTTTTGGTCCGTTGACCCAAGCTGTTGGAATCATTTACAGTAAGCAAGCGAAATAAAAGAAAGATAACATACTGTGACTCATTATTGGTAAACTGAGGTCTTATATATTTCCCCACTGCTGGCATCACTTATGTAGGCCCAAACCATGACGTCACCACCTGCATGCTTGACTGTAGGAAAGAGACACATGTCTTTATACTCCTCACCTGGTTGCCACCATCTGAGACATGATGACAGTCATAATAAACAATTTCATGCAGTGTCCTGTGGATGGCATCAGGGTGGCACCCACCCCTGTGACCTCTAAAACATTGCAGGCAGCACTCATATCCTGAAAAGATAGCCTGTGGATCTGACGCTGAGCATGTGCACTCAACTTCTTTGACCGAACGTTACAAGGTCTATTATGAATGGTTAGTTGAAATGATATTGCAAAAAGCTATGGACGCTTGTGAGCCTCAAACTAGATTCCTCTTTTTTTCATGCATAGGACACTTTCATAAAGAAATTTTCAGTTTAGGTGCCACTTCTATTGTGTTGCAAATTGCTTTGTACATGCCTTTTTCCAGACGTTTCAGGTCTTCTGTCTGAGGTAAGATATTTATTGGTCAAGGGTTGTAGTTTGTAGGAATTGCAATGTTCTTCTTATTGGAGGTGATATTGTATTTGATAAGTGCCACAGCTTAACAAAGTTCCATTCTTTCTCTCCCTGTCTTATATCATTGGAAATAGGTGTTGTTGTTTTTATAGTATGGCAACATTTGGCCTGCTAGGTGCTAGTGTCAGAACCCCAGTACAGGAACACCACGCAGCTGCTATCGGGACACTCAACATAGTGCCTGGGATTGCAACTCTCCTTAGCTTTCCAATCATTTTAGGTTGTTCCTATATCTAGTCTGTAACTGTTACAGGTATATTTATATGCAGAGAGATATTTTTTAATTAGCATTTTAGAGCATTTTTATTAGTTTCTGCAAAGTCAAAATGTACATACACTAAGATTACTATGACTTACATTTTGGAGAGCCCATATGATGAACTCATGTCCTTGGAAGCTCCCGATTAATTGGAGGTTAATTGGAGGTTAATCAGAGTTAATGAACACTGCTTCTTTGTGTAACATTATGGGTAAGTCTAAGGAAATCAGCCAATATATCAGGAACACTTGCACAAGTATGGTTCATCCTTGGGTGCAAACAAGATGGGAATATCTAGCCATACCCCTCAGGAAGGAGACTGGTTCTGTGTCACACTTAAGGGTATACTATGATGCAAACATACTTCTTGTATAGATCTATAGTACCAGTATAGTACCAGTATAGGTGGATTATATTTTGTTAAACCTCTGTAAATTATATGTAATAACATAAATGCTTGATTTTCTAAAAAATCAATACACATTGAGGCACATGTACCTTTTATTTGGCTTATTTCTTTTCTACTACTTTTTAAACTTTTTCTTGTTGTTATTTATCATTATTCAAATAAAGTATTAACTAAACATGATTTTAGACTTGCTCCTTTCCCCTTTTTTGTATACCACAATACACCTGAAATATTGAATGGACATTGATTTGTTAAGCACTACAGAATATGATGGTGTTATATAAAATAAAGATTATTATTATCTACTGGAGGTCTGGGCTTCAGGCTGTACATCCATCCAGAATGTAAGCAGTATCAAAAAGTATTTGAAATATTAAAACAGGTACACTGAGGACCTCTAGTGCCATAAGAAGATAACTACACAGTACATTACAATCCGATCACATAATAACAGTAAAACCTTCTGAAGACCAAGCTCAGTACTAAAGAAAATGGACCATAAATTATAATGGAGAACTTTGCTTTCATCATACTGGCCCACATTTACAAACAACAGTGCAGTGTGTACCTGTGTAGTGTGCTGTGGGCAGAATTTCCAGAATTTCTGACACAAGTTCTGCATAAATCCGGCACCCCCTGCACTGCTCTAACAGAGTGCACTACTTTTTTTGGTCCAGAGAAATTTCGCATCAGATATAGAGCAGCCGTGGCACAGTTTGCACAAGAAAGAACATGTAAAGTCAGACAGGAAACTGGTTTTAGTAAATCTGGGCCACTGTTTTGTGACATTGTTAAATCCCCATTGTTTTCCCATGATTTAACAATACTGGGGCAGATTTACTTACCCGGTCCATTCGCGATCCAGCGGCGCGTTCTCTGCGGTGGATTCGGGTCCGGCCGGGATTCACTAAGGTAGTTCCTCTGACGTCCACCAGGTGGCGCTGCTGCGCTGAAGTTCCCCGAGGCCCGCTGGAATGCACTCAAGTTCACCGGCCTATACCTGGTGAAGGTAAGTGCAAGTCCCGCGGCACTTTTTGTTTTTTTTTCCGAATCCGTCGGGTTTTCGTTCGGCCACGCCCCCCGATTTCCGTCGCGTGCATGCCGGCGCCGATGCACCATGGATCATTAAAGTAAACGCATGGTGATGCGAGGACCAAACCTACCATTCACGGGTTTGACACCCACGAACTCCGAACACACATCATTATTTGGGATTCGGGTCTGTGTTTTTGGAAAAAAAGCGTAAAGCTGCTTGATTGACTGCAGAAACTTCCGGTCAATTAGCACTGGCACTTACTCTGTAGGCATGTCTGTGGTTGGCCACTCGTCCTGGCGTCATTACACTCAATTATCCAAGACAATATAAACCGCACACTCTTTTCTAGTGGTGAAGACTCACCAAAACCTCTTACTACATAACTTACAGTCAGATCTAACTTGACAAAGGTCGGGATGACCGAAACATCGTAATTTTGATCTGTTTCTTGTGAAAAATCCTCACTGATTTGTTGCTTTATGGTGAAGGCTTTATCATGTGAAAAATTTGTTGAAAAATAAAATAAGAGAAATAAGAATATAGAACGTGTATGCCATGTTTTCCGATTGGTCATTACACTCAAGTGACAGCTAGAGAGAGCTTGATGCTCATCACAGGGTGAGGAAGCTAGACTAGGACTTGAGAAACAGCAGCAATTGCCCATGCCAGGGCACTGAGGTGTATACCAGAGGCTCCTATTATTAGGTACTGGTGGTATACAGCAATACTTTCTAAGACCAGACCTGTAATGCTTCATCCAGCTAGATCTTGAAGAAAAATCATAAATCATCAACAATCATACTATGTTTGCAAAGTCTCTCCTGTCAGAGAATATTGCACTTTTCTATCAAGTTCAGAAAAGTGTGGTCAGTTAGAATAATGCATAAAAATGCCTAGTTCAGAAAAGTGGGGTCAATGAGAATAATGAACACAAATATGTGAATCAGAAAAGTGTGGTCAGTGAGAATAGCACGCACAAATGCCTAACTTACAAATGTCCTGCTGTTAAAGGAAATTGTGCTTATCTACCTAGTTCAGATCTCCTGTAAGAGAAAACAGTACTTTTCTATCTAGTTCAGAAAAGTGTGGTCAGTGAGAATGTCAGACACAAATACCTAGTTGAGAAATGTCCTGTTGCCAGAGTATATTGTGAGCTTCTAACTAGTTCAGAAAAGTCATTTAGTCTGAGAAACTTGTGCTTTTCCACTTAGTTCAGAAATCTTGTTGTTAGAGAATATTGGACTTTTCTACCTAGCTCAGAAAAGTTTTGTCAGAGAAAATTGCACTTTCCTACTTCGTTTTGATGTTTGGTTATCAGAGAAAATGGGGGAGATTTACTTACCCGGCCCATTCGCAACACGTTCTGTGCAGTGGATTTAGGGTCTTCCGGCTATTCACTAAGGTAGTTCCTCCGCCATCTACCAGATGTCGCTGCTATGCTGAAGTTCGCCGAGGTCCGCCGGAATGCACGAGCCTATACCTGGTGAAGGTAAGCGCAGGTCCCGCAACACTTTTCTTTTTTAAATGCTGCGTTTTTTCTCCGAATACGTCGGGTTTTCCTTCAGCCACGCCCCCGATTTCCGTCGCATGCATGCCAGCGCCGATGCGCAACAATCCGATCGCGTGCGCCAAAAACCCAGGGCAATTCAGGAAAAATTTGCGCAAATCGGAAATATTCGGGTAACACATCGGGAAACTGCGAATCGGGCCCTTAGTAAATGACCCCCAATGTATTTTTGCACAATGCAGGACAAGTACAAAATTATAAGGCAGAAGAATAGTCAAGGTTCGTAAAAATAGTCAGTTCAGGATCACAGCAAAATTACAGCAAAGTATTACAGAATCTCACAAGGAGCAAGAATACACATTCAATAACAGGTCACATTGCAACTTCACCCAACGCGGTCTGACCTTTTTCGGGTAGCTGGAAGAAGCCGGGGTCCTCTCTACTGGAGTGACTGGCAATGCGGCCTTGTGGCTAGCGATGATCACGGGGCTTGGTATCAGGAGCACACAGACTGGCAAGTCTCCAGCAGGTGGTGTGCGCAAGAAAATGGAGGGAGAGGCTGACAGAGTAGGTTGTGTGGAAGGAATCCCTGGTGATGGAAGATGGGGGCACCTAGGATGGTGAACAGCCTAATCCAGGGATCACACTAAGGCATGTTGCTACAGAATAACTTACAGTTCTTTATTGGAACAGCAAACAGCAGTCAACAGCCTTAAACATCAGCAGACTTCTGGTGACAGAGGTAGCTGGTTGCAGGCCACAGGAAAGGTAATTCCTCACAGCCTGGTAAAGTATCTTCAGGCTGGGCTGGTTAGGTCCTGATGCTGGAGTTCTGTTCTGGTCTGGTTTCAGGCAGCTTGCCTCTGCTTCTTCCTGGGCTGACTTCCTGGACTGACTAGAACCATGTGCTCCCACCCACTAGGGGTTTTATAACCTCCACTTGTGAGGTAGCAAACACTTGTCCAACCAGCTTACGCCTTCCTTGCAGCAAGTACAGAGCATTTAATTGTATTGTATGATTAACACTTAGCCTTCCAGGCAGAGAATTACAGCTGCATATACCAAGTTACCCATGCTAGAGACCTCCTAGTGAGGTGATCAGTCTCACCAGGCAGCTCCTGACATAGAGGGAGAAGTTTGCAACACTTATTAACCCTTTGCATCGGCAGGGGTGTTGCATACTCCCTAAGTAATTGAATGAGCCGCCCACCGCTCAGCTATGGACCTTCTGGGTATACGAGCTGGGGCTGGAAGGTAATGACACAGCCTCCAGACAGTCCACACATGCTATATACTTGGAGGGGCATAAAATAAGTAAAGTGCACTTTAGAAAAGTGCTTTAGATATGTGGTTATGTTGAAGACATGGTCCTGGTTAATGGAACCGGGGTTGGTATTGGACTAAATGACATACAGTTGGTAGCTATCACCCTTAAACCAACCATGTACTTAGGTAAGGCAAGTGTCATGTCCTGTAAACCACTCCTTGCACCAAGGCCTTAAATTTGTCCGAAGACCCATCACCTAGGTCAGCGGTTCTCAACCTGTGGGTCGGGACCCCAGCGGGGGTCAAACGACCAAAACCGGGGGTCGACTAAAGCCATCGGAGCCGCAATTTTATTGTGTTTTCACTGCAAGTTGCATGGTTTGGGGTCACCACAACATGAGGAACTGTATTGCGGGGTCCCAGCATTAGAAAGGTTGAGAACCACTGACCTAGGTGGTATAGTCGTAGACCTGTGACATATAATATATAGTATACCTGCCATCTTGTGGTCTTACCCTAGTGTATGATGTCTAGGTGACACTGTTTAGACACCCCCAGTACCCTAAAGATCCACGGTTTACAGAGGCGACACAAGTATGAAGCTCTGATTTGAGACGTAAGCCTGTAGTCAAGATTGGACATAAACAAATAGATAGTCTGATACAATCTTTCCACATGGCTGGTAAAGCCTATCAAAAGGGTTAATGCAGACTAACATATAGTATTTGGTTACTATATTAGTGCAAACATCTAGTGCAACAAATAATAAACAAGAGTCCTTTTCAACTGAAAGGAAAGACGTTAAGTGCATATCAACAGACCTTTCCCAGAAAAAAATTGGGGAATGACTCTCTCAAAGGCCTCACTTTGAGGCGAAAAGGTGAAAAATCTATGTAATGAGGGGCACAGTCCTTAGGAGATAAGGTAGTTGTTGCATGTCAGGACTCGGGGTCAGTGAACCCTCTTGACCACCGCCGTAGATGGTACTAGCCGACACCTGGGACCGGAGTCTAAGTGGAACCTGGTCTTCGCCAGAGCCCGCCACAGAGCGGGATGGACTTCCACAGGTTCCACAGGTTCGACTAGCCCGCAGTGGCAGCCAATGTCACGGTACAGAATTGGAACCCAGACTCGTGGTCAGGTATAGGCAGGTTGTCAGGGCAGGTGGCAGAGAAACAGAGTCAGGGTCAAGTCCGAGGTCACAACGGGAGAGCAGAACAGGAATGCAGGAGGGAAGCTTTCTCAATTGTATGAAGCTCAAAGATCCGTCAGGGAGCTGGTCTTTATGGGAAACCCGGAAGTGCCAGCGCCAATCGGTGTTGCGCTGGCCTTTAAATCTTCAAGTGCCGGCGGGCGCATGCCCTAGGGAGCGGGGACATGCGCGCAGCCTAGTCTGGATGGGGGCAGGAGTGTGGAGAGGTGAGTGCGGGCTGGGGGACGGGGCAGTTATGCCATGGAGAGGGACATTGGTGTGCCTGCAATCTTCGGCATGGATCGTAGGGACACCCGTGACATTGCATCTGCTTTCAGCAGAGATGCTTTTGAGCACCACTGGGGAGACATACAGCAATGTCTTTGGCTTTTTAATAAATAGAGATAGGATAAGAGTCTCAGGAAAGTCTCTGGCTCCATCAAGCAATGGGAAGTGTGGTCTCAGCCCAACTGAGGATAGCAAAGAAGTAGCATAGTCATAAATACAATGTGGAACAGTAGCTGTTAGGGTTGTAGTCCTTACGCTGGGATAGCTGGTACCCTTGCAGATATGCAGGGGCCTTTCCCTTTTGTCTCCCTCTGAGATCTGCAAAGGGCCCGTTGTGTGGATACCTCTGGTTCTTCACTGCCTTCCTCACAATCAGGAACTGGAACCAGAGGCTTGGGCACCTCAGAGTCAGTGGTGGCAGCAGGCCTAGGAATGGAGTCGCCCTCCAAGGGCAGCAGCACATGGGACTGCAGTATAGGTGATAACCTTTCTGTCACAGTCTATGGGGATTAGTCCCTTGGGACTAAGAAAGTGGACTCCCTGGACCACCGCGGGAGATAACAACCTTAGCCGCACCCGGGAGCGGAGTCTAAGTGAACTCCTGGTCTTCGCCAGAGCCCGCCGCAAAGCGGGATGGTCTTGCTGAGGCGGGAGTCACCAGGTCGCTCCGTGGGTGCGACTAGGCCCGCGGTGGCAGCCAAGGTAGGGACACGAGGACCACGGGAAGGCAGGCAGGACCACGGGAAGGCAGGCAGGCAGGACCACGGGAAGGCAGGCAGGACCACGGGAAGGTAGGCAGGCTAGGACCTTGGAAGGACGGCGGCAAGGCCTCTGAAGGACGGCTGGCAGACCTCAGAAGGACCACTAGGATATGGACCGTCACAGGATGCAGGACCGCCCAGGATTGCAGGACACCGCCAAGGAATGCAGGACACGCCATAGGAATGCAGGACACGCCACAGGATAACAGGATCACAATAGGATACACACGTAACAAGGGAACACAGGAAACCAGGAAACCGGAACACACACACGGAAACAAGGAATCACAGAATCCACAGAGGCGTCTGGAAAACGCCGGGAACACAGAGGGCTTTCTCTTCAGTAACAGGACATTGAGATCGGCAGGGGATGCTGGGAGTCCCCAGGCTATATAGCCGAGCCAGGAATGCCAGAGCCAAAAGAAGGACGCGGCCCTTTAAGGGCTGGGAGAAGTCCGCGCGCGCCCCCTTAGTGGGCAGGAGCAACGCGACGCATGGAAGAAGCATGCGGCCTACAAGCTGGGAGCAAGAGTGCAGGCCGGAGCAGGAGAGGTTACAGTGAGGCTGGGAGAGCGGGGGACCGCGGCCAAAGCAGGCACGGGTACCCTCAATCCGTACGAGGATGCGGGTGTAACAGTGACAGTCCCCCCCCTTAGGGCCTCTCTTCTCATTCTCGATTAAGCACGCTGTTCTTATTCTACGCCTCTCAATCTTCTGTGGGATGAGGAACCTTAGGAGGAGAGAAGGCAACGGGAAAGACTTGGAAGCCGCCAGACTGGGTGGCCTAGGCCAACGGAGCAGCATCAGGGGAGGGCCGAGCAGCCGTGGCAAGCTGTGGGAGTCTGCGAGCGCCACTGGAGCAGCCGACAGGAAGTGCTGGAGACCATGGGAGCAAATGCGAGAAGCTGCAGAGGTGGAGAGCTCTGGAGCAGTTGCGGGAAGCTGCGGAGGGCTGGGAGTCTCTGGAGCAGCTGCGGGGAAGCTGCGGAGGCTGGAGAGTCTCTGGAGCGAGCTGCGGGAGTGCGGAGGCGGGAGGAGGATCTCTGGAGCAGCTGCGGGAAGCTGGGAAGCGGAGAGTCTCTGGAGAAAGCGCGGGGAGAAGATGCGGAGGTGGAGAGTCTGGGAGCAGCTGCTGGGAAGCTGCGGAGGGGGGGAAGGTCTCTGGAAGAATCGCGGAAGAGCTGCAAAGGCTGGGAGTCTCTGCAGCAAGCTGCGGGAACTGCGGAAGCCCTGGAGCAGCTGCGGGGAGCGCGGAGCCACGTGAGCAGTGCGGGGAGCTGCGGAGCCATGGAGGCGCATGCGGGGAGCTGCGTGAGCACTGGAGCAGCTGCGGAGAAGCTGCGGAGACCATGGAGCAGCTGTGGGGAGCTGCGGAAGCCACTGGGGTAGAGCAGCTGCGGGGAGCTGCGGAGCCACTGGAGCAGCTGCGGGAGTGCGGAGTCACAGGACCAGTGTGGGGAGCTCGGAGCACCTGGAGCAGCTTTGGGAAGCTGCGGAGTCACGGGAGCAGATCTGGGAAGCTGCGAAGGCTTGGGCGCCGCTGGAGAAGCTCTGGGAAGCTGGGATGGCCTTGGGCGCCGCTGGAGCAGCTCTGGGAAGCTGCAGAGGCTTGGGCGCGCTGGAGCAGCTCTTGGGAAGCTGCGGAGGCTGGGCAACGCGGGAGCGAAGCTCTGGGAAAGCTTGCTGAGGCTTGGGCGCCGCTGGTGAGCTCTGGGAAAGCTGCGAGCTTGGGCGCGATGGTGCAGCTCTGGGAGCTGCTGAGGCTTGGGCGCCACTGGTGCAGCTTCGGGAAGCTGCTGAGGGCTTGGGCGCCACTGGTGCAGCTCATGGAAGCTGCTTGAGGTTTGGGCGCCGCTGGTTGTGCAGCTCTGGGAGGAGCTGTGAGGCTGGGCGCTGCTGGTGCTGCAGCCTGGGAGAGCTGAGAACACTGAGCACCGGAACCATGCAGGACAGATGAGGGGTCGAAATTGAGAGGTTCAAATCTGGACTGGATTTTGCAAGGAAAAACTGTATGGGTAACCATGTCCGGGTACACTATCCCATAGAGGAGTAGCCCAGTCCAGCGCCTCTCCAGTGAGCAAAGAAAAAAACGGCATGCCAACTTAGAGCGTTCGGGGGTTTTTGACTGGGAGGATGTCACTTTGATGTACAACGAGCATGGACACAAAACTCCTGCAAAAATTGGGTTTGCCACTCAAATTTTTGTGCATCAAAATAGTCGGTTCCAGAGTTCGGCTGCCGAAAAAAATGGCTGGGGGACAGAAGAAAGAGAGGGTCACAGGAGCCTGCTGGCTGGAAGGCAATAAACCGCAGGTGGTCGCAGAGTTGTCCAAGGTTCTTTTGCGCAGCAATCTCTTGGGATGGGATGCCTAGTGGCAAGCATGCTGGGAAGGTCACCCAGAAGCAGGTATGGATCCTTGACACTGTCCATGGCTTTGGCAGAGATCATGACCTTGGTGGAGTCCATGGATACTGTCACAGTCTATGGGGATTAGTCCCTTGGGACTAAGTAAGTGGACTCCCTGGACCACTGCGGGAGATAACAACCTTAGCCGCACCCGGGAGCGGAGTCTAAGTGAACTCCTGTTCTTCGCCAGAGCCCGCCGCAAAGCGGGATGGTCTTGCTGAGGCGGGAGTCACCAGGTCGCTCCGCGGGTGCGACTAGGCCCGCAGTGGCAGCCAAGGTAGGGACACGAGGACCACGGGAAGGCAGGCAGGCAGGACCACGGGAAGGCAGGCAGGACCACGGGAAGGCAGGCAGGACCATGGGAAGGCAGGCAGGCAGGACCACGGGAAGGCAGGCAGGCAGGACCATGGGAAGGCAGGCAGGCAGGACAACTGATGGAAGGCTGGCAGGACCTCTGAAGGACGGCTGGCAGGACCTCTGAAGGACGGCTGGCAGGACCTCTGAAGGACACTAGGATACTGGACCGTCACAGGATTGCAGGACCGCCACAGGATTGCAGGACCGCCACAGGAATGCAGGACTGCCACAGGAATGCAGGACCGCTTCTGCTTGCTTTGTGCGTTCTCGACCTTGATATGTGCAGTCTACAATCTCTCAGGCGTCCTCCAGGTATATTATATATTATATTATATGTGAAAAAAATGTATACTAGTTAAAAGTGTGTGTTTTTTCCACCTGTGACGTTATCAGACTCTTTTTGGTTCGAACTTTGTTTTAAATACGACATTAGCAATAGTACATGTTAGCCATGATGAAGAGTATTTTTTACTCGAAACGCGTAATTGTGAGTCAGGGGATTCCATGTCTAGAGCCTTACCTGCTGGCAGATGACCATGCCTCCCAAACATCAGGTTGTAGGGAGTGTATCCAGTGGAGCAGTGAGTGGTGTTTTTGTAGAGATAAACCAGCTTGGGTAGGAGATTCGGCCAGTCAGGCCTTTTTACAGGTGGCAAAGTTGAGGCAAACCTCATGTTGATGAGGTTCTGGCTCATCTTCTTGTAGAGACCAATTTCCATGAGACTGGTTCTTAGCTTCTTGCAGCCATAGAGATCACACAACTCCTGGAAAAGCTGGGACTCAAACACTGACCTTTGGTCTGTTTGGATCTTATCCGGGCACCCATAAGGTAGGATGAAGCTTTTCCACGGGGCTGGTGGTCAGGTCCTTGACTGATACAGCCACCATGAACTTGGTGTAGTAGTTCATGATGGCGATAGCGTAGATATAGCCAGACCAGTATGACTTAAACTTTATGTGGTCTAGGACCACAATCTCCAAGGGATGTTGGCTCACAATGGGGTGTAATGGAGCCCTTTGATAATGTCGCACTGCTTGAGCGATGGCACAGGATGGGCACTCCAGACACCAGGCCTCAATGCTGTGCTTCATGTTTACCCAGTAGATTAGGAGTTCCAAAGTCTCACTGCTCTTACAGTAAAGAATCCCCGTATATGGCGATGGCAGAACCACCTCTGTTCTGGGCATAGAGAATGCTCCCTTGTCCTGGTCACATGGCTAGGCTAGGTATAAAAAAGATCTTCAGGTTCAGGTATTTGTCAGGATCGGTGGTAGTGGATCCTCTGGACCACCGCGGACGATGACGTAAGCTGACACCTGGGACAGGAGTCTAGATGGCACCTGGTTTTCACCAGAGGCATCCGCAAAGCGGGTTGGACTTGCTACGGTGTGGTACCACCAGGTCATTCCACAGGTGCGACTTTGTCCGTAAGAATCGTAAGGCAAGCTCGTAGCGACTTTGTCCGTAAGAATCGTAAGGCAAGCTCGTAGTCAGGGACAGGCAAGAGGTTGATACAGGCAGCACGGGATCAGAGTCGAGGACGTAGCAGTAGGTCAGGACAGGCAGCATGAGAACGGAATAGAGGTCACAACGGGAAATAAGGATAATCGCAAAGGGCGTGGAACAAAGCATTCTCTCTGGCACAGAGCACAAAGAACCGACAGGGTGTACATGTCTTTAACATGAGAATATATTCCTCATCTGGCTCTGGTCTTTTTCAGCTGCAGTTTTACCAAGTAATTGACTGTTTAGAACATATCTTTTGTGCCCATGGCCCAAGTGTATAACATTTATCTACATTAAACCTCATCTACCATTTCTCTGCCCACTCCTCAAGCTCCCACAAATCCCTCTATAATATTATTCTATGAACTTCAGTATTAATTACTTTACACAGCTTAGTATCATCAGCAAATATTGAAACTTGACTTTGTAAACCCACAACAAGGTTGTTAATAAAAATTTGAATAAGAAGTGGCCCCAATATTGACCCTTGTGGCACTCCACTGGTAACGTCAACCCAATCTGAAATTGTGCCATCAATAACGACCCTTGGTTTTCTATCACTAAGCCAATTACTTACCCAAATACCCAGATTTTCCCCTATTCCCAGCAGTCTCATTTTGTGTAACAACCTTTTATGCTGCACTGGTTCAAATGCCTTGGAAAACATCCACAGCCTACCCCAGGTCCAGTCTGGAACTTACCTCCTCATAGAAGCCTATCAGATTAGTGTGTCCAATCCCTCTTAAACCTATGCCGGTGCTGACTTCTTCTATGCTGTTCACATATTTCTACAAGGGCAGAGTATGTTAGCTATCATCTATATACATTTACAGATTTTAGCTATTATAAAGAAGCAGCTCGAGAGGTGTGAGGTATACTGGATGAGCAGTACAGAAAGAAATAGAGGGACAACAGTGCAAGACTAAAACCTCTCATTTTCAACATCCAAAGGAGTAAGGAATAGAGATGAGCGAACATGCTCGTCCGAGCTTGATGCTCGTTGTACTCTAATCTGCCTAAAATCTCAGTTACCTTGTACTCTAATCTGCCTATAACCTTAATTATGTTATCATCAAAAATAGAAAAGATCTGTCCCAGCTGCGCGGCAAAAAATTATAAAATCCCTTATTTGCATATCTTAAAATGCAAAAAATGCTGACACGTTTCGGGCAAAAGAAGTATTACCTGGCCTTTATCATAGCTGGTTAATTACCTTGTACTATAATCGACCCATAACCTTGTAATCTTATCTATCTCTAAACGTAATTACAAAATTTTTGTACACAGTACTCCTTGGGTGAGTTGTATAAGAGCACAACAAATAAAGTTTTCCTTAAAATTCTAAAAAAAAAGTAAAAATGTACAATAATTAAATTAATTTAAATTAAATTTTACAGGAAATCAGATGTTTACAGTAAATTAAGTATAAACAAATATTGAGTGGAAAATTGCTTGTAAGAAAAACATATAAAACTTTCAAAAAAATAAAATTATCAAAAACTTTTCTAAAAGTCACAGTTAGGAGTAAACGTATGCAAAATGTAAACCTAGCGGCTGGTGCTGCTGTTATAACCCTGAGATGATGCATTTCTTGTGTTTCTTCTTTCAGGCTATTTCAGTTCCCCCCGTAATTGGTGCTTGATCTCTTTTAAATCCTTCCACCTGAAAAAGCAATAATATTACACACCCGAATACATGTCAGCGAACCTTCCACGGAAAATCACAGCTCAAATACGGAATATTGGTCAGAGACGACTCGATCCTATTATATATAAAAATACTCCCGGGACACTAATAGGCAAAATAGTTCCAATACTATAAGATTTGTGATGCTTAAAGGGGATGTACCACAATAACAATAATAATAATTTCTTTATTTATATAGCGCACACAAATTACGCAGCGCCGCACAGAGTTTGCCAGATCAGTCCCTGTCCCCAATGGGGCTCACAATCTAATCAACCTACCAGAATGTTTTGGAGTGTGGGAGGAAACCAGAGGACCCGGAGGAAACCCACGCAAACACGGAGAGAACATGCAAAGTCTTTTGCAGATGTTGACCTTAGACTTGAACCCAGGTCCTTAGCACTGCAAGGCTGTAGTGCTAACCACTAAGCCATCGTGATGCCCTAGACCCCTCGTTATCAGGGTAGCAGGGGATAGAAACCCCCCCATTCTGAACTGAACACATCTCTAGGGTCTCCGGTATGTCTTACAGGGTGACCACCAAAGATACTACAATCACACCCTTAGAAGAATGGAATTTACAAGGGACCATATTTCTTAATATTAAAGGGATTGTACCACTATTCCCACCCATGATATTGGATATGGCTCACGGAAGTCATTCTTGCACTTAGGAGAGGCTTCCAGACTCTGCCATAAAGCCCCGACTGGCAGAGGCTGCAGTGATAGGTGACTCCCATCTCCCTACTGCATTTCCAGAGCACATCCACAGTGATCCTGGGGTTCTTCTTTATCTCTCTCCCCAACGTCCAGGTTAAGGAAGAGTTGTAGTCGACCCAAGCTTCTTCCATTTAAGGATTATGGAGACCACCATTCTCTCAGGAACCTTGAGTACTGCAGAAATTCTTTTGTAACCTTAGCAAGGTCTGTGCCTTGCCACAATTCTGTCTCTGAGCTCCTTGGGCAGTTCCTTAGACCTCATAATTCTCATGTGCTCTGACATGCATTGTGAGGTCTTATATAGACAGGTGTGCGCCTTTCCTTATCAAGTCCAATCAGTTTAATTAAACAGCTGGACTCCAATGAAGGAGTAGAACCATCTCAAGGAGGATCAGAAGGAGATGGGCAGCATGTGACGTAAATATGAGATTTGATATCACAGCTAAGAGGGTGAATACTTATGACCATGTGATATTACAGTTTTGTTTTATAAATTAGCAAAATTATCTACATTTCATCTACATGAGAAAAAAAAAGAACTTTTTTTGACTTTTTTTACCAATTGGCTGCAATTAAACAAAGAGTGAAAAATGTAAAGGGGTCTGAATACTTTCCGCACCCACTGTATATGGCAAATCTTCATTGTTCTGCAGCTGTATAGGAATAGAGCATAGGGGGAGTTACTTGAAGAAAATGCTATCCCTCTTTGGACCATATGATAGGTGTGTCTTCTGGACTAAACACCACAATGTGACCCAGAGCACTGGCATCATTGACAGACATGATTCTAGGAGTCCCTACTTCCCTTTAGGACTACGGTTCCATCATGGAAACACAATTACAGAAAGTAGTCCCCAGGGGATTTTATAGCATTAAATCGTCGGGTTTCCCTACGATTGAGATTTGCCCAGGATTTTGGCGCACGCGATTGGATTTTGGCACGTCGGCTTTGACGCGACAGAGATCTGGGGGGCGTGGCCATTAGACAACCCTACGGATTCAGAAAAAACGCAGAATTTAAAAAAGAATTTGTCGCAAGATCAGCACTCACATGCGCCAGGACGAAGAAGGTGAACTCCGGCGGACCTCGGCGCAGCAGCGACACCTGCTGGATATCGGGCGCACGGACTTTAGTGAATCCCGGTAGACCCGAATCAGCGTCGGACAATGCGCCGCGTGATCTGGGTAAGTAAATGTGCCCCAATATGTCTATGAATTCATGATCCTTGGTCTTGGAGAAGTGTTTATTTGGACAATATGGCAGGGCCCTATATTCCACAATGATACCAGGACCATGGTTCTCGGGGAAAGGTTTTGATTAGAGATGAGCGAACATGCTCGTTCGAGCATTAGCGTACTCGAAACTGCTCGTTGCTCGGACGAATACTTCGCCCGCTCGAGAAAATGGCAGCTCCCGCCGTTTTGCTTTTTGGCGGCCAGAAACAGAGCCAATCACAAGCCAGGAGACTCTGCACTCCATCCAGCATGACGTGGTACCCTTACACGTCGATAGCAGTGGTTGGCTGGCCAGATCAGGTGACCCTGGGATAGACTAGCCCCTGCCCACGCTGCTCGGATCATTCTCTGTCTGGATGCCGCTAGGGAGAGAGCTGCTGCTGGTCAGGGAAAGCGTTAGGGTGTTCTATTAGCTTACTGTTAGGCAGGAGTGATTCTCCAAGAACCCAACAGCCCTTCTTAGGGCTACAATAACGTTATACTTTTTTTTTTTTTTATTTGCATCTAGTACCATTTTGTGAGGAATTAGCAGGGGGACTTGCTACCGTTGTGTTTTGCGCTTAGTGACGCACATATCCATTGCAAAGACCGAAGTGGGAAAATTTAGTAGGGGTTGGATTTCAATTAGGCACAGTCTGCCATTTGTCCTTTTTTATTTTACGTTTATTTTGTTTAATAACTCAGTGTCATCTCATCTGGCATAGTAGTGTGCTTTCATACTTGGCTAGAAAATAGCCATAGGAGAATCCAAACGGCTTACGTCTACAGTAGCGTTATATATTTGATTTCTGGTTGATCTGCTGGTGGCTGTACTTGCTGCAGTGCATCTACTAGCCAATTGTGAGCAATTTGTAGTGAGACTTGCGACCGCTGTGTTTTGCGATTAGTGACGCACATATCCATTGCAAAGACCGAAGTGGGAAAATTTAGTAGGGGTTGGATTTCAATTAGGCACAGTCTGCCATTTGTCCTTTTTTATTTTACGTTTATTTTGTTTAATAACTCGGTGTCATCTCATCTGGCATAGTAGTGTGCTTTCATACTTGGCTAGAAAATAGCCATAGCAATAGGATAGCATTGTTTGGTTTTAAAAACTCAAAAACACAAAAAAAAAAAAAAAACACAAAAAAAAGTGAAAAAAAAATTAAAGCTATAACTCTCATTTTAAAAATGTTTAACCCGAGGGCTAGGGGTAGAGGACGAGGGCGGGGACGTGGGCGTCCAACTACTGCAGGGGTCAGAGGCCGTGGTCCTGGCCGGGGTGAGACACCACCTGCTTATGAGGGAGCAGGGGAACGCCGCAGAGCTACACTCCCTAGGTTCATGTCTGAAGTTACTGGGACTCGTGGTAGAGCACTGTTGAGGCCAGAACAGTGCGAACAGGTGATGTCGTGGATTGCTGACAATGCTTCGAGCAATTTGTCCACCAGTCAGTCTTCCACGCAGTCCACCCATGTCACCGAAATCGCCACTCCTCCAGCTCCTGCACCTCAGCCTCCTCCCCCCCAGTCTGCCCCCTCCCAGGAAAATTTGGCATTTGAACCGGCATACTCTGAGGAACTGTTTTCTGGACCCTTCCCACAGTCACAAACCACTTGTCCGGTTGCTGCTGAGCAATTTTCCGATGCCCAGGTTTTCCACCAGTCACAGTCTGTGGGTGATGATGACCTTCTTGACGTAGTGGAAGTGTGTAAAGAGGTGTCCGACGATGAGGAGACACGGTTGTCAGACAGTGGGGAAGTTGTTGTCAGGGCAGGAAGTCCGAGGGGGGAGCAGACTGAGGGATCGGAGGATGATGAGGTGACAGACCCAAGCTGGGTTAAATTTTAACACTTTTGATGTGGAATCCATGAACAACCCAATTTCTGCCTGACACACCTCGTTTGATAAAGGGACATGTATGGAGGCAGCTATATGGACGACTTTTGGAGGTAGCAATGGAGACAACGTGTGGAGGCTGCTATGGAGACATTTAATTTGGATAGTGCCTGTATGTGGCAGTCCCAAAATTTTTCAAACCAGAGGAGCAGGTAGGTGGCCCTCCAGAAAAATGAATAGATTGAGTGCCTGTATGTGGCAGTCCAAAAAGTTTTTCAACCCGAGGAGCAGGTGGTGGCCCTCCAGAAAAAATAGATTGAGTGCCTGTATGTGGCAGTCCCAAAAGTTTCAACCAAGGAGCAGGTAGGTGGCCCTCCAGAAAAATGGAATAGCATTGAGTGCCTGTATGTGGCAGTCCCAAAAGTTTTCAAACCAGAGAGGCAGGTAGGTGGCCCTCCATAAAAAGGAATAGATTGAGTGCCTGTATGTGGCAGCCCAAAAAGTTTTCAACCAGAGGAGCTGTAGTGGCCTCCCGAAAAATAGAATAGATTGAGTGCCTGTATGTGGCAGTCCCCAAAAAGTTGTTCAAAACAGAGGACAGGTAGGTGGCCCTCCAGAAAATGGAATCGATTGAGTGCCTGTATGTGGCAGTCCAAAAGTTTTCATAACCAGAGAGCAGTAGGTGGGCCCTCCAGAAAAATCGAATAGACTTGAGTCCTGTATGTGGCACTCCAAAATTGTTTAAAACAGAGGAACGGGTCGGTGGCCCTCCAGAAAAATTGAATAGATTGAGTGCCTGTTGTGGCACTCCCAAAATTTGTTTAAACAGAGGAACGGGTCGGTGGCCCTCCAGAAAAATTGAATAGATTGAGTGCCTGTATTGGCACTCCCAAAAATTGTTTAAAACAGAGGACCGGGTCGTGGCCCTCCAGAAAAATTAAATGCATAAAGTACTATAGCAAGAGCCAGTGGCCCTTCACAAAAAATTCATCGCTTACTGTAACAAAGAGAGGAGAAGGGGGAAAATAGGAGGAGGAGGAGTGGATAATTATTCAGGTTGAGCTCCTTCACCGTGGTGGTAGATGGGAAATTATGAGAAATCCAGGCTTTATTTCTTAATAAGCGTCAGCCCTGTCAGCGTCTGTACGACAGGCGTGTACGCTTATCGGTGATGATTTTGCCACCTGCACTGAAAACCCGCTGGACAAGACGCTAGGGCAGGGCAGGCAAGAATCCAAGGCGTACAGCGCCAGTCGTTGCCAAATTGTCCAGCTTTGAAACCCAGTAGTTGTAGGGAGCTTTGTGATCATTTAGGAGATTGGTTATGGTCACTACGTACCCCTCACCATCTTTCTGTAAAGATCAGCCCTACCTGCCGAGACTGGGGACAGTGACAGTGTCTTGCTGGGTGGGTGACATAAAGCTGGCACAAGCCGTTAAAGGTCACCATTGCCAGGTCGGACAAGCTGCCTGCTCGCCCCTACTTCCCCTCGCTACTTGTCCCGCAGGAACTACGCACTCTGCGCTAGCGCTGTCAGAAGGGAATACTGTTTCAGCTTTGCACCAGGGCCTGCTGGTATTCAGCATTTCACACTCCTTTCCTCTGCAGGGATGAGATGGAAGATTTTGCTTGTGTACCGTGGGTCCAGGAGATGTGACACCCAGTAATCGGTGGCTGGAATAAATTCTTTAAACGAGGGTCACGGGATAGGCAGGCCTAGCATGAAAATCTTGCCATATGACAGCCAGAGTACCAAACGTAAGAATTCACTCCCTCACTGGCCCTATGTCCATTTCCTCCTCCTCCAACTCCTCCAACTCCTCTTCTTCTGCCCAGACACGCTAACAGTCGTACGGACTCAACAATGGTCCCCCTTTGTGTCTCGCCAAATTCTCTCCTCTCCTCCTCATCCTCCTCACTCCACCTCCTCCTAGAGCACAGCCCCTACTAAGAACGACACCTAAGGGTGCTTTGGCTATCAACAAGGGAATCTTCTCCCCGGTCTCTTGACGAGCGCAAGCTTCCGACTTCATGCTGACAGAGAGTTTTTTCAACAGGCAGCAGCGATCTGGGATGGTGGAGGCGATGATGCGGCAATCGCCAATGACCATCTGTGTTGACTCCTCAAAGTTACTCAGCACCTGACAGAATCGACACCCAGTCCCATCTCCCTTGTAGACTTGAGGAAGCTGACTGACCTGACTACAATTTCTGTGGAAGTTGACATCTGCAGTCTACATGTCGGCGCTGCTGGTAAACTCTGGATAACAGGTCAGTGTTGAATTCCACCTCGTGGGCACGTCGCCACAACAGTCGGGAGCGGGCAGTTGGAGGCGGCCGCTGCGTGCCCTGAGAGTGGCAGCATCTGTGCTGGACTTCCTGAAATGCGCCAGATGTCGGGCACACTTCGTGGCAAATCGACAGATTGGGGTATGTCTTGAGGGGAAACGCATGAATTTGAACTATCAGATTAACCTGGGCCAGGCATGGCACATTGTCAGTTGCCGATGCGAGCCGCCACCAGGTTACGCGTTTGTCACACACCAACCATGCCTGGCTTCAGGTTCAGCGGTGCCAGCCACAGATCAGTCTGCGCCGTGATGCCCTGAATAGCTCTTGGCGGTGTGCCTTTTATTCGCCTAGGCTCAGCAGTTTGAGCACCGCTGCTGTCCTAGACGGCACTGCTGCTGTGCCTAGAGCTACCGGACTGATGGCGCCATGCCCACGGATGGTATCGTAGAGGAGGGGAGGAGGGGTGGGGCGAGTGAGGGGCATAGTAGGCCTTGAAACACACCTGTACCGAGGTAGGCCCCGCATCCTCGGCGTCGGCAGTATATGACACCAGCGCTGCAGGGCTTCAGACTCGGTCCCAGCCTCCACCAGTTAACCCCAATGTGCCGTCAGCGTCAGTATATTGTGGCCCTGCCGGCAGCCACTCGTCCACGTGTCCTGGTGTCAGGTGGACCTTGTCAAAAACGGCGTGGGTCAGGCACGGAGTTGATGTTGTCTGACAACGTGCTGGTGCAGGTGGACGGCACATCGGGAAAAGTAGAGTGGCGCTGGGTGACCGAATACCGAGGCGGCCGCGCCTGATTGCGAAAGGCCTCGGTCTCTACTAGCCTATAGGGCAGCATCTCAGGCTAGACATCTGGAGATGTGCAAATTAAGGGCTTGGCGTGCGGCGTGGGTGCACTATATTGCGTTTCCGCTCCAGCGTCTGGGGTATGGAGAGCTGAACGCTGGTGGATGCTGTGGAGGATCGTGGAGGCGAGCAGATGGGGTTTTTGGCAGGGTCCTGGGCAGGGGGCTGACTATCAGCTGACACAGGGGAAGGAGCAGTGATTCCGCCGAGCAGTGTTGTGCGCACGGCCGGAGTGGAACGGCTTGTGCCACTGAGTGGGTGTTTAGCATTCATTGCCTGCGCATACTGGTGGTAGTTAAGCTAGTAGTGGTGGAACCCCTGCTGAGCCTGGTTTGGCAAATGTGGCACACCCAGTCCGTCGGTCATCCGGTGTTTTCCTTAAAGAAACCTCAGACTTCTGAAATCTAGCCCTCGCCGCAGGAGCCCTCGCCACGGGTAGCTTCATAGTTGACACATTTGCGCTGATGCCACCAGCTCTGGCCCTGCCTCTCCGTCTGGCCCCCCCACCACTGCCTCTTCCAACCTGTTTGGTCGGGAGGACTCTCCTCGTCTCAGACCACTGTGTTCACCGGCCTTAGTCGCCACCCTGCTGTGTTATCCACAAAATATACTGGCAAACTTTTATCATTTACCAATATTATTTCAGCGCTTCTTGCGCATCTGTTTACATTCCCCTCACCCGCCATATCCTAAACTTATAAGAACGCTACTACACTTGATCTTATACAAAAGGTTCTTAGAAGTGCTGTTTGGGGAGTAGCCTAGAGACAGGGGCTTGGATTGGCGAAAGCTCGCCTGGCAGCGGAGCGCCAACTCCATGCCAAGATCCAACTAACATAGTTTTAACTGCAGCACCTTTAATCTACTACTAGTTCACTGCCTCCATACATGGTCCCCTTATCAAACGAGCTGTGTCAGGCAGAATTTTGGGTTGTTTTCATGGCTTCCATGTTAACTTTGTCGCCACCCTGCTGTGTAATCCACAAAATATACTGGCAAACTTTTATCATGTCCGATATTATTTGAGCGCTTCTTGCTCACCTCCTTTGGTTCCTCTCTGCCACCCATTGGTTTGAAGCCTGAGTCCATTTAGGGTATGTCGCCATGCCACTCTCTAGCCTGCTGCCGCTGCCTCTGCATGCCGTCCCCTATAGTGTCAGGGTCAATTATTGCATGTTTTAGATGCTATCTAGCTTCATTCTGTCACTCTGTCATGGCCATGCTGTTGCCCATAATTTTGGCATAATGGTGCAATTAAGCAGCCTCAGAGGCATCCATGCATGATGCCCCTGCTGTTTCCTGTCCATTTCCGTGGTGTTTCCATCCTTTTCTGAGGTTCCCAGGTGTTTGGCCAAGCTTCCCTGTGCAGAGCCTTGGTCCCCTTGAAAAATGCTCGAGTCTCCCATTGACTTCAATGGGGTTCGTTATTCGAGACGAGCACTCGAGCATCGGGAAAAGTTCGTCTCGAATAACGAGTACCCGAGCATTTTAGTGCTCGCTCATCTCTAGTAAGGAAAAAACGGCACTCACCGATCGCAAGCAGAGAAGACTTTATTCAGAAAGGAATCAGGACAGGGGTGATGCACGCCACAGAAGGCGACGGGCCGTTTTGCGCTGGAAGCGCTTTCTCAAGCCTCGGACCCTCTCATACACTGCAAAGATTGGTTCAGCTGACAGCTATCTCCCCCGACTCTTTCATACACATGCATGCTAGCTTGTATCTAAAATATGTCTAAACAAGGGTAAAAAAATGTATCTAATGTGAAGTGTTTTTTATTTTTTTCAATTGCAAACCTTACATGCAGTGGTGTAACTAGAAGCTGATGGGCCCCCGTGCAAAGTCTGAGCCAGGCCCCCGACTATAATGTATGGTTTATAGTAATAGTCTTCTCATATGGGAAGTGACACCATAAGGTCCCCCTAAACCTCTTGGGCCTGGGTGTGACCGCAACCTTTGCACCCTATCAAGTTACACCCCTGCTTGCATGACCTATTTGCCCTATATGGCAATATAGCGAAATACATCACAGCTATTTGGTTGCAGGGATATGTTGGGGAATTCTCCCAACATATGCCTGCAACATAAGATTCCAATGATCGAACCTGTACACAGATAAATTGTATCTTTATATGCGCCATACTTTATACACATTGGGGCAGATTTATCAAGTGTCTGAAAGTCACTTGAGAGACTACAACTCAGTGTGTCATATGACTTCAGCACTGCATCACATTAATGGAATTCTGCCGCACCGACTCACCTAATGGCAGAATCCCGCCTCATGGCATATGTGTCTCTTGGGACAATATCCATATGCTCAGATTTCCTTTTCAAAGGGGCCACGAGAATATGCAGATTTTGTAGCCTTATTGCTCTATTTTTTCAAATGAAACTCAATGGTCTCAGGGAAATATGCAAATAAGTTTTCCAGGATGGGATATGGAAAACATTCTGTAGCTACCATGCTTAACATCAAGCATGACTTTTAGGAAGCATAATGACTAGAGATGAGCGAGCAAACTCGTCCGAGCTTGATGCTCGTTCGAGTACTAGTGTACTCAAAACGGCTCGTTACTCGGACAATTATTTCCCCTGCTCAAGAACGAGCTTTCACTTAAGGAAACACAGTGAAGAACAGTGAAGAACACAGTGAAAACAGTGAACACAGTGAACACAGGATCATTTAAGTGAAGAACACAGTGAAGAACACATTGCAGATTTTTCCATACATCTGCTAACTTATCAGAAGACATTAGTGCAGAAAGGTGTTCTTCACAATAGTATCTGAAGAACAATATGTGTGAAGAACACATTGCGGATGTTTAACACGGGTCATTCTCCTTTTTGAAGTTCCACGAATATTCCATTGAATAAAAAAAATGAAGAAACAGGACTGACCTCCTTATGTCTCAATAAAATGACACATTTTATTGCAGAGCCTTGGTCCCCTTGAAAAATGCTCGAGTCTCCCATTGACTTCAATGGGGTTCGTTATTCGATACGAGCACTCGAACATCGGAAAAAGTTTGACTCAAGTAACGAGCACTCAAGCATTTTAGTGCTCGCTCATCTCTACTAATGACATGATGTTGGCATACCAGTATATCTACTGATATACAGATTCGTAATTCTAGGCAGCACTATTTTCATGTTTTTGCATTAGTAAAGTGTAGGGAACTGGTTTAGCTGAGTGAGAGGGGTTTGGTTTGAGTCTTGGAAATTTGAGTCTTTACCACTAGAGGCCACTCTCCGCCAACCTTCAAGAAATTCATTTTGGCTTCTGCTCGATTCTCACACAAAAATATTTCTAATTTTAAAAACTTTTTCTGAGAAATTGCATGTCACCTTTGTTTCTTTTGATCTGCAATGCATTCCTATTGTCATATTCAACAGATTGCAATTAAACGTGGGAAAAGACATTGGAAGATCAAAGCAAATGTTTGAATTAGGTCTTTGTTAGAATTTTTTTGTAAAGTAGATGCTACTGTGTGTCTAAAGTGAGTTACATTTATTTATCATGGGAATATCAGCTTTAATAATGGAATTCCAAAGTAATGGTTCATGTGACCGGTACAGTACAATATGTTCTGTATTTCAGTATTCTCTCTCGGTAACCGTTTTTGTCAGGGGCCTATCTACAAGGGGGCAGATTGCAGGTACAACTGGGAACTTATATAGAAGAGTGCTAGCTATTATAGGATAACAGCAATGAGTGTATGATCAAACCCCCTCCTATTACAAAACAAAATATTGAAATATAGACTACATTTATTTTTAGCAAAAATTATGACAGAACTAGGAGTGGAAGTAAGAGGTGAGTAGTAGGTGAAAAGTAGATGCACAATCGCTGTTGATGGGGAAAACATGGAATCATAGTAGACCCGATCTTGCAACTGTTCTTAACACATTTCGGAACGTCTTGTAATTTCCTCACTCATTCAATGATATATATAACTCCAATCGTGTTGGTATTTCTCTTATTCAACGTTGTTTACGCAAGAACTAACATTTTTCGTTATTGTAGGAAGGTTCTGAAAAGCTTCAAGTTGTGCCACTGGAGTGTAGTTCTTCTTCAGTCCAGAGTAGAAAGGCCATTTATCCCCAAATGGCCCCAGTCCATTAAAATATTTGAGTCCTAATCCTATGAGGGGGGCAAGGAATCTCTTAAAGGAAATCTACCATCAAAATCAAGCAGGATAAACCAGGGACATTTACTCATAGATCCAGGCACCATGATTGTGGCAATCTTCTTATATTTGTTATCCATGGCCTCATACCTTTTAAAATAAACTAACTAAAATAATAATGGGATGCAGAGGGCATTTGGTGACTCTAATAGCTATAATAATAATAAATATATATTTAATATCCCCATAAATTTCTGTATCGGTTTACAATTAAGGGGGACATATAAAAATTAAATCATATGCAACAATAGAACTGAGGGGCCAGCTCACAAAATAATTTAATAAATATAAATTCTGCTGCTTAAACCAGTCATCAGCTGCCATCTTACATACAGAGTCCCAAGTCAGTGGGACTTGTGGAGAAGCCTGGAGCTTGGTATTTGGATTTTAACGCATAGAAATACACAGGATGGGATAGGAAAGTTAGTGAATGTGACAGGCTTGCCTAAAGAGATGAGTTTTAAAAGCACTTTGAAACATTGGAGGTTGGGTATTAATCTGGTAGTCCGGACGAGGGCATTCTAGAGAACAGGTGCAGCTCAGGAGAAGTCCTGGAGATGGGAGTGGAAGGTTCAGTCAAAAGAAAAGAATAATCTAAAATCAGTGGAATATTGAAGGGGTTGGGCAAAGAGTTAAGAGAGGATAGGTAAAAAGGTGCGGCATTGTGCAGAGTTTTGTGGATGAGGATGAAGAATGGAAGTCACTAAGTGGGTACAAATTATTATAAGATGGCACAACAACTTTAAGGAGGAATGAATTATAAAGGAGGGGGTGATAAAACACCAAGAAGTTAATCTTCAAGTACTTCAAAATAAATTATGAAAGAAAAGCAACATTAAGAGAGAAATGTTAACAGGGTTCCTTTATATTACACATCGAGGACCACATACTGTAGCACATACCGTATCTCTTCTAATAAATACACCCTAAGCTTTTACTGTTATAAATGTTGCAATGTTTATGAATGATTATAACTTTAGAATTTATTAGAAATGTAAAAAAGTCATAGATTTCTGTTCTCTTAGTTTTCCTATTCTGCAACTGAACTTTGTTGGCGTAGGAACTAGTATTAGTCATATTTTGGTATGTATGACAGAGTCTCTGTGGGTTAGATTTCCACCATGCACACAGTAACATGGGTGTGAGACCACAATTTTAAAATCAGATATGAGATTATAAACTAGGCTGCATGCTATGGCAGAAAAGCACAGACATTAAAACATGATTAATGATAAATTATGTCTCATGAGCAAATTTACTAGTAATACATTAACATAACAGTACTATTAAACTTAAAGCGATTTTAATGAGCACCTGTCTCCTCTACTGACATTTTTGTCCCTGTAAATTCCACATGAAATAACATTTTAAGACACGCTTTATTTTAACTCTTTGCTGTGAAGTTCTTTGTAATTCTTCAAGAAATAAATGTATGCAGGCAGTCCTCAAGTTACATACAAGATAGGTTATCTATGCTTGTTCTTAAGTTGAATTTGTATGCAAGTCAGAACAGGTATATTTTATAATGTGCACAGAAACACAGTTTGGCTCTTAAGGAGCTACACTCCAGAAATAGGGCGGACATGAAAACTAGTGTCAGGCTATTGACTTGCGATATGCACATTTTTTATTGACTCCTGTGAGTATGATGAACTTAATAAAATTTTAACTTTGTTGGAACGTACCACACATCTGCCTGCATATTTTCTTCCAGCTACAATATAATTAAGGAGGATATGAGAGTGCGATGGTGCTAGTCTGAATGGTGACATATTTCAGCAGGAGAAACTGAGGATTAGCGCCGTTCATCGGTGGTTAAAGATGGAATAACAAGGAGAAGAAATTGGGACCTCCAGTCATAGTTAAATAATTTCTCTATTTCTGTGGATATTTTATAATGTACCTGTCATAGGAACAAGGATGAATGATAAAACTTAAATACAGACACCTTACAACTGATCATTGCAGCCTGGGACTAAAGAGCTTTACCTGAGGTCACAGTGGGCAGAAGTCCGTCTGTAACTAGGGGTCGTCTGTAAATCGGTTGTCCTTAAATCAGGATTCGCCATAGTTAGCCAAGTGGATGTTAGCATCAGTTAGTTTTTTGGAAAGCTTAATGGGGCACATTTACAAAGACTTTGCATATTTTTTCAGGTGCAAACTGCTTGCACAAGGGAACCTGTCACCGCTGTTTGAAAAAAAAAATTAGCCTCAGACAGGCTCCCGTAGAGCCCTTATGGTCTAAGGGCACCCGTTTTTTTAACTAACACGATCGATGGTCACAAGTGGAGAAAATGAACTTTGATTATCTGCCTTTGTAAGTATTACAAACTTATATAAATTTGGATCTCCATAATCAGGACTACAGTCGATTTCTTAAAGATTTAATTCAGTTTCAAATGTGCGGTCATTGAATTACTTTTTCCTGGAGCCCTTTCCAGCTAACCTGGAGTTTCCTTCCGGGTGTGTGCAGAATTTGCCAAGACTCTAAGCTCTCAAATGAAGACGTCCTCCTGGAGCCCTGACTCCACCTCTGGCAGCAGGTTTTCCAAGAAGTGAACCAGAGCAGCAGTTTCCTGGGAACATCTGGCAGGTGGTGCCCTTCCTGGAAATCTTGCAGTGCTAGGACCCACTACCCCAGGCAGAGTCAGGGTTCCAGGAGTGCAGCTACTTTTTGAAAACCCTCAAGTCTCCAACTGGGACTTTTTTTTATCAATTCCACTTCTTCAATTCAATTCACTTATCTCTAATCATACCAAATGTATAAAGAGGTTGTGTCTTCTGGACCAATAAATAAAGCCATGAAATAAAACCTTGTAAGAAAGGGCACAACTGCATTTTTTATCAATATTACTGCATTGAGTTTTTTTATAGTTTCCCAGTAGATTGCATGGGTTATTATATGCTCCTACTAAAGACCACACTTTATCTAGTAACAATAATAATTCTTTACAGGCAGTCCCGGTTACATACAGATAGGTTCCATAGGTTGTTTTCTAAGTTGAATTTGTATAAGTCGGAACTGTATATTTTATAATTGGGACCAAAAAATAATTTGTCTGGAGGTACAGAGACAATTGGATTTTCAAATTTTTTGCTGTAATGGAAACAAGGATTATCAATAAAGCTTCATTACAGACACCTACAGCTGATCATTGCAGTCTGGGACTATAGTAAAGCATCTAGAGAGCTTCACCAGAGGTCACAGGGGGCAGAGAGGTCCGTCTTTAACTATGGTTTGTCTGTAAGTCGAGTGTCCTTAAGTAGGGGACTGCTGTATTTATATAGAGCCTGCAGAAGATATGCCATAAACATTTATTTATTTTGAAAAGTAAAAAGAGAAATGCAAAAACAGAAAAAGACTGTACCCTGAGAATGTTAAACCACTATGGTTGTTGTTTAGGGTCATTGTCATCTGGAAAGGAAACCCAGCTTAGGTCTTTTGTAGTCTCTAACAGGTTTTCCTCCGGAGTGCCTGTATTTTTTTCATCCATCAACTGTGACAAACTCTCTAATTCCTGCTGATGCTTTGTATCCTCACAATATTCTACTACACCATGCTATGTTTGGATTTTTGTGGATATTGTTTTAGGGTAATGGGCAGTCAGTATGGTTTCCCCCATCCTCTTTAGGGATTTAGGCCTAAAAGTTCCAATTTGGTCTGATCTGACCAGAGCACCTTCTCCAATATTCTCACTGTGCACCAGTATAGCTTTATGAAAGCTGCAAAGAGGACTTTCAAAAATGGCTTTCTTGTTACCACTCTTCCACAAGGACGATTTGTGGCGTTATAACTAATAGTTTGTCCAGTTGACAGATTCTTCCTCTCAGCTTTGGATCTCTGTAGCTTTCCTGGTGATCCTGGGCATTTTGGCTGCTTCTCTAATTAGTCATCTCCTTGTCTAGGTTGTCAGCTTAGGTGGACTGTATGTTTATTTGCATACAATGGGGCAGATTTACTTACCGGTCCTGTCACGATCCAGAGGCGCGTTCTGTGGAAGATTCGGGTCTTCCGCGATTCACTAAGGCAGTTTCCTCCGATGTCCACCAGGTGTCGCTGCTGCACTGAATTTCATCGGATGCACTGAACTTCCCCAAGCCAGGCCGAGTGCAGGTAAGCGCGTGTCCAGCAACACTTTTTTTTTTAAATGTGGCGGTTTCTCCGAATCTGTCGGGTTTTCGTTTGGCCACGCCCCTTATTTCCGTCGCCTGCACGCCGGCACCGATGCGCCGCAATACAACCGTGTGCGCCAAAAACCTGGGGCAATTCAGGGAAAATCAGGTGCAAAACGGAAAAATTCAGTAACCCGCCGTAAAAACGCGATTCGGCCCTTAGTAAATGACCCCCAATGTTTTTAAAGTTAAAAATAAGATTACTACTTTCAACCACGTCTTTAAAGCCAATAACTGCATGGCGTTCGGTTATCTGGACTATTTCGTGTTTATTGGACTTGGAACTGAGTTTGTCCGTGCAAAGCACTTCATAGCCCTTGAATAAGCTGTGCTGTGCGGTGAGCTGACTTTTTCTTTTCTTTATTGTTAGAAAGCTTGTAAAAAAAACGAAGTTCATGAGAAATGGCTCAACTGAATTTCTTTGTTAATTTTACTGTATTGGAATTTTTTTGCAGCTTCTCATACACATAACAGAAAAATTAAATAGTACACTAAAAAATGCACTTTATCCCACAGATAACAAGCCCTCAATAAGCTATTAAAATGAAAAATATAAAAGATGTGTTTTTTACACTACAGGAAATTAATAAGAAAATGCAAAAACTGAAAATGTTGTGGTCCTGGAAGGGTTAAAATGTATGGTTATTCAATTCCATTTTCCAGCGCATAGACACCCATCCTGTCAATGTGATGAACACAGCGCTGCAGATGCTCATGTTGTCTCTGATTGTAAGTGTAATAAATAGACAATTTTTCAGAAAATTGGACAAACACAACGCGTGTAAGTGGGGTAAAGTTGTTTTCTGGGACAGCCTTTTGTCAACAGTACAAAACAGATGGGAGGCAGAAAGGAAATTAATGAAAGCCAAGTAAAGTTTATACGAAGAGGGAAATAAAATTTTACAATCTGATTTTTAAAAGAAGCTTCTCCAATGTAATGTTACTATGGCCAAATATCTACAGGAAGTGAGAGATGCCAAATACCTAAGAAAATGAGAAATGATTAATGTGCACCAAAGAAGTGAAGACTAAATGTAAATTGACCGATGATGAATAATTAGACCAGCGGCAAGGGAAAAGATGTCTACGAGGTGGAGGAGCATGGGACTATGAAAAGTATTACAACATAGCAGGGCCAATTCTGCGGTTGTAGGTGAACACTGGGAAATATGCAAATAAGTTTTCCAGAATGGCATAAGGAAAAACAAAGTCTGACATTTTTGTCCCTGTAAATTCCACATGAAATAACATTTTTAGACACGCTTTATTTTAACTCTTTGCTGTGAGTTTCTTTGTAATTCCTTCAAGAAATAAATGTAATGCAGGCAGTCCTCAAGTTACATACAAGATAGGTTATCTATGCTTGTTCTTAAGTTGAATTTGTATGCAAGTCAGAACAGGTATATTTTATAATGTGCACAGAAACACAGTTATTCGTGGTGCACAGTTTGGCTCTTAAGGAGCTACACTCCAGAAATAGGGCGGACATGAAAACTAGTGTCAGGCTATTTGACTTGCGATATGCACATTTTTTTATTGACTCTTGTGATCATGATGAACTAAATAAATTTTAACTTTGTTGGAACGTACCACACCATCTGCCTGCATATTTTCTTCCAGCTACAATATAATTAAAGGAGGATAATGAAAGTGCGATGTGTTAGTCTGAATGGTGACATACTTTCAGCAGAGAAACTGAGGATTAGTGCCGTTCATCGGTGGTTAAAGATGGAAAACAAGGAGAAGAAATTGGGACCTCCAGTCATAGTTAAATAATTTTCTTATTTCTGTGGATATTTTATAAGTGTACCTGTCATAGGAACAAGGATGAATATATAAAACTAAATACAGACACCTTACAACTGATCATTGCCGCCCTGGGACTAAAGAGCTTTACCTGAGGTCACAGTGGGCAGAAAGTCCGTCTGTAACTAGGGGTCGTCTGTAAATCGGTTGTCCTTAAAATCAGGGATTCGCCATAGTTAGCCAAGTGGATGTTAGCATCAGTTAGTTTTTTGGAAGCTTAATGGGGCACATTTACAAAGACTTTGCATATTTTTCAGTGCAAACTGCTTGCACAAGGGAACCTGTCACCGCTGTTTGAAAAAAAAATAGCCTCAGACAGGCTCCCATAGAGCCCTTATGGTCTATGGGCACCCTTTTTTTTAACTACACGATCGATGGTCACAAGTGGAGAAAATGAACTTTGATTCTCTGCCTGGTAACCATACGTAGAATCCAGTGAGTCAGACTGGGCTTATTACAAACTTATAAGTATTACAAACTTATATAAATTTGGTATCTCCATAATCAGGACTACAGTCGATTTCTTAAAGATTAATTCAGTTCAAATGTGCGGTCATTGATTACTTTTCTCCTGGAGCCCTTTCCAGACATGACCTGGAGTTTCCTTCGGTGGTTGTAGAATTTCTGCCCAGAGATCTTAAGCTCTCAAATGAAGACGGTCCTCTGGAGCCCTGACTCCACCTCTGGCAGCAGGTTTTCCAAGAGTGAACCAGAGCAGCAGTTTCCTGGGAACATCTGGCAGGTGGTGCCCTTCCTGAAATCTTGCAGTGCTAGGACCCACTACCCAGGCAGAGTCAGGGTTCCAGGATGCAGCTACTTTTTTGAAAACCCCAAGTCTCCAACTGGGACTTTTTTTTTATCAAATTCCACTTTCTATTCAATTCACTCATCTCTAATCTAACAATGTATAAAGAGTTGGTGTCTTCTGGACCAATAAATAAAAGCCATGAATAAAACCTTGTAAAGAAAGGGCACAACTGCTTTTTTATCAATATTACTGCATTTGAGTTTTTTTTATAGTTTCCCAGTAGATTGCATGGGTTATTATATGCTCCTACTAAAGACCACACTTTATTCAGTAACAATAATAATTCTTTACAGGCAGTCCCCGGTTACATACAAGATAGGTTCCATAGGTTTGTTCTTAAGTTGAATTTGTATATAAGTCGGAACTGTATATTTTATAATTGGGACCAAAAAATAATTTGTCTGGAGGTACAGAGACAATTGGATTTTCAAAATTTTTTGCTGTAATGGAAACAAGGATTATCAATAAAACTTCATTACAGACACCTTACATCTGATCATTGCAGTCTGGGACTAAAGTAAAGCATCCAGAGAGCTTCAGCAGAGGTCACACGGGGCAGAGAGGTCCGTCTTTAACTATGGTTTGTCTGTAAGTCGAGTGTCCTTAAGTAGGGGACTGCCTGTATTTATATAGAGCCTGCAGAAGATATGCCATCAAACATTTATTTATTTTGAAAAGTAAAAAAGAGAAATGCAAAAACAGAAAAAGACTGTACCCTGAGAATGTTAAACCACTATGGTTGTATGTTTAGGGTCATTGTCATTCTGGAAAGGAAACCTCAGCTTAGGTCTTTTGTAGTCTCTAACAGGTTTTCCTCCAGGAGTGCCCTGTATTTTTTTCATCCATCAACTGTGACAAACTCTCTAATTCCTGCTGATGCTTTGTATCCTCACAATATTCTACCTACACCATGCTATGTTTGGATTTTTGTGGATATTGTTTTAGGGTAATGGGCAGTATTGGTTTCCCCCATCCTCTTTAGGGATTTAGGCCTAAAAGTTCCAATTTGGTCTGATCTGACCAGAGCACCTTCTCCAATATTCTCACTGTGCACCCAGTATAGCTTTATGAAAGCTGCAAAGAGGACTTTCAAAAATGGCTTTCTTGTTACCACTCTTCCACAAGGACAGATTTGTGGCGTATATAACTAATAGTTGTCCAGTTGACAGATTCTTCCTCTCGAGCTTTGGATCTCTGTAGCTTCTCCTGGTGATCCTGGGCATTTTGGCTGCTTCTCTAATTAGTCATCTCCTTGTCTAGGTTGTCAGCTTAGGTGGACTGTATGTTTATTTGCATACAATGGGGCAGATTTACTTACCCGGTCCTGTCACGATCCAGAGGCGCGTTCTGTGGAAGATTCGGGTCTTCCGGCGATTCACTAAGGCAGTTCCTCCGATGTCCACCAGGTGTCGCTGCTGCACTGAATTTCATCGGAATGCACTGAACTTCCCCAAGCCAGGCCGAGTGCAGGTAAGCGCGTGTCCAGCAACACTTTTTTTTTTTAAATGTGGCGGTTTCTCCGAATCTGTCGGGTTTTCGTTTGGCCACGCCCCCTTATTTCCGTCGCATGCACGCCGGCACCGATGCGCCACAATACAACCGTGTGCGCCAAAAACCTGGGGCAATTCAGGGAAAATCGGTGCAAAACGGAAAAATTCAGGTAACCCGCCGTAAAAACGCGATTCGGGCCCTTAGTAAATGACCCCCAATGTTTTTAAAGTTAAAAATAAAGATTACTACTTTCAACCACGTCTTTGAAGCCAATAACTGCATGGCGTTCGGTTATCTGGACTATTTTCGTGTTTATTGGACTTGGAACTGAGTTTGTCCGTGCAAAGCACTTCATAGCCCTTGAATAAGCTGTGCTGTGCGGTGAGCTGACTTTTTCTTTTCTTTATTGTTAGAAAGCTGTAAAAAAACGAAGTTCATGAGAAAATGGCTCAACTGAATTTCTTTGTTAATTTTACTGTATTTGGAATTTTTTTGCAGCTTTCTCATACACATAACAGAAAAATTAAATAGTACCACTAAAAAATGCACTTTATCCCACAGATAACAAGCCCTCAATAAGCTATTAAAATGGAAAATATAAAAGATGTGTTTTTTACACTACAGGAAATTAATAAAGAAAATGCAAAAACTGAAAATGTTGTGGTCCTGGAAGGGTTAAAATGTATGGTTATTCAATTCCATTTTTCCAGCGCATAGACACCCATCCTGTCAATGTGATGAACACAGCGCTGCAGATGCTCATGTTGTCTCTGAATTGTAAGTGTAATAAAATAGCCAATTTTTCAGAAAATTGGACACAACACAACGCGTGTAAGTTGGGGTAAAGTTGTTTCTGGGACAGCCTTTTGTCAACAGTACAAAACAGATGGAGGCAGAAAGGAAATTAATGAAAGCCAAGTAAAGTTTATACAGAAGAGGGAAATAAAATTTTACAATCTGATTTTTAAAAGAAGCTTCTCCAATGTAATGTTACTATGGCCAAAATATCTACAGGAAGTGAGAGATGCCAAATACCTAAGAAAAATGAGAAATGATTAATTGTGCACCAAAGAAGTGAAGACTAAATGTAAATTGACCGATAGATGAATAATTAGACCAGCAGGCCAGGGAAAAGATGTCTACGAGGTGGAGGAGCATGGGACTATGAAAAGTATTACAACATAGCAGGGCCAATTCTGCGGTTGTAGGTGAACACTGGGAAATATGCAAATAAGTTTTCCAGAATGGCATAAGGAAAAACAAGTCTGACATTTTTGTCCCTGTAAATTCCACATGAAATAACATTTTTAGACACGCTTTATTTTAACTCTTTGCTGTGAAGTTTCTTTGTAATTCCTTCAAGAAATAAATGTAATGCAGGCAGTCCTCAAGTTACATACAAGATAGGTTATCTATGCTTGTTCTTAAGTTGAATTTGTATGCAAGTCAGAACAGGTATATTTTATAATGTGCACAGAAACACAGTTTGGCTCTTAAGGAGCTACACTCCAGAAATAGGGCGGACATGAAAACTAGTGTCAGGCTATTTGACTTGCGATATGCACATTTTTTATTGACTCTTGTGATCATGATGAACTTAAATAAATTTTAACTTTGTTGGAACGTACCACACCATCTGCCTGCATATTTTCTTCCAGCTACAATATAATTAAAGGAGGATAATGAAAGTGCGATGGTGTTAGTCTGAATGGTGACATACTTTCAGCAGGAGAAACTGAGGATTAGTGCCGTTCATCGGTGGTTAAAGATGGAATAACAAGGGAGAAGAAATTGGGACCTCCAGTCATAGTTAAATAATTTTCTCTATTTCTGTGGATATTTTATAATGTACCTGTCATAGGAACAAGGATGAATGATAAAACTTAAATACAGACACCTTACAACTGATCATTGCAGCCTGGGACTAAAGAGCTTTACCTGAGGTCACAGTGGGCAGAAGTCCGTCTGTAACTAGGGGTCGTCTGTAAATCGGTTGTCCTTAAATCAGGGATTCGCCATAGTTAGCCAAGTGGATGTTAGCATCAGTTAGTTTTTTTGGAAAGCTTAATGGGGCACATTTACAAAGACTTTGCATATTTTTTCAGTGCAAACTGCTTGCACAAGGGAACCTGTCACCGCTGTTTGAAAAAAAAATTAGCCTCAGACAGGCTCCCGTAGAGCCCTTATGGTCTAAGGGCACCCTTTTTTTAACTAACACGATCGATGGTCACAAGTGGAGAAAATGAACTTTGATTCTCTGCCTGGTAACCATACGTAGAATCCAGTGAGTCAGACTGGGCTTATTACAAACTTATAAGTATTACAAACTTATATAAATTTGGTATCTCCATAATCAGGACTACAGTCGATTTCTTAAAGATTTAATTCAGTTTCAAATGTGCGGTCATTGAATTACTTTTCTCCTGGAGCCCTTTCCAGCATGACCTGGAGTTTCCTTCCGGTGGTTGTAGAATTTCTGCCAAGACTCTTAAGCTCTCAAAATGAAGACGTCCTCCTGGAGCCCTGACTCCACCTCTGGCAGCAGGTTTTCCAAGAAGTGAACCAGAGCAGCAGTTTCCTGGGAACATCTGGCAGGTGGTGCCCTTCCTGGAAATCTTGCAGTGCTAGGACCCACTACCCCAGGCAGAGTCAGGGTTCCAGGAGTGCAGCTACTTTTTTGAAAACCCTCAAGTCTCCAACTGGGACTTTTTTTTTTATCAAATTCCACTTTCTTCAATTCAATTCACTCATCTCTAATCATACCAAATGTATAAAGAGGTTGTGTCTTCTGGACCAATAAATAAAAGCCATGAAATAAAACCTTGTAAGAAAAGGGCACAACTGCATTTTTTATCAATATTACTGCATTTGAGTTTTTTTATAGTTTCCCAGTAGATTGCATGGGTTATTATATGCTCCTACTAAAGACCACACTTTATTCAGTAACAATAATAATTCTTTACAGGCAGTCCCCGGTTACATACAAGATAGGTTCCATAGGTTTGTTCTTAAGTTGAATTTGTATATAAGTCGGAACTGTATATTTTATAATTGGGACCAAAAAATAATTTGTCTGGAGGTACAGAGACAATTGGATTTTCAAAATTTTTTGCTGTAATGGAAACAAGGATTATCAATAAAACTTCATTACAGACACCTTACATCTGATCATTGCAGTCTGGGACTAAAGTAAAGCATCCAGAGAGCTTCAGCAGAGGTCACACGGGGCAGAGAGGTCCGTCTTTAACTATGGTTTGTCTGTAAGTCGAGTGTCCTTAAGTAGGGGACTGCCTGTATTTATATAGAGCCTGCAGAAGATATGCCATCAAACATTTATTTATTTTGAAAAGTAAAAAAGAGAAATGCAAAAACAGAAAAAGACTGTACCCTGAGAATGTTAAACCACTATGGTTGTATGTTTAGGGTCATTGTCATTCTGGAAAGGAAACCTCAGCTTAGGTCTTTTGTAGTCTCTAACAGGTTTTCCTCCAGGAGTGCCCTGTATTTTTTTCATCCATCAACTGTGACAAACTCTCTAATTCCTGCTGATGCTTTGTATCCTCACAATATTCTACCTACACCATGCTATGTTTGGATTTTTGTGGATATTGTTTTAGGGTAATGGGCAGTATTGGTTTCCCCCATCCTCTTTAGGGATTTAGGCCTAAAAGTTCCAATTTGGTCTGATCTGACCAGAGCACCTTCTCCAATATTCTCACTGTGCACCCAGTATAGCTTTATGAAAGCTGCAAAGAGGACTTTCAAAAATGGCTTTCTTGTTACCACTCTTCCACAAGGACAGATTTGTGGCGTATATAACTAATAGTTGTCCAGTTGACAGATTCTTCCCCCTCCAGATTCTCTGGCTTTGGATCTCTGTAGTTCTCCTGGTGATCCGGGCATTTTGGCTGCTTCTCTAATTAGTATCATCTCCTTGTCTAGGTTGTCAGCTTAGGTGGTGTATGTTTATTTGCATACAATGGGGCAGATTTACTTACCCGTTCCTGTCACGATCCAGTGGCGCGTTCTGTGTGGAAGATTCGGGTCTTCCGGCGATTCACTAAGCAGTTCCTCCGACGTCCACCAGGTGTCGCTGCTGCACTGAATTTCATCGGAATGCACTGAACTTCCCCAAGCCAGGCCGAGTGCAGGTAAGCGCGTGTCCAGCAACACTTTTTTTTTAAAAAATGCGACGGTTTCTCCGAATCCTGGGTTTTCGTTTGGCCACGCCCCCTGATTCTTGCATGCACGCCGGCACCGATGCGCCCAATACGACCGTGTGCGCCAAAAACCCGGGCAATTCAGGGAAAATCGGTGCAAAAGGAAAATTCAGGTAACCCGCCGAAAAAACGCGATTCGCCCTTAGTAAATGACCCCAATGTTTTTAAAGTTAAATAAGATTACTACTTTCACCCACGTCTTTGAAGGCCATTAACTGCTGGCGTTCGGTTTATCTGAATTTTGGTGTTATTGGACTTGGAACTGAGTTTGTCCGGCAAAGAACTTCATAGCCATGAATAACGTGGCTGTGCGGTGAGCTGACTTTTCTTTCTTTATGTTAGAAAGCTGTAAAAAAAAAACGAATTTCATGAGAAAATGGCTCAACTGAATTTTTTGTTAATTTTACTGTATGGAATTTTTTTGCAGCTTCCTCATACACATAACAGAAAATTAAATAGTACCCCTAAAAAATGCACTTTATCCCACAGATAACAGCCCTCAATAAGCTATTAAAATGGAAAATATAAGATGTGTTTTTTACACTACAGGAAATTAATAAAAAAATGCAAAAACTAAAATGTTGTGGTCCTGGAAGGGTTAAAATGTATGGTTATTCAATTCCATTTTTCCAGCGCATAGACACCCATCCTGTCATGTGATGAACACAGGCGCTGCAGATGCTCATGTTGTCTCTGAAAGTATGTATAAAAATAGCCAATTTTTCAGAAAATTGGACCAACACACACGTGTAAGTTGGGTAAAGTTGTTTCTGGGACAGCCTTTTGTCAACATACAAACAGATGAGGCAGAAAGGAAATTAATGAAAGCCAAGTAAAGTTTATACAGAAGAGGAAATAAAATTTTACAATCTGATTTTTAAAAGAACTTCTCCAATGTAATGTTGCTATGGCCAAAATATCTACAGAGTGAGAGATGCCAAATACCTAAGAAATGAGAAATGATTAATTGTGCACAAAGAAGTGAAGACTAAATGTAATTGACCGATACATGAATAATTAGACCAGCACCAGGGAAAAGATGTCTATGAGGTGGAGAGCATGGGTCTATGAAAGTATTACAACATAGCAGGGCCAATTCTGCGGTTGTAGGTGAACACTGGGAAATATGCAAATAAGTTTTCCAGAATGGCATAAGGAAAAACAAGTCTCTTTTGCTACCTTCTAAGGCAGCCCCCCTAACCATCAAGCATGACTTTCCGGAAGCCTAAGCTTCAAGGTAGCAAAAGAGGCATGGTTTTTCTTGTCCCATCATGGAAAACTCTTTCTGCAGTGTTAGCTCTGATTCATTGTTAGTTAACCTACAGTGATTCACAGCTTCTCACACTACTCAACAGCTCCAAGTGTTATTCACATCTCAGAGTTATGGCCCAATCTCTATTAAGACCGGGGCTTTGAAATCACTTAAGCTCTCCCCATCCTTCCTAGGGTGCTGGTTATAGAGGTTTTCTCAACTAGCTCCATACATTACTTGGGACTGATCTTTTGTTCCTGGCATTCTGACCTTTGGCTCTTGTACAGAATACTCTACTGCCTTGTGAATTTATACTGTGCTTGCTCTCTTTGTTCTGACATGGACCTGGCGGATATTCTTACCTGTTTGTACTGTTTTATCTTTGTCTCCAGGGTTTGCACCATGGTGCAGGGAGGGATTGTCACCTAGTTAACACCTATGGTGGTATGAGTAAATAGGCAGGGCAAAATTAGTGGGTTCAGATTCAGGACTGACTGTAATGTACGTTCATCTGTACCTAGCTCCCTTATTACAGCTATATTGTCACTGTGACTCATTGACAAAAGTTAAATATCTTATTTCTCTGTACAAAAGCCTTTATTATTTAGGAGAGTGATGGCGGACCTTGTAGAGACCAAACTTCAACCCAGAACGCACTTATTTATCGCAAAGTACCAACATGCCAATTTAACACTTTAACAACCTCGACTTTTTTTGTTTTTTCATTTATATTTTTTACTCCCCACCTTCAAAAATCTATAACTCTTTTATATTTCCATGTACAGGACTGTGTGATGGCTTATTTTCTGTGTAACAAATTGCACTTCATAGCGACAGTATTTAATATTCCATCCTGTGTACTGGGAAATGGTAAAAAAATTCCAAATGCAGTGAAAATGGTGAAAAAACACAGTTTTCTTGTGGGCTTGGATTTGACAGCTTTCACTGTGTGCCACAAATGACAAGTCTACTTTATTCTTTGGGTCGTTGCGATTATGGGGATACCAAATTTGTATAGGTTTTATAATGTTTTCATACATTTAAAATATTTTTTTTTGATTTTGCCATCTTCTGGCGCCAATAACTTTTTCATACTTTGCTGTACGGAGCTGTGGGTGGTGTCATTTTTTTGACGACGTTTGATGACGTTTTCATTGCTATCATTTTTAGGACTGTATGACCTTTTGATCACTTTTTATTGATTTTTTTATTCTTTCAAAATGGCAAAAAAGTGGTATTTTCGAATTTGGGCGCTAATTTTTGGACACGGCGATACCTAATGTGTTTATGATTTTTACTGGTTATTTATAAGACTTCTAGGGAAAGGGGGGTGATTTGATTTTTAAGTTTTTTAATATAATTTTTTTTTCCCTTTTTTTTTTTTTACTATTTTTCAGACTCCCTAGGGTACTTTAACCTTAGCTTCTTCGATTAATCCTATCATATACTGCTATACTACAGTATGGCAGTATATGGGGATTTTGCACACCATCTATTATAATAGCCTAGATCGTTATAGCCTCGGTTCTTTGTGTGACCCGAGGCTGTTATGCTAATGGATCGCCTCTGTGCGGGCATACCGCCGTGTGTTGGAGGTGAGGAGGTGGTATCCCCTCCTCCCTCCATAGAAAACAGCGGTGCATGGCCGCACACTCGCAGAAAGATGGAGCATTCTCTGTGCCATACATGTGTGGCACCGTACCGCCACCGGGCCGCCATTGCTGTCTATGGGGACATATATGCGGCCACAAATTTTCAGCCTCATGTACGTCCCCATGAATTACCGCTAAAGTCCACTGATATGTGAATATTCTGATTAGTTCCAGATTATATATTTTTATATTGATTGTAATTCTATTCAGTCTTTACCCTAACAATGACTTTGGTTTAATGATCTAAGTGTGTCTTCCCACATTAATGGCCAGATTATAGCATCAATGAATAATCTGCTGAGCCAGTATACAGCATTGCTGTTACCCTTTCAAGTATTGGCAGACCGATTCTAATGCAATTTTGGGTTTTGAACTAAATGCTCCTAATATAGAAACCTGACCACAGTCCTCTAAGGTTGGCAGGAATAACAGTGTACAGCAACCTTACAGGGATTCCTACCTTAGTACTGCTGGCTGCACTGGTACCATCCATCAAACCACAGCACACTTCTCCAGACAGAAAATTACATGCCGCTGTTATTCTTTGTCAAACTACTATTAACTTTCTGATGTGCACAGAACATACACCCGTTGGATTGGGAAATAATACTGGGGTGGAATGATTAATGTCTTCCCAGAAGAAAGAGACAATTTACAGCGCTGAATTTTCTTTATCACAGACACATTCCTTATACTAAGTGCTGTTATAATGTGATTAGGAGAGAGCCTTATTCTCATCACTAATGGATCTATTCTCCTTTCTACAAACACAATGAGTGGCAGATACAGTTTCTCTCCAATACCGGCAAGGAAAAAGGCGAAATTCAATTAATTTGATCCTGAATAAATGACCTTCGGCAGTCATGCTAGTTTCTATTAGTATAATATGGAAAGAGGAGAAAAACAGTAAGCCGGTAATTTAATGCAAGCTCCAAATATGTCTGGGAGATAAAGCAATTTGTCACTGTATAAAATTCTAGAAATCCAATCCTCAACTAATATACTTAGGGGTCAGTAAAACAAAAACCATTCAGAACATGTATGAAGAACTCTGAAGCTATTTATAAGAGGTAACCTATGCTACACTATCAGGTTATTCCTTGTAATAATATGCCAGTGCACCATTAGGAAGCCTGATGTGTGGCTCAGCAACAACAACAAAAAATGATCACTGTGTAGATTCACAAGTTTAACCCAGGAAGAGGTATGACGCTGCCTCACAACCACTAAAAGGGATAAATCACCAGAGCCAGATGTGATAGACAGACCATTATTTTTAATATTTGAACAGGCGGCAAAGGAGCGTAGTCAGAAACGGAACCGGGGTCACAACGGGAAATCTCAAGAACAGCACTAGGCATCAGAAACAGCTTTCTCAAAGGCGCAAGGCACAAAGATCCGGCAAGGGTAACAGGAAGGGGCAGGGTTAAATAGTTTAAGGGGGAAAGACCAGCGCCAATTAGTGACGCGCTGGCCCTTTAAATTTGCAGAAGCTGCCGCGCATGCGCCCTAGCTGTCGGGGACGCGCGCACACAGCCGAAGGGGATGGAGCAGCCGCGGACGGAGCCGACGCCGGCGGGACAGGAGCCGGACCATTAAGTGGCACTTGCGGCACACTGGCGGGGGACAGAAGGCACGGGTGAGCCCGCGACCCGCGACGGGGGTCGCGGGACCACCCGTGACAGCGGGCAGTACAAGGATCTCTCCAAAGATCTTTTTATACCCAGGCCTGTGACCAGGACAAGGGGACATCCTCTACGCATAGAGGAGAGAAGGTTCTACCATCACCATAGACAGGGGGCATCCTCTACACCTAGAGGAGAGGAGGTTATACCATCACCATAGACAGGGGGCATCCTCTACACCTAGAGGAGAGGAGGTTCTACCATCACCATAGACAGGGGCATCCTCTACACCTAGAGGAGAGAAGGTTCTACCATCACCATAGACAGGGGGCATCCTCTACACCTAGAGGAGAGGTGGTTCTACCATCACCACAGACAGGGGGCATCCTCTACACCTAGAGAAGAGGTGGTTCTACCATCACCATAGACAGGGGGCATGCTCTACACCTAGAGAAGAGGTGGTTCTACCATCACCATAGACAGGGGGCATCCTCTACACCTAGAGAAGAGGTGGTTCTACCATCACCATAAACAGGGGACATCCTCTACACCTAGAGAAGAGGCCTTTGGCGGACAAAATCCTCGGGGCTAGCACCTGAGAATAGGTGGTTTCTACTACGCCGTATTGCCATATGCACAGAGGGCCTTTACGGCTAAGTCTAGTGTAACAGGTGAGACTTGTGGGACTCTCTGCCACATCGGCAGGATTGTTTATTCTCAAGGTGAACCACGTGATGTGATGCGGGGAGAAACCATGAGCGGTATCCCCCATCCATCCCCACACGGCGGAGCCTCTATGTTACATTTTCAACAGTATGCCTGGATTCCCCCTTGTCCTGGAGCAAAGATTTCACGTGGTTGTGGGGGCAGAACAAACATTTGTTTCATTACTAAGGGGTAGGGCTTGACCGGAGGATATGGGTAGCTTTTTTTTCCCGATCTTTTTACCAACCTTCTATATCGTTGATACTAAGAAGCATAGGAGGGGTGAATCATAAAATGGTAAATGTCCTGTACCAGTGACTGTGTCCATTGAGATTAATTTTGCTACAAATAGAAACTAAATAATTATTAATCTACATAGAGTGGACAGCTTGCAACAGTCTACACGATAACTGCTCTTCACTTTGTTGGTTACAGTTTTGATTCGAAAGAGTAACTATAACCCATATTGTTTTTGGGGCTGTGGTTCCGCGCGCCCCGTATGCCTGAAGGCTCCTGCAGGTTTGAATTCCAAAGACCTCAAACCGGACTTCAGCCAGAAGATTGTGTTCAGAGTTTGAGGGCTCTCAGCAAAGACCGTAATTCAGCCACCGGCTTTTTCACCTTAATTTAAGGATGTTTCATTACATGTCTATTAAATTCTACTCCTCCATACCTGCTAAAAAAATATATAAAGTTGGGTCCCTTGATCGTACCGAACCACAAAGAATATATTAGAAGTATACCATTTGGAGCGTCAGTGAAGGTAAAACAGAGCCCCAAATGTCTCAAATGCTTGTTTCTTGTCAATTTTAACTTTTTGAATTATAGTTTATTTCCCTTCTAAGTACAGAATGGAATATAAAATCGTCACGATGAATAATGTTGTTAAGCAGAAAACTAGCTCTCAACAGCTCCGTACAGGAAAATAAAAAAAAAAAAAAAATATTTTTTGTAAAGAGACATCAGGTCACTCATCGTGCAAGGTTTAAAATGCCCTATACCACATGATAACAATGCTACAAATTCTTAGGATAAGGGAGGTGGTACCGGTGAGACCACGTTCACATAGTGGCATTTCAGTAGGCGTTTAAAACGCATCCAAGGCTCCACTCGTGATCACATGTTGTGGTAACATTGTGATTTCAATCAACATGTTAACTAATGTGAAGACTGCATTTCACTCTCAACATGCGATCGCAGGTGGAGCCTTTGAATTGCGCTTCAAATGCAACCAATGGCACTTTTTTTTGGACCCAGGAGCGTCTACAAACACTGAAAAATATTCTATAAAATCTGCCCTACCATAAAGTTTAATAGGTGCTCTTTCCATTTCCATCGGCCCCCCATGCCCAGACATCCCATGTGAGGTGTCCTCTTAATCTATATGAAACTGCAAAAATATATTATCATAATCGGTTACACACATGCCCGTAGAAATGTACTGTGCATTCCCAACATACCTTCATTATAGCTCTCCATATTCCCTTTCCGAGATATCCATTTTCATCCTTATGCTATTATGAGGCCAGTTGGGTGCCATGTTGTGTACTCAGCATCTAAAGCAATGCTCTACTGTGTCTGAATCATTGCTTCTTCTTTCCACCATGCTTCTCTACGACGGACCCAAGTCTCCTACTTACCTGACTGAGAGGTAGTGGTCCAGCAGAATAGCAGTGCTCAGGTAGTGAACACACATGCAGCACCAACTAACCTCCTTAGCATAAGTTTTAAATTTGAATATCTCAGAAACAGCATAATGGAATCGAAATATAAAGTTATGTTGGAAACCAAGGTGAATTTCCCTACAACATGGGGCCAGCAGATTAGTACGCTAAGTTGAGGTAGTAGACTCTCTTTTAATTCTATTACTTTAAGTTCATAATACTTGTGTTTAGTTTTGATATTTTGGATTTATATGTTATTTTTCATGCCACCACAGATTCTTATAGATACACACAATACGATTTTCATGTGGAAGGGAGAACAATTTAATCAAATCATCAGGGAGCTGATGTTTGAACTGTTATGAAGAACGAACAGAGCACATCTGACATTTGCTAAGGAAATATTGTACAGATTCTGCGATACATAGTATGCAACGTGCTTGGCTCCTTACACCCATACACAATGTCCTTATCACAGGTTCAGAGTAATTATTCTATAACATCTGTCAGCTTTACAAGTCTCACACAAATACTTTAATGTGGTCTTCTATAAAGAACCACTTTTTTCATGTTTACACTTTTGATCTCAGTTTTTTATGCTTTTTTTGTCGTCTGCTCTGTAAGCAGGAGTTCAGCAGTGGGTGTATTACCAAAGCCCATACCAAAGGAGACTGCATCTCAAAAAGTCATAGACTATGATAAAGCAGTTCCCCATAGACAACCATTGACTCACCTGCAAAATCATTTGAATCCTGTGTGTCCTGCCTACACATTTATAATGCAGGTGTCACCCTACCTACGATGATAAGATGACCATAAAAAATGAATCCTTCTGCAAATGTAAGCCTAATACAAGTTTGACGACTAGATTCAAAATGCTAATATAAAATAACTGGGGGAGATTTATACTGCTTCTGCCCACGCCAATACAATACAACTACGGCCCACCAGCCATGTGGATGTGGAGGGGGCGTAGAGTGCGTCGGCAGATGGTATAATGGGCACACGTGTCTATGTTCATTGAAAAACCCAGCAAACCTGACTGCTGCATTAGAATAGATTGGAGAGGGAGAGGAGTGGAGAAGACCGATTTGTAGGGAGTTACAATTCTAGTCGCAATATAAGTCGTCGAACATCCATTTAGCATTTTAGAGTTCTCAATTGTAAGAAATGGGTGTATGCTGGGATGTTTCTGAAGATACATGCGGCAAGACTGAGCAGAGATTTAATTAGTCAGCACAAGGAGAGGTCGGATTCCGCACAACCCAAAGACACAGGCCTGCAGCCGTGTATTCTCCCACGGATCCACACTGGAGAGGTCAGGGTGGGTGGATTTAGAAGATGGTGGAAAAGAGAAGTTCAGTCCTAGATTTTCCCCACAATTTTCCCCCAGACATTCAGAACTCCGGAGCAGTTGTCAAATAACGGGTGTGCAAGGTTTGTTTTTCGTGTTAAAAATTTCAGATAGAGCAGTGGTGTGCCACTCTTCTAGGCACTTCTGACAGTATGATTATTAATGGTTAGTAGCCAGGTGTGAAGGATAGGTGAAGGAGTAGATGGGGAAACACAGCAAGTTCTGTGAGTTGGTGAGTATCAATGGGCATGGCTCTGGGTATGTAATGGTGGAATGATATTCTAGAACGTTGAAGATTATTAAAAGTAAAGAGAGCGCTATAGTCTGAAGTGAAAGAAGAATGTTAAAATTAGATATTGAAGAAAGTTGGGAAAAACCAAGTCTAGAAGATGTTTTCCTCATTATAGTGGAGAACAGAGATGTTATGAATACCTAGGGAGGTAGTTATTGAAAAAGTGGCCAGAAGGGCAATGGCATGTGTTAATAGTTATGTTAAAAGTCTCCCGTGAGATGTGAAATCTCACGAGGTAGCCATAGGCAACAGTGGTCAAGGAACTGTTGCGTGATTCAGGGGAGATATACTACAGCCACACAAGAGAGAATGGGTGAAAACGTTTGAGGTGTGGACATTAAAAGATGGAAACTGAGATAGTTACGGTAATGGAATGACTGTATAATGCATTATAGGAGATGAGTATGCATAGTTCTTCTCCCTGCCTATTCTTGACTGGAGGCGGTGAAAAAAATGTCAGTCTCCATAAGACAAGCAGCGAGGGAGCAGAGTATATTCTGCTGCATCCATGTTTCATGTGTGCCACAGGTCAAAGGACTTAGAAAGAGGTCATGAACTGATTCCAGTTCTCTATTCTAGAGTGGGCATCCGTAGGGCCATTTAAAAGTGTGCTTGGGTGGAGAAGAAGAAGAAGAGGGGGTACACTGAATCGTCGATAGGGTTAGAGGTCTCTCTGTGTGAAGTGTTAAAAAGGAGAGGATATAGGAGAGATGCCCCCTGCATCAATGCACATACACATTGTATTATTCATCCAGAAGGATCATGTGGCCCTAGCTTTTAAACATACATTTGATTATCTATCTTGTTCTTAGTGATTTTCTGCCTTCAGAACAGGTATATTTTTATTAATACTTGTCACAGAAACACAGTTAAGTCTTGGTGCACAGTTTTTGCTCTGTAAGGACTACCCTCAAAAAGTGCGGACTGTGAACTAGTGTCAGGTCTATTTGACTTGCGATATGCACTTTGATTGACTCTTGTGATTATGTATTAACTTAATAATTTACCTTGTGTTGGTAACTACCACACACGCATCTGCCTGCATATTTTTTCTTCCGCTACAATATACTTCAAGGATGATAATGAAAGCGTGGTGCTGGTCTGAATGGTGACATACTTTCAGCAGGAGAAACTGAGGATTATTGCCCGTTTCATCTGGTGTAAAGGATGGAATAACCGCGGGAGAATAAAATTGTGACCCATCTCCATCTATACAAATTTTCTTCTATTTCTGTGGATATTTTATAATTGTACCTGTCATAGGAAAGGATGAATGATAAACTAATACCGACACCTTACAAACTGATCAGTTCAGGCCTGTGACTAAAGAACGACCTGAGGTCAACTGGGCAGAAGTCCTGTCTGTAACTATGTCGTCTGTAATGCGTTTTTTCCTTAATCAGGATTCGCCATAGTTAGCCCATGGATGTTAGCTCATTTAGTTTTTTTGCAACTTATGGGGCACATTTACAAAGACTTTGCACTATTTTTGCATGTGCAACTGCTTGCCACAAGGGGACACATGTCACCGCTGTTTGGAAAAAAATTGCTCATACAGGCTCCCATAAGAGCCCTTCTGGTCTATGGGCATACCCTTTTTTTTAACGAACACGAGTCGATGGTCACAAGTGGAGAAAAGAACTTTGATTTCTGCCTGGTAACCATCCGGATAATCCAGTGAGTCAGCCTGGGACTTATTACAACTTTAAGTTTCAAACTTATATTAATTTGTTTATCTCCATATCATGACTAACAGTCGATTCTTAAAGATTTAGATTTCATGTTCAAATGGTCGGTCATTGCATTACTTTTCTCCTGGAGCCCTTCCAGCATGACCTGGAGTTTTCCTTCCGTGGTTGCAGAATTTTCGCAGACTCTTAAGCTTCTCAAAATGAAGACGTCCTCCTGGAGCCCTGACCTCACGTCTGTCACATGTTTTTCCAAGTGACCAAGCAGCATTCCTGGGAACATCTGGCAGTCGGTGCCCTTCCTGGAAATCTTGCAGTGCTAGCCCCACTACCACAGGCAGAGTCAGGTTCCGGAGTGCAGCTACTTTTTTTGAAAACCCTCAGTCCCCACATTGACTTTTTTTTATCACATTCCCTTTCTCAATTCAACTCCACTCATCTTATCAATTGACCAAATGTATAAAGAGGTTGTGTCTTCTGGCCAATAACATCAAAGCCATGAAATAACCTATGTAAGAAGGCACCAACTGCATATTTTTCAAATATTATTTACTATACGCCTTTGAGTTTTTTTATAGTTTCCACAGTAGATGCATGGTTTTATATATTCTCCTACTAAGACCACCTTATTCCTTACAATAATAATTCTCTACAGGCATCCCCCTTACATACAGATAGGTTCCATGGTTTGTTCTAAGTTGATTTGGGTATCATAGATCGGACTGTGATTTTATAATTGGACTCAAAAAAATTTCCTGGAGTGTACAGAGACAGTGGATTTTCAAATTTTTTTGCTGTAATGGAAAGCAGCGATTAATCATGACGATTCCATACAGACCTCTACAAGCTGATCATTGCATCTGGGACTAAAGTAACTCCAGAGAGCTTCAGCAGAGGTCACAGGGGGGGCAGAGAGTCCGTCTTTAACTAGGGTTTTGTCTGTAAGTTCGACGTGTCTTAATTAGGGACTGCCTGTATTTCTATAGTAGCCTGCAGAAGATATGCCATCAAACATTTATTTATTTTGAAATTAAAAGAGAGAATGCAAAACCGCAAAGAAGACTGTAACCCTGAGCTGCTTTAAACCACTATGTTGTATTTTGGTCTTGTCATCTGCAGAAACATCACTTAGGTCTTTTTGTAGTCCTAACTAACAGGTTTTCCTCCGGAGTGCCTGTATTTTTTTTCAATCCCTCAATCTGTGACAACACTCTCTAATTCCTCTGATGCTTGTTATCGCTCACAATATTCTACTACACACCATGCTATTTTTTGGATTTTTGTGATATTTGTTAGGGTCAATGGGCATCTTTGTTTCCCCCATCCTCTTTAGGGCATTTAGTGCCTACAATTCCAATTTGGGTCTGATCTGACCAGAGCACTTCTCCAAGTTCTCACTGGTGCACCCAGTATATTAGCTTTTATGAAAGCTCAAGAGGCACTTTCAAAATGCTTTCGTGTTACCACCCACTCACTCTCCACAAGTGACATGATTTGTGGCTTATATGACTAATCATTTGTCCATTTGACAGATCTTCCCCTCCAGATTCGAGCTTTGGATCTCTGTAGTTCTCCTGGTGATCCCGGGCATTTTGGCTGGCTTCTCTAATTAGTCATCTCCTTGTCTAGGTTGTCAGCTTAGGTGGGACTGTATGTTTTATTTGATACAATGGGCAGATTACTTACCGTTCCTGTCACGATCCAGTGGCGCGTTCTGTGTGGAGATTCGGGTCTTCCGGCGATTCACTAAGCAGTTCCTCCGACGTCCACCAGGTGTCGCTGCTGCATGAATTTCATCGGAATGCACTGAACTTCCCCAGACCAGGCCGAGTGCAGGTAAGCGCGTGTCCAGCAACACTTTTTTTTTAAAAAATGCGACGGTTCTCCCGATCCTTTGGGTTTTCGTTTGGCCACGCCCCCTGATTTCCATTGCATGCACGCCGGCACCGATGCGCCACACTACACGTGTGCGCCAAAAACCCGGGGCAATCAGGGAAAATCGGTGCAAATGGAAAATTCGGTAACCCGCGATAAAACGCGATTCGACCCTTAGTAAATGACCCCCAATGTTTTTAAAGTTAAAGTAAGATTACTACTTTCACCCACTCTTTTGAAGGCACATTAACTGCCTGCGTTCGGTTTATCTCGAACTATTTGGTGTTATTGGACTTGGAACTGAGTTTGTCCGGCAAAGAACTTCATAGCCCATGAATAACGGTGGCTGTGCGGTGAGCTGACTTTTCTTTCTTTATGTTAGAAAGCTTAAAAAAAAACGAATGTTCATGAGAAATGGCTCAACTGAATTTTTGTTAATTTTACTGTTGGAATTTTTTTGCAGCTTCCTCATACACATAACGAAAATTAAATAGTACCACTAAAAAATGCACTTTATCCCACAGATAACACGCCCCAATAAGTCTATTAAAATGGAAAATATAAGATGTGTTTTTTTCACACTACAGGAAATTAATAAAGAAAATGCAAAAACTGAAAATGTTGGTGGTCCTGGAAGGGTTAAATGATGGTTATTCATTCCATTTTTCCAGCGCATAGACACCCATCCTGTCATGTGATGAACACAGCGCTGGCAGATGCTCATGTTGTCTCTGAAAGTATGTATAAAAATAGCCAATTTTTCAGAAAATTGGAACAACACACACTGTAAGTTGGGTAAAGTTGTTTCTGGGACAGCCTTTTGTCAACATACAAACCAGATGAGGCAGAAAGGAAATTAATGAAAGCCAAGTAAAGTTTATACAGAAGAGGAAATAAAATTTTACATCTGATTTTTAAAAGAAACTTCTCAATGTAATGTTGCTATGGCCAAAATATCTACGAAGTGAGAGATGCCCAAATACCTAAGAAATGAGAAATTGATTAATTGTGGCACGAAAGAAGTGAAGACTAAATGTAAATTGACCGATACATGAATATTAGACCAGCAGCCAGGGAAAGATGTCTATGAGGTGGGAGCATGGGTCTATGAAAGTATTACAACATAGCAGGGCCAACTGCGGTTTAGGTGAACACTGGGAAATATGCAAACAAGTTTTCCAGAATGGCATAAGGAAAAACAAGTCTCTTTGCTACTTCTAAGGCAGCCCCCCTAACCCTCAAGCATGACTTTCCGGAAGCCTAAGCTTCAAGGTAGCAAAAGGGGCATGGTTTTTCTTGTCCCATCATGGCAAACTCTTTCTGCAGTATTAGCTCTGATTCATTGAAAGTTAACTACAGTTATTCACAGCTTCTCACACTACCACAGCTCCCAGTGTTGTCTCACATCGTCAAGTTATGCCCAATCTATTGAGACCGGGGCTTTGAAATCACTTAATTCTCCCCATCCTTCCTAGAGTGCTGGTTATAGAGGTTTTCTCAACTAGCCCATACATTACTTGGGACTGAATCTTTTTTTCCTGGCATTCTGACCTTTGGCCTTGTACAGAATACTCACTGCCTTGTAGTTTATACGTTGCTTGCTCTCTTGTTTCTGACATGGACCTGGCGGATATTCTTACCTGTTTGTACTGTTTTTATCTTTGTCTCCAGGGTTTGCACCATGGTGCAGGGAGGGATTGTCACCTAGTTAACACCTATGGTGGTATGAGTAATAGGCAGGCAAAATTAGTGGTCAGATTCAGACTGACTGTAATGTACGTTCATCTGTACCTAGCTCCCTTATTACAGCTATATTGTCACTGTGACTCATTGACAAAAGTTAAATATCTTATTTCTCTGTTCAAAAGCCTTTATATTTAGGATTGTGCGGACCTTGTGAGCCCAAACTTCAACCCAGAACGCACTTATTTATCGCAAAGTACAACATGCCAATTTAACCCTTAACCACACCTCGACTGTTTTTTGTTTTTTCATTTAATTTTTTACACTCCCACCACTTCAAAATCTATAACTCTTTTTTTTTCCATGTACAGGACTGTGTAGATGGGCTTATATTTCTGTGTACAATTTGCACTTCATAGCGACAGTATTTAATATTGCCATCCTGTGTACTGGGAAATGGTAAAAAATTCCAAATGCATGAATGGTGAAAAACAACCGTTTTCTTGTGGCTTGGATTTTACAGCTTTCACTGTGTGCCACAAATGACAAGTCCTATATTCTTTGGGTCTTGCTCATTATGGGGCATACCAAATTTGTATCGTTTTATAATGTTTTCATACATTTAAAATATTTTTTTTTTTGATTTTGCCATCTTCTGGCGCCAATAACTTTTTTCATACTTGGCTTACGGAGCTGTGGGTGGTGTCAGTATTTGTTGTGACTTTTGATGATGTTTCTTGCTATCATTTCTGGACTGTATGACCTTTTGATCACTTTTTATTGATTTTTTTATTCTTTCAAATGGCAAAAAAGTGGTTTTCGAATTTGGGCCGCTAATTTTTGGACACGCGATACCTAATGTGTTTATGATTTTTACTGGTTATTTTAAGACTTCTAGGGAAAGGGGGGTGATTTGATTTTTAGTTTTTAATATAATTTTTTTTCCCTTTTTTTTTTTTTACTATTTTCAACTCCCTAGTACTTTAAACCTTAGCTTCTTCGATTATCCTATCATATATCTGCTATACTCATATGGCAGTATATGGGGATTGCACACCATCTATTATAATAGCCTAGATCGTTAGAGCCTCGGATCTTTTGTGTGACCCAGGTGTTATCTAATGGATCGCCTCTGTGCGGGCATACCGCCGTGTGTATTGGGTGGAGGGTGTATCCCCCCTCCCTCCATAGAAAACAGCGGTGGCATGGCTGCACACTCGCAAAGATGGAGCATCTCTGTGCCATACTGTGTGGCACCGTACCGCCACCGGCCGACATTGCTGTCTATGGGACTATATGCGACCACATATTTTCAGCCTCATGTACGTCACCATTATTTACCCGCTAAAGTCCACTGATATGTGAATATTGATTATTTCCAGATTATGATTTTTATATTGTTGTAATTCTATTCAGTCTTTACCCTACAATGACTTGGGTTTAATGATCTATTGTGTTTCCCACATTACTGGCCAGATTATGCATAAATGAATAATCTGCTGAGCCAGTATACAGCATTGCTGTTACCCTTTCAAGTATTGGCACCGTCTAATGCAATTTTGGGTTTTGAACTAATGCTCCTAATAGAAACCTGACCACAGTCCCTAAGGTTGGCAGGATAACAGTGTACGCAACCTTACAGGATTCCACCTTAGTACTGCTGGCTGCACTGGTACCATCCATCAAACCACAGCACACTTCTCCGACAGAAAATTACATGCCGCTGTTTCTTTGTGTAAACTAATATTAACTTTCTGATGTGCACAGAACATCACCCTTGGATTGGGAAATAATACTTGGTGGAATGATTAATCCTTCCCAGAAGAAAGAGACAATTTACAGCGCTGAATTTCTTTATCACAGACACATTCCTTATACTAAGTGCTGTTTATAGTGATTAGGAGAGAGCCTTATTCTCATCACTAATGGATCTATTCTCCTTTCTAACAACACAATGAGTGGCAGATACAGTTTTCTCCTCAATACGGCAAGGAAAAGGCGAATTCAATTAATTTGATCCTGAATAAATGACCTTCGGTCAGTCATGCTAGTTTCTATAGTATAATATGGAAAGAGGAGAAACAGTAAGCCGTAATTTATGAAGCTCCAATATTCTGGAGGATAAACAATTTGTCACTGTATAAAATTCTAAAGATCCAATCCTCAACTATATACTTAGGGTCAGTAAAACAAAAACCATTAGACATTTAGGAAGAACTCTGAAGCTACTTTATAAGGGTAACCTATCTACAGCAACACTATCAGGTTTTCCTTGTAAATATGCCAGTGCACATTAGGAGCCTGATGGTGTGGCTCAGAACACCAAAAAAAAATGATCAATGTGTAGATTCACAATTTTAAACCAGGAAGAGGTTTGGCGCTGCCTCACACCCACTAAAGGGATAATCACCAGAGCCAGATGTGATAGACAACCATTTTTTATAATATTGAACAGGCGGCAAAGGAGCTTATCGAAACGGAACCGGGGTCACAACGGAAATCTCAAGAACAGCACTAGCATCAAACAACTTTCTCAAAGGTGCAAGGCACAAAGATCCGGCAAGGGTACAGGAAGGGCAGGGTTAAATAGTTTAAGGGGAAAGACCACGCCAATTGTGACGCGCTGACCTTTAAATTGCAGAAGCTGCCGCTCGTGCGCCCTAGCTGTCGGGGACCGCGCGCACACAGCGAAGGGGTGGAGACCGCGCGCAGGACAAGCCGACGCCGGCGGGACAGGAGCCGGACCCTAAGTGGCACTTGCGGCGCGCGGGCGGGGACAGAAGGCACGGGTAGCCTGCGACCCGCGACGGGGTCGTGAACCACCCGTGACAGCGGGCAGTCAGGATCTCTCCAAGATCTTTTTATACCCATGCCTTTGACCAGGACAAGGACATCCCCTACGCAAGAGGAGAAAGGTTCTACCATCACCATAACGGGGCTCTCACCCTATGAGAGGCCTTCTACCAAACCATAGCACGAGGGCGCATCCTCTACACCTAGAGGAGAGGTGGTTCTACCATCACCATAGACAGGAGCATCCTCTACCCTAGAGAGAGGTGGTTTCTACCCATCAACCCATAGACAGGGGGCATTCCTACCCCTAGAGAAGAGGTGGATTCTACCATGGCCATAGACAAGTTTCTTTACTGTAAGAGTGAGACTGTGGAACTCTCTCCACAGGAGGTTTTTATGCGGACTCTATGTACACATGTTCAACAGCATGCCTGATGCCTTTCTGGGAGCAAAGATATCACTGGTTATGGGGAAAAAAACATTTGTTTCATTCCTAAAGGTTGGACTTGATGGACTATGTGTCTTTTTCCAACCTTCTATACTTTGATACTATGAAGCTGTAGGGTGAAATATACAAATGGTAAATGCCTGTACCAGTAGACTGTGTCATTGAAAGATTAATTTGCATAACAATAGAACTAAATAAATATTATCTACATAATTGGACAGCTTGCAACATGTCCTACACATAGCTGCTCTTACTTGTGGTTAGGGTTGAGCGAACTAGAACCATATTGTTTGGGTCCATGCTGAACTATGCAGGTTTGAATTCCAAAAACCCAAACCTGGACTTAAGCCAGAAGATTGTGTTCAGAGTTTTGAAGGGCTGCTGAGAAGCCCATTCACCAGCTTTTCACCTTAATTTAAGGATGTTTCATGGGTCATCCTGGGCTGCGCCCTCTACAAACACCCACTGGCAACTACCCACCACCAAAGCACAACGCTGTATTCCTTAGGAATGTTACTCCCTGATGACAGCATTTAAAGATAAACACTGGTGATATGTGCCAACGTCGTTCATGGGTGTTACTTGTGGGTCTTTTCTGCACCCATGACAGCATGGAGTCTGCAGGCCTGTCATTCTGCACTATCTGTAACAGTGTGCTGGTGCCACACTGTTACAGGTCAGTAGACAATCATATACTGCAGTACTGTTGTTTTGCATTATATGGTAGGATCAAGCACACACTCCCAGGTTCTGGTACCAAACCAAACTTTTGTTCAAACTTGATGGATGCATTCAGCACTACTAGTTGTGTGATTTGGTTGCTAGTAGACTCCATACAATACATTGGTAACATCAGCAAACATTAGACATGCAAGGATATCATCCCTGATTAATGTACATGGCATTACAATTCAAAACCTAAACCTCTCACAATATACTGAAAATATCAAGGTTATAACTATTTTTCTTTTATATTGTATTTTATGATCCAAGCACTATTATCTTTCCATCTTTTCTTGACTTCAGCAGGAAGATACTGGGGGTCATTTACTAAGGGCCCGATTCGCGTTTTCCCAACGTGTTATTTGAATATTTCCGATTTGCGCCGATTTCCCCTGAATTGCCCCGGGATTTTGGCGCACATGATCGGATTGTGGCGCATCGGCGCTGGCATGCACGTGACGGAAATCGGGGGCGTAGCCGAACGAAAACCCGACGGATTCGGAAAAACCGCTGCATTTAAAAAAAAAAAAAGGGTCTGTCGGAGGCAGAGCCTGCACGATCTAGCCCTGGCTGGACCAAGCAGTCTGCCTGTCAGTCTATGCATGTGCATGCTATCACATTTCATATGCTAGTAATGTAAAATATAAAAAGTAAAAAAAAAGCAGAAAAAAATAATAAAAAATAAATTCATTAAAATGTCCAAAAAAAAGTAAAAAAATAAAATAGGTATCTCTGCCTCCCAAAATTCCATTCTATAAAAATTAAACAGTTATTCATGGCAGTGAATCCTGTAGCAGAAAATTCACCAAAATGTTCTGAATCGCCGCTTTTTTGCAATTTTGCCATACATAAAAAATAATAAAAAGTGATCAAAAGGTTGCACAGTCCCCAAAATAGTATCATAAAACATCAGCTCGTCCGGAAAAAATTACATGACATTCATTACTTCAAGTATGAAAAGAGTATTGGAGTCAGATATGGCAAAATGAGAAATTTTTTGGTATATTAGGTTTTCATTTTTTAAATTCTATTAATACCTGCTAAAAATATATAAATTTGGTGTCCCTGTGATTGTACCAAATCAAAGAATATATTAGAGATACCATTTGGAGCGCGCAGTGAAAGGCGTAAAAACAGAGCCCACAAATGTCTCAAATGTGGTTTCTTGTAAATTTTACTTCATTTTGAATTATATTTCCACTTCTAAGTACATGAAATGGAATATAAAATACCGTCACTAGGAAGTAGAGTTTGTTAAGCAGAAAACTAGCTCTCAAACAGCTCCGTACAAGGAAGAATAAAAAAAAATATTTTTGAAAGTAGGGAGCGATAAACAGAAAGTAAGATGGAAAAAGCTCATCAGTGGCAAAGGTTTAAAATGCACCTGATACCACATGATAACAAGTTTACAAATTCTTAGGATAAGGGATAGTGGTACCTGAGACCATGTTCACATGTGGCATTTCAGTAGCATTTAAAACGCAATCCAAAGGCTCCACTCGTGATCACATGTTTTGGTAACATTGTGATTTCAACATGTTAACTAAATGTGAAGGACATGCAATTTCACTTCAACATGCGATCGCAGGTGGAGCCTTTGAATTGCGCTTCAAAATGCAACCAAAATGGCACTTTTTGCGGACCCAGGAGCGGACCCAGGAGCTCTACAAACATGTGAAAAATATTCTATAAAAATCTGCCCTACAAAAGTTTAATGGTGCTCTTTCCATTCTGCGCCCCCCATGTGCCCAGACATCCACATGTGAGGTGTCCTCTTAATCGGAAGAAACTGCAAAATATATTCGTAGATGCATTTCCTACTTTTATTATCATAATCTGTTCACACCATGCCGTAGAGAAATGTACTGTGATTCCCAACATACCTTCATTATAGCTCTCCATATTCCCATTTCCGAGATATTCCCATTTTCATCCTTATGCTATTGAGGCAGTTGGTGCACATGTTGTGTACTCAGCATCTAAAGCAATGCTACTGTGTCTGAATCATTGCCTTCTTCTTCCACCATGCTTCTCACTAGACGGACCAAGTCTCCTACTTACCTGACTGAGAGGGTAGTGGTCCAGGCAGGAATAGCAGTGCTTCAGGTAAGTGAAACAACATGCAGCACCAACTACCTCATTAGCATAAGTTTTACAATTTGAATATCTCAGAAACAGCATAATGGATCGAAATAATAAAGTTATGTTGGAAATCAAGGTGAATTTCCCTACAACATGGGGCCAGCAGATTAGTACGCTAAGTTGAGGTAGTAGACTCTCTTTTATTCTATTACTTTAGTTCTAAATGACTGTGTTTAGTTTTGATATTTTTGGATTTATATGTGATTGTTTCATGGCACCAGGATTTCTTATAGACTAACAAGATGTTATGTGGAAGGGAGAAGCAATTTACATCAGAATCAGGGAGCTGAGTTTGAACATGTGTATTGAAGAAGAACAGAGCACATCTGACATTTGCTAAGGAAATAATGTACAGATTCTGCGATAAATTAGTATGAACGTGCTTGGCTCCCTTACATCCATACACATGTCCTTATCACAGGTTCAGAGTAATTATTCTATAACAGCTGTCAGCTTTACAAGTCTCACACAAAATACTATTTATGGGGTCTTCTATAAAGAACCACTTTTTTCATGTTTACATTTTTGAATGCAGTTTTTTATGTTTTTTTTGTCGCTCTGCTCTGTAAGCAGGAGTTCAGCAGTGGGTGTATTACCAAAGCCCCATAGGCCAAAGGAGACTGGCATCTGAAAAAGTTATAGACCATGATAAAAGCAGTCTCCCATAGACACCAGTGAGTCACCTGCAAAAATCATTTGATCCTGTGTGGCCTGCCTACACATTTAATAATGCAGGTGTCACCTACCTACGATGATAATGAGATGACCCATAAAAAATTATCTCTGCAAATGTAAGCCTAATACAAGGTTTGACGACTAGATTCAAAACTGCTAAGATAAACATAATGGGGGAGATTTATGACTGCTTCTACGCCAATACAATAGCAACTACGGCACCACCATGCCATGTGGATGTGGGGGGGCGTAGAGGTGCGCGGCAGATGGTATAATGGGCACACAGTGTCTATGTTCATTTGAAAAACCAGCAAACCTGACTGCTGCATTGAGAATAGATTGGAGAGGAGAGGAGTGAGTGGAAGACCGATTTGTAGGGAGTTACAATAGTCTAGTCGAGAATAATTCGGAGTAACAATTAGCATTTTAGAGTTTTCAATTGTAAGAAATGGGTGGATGCTGGAGATGTTTCTGAGATACATGCGGCAAGACTGAGCAAGAGATTTAATACGCAGCACAAAGGAGAGGTCGGAGTCCAGCACAACCCAAAGACAGCAGGCCTGCAGCCGTGATCCCACGGACCGACATGGAGAGGTCAGGGTTGGGTGGATTAGAAGATGGTGGAAAAATGAGAAGTTCAGTCCTAGATTTTCCCCACAGATTTTCCCCACAGACATTCAGCACTCCTGGAGCAGTGTCAAATAAAACGGGTGTGCCAAGGTTGTTTTTCTGTGTTAAAAATTTCAGATAGAGAGTGGTGCCATATCTTCTAGGGCACTTCTGACAGTATGATTATAATGGTTAGTAGCCAGGTGAAGGATAGGTGAAGGAGTAGATGGGGAACACAGCAAGGTTGCTGTGAGTTGGTGAGTATCAATGGCACATGGGTTCTGGTATGTACGATGGGTGGATGGATTCTAAGAACGTGAAGGATTATTAAAAGTAAAAGAAAGAAGCTTATAGTCTGAAAGTGGAAAGGAAGAATTGTTAAAATTAGATATTGAAGAAAGATGGGAGAAAACCAAGTCGAAGATGTTTTCCTCATTATGAGTGGGAGAACAGAGAGTTATGTAAGACCTAGGGAGGTAGTTATTGAGAAAAGTGGCAGAAGGGCAAATGGCAGTGTTAATAGGTATGTTAAAGTCTCCCGTGAAGATGGTTGAAATCTCACAGGATAGAAGGTGGGGTAGCCAATAGGCACAGTGGTCAAGGAACTGTTAGCGTGATTCAGGAGGATGATATACTACAGCCACACAAAGAGAGAATGGGTTGAAACGTTTGAGGTTGTGGACATTAAAAGATGGGAAACTGAGATAGGTTACAGTAGGAATGACCTGTAGAATGCATTATAGAGAGATGAGTATGCATACTTCTTCTCCCTGCCTATTCTTAGGACTGGAGCGGTGAAAAAAATGTCAGTTTCCATAAGACAAAGCAGCGAGGGAGGCAGAGTAATTCTGCTGCATCCATGTTTCAGTGATGGCCAGCAGGTCAAAGGACTTAGAAAGAGGTCATGAACTGATTCCAGTTTCTAGATTCTAGAGTGGGCATCCGATAGGGCTCATTTAAAAGTGGCTATGGGTGGAGAAGAAGAAGAAGAGGGGGTACACTGAATCTTGATAGGGTTAGTAGGTTCTCTGTGTGAAGTGTTAAAAGAGCAGAAGATTAGGAGAGATGCCCCCCGCATCAATGACACATACAATTGTATTATTCATCCAGAAGGATCAAATGTGGCCCTAGCTTTAAATACATTTAGATAAGTAAACAAAAAGGGTAAATTTAGCTGAACCTTTAATTGCTATCATTTCCCCAAAAAATTATCACACACTGCTTGAATGTTAATAAATATTGTTAATTTTTGGTCTTACGCTTCTGTCCTAAGATGTTGTTACATTCTCTTGCCCTCTAACTTTATAATTGGAAAACATTTTTGAATCTTTCTAAAAAGTCTAATCTATATAACCTCACTTTTCCACCAACTTATTAAATGTTACCTAATTGTTTGCACAAACAAGTCCATAAGGTCCATACAACCTATGTTTTTCTATTTTAAGCGATCAGAATTTCGGCTTATGAGGTTTGTAATTTCCAATTCCTCACAAATTTGTTAAAATAACATAATCAGCAAGTTTTTATAGCATAAATGTTACAGGCATCCAAATTTGTATCAGCTCTTCTATGCTAGAAATTGTACATTGTTAGGCTACATTCACACGATGTATGCCCGCCGTACCGTAGTACAGCGGGCATACATCGGCGCTGCGGAGAGGAGCAGGGGATGAGCGCTGCTCACCCCCGCCCCTCTCCATAGGAAGATACAGCGCACGGCGCCGTATCACGGGAAAAGATAGGACATGTCCTATCTTTTCCCGGGCTACGGAGCGGTACGGTGCCGCACGTGTGCTGCACCGTACCGCTCCCGTACAGGGCCGTGAGCCCATAGGAGTGTATGGGGGACGTATATCGGCCGTATATACGTTGGCCGTATATACGTCCCCCATACATGTGTGTGAATGTAGCCTTATTGTGATACTTGCTCTGAATCCTTTCAAACCTTGTAGAAATCTTGATACAAATAGCATGGAGATATTTACTATGAAAGGCAGAAAAGTAAGTACATATTGTAAGATTATGGTATCTATATTCTATTCTAGCAATACTTCTACTAATCTATGTATATTTATGTACACAAATGCTGAGAATTTCTTTGCACTCCAGGTTCCTTGGCAGAGTGGATGATTTATTAGTATCTGGACATTGCTTTTAACTTACATTATGACTTTCAATAAATTACATTATGAGCTCACTTTTCATTTTCTGCTATAAATATTCACAGGGAGGATATTAATATTCTATCCACCTCCAGATCGTTAGAAAGCGACTCATTTTACACATAAGGTGCACAGGCTGTCGATTTTACAACATCCATGTCCTGTAAGACCAACATAAATTACTACACATAAGAAAAAAGAATTTATCTGAGCTTTGCATGTTTTTCTTAAAGGGGAAAACATTTATCCATCTAGTAAATGAAAAAAGTCCAGAGCAGCACTACAAACAAATGAAGATGGTGGTGCAAAGCCGGAAGATCCGTGGCAGAAGATCTTGTTAAATATATCCAAGAATAGGCAGCACTCGGTTGTTCAATACAAAAATCAAGGGTGACGTTTATTCCATTGCAACGTTTCGGTGGTGGCACCCATGCTTGAGAAATGGAATAAACGTCACCCCTGATTTTTGTATTAAACAACCGGGTGCTGCCTATTCTTGGATACATTTATCCATCTATCTATCTATAAATCTATCCAGTATATCCATGTGCCGTGGAAAAAAAAATGATATAGAAGTAGAGATGAGGATCCAGTTTTTGGGTGTATCCTACACAATGGGGCACATTTACCTACCTGGTCCAGTCGCGGCACGTTCTCCGACGAGGATTCGGGTCTGCTGGGATTAACTAAGGTCCGTGCGCCCGATATCCACCAGGTGTCGCTTTACGCCAAGATCTGCCGGAGTTCACCTGCTTCTTCCTGGTGCATGTAAGTGCTGATATTGCGACACAAATTCTTTTTTAAATTCCGCGGTTTTTCCGAATCCGTCGGGTTTTCCGAAAGCCATCCCCACCCATTTCTGTCACATGAAAGCCGGCACCGATGCGCCAAAATCCGATCGCATGCCAAAATCCCGGGGCAATTCGGCGCAAATCGGATATGGTCGGGAAACTCGACAAAAGTGCATGATTCTGACCCTTAGTAAATGAGCCCCAATGTATACATATTGCTGGATTAATATTTGGGTCCGCTCATCTCTAGTCACCAGCGATTCTGCACCAGCAATGTCTACAGACTCAAACGATAACTACCTACCATGTGCATTTATATGACTTTATGACTTATGGATCATTTTGCATGACTTATGGATCATTCTCACATCTATAATAATAATAATAATAATAATAATTCTTTATTTATATAGAGCACACAGATTATGCAGCGCTGCACAAAGCACAAATTGGTCCCTGTCCCCATGGGGCTCATAATCTAAACAACCTACCAGTATGTTTTGGAGTGTGGGAGGAAACCGGAGGACCCGGAGGAAACCCACGCAAACACGGAGAGGACATACAAACTCTTTACAAATGTTGACCTATGTTGACTATACTTAAACTGATGGATCATTACATAGTAGTGTATATTTGTACCGCGTTAGCCATGGAGAGCAAAAGAAGAGTGAAGAAATCAGGCGATACCTTTTTGAGGCTAACTGAGTAATGGTTTACACCCTGTTGTCTTCCATGATGCATTGGAAATACTCAGCCTCAAAAAGGTATCAAATCATTAGATTTGAGTAAAACCTACATCTCATCGATAATGTGTGTGAGGCCTTAAGGTCAGAGAACTATGGTACCTATGGGACGAGAACATCTAATCCGCCCGCATGAGTGCTGTTTATGCAGTAATTGGCTTACACCCTGTTGTCTTCCATGATGCATTGGAAATACTGCTTCTTACTTTCCCAGCCGGTGCTAAGCAAATGATACAATTAGGAAAGCAATCAGTTAAAAGCTGGTGATAATAAAGTTAAAGTGCATCCCATGTCTGTGACATCATTATCTCTAGGCATGTTCCCTTGTGCTGTGTCTGAACTACACTACATGACAGAGACCCACCCTAACTGTGCTGTGGATCTTAATATGATTTCCTAGCAAGTAGTGAGAAATGGAAGAGCAGTTACATGAGCAGACCCCCTTGTTCTGTGCATGCACAAAGGTAAGGACAGCTTGACTTCTAACATGTAACCTACTTCTATCATCATTATTCCTGAGAGTACCAGCTTCTGTTATACTTATATGGGGGTCCCTACATTGTATGTGTGCATTATGGATGTAGAATATAGGTGACATGTGGCTTTCGAACACTTGGAGAATCAGCAAAGCCCCATTACTCTACCTTCACCTCACTATAAGGTTTGTTGCACTTCATACTGGGTGCAAAAATGGACAGATATAGTAAAGCTAAAACTGACAATTTTTACCAGTTATCAATTATCATGATAGTTGTATTAGGGGTATCCATAACAGAAAGGCTTAAATCATTAAATTTACTTTGTGTTCTAATTTTCTAAAATTATGCAAAAGTGAAATTATCAATAGAGCCCCTGGGCCTGGGTCAATAAAATGTTAAAATGTGATGGTTTTACCTGCAAGATGTGATGATGTTTATCATGTTATCATATGCCAAAAAACTAATTTGCCATCTATCTGTACAGTAAAATCTGCTGTATCTGCCCATTTATAGAATAGGTAGGAATATGTCTTATTGGTTGCAAATAATTCGACAACCAAAAAATCTATTAGGCAGATCTGAGAGGAGTTGTTGTTGCAGCACGTGTTTGGATGTGAGATCTGATTCGGATGTAGGGACCAGTTAATGTACTGCCTGATACTTTACCTGGTAGAATTATCTTTGTGCAATGTACTGGAATATTTTTTAGAATTTATTCTAATTTTCTCTGATATCCCTTCATAATGTCTGTTAAAAATCTTAGTTGACTTGTACTGATTTACATCAACCTGTAAAATACAGAACGTTGTGGAATTGGATTGTTGTAAGGGTGGATGAAGATCCCTCCTACGCTGAATCTACTCCACAGCCCATTGTGCTGTAATGTCTACGTCTCCCTGGAGAGACATTCATATTGACTGTCTGCAGCTAATTGAATGAAGAGGTTGAACTTTGCTACTTATTTCTATTCACTTAATTAATTGTTTTTCTTCTGGTTTTGTATTTCTAACTTCCGTGTAATAAAATATGCAGTAGACTTTGTGTTGTTTTGTTATCTTTTTTACACATCAATTTTACTCCCCATCAAATATTTATGTAAGCTTTTGTGATCAGAGCCCTAACCTTGTTATTTTGTAATATTATATTTGTATATATCCCCTTTGATTTGTAAAACGCTACGGAATATGATGGCGCTATATAAATAATTATTATTATTATCGCCTTTGTTCTCTTAGTTATTCTAATTGTATTTAGAATACTAAAATCCTTTTAAATGGAAATGCAAAGTTCAGGTTCGGTTCTAAGATAACATCAATTGGTGCCAGGTGTTAACTCTTTAAATGCCACTGACTCCAACAGCATTTAAATCAATGGAGCATGAGTGTGCCAGCTCTAGCATGCCGTGCGGTGGATCGCCGCTCACCAATGACATCATCATGAGTAACGACCCATCCCAAAATGGCTACACGCTTGCACTTCATTAATTTAATTGCCATTTGCGACTTTGCCAGAGGCATTTAAAGAGTTAAATCCTGGTGTTTCTGGTGGGGATTCAGTTCCGAACACATTCTTAAAATTTCAGCAGGTCTGTTCATCACTACTAGTAATAATATTTAACTGCTTAGAGCTGGACCGATTCCCTCTGTGATAAATTTGATAGAAAATGTGTTACATATGATACCAATATTTCAAATATCATCTAGTCATATTGTTATTTATTCTAATATTATTATTTTTAATTTTAGTTTGAATATTAGTAGTTAATGTTATTAAGATCATCTTATCTGAAGCTTGGATGCTGTTGATCCTTCATAATAATATCCATTCCTATACCAGCCAAGTTCGACTACAAAAATGATATTGCCAATCACTGCAGATTAAGCAAAGACCATTAGTATTCTCACTTTACCTTGAATGACCAACGTTTTGTGGTATAATTTGCATTTCTGTGTTACACATTAACCTCTTAGGACCTGTAACAAGGAATAACATTTTAGAGAATTCCTTTTCGAGAGGTGGTAGAATGACTTAAAGAATCAATTACTTTAGAGGGTATAAAGTAGCCAGACCTAAAATCTGGCTTAATATTAGAGTCCATCTGTCAGCTAGAATGGACTGTACCTTCCTAACTGCATAGATTTGTAAATAGATTGAAATGATGGCAATGATAAGCCCTTTAAATAATTATTAGCTAATGGACATGGTTGGTAGGAATTACCATTGAATTATGGTGGAACTACTCAAGAAGATGTGTTCTCAGGAACTCTAGAAGGGAATTTATCTGGGGAATCCAACGCCTTGTCTCACCTCCATACTAAATGGGTCTGGAGTAGTCATGGGTTGGGGGTCTTGGGCCCACATTGTAGCAGAATAGTGTAGAAATCATCTAAGTACATCTACCAAGAGGGGGATGTCATGACTTGCAAAAATCACTGGCATTTGCATCAAGCCTTTTCTGTTCATTTTGCCATTTCTGAAAAATTCCTGTTTCAATCTCACTACTAATGAGTCAATTGGGGCACCCAGGGTAGTCCTTAACACTTAGAGAACTGCTTTTAATGCCTGAGCCTCTTTTATCACCTCCCATTACTGCTCCCTGCTTCTAATAAGATTAATCATCTGCTTATTAGACGGAAAGGGTAAGGTCCAGGCAGGAATACCAGTGCTCCAAGTGCTGAGGCCTTGCTGGGGTGGACCAACTACCTAATTAGCATATGGATAAAATTGGGAATTTTTCAGAAACATAAAGGACAAAAATAATAAAGCTAAGTTAGGAATGATAGGGCTTCTCCATGCAACAGGTTGCCAGCAGATTACAATGCCTTTGAAGGTGGTAGAATCCCTTTAAATGTGAAAAAGTTGGGTTCCATTTCAAGTTGGTGTCAAGGAAAAGGCTTGAAGACCAATTTACAAAACTCTTACAGTATTGTTTGTTTTGTAGTTTCCAGTAGATATTACATATATTATCTTTGGTTGTATATTTTCATTCCTTGTATTGCTCAATAGAAGGAATGGAAGCCAACAGTTAATCTTTTTATAAGAATGGAGAAAGATAGTGTCCAGCTGGCTGTTTGTCTCAAAAAATTTGGATGCATTTTGCACCACTAAGTGAACTTCCTATAAGAAAGCATAAGACTGTACTGTATAAAGGTTCACCAAGATTTGACTTGGAGAGTTAATAGTAACATTTATAAAAACATGTTACATGAGAGAATTTTATGATATTTCCACCAATTTTCTTTTGTCCTGTTTTATAATATGCAGATGTTGCAGCAATGAATGTTAGTTATTCACATATTACAAAGCAAAAATGTAGTGAAACCTATAACCCAAACTGATTTTTCAAAGCACTATTTCAGACTTCAACACCTTAATTAATGCCTAGATAACAACTGAGACAGAAGTGATTATAGTTTGCAACTACATTAAAATTGCTGATTTTCTGTTTTCCTTGTACATGTAATCTGCTGAACTGTCTTGTATTCCATGTGTAGTAAAGTAACACTCCGCATCTGTTTGAAATCCTGTGTTTGACCCTGACTCTGTTCTATAACTCCATCTATAATCTGCAATTCTGTTCTGGCAATGACCTTGGTTTGACCTGACCCAGACCTGTATTGGTCTGTCTTTCCGGCTTGCACTTTCAGCCATGTCTGTTCTGCCCTGCCCTGACTTCTGACTTGTACCTGGGATATTGTTTGATGGCTGCTTTCTCTGACCCCAGGTTCTCTAACCTGCCTTGCCTAGAAGTAGATGCCTTGTATCCTTCATGCAGTGAAATTCTCATATCTGTGTAAGTGTTAAAGGGTAAAACTAACAGGGACCCCTCCATTTGACACAGCAAAAGATGAGGAATGTCCTATTCCCGGCCATCTTTGCAGTACCTGTGGACATCAGCGAAGTAAGTGGCACTCACCTGCAGATGTCAGGCAAGTCAGTATAGAAGGAAATTATGGCGTTTCACACCAGATGTGGGTTAAAATCCTTTTAGACTTTATTTATTCATCCAAATAGTGCAAAAAAATGGTACAAGATGGAAATGGCCTACAAGTTTCAGGCGTACACTACGCCCTTACTCATAGCTAACAAGTGACTAGTGTTTAGACATATAGGGGCTCATTTACTTACTCGGTCCATTCGCGATCCATTCGGCATGTTGTCTGATGTTGATTCGGAGCTTGCCGGGATTCACTAAGGTTGTGCGCCCAATATCTACTAGGTGTCGCTGCTGCACTTAAGTCTGCCGGAGTTCACCTGCTTCGTCCCGGTGTATGTGAGTGCTATTCTTGCGACACAAATTTTTTAAAAAATTCAGCGGTTTTTCGGAACCCATCGGGTTTTCCAACGGCCACACCCCCCCCATTTCTGCCGCATGAAAGCTGGCGTCGATGCGCCACAATCCGTTCGCGTGCGCCAAAATCCCGGGGCAATTATGTGCAAATCGGAAATATTTGGGAAACCCGACGAAAGTGCAGTGTTCGGCATGGCACACACATAGATAAAAAGTTAATGATAATAATGAAAACATTGGTATAAAAACATACACAAATCCAAATACTACCACCCATATAGCGGAAATCCAGATCTTATAAGAAAAATACAGGACAAAAAAACAATATTTAAGCTGATAAACCAAAAAAAAATGAATAAATGAGAAGTGTATGGAGCACTTAGGCAAGCCATGAGCAACCGCACATGGCCCATTGCTTGCTGCAAAATGCACATGTTCAAAATCATGAGGCTTTCAAGAGTATTTGTCATTTTAGGTGACTACTGTATATGTTTACTGAGATGAACCTTCCTCTTTTTTCTTTAGAATATACAGGACCAGTTTGGAGAAAATAAAAGTAATGAGAATTTAATAAAGGACCTGCCAGGTCCATTGGTTTAGTGTCCCAAATCGCCCTTGATCAAAAACCTTTTTATTTACCTATAGATGGGTTTGTTGCAAGGCACAAATGAGATTTCATGCTAAATAATGTACAAACACCATATTTTAGAAACAGTTCCTTTAGTTGGATGTGGTTGAGTTAGCCCTAGAGCAAATACAGTACATTACAAAAACCTCTGCTTTTAGCAAGTTAAAGGTTCAGAGTAGATACAGAGAAAGGAAATATTTTAATGAAAGACTTCAGTGTGTGTAGGAAATGTAAGGAGAAGGAGGTTAAAAAGTCTTTGGAAAGAGTGAGTTATTCTGTACTTTTGATTATGACTAATTCTACAAGTTTGACCTTCCTCTTGGAATAACCCATAACTGATGTAATGAAGGGATAGACGGTACAGATTGTTGGACATTATTGTTGTGGACCTTTCCAACGTTGTGGTCTAGGCATATATTTAAAATTCTGAGACAAGCTGCTTTCCATCAGTCATTTTAAACTATCACATCAGCAACTTCTACATCTCCCTCTTGGACTCTCCATCTGGCATGTTTTTTTGTGATGCCTTGTTGAAATTATAATGTTGGTCTTCTCTTTAGTGGCGTTGTTCAACATTAGACCTCAAGACCCCTGTCAGGTCAGTTTTAAAGCATTTCCCCCCCCAAAAAAAAACACCTGGGTCAATTACTAATGTAGTGACATGCTAAGTCATTTGTGTAGTTTTCTGAAAACTTGACCTTTTGAGAATCTTTGAGTGGCATACAAGTTTGGATACAAATTTGTGTTAGGACAGGTTTTCGTTCTTGGTATTTCCCCTCAGTATCAGTCCCTACAAAATAAAGGCCTGATAAAAGTTATAGAATGTCCTTTTCCAAGTGGCAGGATATAGAACTGTAGGTTTTCTATAGTTATTATAGAAATATTCTACTAAATGCCATAAAACTTTGTCAAGATTGAACACATTTTTAAAGGGGTTTTTAAAATGCCCTCACAGAAGAGGTGTGAAAGGGGGGGTGTGGCTATCATATGGTAAATATCCCCCCTAGACCATATTTAGTGCCATGCATTGCCAATATGTATAGTAGCAGAAGCATTGCCAAATATTGCCATGCAGTGGCCATTAGATTGTCACTAGAGATGGTCGAGTATTAGCATACTCGGACCGGCTCGTTGCTCGGACGAGTATCTCGCCGGCTCGAGATTGAGCATTAAATGAATAAAAGACAGTGAAGAACAGTGTTTACAGTGAAGAATAACACATTAAACATGTTTACAGATGTTTTCCTTGTAAGAACACATTGAAATAACACTATTCTTCACTTTCCAGGTGTTCGCGCGTGTCTTCCGCTAAGTTAGGAGTTGTGCATGAACATCTTGAATGTGAAGAATAGTGTTCTTTCAATGTGTTCTGCACTTAAATGGTCCTGTGTTCACTGTTTTCACTGTTTTTATTCTATTCTTCACATTCCACATGTTCGTGCACATCTCCTAACTTAGCAGAAGACCTGCAAACTGTTTTAATGTGTTCTTTCAGTGAAAAAATGCTCGGGTCTCCCATTGACTTTAATGGGGTTCGTTATTCGATACGAGCACTCGAGCATCGGGAAAAGTTTGTATCGAATAACGAGCACCCGAGCATTGTAGTGCTCGCTCATCTCTAATTGTCACCCTTGGGTAAGGAGTGAGCAATAGAGGAACCTTCCTCTGATAAATTTTGCAGAGTTCAGAATCAAAGTCAGTGGAAACTATCTAGCTAGCTTGCCCTAGTAACATTTTCTGTTGTAAAAGAGACATATCAATTGATGGTGTTTAAACTGAGCTGAGAGAACGCCACATGAGTTGTCCTGGCAGAATACAGCGTCTTTGCTATAGGCCATCTTTGTGGATCTCGTAGATCCTATTGTCCCCGTGAGCCTAATGATGTGTTGATAGATGACAGCTGGAGCCATGACAATCAATCCGTTGCATAATCGTTGACGTGATTGGCGCCACAGTCACCTATCATGTCACTTTACCTGCATATATACCAAGATTTATATCCAGATGGTTACAGAACCCTTTATCCTGTTTCTGAACTTCCTATTGTTAAATGTGATCCTTTAAAAGTGTATTTTATCCTAGTAGCTATAAAGTATTAATGGCATCATGGTGCCCCCTCTTTTACCTCTTATTATAAGCCCACCTTCATTTTTCTATACCTTTGTCTGATATCTTAGGCAAAGTGTATTTAGCTAAGGAAAATAATTGAATAGCTGGTATTTAGCGCTACAAGATAAGTGTATTACAATGGTTATATTGTTCACCTTAATATCAAACATTGCACTATAGGTTTGAAGATATTGCATAACGGGACCGTATTGAAATAAAAACGCCATTGTTTCATTATACGTGGCTACATTAAACATCCAGAATTTGAAAAAGCTGTAAAAACAGCTTTTATCATTGTCAATCTTTCTAGTTTAAAAGGGGACTGTACTATATTTTGAACAATCGTGGCAGTCAATGTAAGTCATTTTGGAAATATGAGAAAGAAAATGGTTTACTAAGCAAAATTCTGCAGAATAATTCTCTGTTCAGGAATACCAGAAGAAGACTGTGACTTGCCAAAAAAAATACCAAGCAAGAAAAAAAAAGAGGAAGAAAGCATCACTTAGGTATGAATAGGATATTTATGCTCCTTGGTCTGGCGGAAATCTTTTATGTCTAATCTGTGAAATTAACTTTGTTTCGCTAATAACAGCTAATTGGTTGTCATTGGGAGATAAAGTTGTGACATTGAAATAAGCTTCCTCTCATGTATTTCCATTTATATATCTGACTTTTTAGGATGCTTCACCATTCATTCACATTACCTGTCTGCATGGTTAGGATGTGCCCATGTATCACGAGCCTTAAGTGGAGCCACAACTCGAAACACTTGGCCACCAATGCAAAATCTGAAGAAGGGCTTTTAAAGGGAACCTGTCACCAGCAGAAATTGACCTAATAAATCACTACCAGTATGTTGCCAAGCAGCTGAACACCTTCTAGAGTATGTATATTCCATGGCCCAGCATGGTGTATATTTGGTAGTATAAAGTCAAGAAAGCGGAGAGTTTCACACTGAGGTCAAGCTCTCCTCACTTCACAATGCCCTATTCACTGTAATTGATGGTCATACACCCAGACACATCACTAACCAGATTTCCTTCATTCTGAGGTGAGGAGAGCTTGACTTCAATGCTGAGGTCTCCGCCTCCGTGACCTTATATAACCAATTTACATCTCACTTCAAAGTTGATTTTCTTAATGATGCCACCACACTAGGCCATGAAAGAAACATAATCTGGAAAGTGTTATTCTGCTTCATAACATACCAGTCACGGTTAATGAAGTCAATTTCTGATGACAGGTTCCCTCTGTCATCCCTCTGTATCTAAGCTGTAGTGTGTCTTAGGCCTCATACATACAAACTGATGCTTGTCCAGGCGCAGCTTGGTGCAGGAGAGAAGAGGGGTGAGCACTCCTCACCCCAACATACAGTTGGCAACCGCTGCTTCTGGTACTAGCTCCATTTAGCAGCAAGTGCCAGAAGCATGACGTAATAGTACTGCAAAATGTGGGAACGCACCTCCTGTCACTCAGTACTACTAGGTCAAATGTCGGGAAGGGGTTAAAGAATATCAACTAGATAAGTACCTTGTACCCAGTATTTGAGACAAAAGTTGTTTTATTCTTCTGGAAATCACTACTCAAGAAAGTTGATGACAGCTGAATTACAGAGTTATGCAAACAGATCTGGCAAATGTACGTTTCAGTAATACTGGAACATATGTGTGGAAGGATGGAAAAGACTGTTGGGACCATTTAGATTATATGACAAGTATAATTAATGATGAAACCTAAGAAAACCCATATGCTTTGATTATGAAGGGACAATTTACCTAAAAATTAAGATTAAGTCATTCGGCAGGATTTTATAAAGGTCAACAGTCTTACTGAAATCCTGCAGCGTATATGACTAATTGGTGGGCCTTACCTTATGGGGTGTAAGTTGTTTTTGTGTTCTCCTATTGTCGCAAGGGAATTGTATCTTATGGATAAAAATATACTTTTTCATCCATTAACATAACAGAAACCTTAATGAAAACCTTTGTAGTCAAGTAGCGGTAGTACCCAGCATTGCCCAGGTTAGGAGCTATAACAAAATAGATTGGGTTAACAAAAAATATTTTATACATAAAAATCACAAACCAAGGACAGAAATCTGCTCTGCCACTGTATCAGCCCGTGTTCACACTACCTTCCCTTGGTCCAGTAGCTGGGCTGTTTCTCCTGGCAGGAGCACTACAGCAATTTGGGTTCTTAGCAGGCAGCCCTGCAGTTGTGTGAAGTGCTTGCAAATATTAGACTGCATCTCTGCAGGGTGTGCCTATCACAGATGATAAAAAGGCAGATTAATACTCCATTAACATCCAGAGCTTCTGTCACCGTAGATTCTGTAACAGTAGATAGATGATTGCAGCATTGGATGTGACTGGCGTATCAGAAATTAAATAACAATAGATAGATGATTACAGCTCTGGATGTGACTGGAGTAGAGCTGCGGTCATCTGAGATCATATAATGGTAGATAATTGCAGCATTCAATGTATTTGGAATATCAGCAGTACTATAACAATAGATAGATGATTACAGCTCTGGATGTGACTGGAGTATCAGTGATATTATAATGTCATAAAAGATATTCCAGTCACATTCAGAGTCTTAGATGATATAACAGTAGATAGATGATTGAAGCTCTGTATATGACAGGAGTATCAGAAATTATCAAACAATAGATTGATGATTGCAGCTCTGGATGTGACTGAAGTATCAAAGAGGGTCTAATGGCAGATATAAGACTACTGCTCGTGATGTGACTGGCGTATCCAATACTATATTATGGGAGCTTGATACTCCAGTCACATTCAAAGCTGCAGTAATCTAAGATGATATAATGAGAGATAAATGATTGTATCTCTGGGTGTAACTGAAGTCTCTGAATTTATACAACAATAGAGATGATTGCAGCTCTGGATGTGACTGGAGTACAGCTCTGGAAGTGACTGGGGTATCAGAGAAAATATAATGGCAAGAATAATACTGCAGCTCTGGATGTGCCTGGAGTGTTAGAGATGATATAACCTCCTATTGATACTCCAATCACATACAGAGATTAAGTTATTTGTGATGATATAACAGTAGATAGATGATTAAAACTTTGGATGTTAATCTTATATTCATAAATACAATCATAAGGTACTGGCAGGGGAATTACTAATGGACATTTAAAGATCACAAGACCCTCCATCTGCAGCCATTTTATGGACTAGAACTTCTCTTTGATGAGGTAAAAGTGAGGAGTCTTCTCTTTTAGTGGAGCATGACAATGATAGCCTCATCGCAAATATGAAGCTAACCTAGCTAAATTGTGTATATTGTTACAATTAAAATGATATTCATTTTAAAGATTCTTATATAATGCAGTGAGAGAACAGCTGAGATGGACTGGAAGGACAGACAAGGACAGTGAGCTTTAAAGGGAACCTGTCACCAGGAGCTTAATTTTCACTAAAGACAGGTTGCAGGAGCCCATTACAGCTTGATTGCAAATATGTCTTTCTGCTGTTTGTAAGCATTTGCATTACAATATAATTGTGTCTTATAACTTACCGGCTTCCTGACAAAATCCTCTGTTTAGTCCCAGGTGTTGGGCTTTGGTTTGGATGCATTTCAAAAAACAACACATGACTTGGCTGCGCTTTTCACTACACAGTCCCCACCTTTGTGCTACTATACAACCCCTCCCTCCCCCACTGATGTCAGTTCACCACACTGTGCAGCAGCAGGAGGAAGGAGATGTATAGCAGCACAAAGGTGGGGCTGAGAGCTGAGGAGTGAGCAGCACTGAAAAGTCACATTGTTTTTTGAAATGCATCCAAACCAAAGCCAACCCCTGGGACTTAGCAGAAGATTCTGTCAGGAAGCCAGTTAACGCATACAATTATATAGTAGTGCAAATGCTTAGAGAAAGCAGAAAGACATATTAGCAATGCAGCTGTAATGGGCTCCTGCAACCTGAAAAAGGGGTCCCTGGAGATTCCCTTTAAGGATAAATCCTCTTACCAGCTGTCCCTACCTAATTGTCCTATCTACCCTAAATGGCCAGTGACAACTGGCATGCCGCTTCTGCTCCATTAATCTTGATCGAGCTGACAGAAATTGACAAGCGCCACGCTCACCGATCTCCGTCATCTCCATAGAGATTAATGGAGATGAACAGTCATGCACGGCCGTCTGCTCCATTAATCTGACGGACCTCTCATTTTCGCAACCTGAGACCCCCCACTGATCAGCAAGTTAGGCCCTATCCCGTGGGTAGGACCTAACTTTAGTTAATGGGACAACCCCTTTAACTGTTTGCAACCCAGAGCAAAAACCTAGAGACAGTTGGGTGATGTAGAAATCAATTAAGTCAACCTGGGATTAAATAAATCAGTGTTCAGACTTCCACTTCCAATTTGGTTGCCTTACAAAAGTTTTTTCTGGTATGTGCACAAATCAGTATAATTCTGGCACTGCTTTATATTATTTTGTCCTCAGTAGGTTTTATAAGTAGTGTGTTTTATAAGGTTTTCATTTTTCTAAACATTTTCAGAAAATAAAGATATATAGCCTGAGATATATCTGGTATATTTAACATTACTTCTTATTAAATCAGATTCAGCTATTCCTGATGGGGGTGGGCACTTCCAGGTTATGACAGCCGCTCAGGGCACTAAAGCCAACACAGGACAGCATGTTTGTAATTGGACAATCTAAAGCATGTGATGAGTCACATGCTTGTGACATCACTGTAGGTCTTTTGCCAAAACACTAAGGACTTAGTGTTTGATGCAGGAAAGCATGTTTGTAATTAGAAGACCCAAAGCATGAGGCGAGTCACATGCTTGTGACATTACTAAAAGTCCTACAGCCCCTCCTAACAAGCCTCCCTAGCTGTTCTACATGGTTTCCCATGGCTACCAAACAGCATGGCAAATGAAGATTAGCCTGAGAGGCAAGGTAAGGCCCATTCCGCACTTGCGAGTATGCTGCCTGCATCTCCTGGCCCGAATGCTGCAAACCGGAACTGAACTCAGCATGTCAGTTCAATTCTGGCAGCGTTTGGGCCGGGAGATGCAGGCAGCACAGTGTGGAACGGGCCACCTCTGCTAGCTGCTAAACACCTGCAGATAGTTTATAAAAGTAAATTAGATGATTGCTTATTTTTGCTTAGTGCAGAGTTTTCCTTTTTTTTTAACTTTGACATCTCCTGTTTGGTTAGTATTAGACTTGAGCAACAACCTATTAGTGGTTATTCATTCATGACAATGTTTTAAGAGATTTCTGCTCTTAAAACAAATCTTTACTTTGTATATGTCTAATAGTCCTGATTAGGTTTACCCACTGAAAGGACTTTTCAACACTTTCACCAACCCTGTTTCTGAAGAGTCAATGTAATTATTCAGATGGACAGTACCAAACTGTCTGCTCTAGCACACTGAATTTGATGCTAAGGCACTTAATAAGTATAGAACCAGGGTAGTTTTGCAATACACTTCAATAAAGAATGATGCACAAAAACAAATGTTTCTGTATTCAATCTTTTGTCAACACAGAGTGAATTCACCACTGTATAGATCAATTGGATTCCAATCACACTGTAGCAATGCATAGTGGTTTATTAATTGATACAGTGTGACTGGAATCCAATTAATCTATAGATGTAAGCGAGTTGGGACCCTTTTCAAAGCAGCTGTCATAAACCTGGAGTAATGTGTGCAGAGAAATTTTCTATGCGCTTTACCACTGTATGACATCATACGACATTGGTAATCCAGAGGGGAGGGACAAACAGCTATAGATTGCATCCAAATTTCCTGTGTATATCCACATAACATGCAACATATGCTTACTGTAAGCCGATGGCCAGTCCAATACTGGAAGGGGTGTATCTCACCAAGATTGCTCAGATGTGTGAGATGAGAGTTTGTTGCTCAACAAACGACTAGGTTTGCTGAGCATTGTCTAAGCGCTGTGAACTAGGGTGCTGACTAGGCAGATGTAATCACGCCTTATCTTACAGGTGAACCACAAAAAGCATATTGTGAACAGCAGGATGTCAGATACTATGACAAGCTAAGAATGGAAATCCTTGCTTGGCTGGGGGTTACCACTGCTGTCTGTCCCTGGCAAGTTCATTCTTGGACTGACCTGCCAGCTCCAAGATGTACGACCTTATACACCTGGTAAAGATATGGATGGACTCCTGTAGTCCTGCACAGATGGTGGAGAAGGTGATTCTAGACCAGTTCATCCGAGCTCTTCCCCCTAAGTGGCCAACCAACTTGTCAACCAGCTTAATATCCAAAGAAACATGAGAAACAGAGGCTACTCTATACAGAAGTGTCCTGAAGCCCCAAATTAAGAAGGGGAAGGCATTAACTGAACTGTCCAAGATCACTTACAAAAGTACAAGTCAGAGCATTTCTTGGGATTGTTGGCTACTATCGTATGTTTGTGCCAAACCTGTCGAAAGAAGAGAAGTCAGTGATGACCCACGGAACTCCGGAGGCAGATAAAGCATTGCAGAGGTTAAAGTTATCTCTATGCCAACAGCTTGTGCTGATAACCCCTTAGATTTAGGAAAGAATTCCTGGTGCAGACATTTTCCTTGGATGCAGAAAACTGTTCCCTGCTGAGAAAAACTACAGAATTGTGGAAAAGTAGTGTTGGGCCATTAATTGGGCACTGGATGCCCTGGAATATTCCCTGCTAGGCAGTAATTTTAAAGTGGTAACAAAAAGGTTTTTTGCTCCTGCTGGAGGCTGTCTTGGACTATCTGAACTATATGTTATTATAGGTAAGGAAACCAATTTCTGTTTGTTAACTCCCAGATAGGCAGGTGTTTATTTTATGCTTTGTTTATGTGCAGCATTTGAATACCGTTGTTGAAGTGAATAAAACTCAACATTTCGACTGCTAACCTTGGAGTTTGTGTCACCCTCAACCACCCAGCAACCCCAGATCCTGACAACACATAATACAAAATAATGTCATTATTTAATGGCAGTTACCTGTATAAACAATTCTATAGCCCGATGAATTAAGGACTACAGAAACTGCAGTTCAAACCCTTTAGATTAAGAGTGTCCAATGGATCCAATAGACTTCCTTTTGTAGAAATTTAAGTTATGTAGTCTTATATTTTATGTTTTGCTTCTAGAAAATGGCCTGAATAAAATATATGACTTAAAATGGTGTGTGCTTGATAAACAAATCAGAACTAGACTTCCACAAAAGGAAGCCTATTGGATCTATATATTGGACACTCTTGTTTTTTTGTAGTCCTTTATTCATCAGGCTATTGTATTGTTTGTCACAGGTGCTCCCGTGACCCACAACTTGGGTCACAGGCGCACCAGTGCTCCTGTGTGTGCCTCCGGTCCCCAGTCTCGGTTCTCACCTCTCCACGATCCATCGCTGGCCCTGACAGGCCGATAATTGGCGCTGGCTGCCAATGCCAATTCTGATAAATTCTCAACCCCTTCCTGTCTTCCCTGCCAAATCTTTGTGCGTCACAGCCTTAGAAAAAGCTTGTTCCCATGGCCTTTTCCTTTATAGTGATATCATGTTGTGACCTTGGTTCCGTTACTGACTACACTCCTCTGCTGCCTGCCTTGACCTATTGCAACGACTTTGATTCTGTGCTGCCCATCCTGACCTCCAACCTGTCCACGACCACAAACCTGCCTTCCGTTTTTGTACCTCACCTTGGCTGCCACCGCAAACAAAGTCGTACCTGTGGAACGACCTGGTGGTACCATGCCACAGCAAGGCCTAGCCGCTTTGAGGCAGGCTCTGGAGAAAATGGGTAGACTATGGTCCCAGTTGTCGGCTTACATCATCGTCCGCAGTGGTCCAATGGGTCCACTACCCCTTGAGCCTGAAATTGTTTATACAGGTAACTGCCATTATATAATCAAACTTTGGAAACTTTTTACAAAATTTTTTATTCAGTATACTTATGTTGCCTATTAGCCATGTGACTATGTGAATATATACATGAATATATACCTGAGAATGGAGTGGAGCCCTGAAATGGATCCCGCCTGTAGCTGTGTGTTCCAACTGGATGGTTCCTCCGAACAATTCATTTAATATGAACCTTCTCAAGTGTTGTATGTCATATATTGAATACAAAAAGATGTTGTGAATCATTCTTTATTGAAGTACAGATGAGTATGGAGTGACGTAGAAACCTCCATCTATTGATGATCACAAAATGAAGGAGTGTAATTGTCAGTTTCTAATGCAATTTAAGGACTACTTCCCAATTTATGCATTTAGTTCTCTGGTGTCAGATTGGAAGTTCTGGGATGAGGTAGAGAGCACCACCTGGCTCCACCTATAGAGATCAGAAAATAAAGACATTGATTGCTTGGGAATGGCGGGGGCTGGAGAGAAAATTCCAACTGCATCAAATTCAGTGCAGTGACACCTACCAAAAGATGCAAACAGCAGGAGTTGGTAAAAAGTTGTTTAATGAACAAGTCTTCTAAAGCCACAATAAAGTTGAAAATCTACCTGGAAAATACATTTTGACCCATGTAATCCCAATGTTTATGTAGTCATTTGTCTCCATTAGTGAGATTATATACAGAATCTCATTGAAAGAAAAACTTAGCTTGTTTTATTTAGCTGCGCTGGATTGCTTTTCTTAGAGATATACTTAAGATAGCCGATGCTTACGTCTCCTGCCAAAAATGTATTTCATCTGGCTTAGAGTGACTGTAACCCTTGATGTTGCCGTTCAATGTCGTTAAAAAACAATCTGTGTAAATGAATAGGTAAATAAATAAATTCAAACTGTATATTGTGCTCAAAGATATCCTAAACACTTCATTGAAAGTTGACTAAACACATGAAAAACAGTACACATGTAATACACACAGCATTGCTAGCAGAGATAGCGACAAATAAGTTGGGACATTGAGGAGTTTTGTGGCATAATATCTATTAGCATTTTGGTTTCAATATTTCCTAAGAGTAAAACGATTCTTCGAAAAATGTATATGGCACAATAAACAGTAGAGAGCACATACTACTCTCTGTAGATGAAGGTCTCAGATGATAAGGCCTGGGGAGTGGAGGAGTAGCAGATTTTTATAATACTAAACACACAAAAATAACAATAACACAGACCCCGACCACACACATTATTTCATGTCAAACATTTAGTCACACCATTATTACTTCCTTTGTAATCATGCCCATCCACAACTGGCTAGTTTTCCACATGAGTTAAACGTCTGCCTCCAAGTTGCTGTTGGATCTCTGGAATTGTACGAGCACTCATTCCCCTAATGGTTAATTTACTGCATTTCATTGTAAATGATCTCATCAGAGACAGACAGAGACGATAGAGGGCCCTTGTGCAGGAACAGTAAATGGCTCCTTGTTATTCCAAACCTTATCAAATAAGTATAACTACTTTCCTCCTCCCTTACAATCTATGAGCACTCATTAGCACTGACATTCATTAGCTCAGGTATTCACATATAATTTAATAAACTTTCAAACTCAATTCACCAAGGGCCACATCAACACTATGGTTGCCAATAAAAGGGCCGATGCTACTTGTAAGAAAGTATAAATGTAACATTTTTCCCTTAACCGAAACCACCCCTTTCCCACCGTGTCAGTAACATTCTCCTTTTATCCACTTAACACACCCCTTTTCCACCATTATCCTCTCAACCATTCACGAGTTCTCCGTATTCCTAATGCCCTATACTCAAACTCTCTCCCTCTCTATTGGCAATAACATTTGGAGCAGGTGGAGGGGACCTGGCTGATGTTTCAGAACAGCTCAATGTGCTAGGGCTGTTGCAGGCTCTTAAGATCCGGCCATGGCTGTTGCTTGCAAATGCCGAATGAGGTTTATAGATGTTGTCAAACGGGGCCTCAATGATGCCTTGTATTTGACATTTGTGTAATAAAAAAATGGAAGCTATTTTTGGGTTCCAGTGGCTCCCTCACCTACTGCCCCCTGTGTATCTACACCAGTTTCACCAATGATATATCCAGATTTTTATCCATTTGAAGAGCAAACTTTATGCAAAAGGGTCTACAACAGACCCATCAGGCAAATTCATGAATCTGGACCTTGGACACCTGCAATAGATCAGATATAGAATAGAGATGAGTGGACTTGAACTTGAAGTTTTGGTCCGGGCTTTGCGTGAGTCTAGTGTGATGCAGAAATATTGGCAGGTTGGTAGAATCGGTGTTCCCTCGGGCAATCACAATGTAGGTAGGTGAGTCAATTTGCCGGATTGGCAGCATGGTCGCCAATCCAGAAATATGTTGGGGCCCAAGCAAACCCTGGACTCAAACTTTTAGTTACTATAGAACAGAGTTTTCATGTCCTTCATAGAACTAATTGTTAATTAATACCCTATTGACAGATGTAATGGCAACACCCTGTTGTCAATTTATTCTAACATTTCTTGGACAATTAACAGTAAATCTATAATGGAAATATAATGGGAATACAAGTAGGTTCTCTTTAATGATATACTTTACTGGCCCCTTTTATAGTGGCAAAATTGTATTCTTTTGTATTATGCAATATTCAGTGAAAACACTAAATGTGAATATACCCTTGGATAAGCTAAAGTCTTGGAAAAAACTAGCTCTGCTTTATAGCTGACCTGGTGCAGGTCCTGAACGGTCAAACTTAATCAATACTTTAACAAGTTCACATTTTGTAAAAAAATTTTTTAAGGGAATGTTAACAAAATATTAATTGACTACAACTTCCCCTTTAAAAAATTTTTTGGATCTTTTTTAAACTAACAAATCAAAAGTTGAAAAGAACTTTGCCAGTTCACACATTGAAGAAATAAGTGTATAATATTATCACTCTAGCAGATACCAGATTTTGCTCCAGTAATTATCGAATCAATTCGGTGGTTATATTTCTGCGTGCCATGTCTTTTTCTTTTGCTTACATCTGAACATCTAAGCAGCCTGTCTGGATTTAATCAAAACCAAATGAGGATCCAAGTTCTCAGCCTAGACCAGAGCAGTCAGAAGGAAGTCATTCTACAGAGACAGAAGAGTGAAAAAAATATCATGGTTGACAGTTCTACAAAGCATGAAGACTGAGAGGCTATCCTGCAAACTAGGTGCACAATCACACGGCCGGGAGGGTGTCAGCAAAATTCTTCTGGGTCCACTAGGAAGATATGGGCCTAGGGTGAGCGGAACAAATTCACCCAAGAGGTAAAACTGTATGACAGTATCCTGTGACTTCTTTTATTTGTAGCTATTTGTCTTTCTATCTAACTTGGGTGTGTAGCAGGGTTGTGTTTGGTGATGAAACTGCGTTTTTCATTTGAAACATTACAACATGTTACTGTAACTAAGGTATTGGATAGGGCTGACTTTCTAAATATCAGATATTCATGTATGTAGATGATAGATAGAAAGATAGATAGATAAATATTATTGATAGATAGATAACTCTAAATTGCAGAAAGATATCCTGAGGAGCATAGTTCACGTCTACCATCATTAAATTGATGGTAGATGTCCTTTAAAAGGGTTAGATAGATTAGATAGATAGATAGATAGATAGATAGATAGATAGATAGATAGATAAGAAAAAATAGATAGATATCCAACAAAATGAAGCAGCACACAAGTGAGATGGTTAAATAGATGCAGGATATATACCAGTGGATGAGCAAAGTTCTCCTTTCTTGTAATATATAGATAAGGGGTAGATGATAGACCGAATATATCCTTTGATAAACAAAGATTAACTCTTTTGTAATAGATATATAGATATAGATTGGAGAGAGATGGAAAGATTTATATGGGATAGATAGATATACAAGATAAATAGATAGGAGAGAGATGGATAGATTGATATGGGATAGATAGATAAATAGATAGATAGGAGAGAGATGGATAGATTGATATGGGATAGATAAATACTCTGCAGTGTAAGTTGCATTCTCGTCACACTAGGTCATTGTGTTATATATCTGTTTAATAAAGCAGTTCAACCCAGAGAGACTAGGAAATTTTTTTTCGCTTGAAGCTGTGTCAGACTCGTAGGCGTAAGCGCCACAGTCTCCTAAATCAAACCTCTGGACTCAGCAGTGAAGATTTTTTCCTCTTCTTATTTTCTTTTTAGAGATTCTGTTTTTAGTTTCTAGTTTTTCCATCGTCCTCCGTCCTTTTAGTATATGCACACTTCTACACGGCAGGAAATACTTTCCTTGTAATCCAGGCCGGCTTCTTGAGGGGCCCTTTTTACACAACAGCTTTCTGATTTTGGAAGTTTTTTTGGGAAAACTGTCTTACAGATTTTTTACATGACTTCATGCTCCTGTCAGCTTTAAGGGCTGTTTACAGCATTAGGAAGACTCTGCTTGTAAGATAACAGTCAGTCCTCTACATACTGTACATCATCTGGTAAAGGAATAGGTAAGATTTATTGTCTGCGATATCTATCTCTGGTGTCTAGTTGTTAGTGTGTTGTTCTTTCTAATTTCTAATATTAGTCAATATAATTTATGAACTGTGGTTTTTCAATAATTACATTATACATTATCTTTCCATCATATATTTTCGGTATGTCTAATATGTCATGATCAAAAGTACTGTTTCCATTAAGTATAATGTAGCAAGTGATAATATTATTTGCTTTGTTTAGAAGTTTGCAATATCATTGAAAATTAAAAAAAAAATAGTTCCCTTTTGCATATAGACAAATTTTATTTTTAGTTATTTTGTGAAAAATTTTATTGTCCAAATTATATATGAGTGCACTTGACATTTAAAATGATTTTATTTATTTTATTTATCAGTAAACTGATAGTAGACGTGTCTTACTAAGAAGTTCCTGGGGAACAATTTGCCTATTATTAATTATAACTCTATACGCCACAATAGAGTAATAAAAATGATGCTAATCAGTGTGAGGAGCTCTGGCTACGTCACCTCAGAGCACCTTGTGTTATAATTTATTAATAATAAAAATAATAATTGTTTATTTATATCGCGCACACAGATTACACAGCGCTTACCAAATTGGTTCCTGTCCCCAATGGGGCTCACAATCTAAACAACTTACCAGTATGTTTTGGTGTGTGGGAGGAAACCGGAGGAGCCGGAGGAAACCCACACAAACACGGAGAGAACATACAAACTCTTTGCAGATGTTGACCTGGGTGGGACTTGAACCCAGGTCCCCAGTGCTGCAAGGCAGAAGTGCTACCCACTCCGCCAGCATGCTGCCCTATTCACTCCCCCGTACCATTAAAGTCCTGCCTGGTCCCTCTATGCACTCTTATGTTATAATTTTAATAACTCTAAATTGCAGAAAACACAGCATACAGAGTTATAATAAAAGAAATCCTGAGGAGCGTAGTTCTTAGTAGTCCTTTAAAGGGGTTTGTCCATGAAAGAAAGTCCTAAAATTATAACCCCCTAGTGATGTTTACACAATAAAAATAATTTTTAACCACTTTACAATTTTACACAGTTTTAATTGATGTTTTAGCTCCTATCCCTCAGTGGTGGTCAATGTATAATTCCAGTGTGTGGGTGGGGACCCTCTAAGAAGACACTTCATGATCCCTCTGTGCTGTGATATTCTGTGTGCTGACAATGTGCTTAGATTATCAGGGTACATGGTTTAGTTACACTTTCATTTAGCTTCTGAATATTCTTCTAGCATCTGACACATAGAAAAAGAGACATTAGACAGATCAGAGATGAGAGATAATGAGATCCATCAGATGGATATAAAACACAATGGCACTCTCAGCTCTGCTATATCTCATCTATAACACATACAGTCAGCACTGTTATACCTGCGTCCCCTGCCATAAAGATTTTATCTTATCTGTAGTTTGTTTGTATCTGGAGTAAGTCTTTGGATGCTACTTGCCAGCATGTAATGCAGGGGGAGAGGGGCAGAGAGCAAATTGGATCCTGCAGACAAAATAATCTATTCATGTGAAGGATCTACCCTACCCCCCCATAGTCAGAAGATTTATGGACGGATCCTGGGGCAACCAAAATTGTATAAACCAGGACCGATATAGACAGGTTGGAATTTTATCTGTGAAATGGTGTGTTTTTGTTAACACATTCTCTAATTCACTGTTATTATTTTGTTATCCTTAGTATATTTAAGAATCTTGTATTCATGGGAATAACCTTTTAATGACTTGGGGAGGTTAATTAGAAGACATTTGTAATGTACCTCATTAAAGAAATCTGAGTTGTATTATTTTAAATGCCCCCATATTTCTTAGCAACATTTTAAACCAAATGTTACTAAGGAGAGCCCAGAGCTCTCATGCCTGTTCCATTACTGAGCTTCTCTACCTACAGTCCATTAATACTGGAATTTTTTTTTTCTGTACAAGCAGATGGACTATTGTTTATCAGATAATAAATGGGGGAGCCTTCTAACCTGCTATTTAGCAGATCTTCCATTGCCACCTTTGTTCTCTGTGAGATTGTGCAATGTCTCTTGTGCTTTGTAACATTTAGGGATGGTGCCAAAATAATATATAATCCAAAATTATGAGTAATCCATAATAATCCAATATAATCTCAAATAATTAGTACGCCAGCGATTGTATAAAAGAGGTAACAAAAAATGCTACACATTGTCCCATAATATCACCTCACTGTGGCTTTCTAACACTCACTGCTTTATGTGAAATCTCACCTGTTTACCTATGAAACTATTATCCATAAAAGGCATGTGAAAATGAGCAGAGAAGAGTCGTATTTGAGATGAGTCGAGTTTAGTGGATTCAGTGGGAGTTTCACTTCAGATGCCCCTATGTTTGGATGTATAGTACCTAGAAACAGGATTTAAGGTCATGTTAAAGATAAGAATCTCATCTTTCAGATCACATTAAGCTTGTGGTCCTGTGATCAACACAACCACAGATACAAAGAGTTAAAAAGGAGGGAATTTTTATCTGCAATTCACATTTCTAACTATGTCCAACTGGCTGTAACTCCACTTCTGTAAATCATATAGCTACAAGCTAAATGAGATTTTTATTTGTAATATGACATCAAAAGTTTTTTGTAACTAAAGATAGGGGTATCTGAAGTGACTGACAACAGCCTCTGACCACTTGACTCATCTCAGGCAAATGTGACTCATCTGTGACTTGGGAGGTGATTTTTATAGGTGACAAGTGAGATTTCACATAAAGGATTGAAGGCTAGAAAGTACATTACATATCTTACCTGAGGGGGCTGCTATTTAATTAAACTGAAAAGCCTTTTGTAATGAATCAGTTATCGGTATTACTCTAAAGCATAGTATAATAATGATTCATAAAGGATTTGTTTCTATAATACTTGACTTTATGTGGTGTGATAAAAAAATAAAATAGTAAAGATCATAGTTGAGAATACTCATGGGCTCTCCGGGTTTTTAGTAAATGAGTTAACAAGACATGATGAGGTCATTCTATGTGGGATGCATCCTTATTTATTCAGCAGACCCCAGAACAGTGTATTAGTGGTCTGCACAGATTTATATACAGTGCACAGAACTTGTGGTGATGGGATGTCTGCCTGTGACTGACCGTCACTACTATCAGGATCAGGGAAAAGCTTATTGCAACTCTTGCAGGTTGAGTATCTTTCATTATCAGTTTAGATTCTTCTGTACCTATCAAAATGTTGGTATATATGTGGATTTGATCAGGGGCATAACTAGAAGAGGCAGGGTCCCATACTAGACTTCTGATTGGGCTCCTTGCCCACTTAAAATATATACATATTTGTATACTCACACATGCGAGTTACAATTACACATTTATACAGTCATGCACACATATAAAGCATATACACACATATACAAATGCACAGCATATATACAAACAAATAGTATATCCACCTACCATACACCGTATACATATGTATATAATGGTACACATCCTCCACTCTTTAGTGTGTCAGGTCAGATGCCGGGCCTCCTGACACTGCAGGCCCTGGCTGCTACCGCTGTAGTTACGCCCCTGGACTTGATCATTGAGGGTTAGGATGTTGCACTTGTGCTATTATAATGTGTAAGTGGTCTTCTCTGCTAGTTTCATTGTACAACAGAAAATTCACAAAGAGCATACAAGAAATACGTCTTTTCTAAAAAAAAAAAAAAAAAAGGTAACTTAGATATGCATACCATCTGTACAGAATGATAAGTGATTGCACTTAAGATAATAACCAGTGATATCTTTTCTGAACTTAGTTAGAATGGAGTAAAAGGAGAATACTACAACCCATTCAGCTGCATATTTCTCTATAGCCTCATTTACTTGACTACTTGCTGACTTGCAACGACTACCCCTAAGGGGGTTAGGACAGTGTCTAGCATCATTTTCTTAAAAGTGAGTTCACACTTCCCATTTTTAACTTTTTTATTTACGCTGTTTTATAAGCTGTATATACTAACTACTTTGCATTGTATCAAAGTGTCTTATCCACAGTGTTGACCCATGAAAAGGGGGCAGTCACTTTTGTGAGATACTGTAAATCTCACTGCCAACTTGGCTCCACTCTATTTCTACCTATTGCCATGCTGTAAAGCATATCCCTAAATATTGAAGTGCAGGCAAGATGGCAGCCTTCATAATGATGGACAGAAATCAGAAGAATAAATATTTTTACAAATAGGAATTAAAAACAGATTACTAAAAAGTTATACATTTTGGCATCTGGTTTTAATAAGTGAAACAGTAAATTGTTAATAAATTCCCTATGCAGGAGATTTGCCTCTACCAGAGGTGTCTGCAGCAGCGTATCCCCCCTCTCTCCACTATACTAAACATACACATCTGGCCAATCTGAATCCATACATGTGCTAGTAGGATAGCTGAGAGGTCTAGCAGATAACTGTTAGCTGAATAAGCATTAATGCCTATGGCTTGGTGTATACTAAGTTTAGGAGTCCAAACCCCAAATTAGTTTTTTGTTCTTTTTATAGTTCTGCAACTATTATAAAATAGTAGAAAACTTCTGTAGAAATACAATAGTTAACTATGTACAGAATGGAAATTTGGTGAAACGTTTTTGCTCATCCTTAGACTTTGTGGAGCTGGAATGCTTGTTAATTGCCCAGCGGTGGATCCCTCCCTGGCGACATCAGAAATGATGAAATCTTATAATTGCCTCCACGTTCCCTTTGTGATGTTCTGTAAGAGACTCTCAGGCTGTACCTAAAACTCTTCCTGTGCAGTAAAATCTGGCATGTAACTATTGCCATAGTTTCAGGTTTATGTTTAGATTGTTTTTTCACTTCTGAAGTTTTCATAATAATAGATTCTGTACAAATTTCTTCAAGGGGAGTTCTGCGCATTTCAGAAGGTCAGATTGATGGAAGTCCAGGAGTTGAGACCTCCAGTAATACACTCAATGGATACTTTCTGTTGAGTTTTCACATATGATTGTAAACTTTTTTCCTACTGATAAGGACTGGACTCCTTTTATTCAGGACTACTTAATTAATTTAAGGAAATAGTCTTTAAAATAATGTTTTTTTCCCACTTGCCTCAAGTGGTGTTAGATTTATGAAGATGTTATACCTAGCTAGGTCCACTGCAGTGTCTCCCATCATAGCTAGCTTCTGTTGGTATAAAGAGCTTCAGCACTAATGTCTTGTCAATAGTACCTACCTGCTACAGTCCAGGGGCGTGGTCTGTTTTGGCTTTAGTGGGAGCAGACTGTAACTGATAAACCTCTGTATAGCAACATAGACTGGCGGTGATGGAAGGCGGTTACGCTTGACCAGTGTTAAGGACTGAGATAAATATTAGGTCTTTATTATTGTTAAACCACTTGGGCCATGTGAAAAAATACATTTCCATCAAGAAGGAAATCAGAAAATCATGGACAACAGTTGGGGGGGGGGCGGGGGGTTTCAGGGAAATGTGGCTGCACCAGAGCCCAGATGCATTATGGAGCACACAAACTGTCTTTTCCCATATGAAGACTTTTTTTAATGTGTTTTTAACGAATTCCAAAGGCTTCAGCCTTGATCACCTGCTGAGGTTAACTTGCATTTTAGCAGATGCAGTGGAAACGCAATGTAACCTTTGCATGTGATCAAAACTGATGCATCGTGCAACTCATCGTGTGAACGCGCCCTAAGACACTAGACAAAAAACTAAAAAATTAGAAAAAGAAATCATAAATCCCCCTTGGAGTTTAACTAATTTATTAGTTGCTTTGTAGGTTTCATACAATTTTGATGCTAATGTGAACCTTTTCTGCTTCGCATCACACAAAGCTTTAAAATTGCGGCTAGCTACTGCCGTCATTCCAAAGCGAGATAGTAGCTTTTCATGAAAACTTCTGTGTTAGACTAGAGGGGGTTAATTACCAATCTCCAAGAAAACTGGCGCAATATTATTTTGGACCGAATAGTTTCACACACAAACCAAGTTTTATGAGACATTCGGCGAAGCTTCAATGTATCAAAACTTGGATGACTTGCTCATCTCTACTTACACATCAGGGTCACTGATCCTGTATTTTGGAGTGAATGTTGGTGTCACACTTATACATGTTGTATACTTTGTCCTCTGATAAAAGAATATTATACTTAGTGGTTGACAACAACTTTTATAGCCTGGACGCAAACACAATAATATAATAATAGGTCAAACCATGCTATTTGTTCATTTTATAGCAGTTGGATGAAGATAAAGCAGCTCAATACTTGACTCTGTGCTTGTGTCTGATTCTTAACATCAATAAAATGTGTATCTTGCTTTCGGCTGTTGGATGGATTCCCTGTGTGTATTGTGAACTTTTCCAAGGATCACTAGAATCCCTTCATTATTTCTGGTTGCCTTCTGAGTAAACAAAGATTTAGCGAACTTCTAACATTTGTTATCCAATTTTTACTGCATGAAAGAGGTAAATCCAAATTTGATCCAGATCCTTCTTCCAAGCAAAATAATTTTGGTAATGCTTGAATTTGTTAAAGATCCATACATGTATTAATGTATTCCAAATGCAGGCGGTCCCCTACTTAAAACCACCCAACTTACAGACGATCCCTAGTTACAAACAGTCCTCTAGGTGTTGGTAATTTATTGTGCTTTAGCCCCAGGCTAATATGATCAGCTGTAACAGTTATCAGAGGTGTCTGCAATAAAGCTTTATGGTTAATCCTGGTTCTTATGATAACCCAACATTTTTAAAATCCAATTGTCACAGAGACCCATAAAAATTTTGTCTGGAGCTACAATTATAAAATATACAGTTCCGACTTACATACAAATTCAACTTAAGAACAAACCTACAGAACCTATTCTGTACGTAACCCGGGGACTGCCTGTATTTGGAGATGGGTATGCCTTGTAGGCAAAATGATACATGACCCACCAAATTGTTAAAAAAGGGGCTAATTTTCTTGAAAATCATATGAAAATTTTATGGAGGAACCACAGGGAATCAGGTATTTGTGTTTATATGTTATATTGTTCTTGAAGTGCAGTTAGAGATTAAGCTATAAAAAATTTACTTAATTTAAAAATTAAAAACCTTTTGTATAAAAAAGAAATTCTTAATGTTGCCATATTCTAACACTAGTAACTTTTCATACTACAGAGTACAGACCTATATAATGTGTAAGTTTTTGCGTTGCATGATGACGTTTCATTAATATCATTTTGGGGACTCTACAATGTTTTGATCACCCTTAAATCCAAAATTGCAATGTTTTAATAGATTAAGACTTTTGGGACTCGATGGGGGAGAGTTATCATCAAGTTTCTGAGGTAAAACTGTTCTAGTTGGCCATGGAAACCAATCAGAGCTCAGCTTTAATTTTATAAACAGCTGTCGGAAAATGAAAGCTGAGCTTTGATTGGTTGCCATGAGCAACTAGAACAGTTCTGCTCTAAAAGATAAATCTCCCCCAGTTATACCTAACATGTTTATGACTTGTTTAGTTTACTTATTTATTATATTATCAGTCATACGGAAAGGGGGTGATATCTCTCTCTTTTTTTTTTTGTTTTATGAACTAATAAAATTGCTACGCCTTGGGCTTTATTTAGATATAGTTTTCAATAAATTGAATATAAGCAATCAATCTATGCTGATTTTTAATGAAAATGATTTTTTATTAAAGAATTAATGTTTTTTTATGTTTATGTTTTTATATTTTGCTGGAGTTTTGAAAATAACTTGAAAATTAATCTGAAATATCCCATGTGTGATTTCACTATAGTAAGTTTTCAGCCAAGCATGTGACAGCATTATGGTGGCCCAGGACTGTTTATGCTTGCAGTTTGTTCTTGTTTCCGTGGCATATGATCTAACAGAAGCTTGTTTCCAATTTTATAATGTTGAACATATGTTTATTACAGCTCTTGCCTTATGATGTGTTTCTATGGCAGACTTTGGGTGGAGAAGTTGATATACTGTTGGTCTTAATTGACTGTATTAAACACAGGCTAATAAATCTGTTTCCTGGGACAATCCAACACATGAATCAAAATGCATGAATTGTACTTAAAAAAATGGAACCTAATGGAATGCACAAAATCTTATGATAAGCATCATATGCGTTATTTAACTAAACAGCACTGTATAAGGAGATGGGAAATTTGTTCTGTAGAGAGAGGACAATATTGGGGCACACGTCAGTGGCGCAGAGGCCCTGAAATAATCGTGAATGCTAACCTATTAGGGCATGAAGGGGCCTGAGGGGGGAGCGTGGCCGGCCAAGTGGCGGGCATGGCCGGACGGGAGTGGGCCAGCTGAGTTTATTTCTACGGCACGAGGGCCAGCATATGAGAAATGTCCCCCACTGACTTTTTGTATTGTGTATCAGGTTGTGGTGATAGTTTCAAGAATGTCCCAGATGTATTCAATCCACATATAATATCCCTAAGCCCTTAAAGGGAACCTGTCATCAAGAACAGGCACTATAAACCTTACTCACCCCTCACTGTGGCTTTGTTGAAAAGTGCAGTGTAGGGGTCACAACTTAAATCTGCTTCCTACCAGTAAAATCGCTCCTCAAACTTTTTCTGCTGTCTATATTGGCTCCACCTATTATCATTTGACGCCGTCCATCGCTGTTTGGCTCCGCCCTTTGAGGGACAACATTCTGGTAAGGACAGGAAGTGGACAGGGAGAGGACTTCCTGTCTGCTGAGGCTAAGATATGCAGAGACATGGAGCTGTCAATCAAAAGGAGGAGGCGGGGTTCACTGGAAGCCTGGAGAAAGCATGATTCTTCTCTTCAGAATTGACTCTTTGTCTACTCTTTTGCATATAAGAAAAACAGCTGTAATTAAGGGACAAAGCCTCAGTGGCAGATAGGTGATATGGGGAGGACTTTTAACCCTTTACCAGCAGGTATTACTGGTGTGAGGGGGAAAATTCTGTTGACCGGTCCTTAAAGATTTGCATTCATACACAATAATGATACAATGTGCTGTTTCACATAAAAGTTGTTACATTAATTATAGGTAAGAAAAAAACAGAATTTTAATTTTCGCCACTTTCAGACTACCCATAGATTTTATAAATACCATTGATCAGAAATGAAAAGACAGGATTCATTATGCTGCAAACAAGTAACATTTTATCTAGTATGCAAAATAAAGCTAAGACCAAAGTCATGTAAATGTATCCTCAATTATCATAACCCGCCTTCTTTAAGAGTCAGTTAATGAAAAATACTACAAACAAGACCCAAAACATATGACCAACGACCTTGTAATGAGGCCTCAGGGCATGAAATGATATGAGATGTGTATTGCTTGTAAGAAAGTAGGCAAGATAATGGCCCAGGGGTTATAGAAAGGACATGATAAAAAAAAACGCAAAGCCCTTCCGTGAGAGGTGTTGTACCCAGCCTCATACCGGTCCCATTTTCATTTCTGTAGCCAATAGATCTATACTCTATGGATTGTATCAGTTAGCTCATACACAGGCAGTCCCCGAGTTACATACAATATAGGGTCTGTAGGTTTGTTCTTAAGTTGAATTTGTATGTAAGTCGGAACTGTATATTTTATCATTGTAATCCCAGCCAGAACTTTTTTAGTCTCTGTGACAATTGCATTTTACAAATGTTGGGTTGTCATAAGAACCAGGATTAACAATAAATCTTCATTACAGACACCTGTGATAACTGTTATAGCTGATCATTGTAGCCTAGGACTAAAGCACAATAAATTACCAATATCCAGAGGTCCGTTTGTAACTAGGGGTCGTATGCAAGTTGAGTGTTCTTAAGTAGGGCACTGCCTGTATATATGTGTATACCCCTTCATGAGATAAGTCCAACTATGTATATTAATGGAGAGAGAACTGGAACAACACTTAGTAAATAACAGAGATTAGATGCTCCGTTCCCTACGGCATGTGATACTGTGGAGGACGGACAACCGATTTACGTGAACTGAAATGACCCAGAACAAATAGCAATGTGACTAGAAGCAGTAGTCTGTGTACTTAATGAGAAGATATGTATCAGGTTTAAAGGTGTGAGTCAAAGGACGTTTCACTGTGTCCCGAATAGTCTGTAATGTGTGTTGTGTATTCTGTGAACTCCTGCCATACAGCTTGGAGGCTTCCGAGGCCTGCACTCAGAATACAAGGAATACAGCTGCAGGGCACGGAAGATGCACATGTGAAGCATCTGCACAATCATTTTGGTAATAAAGTCATGTAGAAGGTTTTTATGTGACTTTTGAGGAGACAGTTAAGTTACATAGTTACATGGCAGGATTGAAAAAGACATATTCATCAAGTTCAACCAGAAAGGGAGAGAACATGGCTGGAGTGAGGAGGTGTGATAAACAAGCATGCTAGACTTACAAATACTTCACTATTTATTTTATCTTTGAAAACGTATTTATTAGATCCCGATGTTGCACTGGAAAGTAAATAACTGCTCCTAGCTATAACAAAAAAGAATGGGTTAACAAAAATAATTTAGATGTATCTATCTCTCTCTTTACTGTCTCTGACACTCTGATTGTCTCTGACTGTTTCTTGCTCTGAGTGTCTCTGAATGTCCCTGTCTGTATGACTGTCTCTGTCACTGACTATCTCTGTCTCTGACCCTCTCTGTCAGTGACTGTCTCTGACCGTCTCTATCTATCTCTGATGGTCTCCGTCTCTGACCGCCTCTGTCTCTGATCGCCTCTGTCTCTAACCTCCTTTGTCTCTGACTGTCTCTGACCGTTCGTGTCTCTGACTGTCCCTGTCTCTGACCGCCTCTGTCTCTAACTGTCTGTCTTTAACTGTCTTTGCCTATGTCTGTCTGTCTCTGACTGTCTTTGACCATCACTGACTCTGACTGTCTCTGATTGTCTATGTCTCTGACTTTCACTGACCATTTCTGTCTCTGAGTGTCTCCAACTGTCTCTGTATCCTACTGTCTCTGTATCTGTCTGTCTCTGACTATCTCTGACTCCGGATTGCCAACCAATTAGAGCTCGAGTTTCATTTTCCCACAGGTGTTTATAAAATCACATCTGATCTCTGATAGGTTTCCCAGGACAACTGGGACAGTTTTACCTCAGACATTTCTGATAAATCTCCCCCTATCTCAGTATCCCTATCCATCTTACCTCACACATGAGCTATCTTATACTATAGTAACCAATCAAAGCTCAGAGCTCATATTAATGACCGGTGGCAAAATAGCAACCAATCACTGCTCAGGTTCTAACTGCCACAGCAGCAGCAGCAGACAGTGGCTCCTGTATATGGTGGATAATAAGTGTATTCTGGAAAGTGGGGGGTGAAAATGTTGGCTAAAAACCGAGTCTAGGATGTTCCCCGAGTGACAGAGAGCCGCTGTGGAAAATTTGGTGATTGTAAATGCGATGGTGCAGATTTCTTTAACAGACATATACACACATACAAGCTCAGCTTTATATATTAGTTTTCATACATTGCTCCTGTCTTGTGATTTTGTACTGCATTTGCCCTCCTTGTTGTGACCTGGCTCTGGAGACCATTTTTCTGTTTTTGTTTTGTCTTGGTCTCAGTGTTTTGCACTTTGATGCAGTAGTAAATGTTTTTAAGTTGTCTCTTACCACAGAGGGTAAAGCGAGGCAAGTAGATAAGGATAGCTGCAAACTCGATTAGCCTCAGGGCCCACTGTCGTTGTGTGTTTAGTCTGTTCCCAGACCTGGCATTATATATCTAAACAATAATTATATATATTATATATCTATATTATTATAAACAATAATCATATGTATATATATATATATATATATATATATATATATATATATATACCCTTTAAATATTCCTCCCTCTGGTGACTTTAGAATTTAAAACTAAAGTATTTTATCAAACTCAGTGTAGAAGTTCTCTGGCAGTAGTCATTTCTTCGCGAGTCACGCGGACGAGGTTGAGCAAATATTTTACATTTTCTTCAGACAACGTAATTTTTCCCAATTTAATATGGAATGGACTTATGCAACTGCTGGGTTGACTTAGGCTCCATAAGCTGTCTAGTTTATTCTCTAGTGAGTGATTAGTAGTACAGTCATGAGACGTTATAGAATTCAGATCCATGAAATTAGTTATCCTGTGACTAGAATAAAATGAATCCTATTGTACAAAACTTGGCAACTATTATAGATGGATAAGAAAACTGGTTGTTCATCCAAACAAGGGCTGCTGTTTTACTTGTTGATCGTTTGTCAACATTTAGACCCTAACTGATGTGATTTCTTGTTTGGTAGATGAATCTTCACCAGGTCAACTGCACCGCTCTTCACGGCATTCCCATATTGAAATCACATGTTCCTCTGTCTACAAACCTTGTCTGGTGCTGTGCTTTGTGACATGTCTGTAGCTGTTCGGAAGAAAAGCTGGGAAGATCACGTATCTCAATGGATTGGATTGTCTTCTAACACTTCTGGTTGCGATAAATTGTGTTGCCATGGAATTAAAATAGAAAAATTATCAAATGATATGGAAGAACTTGGAAAGGAGGATATAAAGGAGACACATCCTTTACCAGAACACATGTATTTAGGGGATTGTAATGGTTTTTTCGAAGCTAAAGTGCAAAGCTCGAATGAGATGGATGAAAATGATAACTTAGATGAGGAAGACAAGTGTGGGCCTTCAAACATCTTCTCCCTATCTAGTGGAAGAGAACTTGATATCAAGAATGAAGACCTACTGCCAAGTGAAGGTAGAATTAGTTCCTTGGTTGCGACCTTACTTGATGAAGATGTTATACCATTGATCAATACCATTGAAACTAGCAAGGTCAGTGATGATGTAGAGGAAGGCAATGGTACAGAAGCTGAAAGTGAAGATATAAACTGTGAAATCAAAGGAGACAGCGTGATTGTTTTGGACAGAATATCTTTCAATGAAATGTTACATGGAAATACAGATTTGGAGGAAGCTCATCTGTCTGGTGAACAGCTGCTACATACCGCTAGAATTGCACAACAAAGAAGAAAATCTGATGGAGTAAAAGTTGCATATGAACGGAATATCTGCAGTGCGGGGCCCACAGATTTTTCTGATAGTTTGCATTTTGGTGCATCTTCCCAACTGGAACCCAAAGCAGGAACAAGAAGCTCCCAAAATGCCCCCCCTCTCTGCAAGGAAACTGGAAATACCATTGACTCACATTCGGATGCCAATGTTGATGTAATTGCATCAGAGGATAGTTTGCAAGGAATAAATTCAGCAAATTGTACACCCACTACTCCCACCAAGGATAATGTGTATAACTGTGAAGAAATTGGTGATCAAGTCAGACTGCGTAGAAAAAAGGTAAGTTTTTTTATACATTTACATATGTAAAATTGGAAAATGTATCTTACCTCACTGTATTTTATCATGTTGGCCTATGATGGATACACCTTCTTGTAGTCACCTATTTTCTTATTACCGTAATATAAAACTTGTCATTATAAACATTTTGTTGTAAACATTCAGTAAAATCTGGCCAATTTTAATAATTCTTAAAGAATGGTACATTTCTCTTTACTTTATCTGTGATAAAAACCTGATATTTGGAACAGAAAGAAACAACTTGCATGTCTCTGCCTGTAATTTCTTAGTAATATGTGGACGCCACTTTCCTCATACTCAGACTAATACAAGACATTTAATTCTGGTTGACACAAGAAATGATACAAATTCAATAATCGCCATAATTGGAGACATTTAGAGGGTTATTTTCCTCTCATTAAGTCTCATCGGGAAGGAGTCTGATCTAGTCATGTACCTGGGTAAAAAAGTTCAGTTCACGGCTCATTCATACAATCAACTTTGGTTTGTGAAACATGGACCATTTGGTGGACACATTTCATGGACCAAACATGAGAGTCCAGGCATCATGATTACACATGATGTAAGGATTTCCTACATTCCTGCAAGACCATGACGCCATATAGAAAACATTACAATATGGTGCTGTGGTCCTTGTGCGGACTCCTTGCATTGTGTAACTATAATGTTTGGTGTTCCACCTCTGAAACACAGTTACCATACAAACACATTCCTTAAAATGAACCCTAACTCTATTTTTTTTACTCAATGTATTATTGATATTTTGTGTTCCATATTTCTCACGTTCTTCTTTTGAACAGTTTTCTTACAATCTTTTGTACATCTGTGAACTATTTTTCTGTCTCTGCAAATGTGAGGCTGGTTATAACTGATGGATTCTGGATTGAATTCCCATTTTTTGGCAGTCATGCGTTTAAACATTATTTACTTTTAATAAAGTACATTGTCAAATCAATAGGAACACTTGTGGGATGGTGCTCGAATACATGTCTTTTGTTATATTGTGTGGAAATGTGGATTTTTGCGGGTAAAGAGAATATTTTGTCTTATCCTAACTCTGGTAAATTAGAAAGATAGTTTACATTTTTGTGATATGTTCATGAAACATTCAGATGTATACAGGGCGGATTAACACTGCTATGTGCCCTGGGTTGTATGAATATAGTCCCTAAAAGTCTGCATATGGTACTAGAATGAAGCTTCCTGGGGAATGCAGGATGAATCCCTTCTGTCTGCTTTCAATCTACGGTTTCAGGACCATCGGAGGACCTTTAAACGTCCTGAAATGTCTCTTGTGTACATGTGCATTGAGAGCAGGAACAGATGTATGAGGATTTCATGGGTGAAAGTCCTTCAAGTATAAAATTTGGTTGGTGTTTTGGGTGCCCACGGGTTTCCTAGAAGGTTTGGGACCCAGGCTACCACCCAAACCTCCTCTATTATAATTCACTACTGGTTGAGCATATCCACAGACATATCCTGGCAGACATAGGCATCAAGTATACATTGTATACTGTGCAAAACAGAGGATGGAAAGATACAGCAAGCTAAGTCTTTCCATTTTGCTTCCACCTGCTGTGCAAAGAATGTGCTCAGCAAAGGCCATTGCAGGCAATGTGGATGGATGCAAAGTATCACATTACTCCCAGTCTCTGCTGAGTGTATACATTGCTTACCAGGAGTGAGGTCACCAGTGATGTCACTGTCCATGTAAAGCCTCATTCAGAGGGCCGTTATGGGGGCCGTGATCTGTATGCATAATTTATGACCAGATCGCTGCCCCTATAGACTTCTATGGCTCTTGTTGACTGTGCGGTGAGAACACAGTGACGGCAGCTGTGCTGCAGAATATATTTTCTCAAATTTGAAGCATGCCCGCTCACCTGCCTATGGAGGGAAGAGGAGTGAGAAGTGCTCACCCCTTCTCCTCCCGGCCCTTTGCTTGTCCGGTATTTGGTCTGGGGGAGTATATGGCCATCTAAATGACCCCTAAGGACAATGACATCCCTAGAAACATCCTGAACACTTGTTCACTTTTTCTTTTGCTTTCAGGGGAGAAGAACAGGATGATGTATCCTGTTGTATGAGCATACAGTGGGTTACTTTTTAGCCCTCAATTGTTAGGACATGTCGGGAATTCTCCTGGTTTTCCGTTACAACGGATTGTAAAAACCAGGTGTGGCTGAAGCCTTACTTCAATATTAGAAGATGCAATAAACATGCAGCTGCTTCAATTAATTACCTTGGAGTTTTGGGAATGGCAGGCACTTGACTCTACAAAAACAAAGTAACAATTATTAGGCAACAAGTATGACTACCTTCGATGGTTGTTTTATTATTTTTCACCAGAGTTTTCCTTTAATGATTCCAACATCCTGATGATATGTGAACTGATCATTTCCTGATGATACATTATACATAACATTTTCGAGCTGTACAATTCATTATTTCTGGGGAAGTGATTATAGTGAAGTGCAATTAGATTTTTCTTCCTGCATTGATTTCAAAGGTCAGAGGTCAGTGGAGGAGACAAAACACAGTGTTAAAAGGTATTCCTTGGATTTGCTCTTACTTGGGAAGTCCTACCTTGTAGGTTAAAAACGGAGCAGTAGAAGACCCTATTTCTTAACGGATGGTTTGCATTATCCTAAACGTATTTTTTTATGTGTAAATCTTTTTTTAGAAAGTGCCATAACCTAACACAGCTAAAATATTCCTCCATAATGTATGTCCTCAGAATCCCTGCCAGACAATTTTATACTATAACCCTAAATACATTTACCATCTATACATTTTTGGCAGCATATGTTTAGCGTTTACAGCAGCCTGCCAAATTTGTCTAGACTGTATCTCTACATCATTTTCATTTGCCATAAGTGGGAATAGATACATTATTCTGCATATGACCTCAGTCAAGGTTATCAAAGTCTTGTTCTTAGAAAGTCAATTGCTCTATGGCCTCAAAATATATTGGAGACTATTGTAATTGTGCTACATAAAATAGTTCTAACATACTTCTACCATATAGTCTATAAGTCTATAATATGCTACAAAGCAAAAATCCCAGCTCTTTTCCCTTGTATAGATGGTTTTAGTTTGTATAAGTCAAGATAGTGAACAGGGACGTAACTATAGTGGTAGTAGCCATAGCAGCTGCTATGGGGCCTGCAGTGTCAGGGGGCCCCGGCATCCAACATGAAGAATGGAGGATGTGCACCATTATATACATATTATGCTGCACATTGTACAGCATAATATGTACATAACATGTATCTATCAGTGCATAAATGTGTGCACAAACATGTAAAAATGTGAATATGTGTATGAGTGTATAAATATGTGAGTATACAAGCATGTATATTTTCGGAGAGGGTAAGGGGGCCTCATTCAGAAGTTTTCTATGGGGCCCTGCCTCTCCTAGTTATGTCCTTGATAGTGGGGCACATTTACTTACCCGTCCCGTTGACGCCGCCGATCCAGAATGTCTGACGAGGATTCTGAGCTGCCACGCTTGACTAAGATCGCGCATCCAATTTCCTGCATGTGTTGCTTCCCCGCAGAGGTCCGCCGGAGTTCACAGGGCAAACCCAGGGCAATCCAGCCCAAAACTGAAAAATTCGGGAAACCTGACGGAAATGCATCCGATGGACCCTTAGTAAATGTGCCCCAGTGTGTCCAGGCATAAGACCTAAAAAGTCCTGGAGTATAAAACAGGTGATAAATTGTGAGCAAGAATGTATTCAACATTTTAAAATGCATATAAAATACAACTGTAGGCTGTAAGCGTTTTACAAGTTTTCTAGTGCTTTTACTTTTTCTTATTTTGGTTGTCAGAACACTGTAGATTCTATCAGTTGTTGATAGTTTATATTTATTTTTACTTTGTTCAAATAACCAAAGATTTTATAAAATCATAGAAAAGCCCTTCTGGGTTACATTGATATCACGTTTTTGCCTTATAACGCAGGGAACAGACGCATCCCACTATATGCTCACACAGTTGGATACTTCCTTCTGTCCCTCCCCCTGAAATCAGAGGGAGGAGTGAGGCATCATTCTGGGTGTTTCCATAGTGATGTTACTCTTCATATATAGACAGTTACATCAAATGGGACCTTATTCAGAGTACACTCGTCCATAGACTTTAATGGCCTCCTACTTTGCTCAGCAGAAGGGAACAAGATGGAAATAATGCAACTTGCTGCTTTTTCCATCCTGTGTTTAGCATAGTGTACGACATATACTGTGCATATGGAGGCAAAAACTATGCCTTAGTCTGCCAGTAAGTCTATAGGTATGATCATTGGTTATGCCAATAAGTAAGGTAAGGTAAGTATGCTAAGGTAAGTGCCAGATAAGTATACTAAAAACCAGGGAGTATATAAAGACCTATCAAACAAATGATTTCACCTGTAAGGACATGCGATGCATCTCACTCGAATGGTCTACACCCCCAAATTACTATATTATATAAAGTGGGCTAGATGACATAATCTAAGTCATATGCAAATGCAGCATTAGGGAAGGATGACAATCGCCGCGTCATCGGCATGTTGAGTACTCTCGCGATGCTCTGGCGCACCCGTCAGCTACTGCACAGCTACACAGCTACAGCTGGATTGTCTGGAGCTACACACTAAATATACGTCTTCAGACTTGCGTACATACAAATCCAACTTAAGTACAAACCTAGAGAACCTTGTACGTAACCAGGGGGCTACCATTTTTTTCATCCCTCTTCTACACAAGTGAATTTTCTTTTCCTGTTTTGTCTGATTTTTTTAACCTTTACAGACATTTAAAGGGGGTATAGAGAGGAATTACGGAATGCATACTTCAGCAAACAGCCAGCGCTAACCATCACCATCCCCTTCCCTAGAATTCAATAAAATAATACACTTTCAAAAAATCAAAAAAATGTGATTTGCAGCATATCAAAAAATCTAATAAAATGTGATCAAAGGTTCATGATGTGAAAATAATTGTATAAATGAAAACTTCATCATGTCCAGCTTACACAGCTGGAGCACATAACGAAAGCTGTAAAGCCCTCAAAAATATGGCACAAATTGAATTATTTTCTCGCTTCCCAGTAGATGGCATAGAATATTAAATACCTCCACTAAAAATTACAATTTGTTACACAGAAAACAAGCCCTCATAAAGCTCTGCACATAGAAAAATTAAAAGTTATGGATTCGGAGCAAAAAATGGAAACATAATATCAAGAAAGGACATCAATAGGAAGTGGTTAAATGGAACCTGTCTCCAGGGACCTGGAGGGGGCTGAGAGCTGAGGAGTTTACAGCACAGACACGTCACCTGTTGTTTTTTTAAATGCATCCAAACCAAAGCCCAACCCCTGGGACTACACAGAGAATTCTGTCAGGATGCCTGGTAAGTTATAACACACAATTATATTGTAGTGCAAATGCTTAGAAAAGAAATATTTGCGCTGCAGGTGTGATGCAACCTGTCTTTAGTGAAAATGAGGTCCCTGGTGACAGGTTCCCTTTAAATTGTTCCTGTTATGATATGTACATCACTATATAATATGTTCCAAATTCATAATGAATCATGATAATCATACTGATGTTAATACAATTCCGTTTCTTGATGATAGGATGTTTAGTCATTATTCTGAATGATCTATTCAAGACATTTCTCTGTTACTCCTCTCAGGTTAATAGCGTTTAACCTCCAGAAATGACTTTCATTCTTGCGGCCACAATAAGCTCAAGGTCACCTCCCAGAAAGACCAGAGTGAATACAGATTCTGTACTGAATATAAAGTGATGCATACGGTATATAGGAAATATGAAATGGAAAGCAGCTAAACCTCTGCACATGGCAAACACATTTTAAGCAGTTCTTGGAAAAAATGGCTCTTTCAGGTACTTGCTGCCAAAACCACTTATTTTTAGCCTCGGACTTGACTTTCAGAATATTGTTCTGTGTGTGGTAGAATATTCTACACATTCTTGTTCCAACACATCAATAGTATAAATTCTCAAATTGTTTAAAAGTTTTCAAGTGTTCTTTACATAAATATGCATCTGAATAATGGAAGTTTATGAAACTTTATATTTGTTTCTATTTTTTAATCTATTTTCATGATATGCTTTTGGTCCATGTATCGATTTATAATCCACAAAGATGAGAATTTGCTAAAATTTTATTTTGTTTAGGAATGGCGCCTTTACACAGTGCAATATTGGAGGGATATTTTCTAAAATCACTGACTTTAGGAGAGATTATGGCCTAAATATTACATCTTATGGAACATGGCACCAACAGGTTCTCTAAACTATGTGGCTGCATACTTCAGAGAAGACTCGGGTACATGTGTATTAACTTTCAGTTATCAGATGTATTAGATCTATAAAAATGTTTTAAAAAGTTACTGAAACACAAACTAAAGTGCATAAAGAAATTTCAGAACTTTTAAATTTAACCCCTTCCTAATGCGTTCCATACTATTACGTCAGAATGTTGTGAAGTAGGTATGGAAAGGGCTCACGGGCAGAACCATTTATATACAGGGTGAATGTTTGCTGCATATGGCACCGAATGCAGGTTTTAAGAATATAAATGGTCCTGGCATGCGCACCGCTATCTTGGATTCAATTGTTGCCCTCCGTGAGGTCGTCGGAGGCGTCGATCTGTTGCTATACTAGACTCCTAGGTCTGTCATTCAACCTAACCACCTAGCATCTGCCGGAAACTGCTTGAAGAAATCAGACTTCCAAGGGGGTCTTTTGGGGGTCTAAAAAATTGTACATTTTCTTTTTAAAGAAAGTTAAAAAAAAAACTAAAGGTTTTGATCCCCCCCTTTCCCTAGAGCTGAAATAAAAATAAACAAAAAATATCTTCCATGTTAGGTATCCCCGTGTCCCAAAAGTCCAGATTAACAAGACTAAAAACAGTTATTCCAAGCAGTGAACCCCCTAACGGAAAATAGCTCAACTTTTTTGCCATTTCACAATTCAAAATGACAGCATTGAAAAAGTTATTGGCATCGGAACAAAGCGAAATGAAGACATTTATTTTGTACAAAAGGTTTACATTTTTTAAAACTCTATTAAAACATATTAATACCTATATAAATTTAGTATCCCAAAATATAAATAGGAGGTGCCATTTGGAACAAAAATACTGAGCCTACAAGAAAATAGTGCAGATGTGTTTTTTCACTAATTTCGCTACATTTTTTTTCTCACTTTCCAGTACATAGATGACAATGTTTTTAAAATTGCTGAAAATCCCATTGTCCTTATTATCCATGAAACCACTCTTAACAGATTTAACATTTTCCTAACCAAAGCTTTAATCCCAATTTTCTATTTCCTTACTACACAGTTGTACATTAGAATTATTTTGCACTAATGTTTCATACACTTATGTCTCTAGGCAGTCCTCCTGCCATCCCTTTAATTGTATCCTATAGCCAGATGTGACAGCCGACACAAGGGTTGTGGTCAGGTCCCCACAGACACTCACCCAACACTCAGTCCCTTGGGACACATGAGAGCTGTAGATTTCTATTAATGATCCGTGGCCTTAAGCCATTCATAAAATAAAGTGTGCAGTTCTATCACAGGCCTAGGTTATAATTATTTTGGACGTTTCAAAGATGGCGTCAAAATTTAGAGCTGTTGTCAGGGTACATCTCCCACATAAAAGGCAGAGAGTTCCTCCAAGACATTTAATGAGTGCATCAGTAAGTCATTAAGAACTCATTTTATAAACAGTTGGGTCTGTGATCTACAAATATCAAATAAGCTACAGATGAAAACCTCATTCTGGGGATGAATTGTATCCAGCACATCATCCGGCAGTGCAGCCAGTTATATCTATATAACATACAATCTCTAAACATGCTACGATAAGTTACCATTATATACATTTATTTATTTTATAGTTTTTAAAAGGTCTTGCACTGATCTTCACCAAGCTGGACCGAGTGAAGGTAAGCGTGAGTCCCGCAACACTTTTTTTAAAAAAATGCGGCGGTTTTTCCGAATTTGTCGGGTTTTCATTCAGCCACGCCCCCCATTTCCGTCGCGTGCATGCCAGCACCACAATCCAATCTCGTGCGCCAAAATCCCGGTGCAATTCAGGGAGAATCGGCGCAAATCGGAAATATTCGGGTAACACGTCGGGAAAACGCGAATCGGGCCCTTAATAAATGACCCCGAGTGTCTTATCTGCAGGCAGCATAGTATAGAATAGGAAGAACTGCGCAGATTTTAAATAGAGTCCTATCTGCAGGCTACATGTTGTAGAGCAGGAGGAAGTGAGCTGAACCTAGTGTCCTATCTGTTCATTTAGCAATAAACCATGTAAAGTAGCTGTATATAGCGTTGCAATTTGCTTTGAATTGATCAATAGGACTCGTACAAATGAAGAGACAATTCTTCTTCTTCTTTTTACACGTAATTAGGAAAGTATGTAGGAAAAACTTCCATATAGGCATTTATTACTTATATTAAAATCATACAGTTCAATGATAAATTATATGCTGTTCTCCCATGGATTTATGCATGCTCCGGAGCTTGGGCCAGGTCCGCCGGAGTTCACCTTCTTCTTCCCGGTGTATGTGAGTGTGTGTCTTGTGACACAAATCGGTTTTTAAATTCCGTGTTTTTTCCGAATCCATCGGGTTGTCCGACGGCCACGGGCTCCGATTTCTGTTGCGTGAAAGCTGGCGCCGATGCGCCACAATCCAATTGTGCGCGCCAAAAACCCGTGGCACTTCGGCGCAAAACGGCGAAAATCGGAAATATTTGGGGAACCCTGAAGGAATCGCGGCCACAGGACCCTTAGTAAATGAGCCCCATTATGTTGGTAATGCCCATGTACCCCAAATGGATTGTATTGTTTCCCCAGTACAGGTTGCTTATTTTGTAGGCATCTGCCCCCCCCCCTTTTCTTTTTATTGTATGCATGTCCATATGCTTCAATAAAATTATGATCTTATTGTAATTGTTATTGCTTTTCTTTTGAGGTTTAGTACATAGAGGTCTAGGATATTGGGGAAATATTGGGATGACCTCAGTTTCACCCCATAAGAAGCTCTGATCTCTGGGGTCTTCATAAAACAGATCTGCAGGTCAATTAATCTTCTGGTCATCTTAATTCTTTCAAAATGACAAGACATTCACTTTTAGGCCAAAATTGTTGCTACAATTAAATTCCTCCAATAAATGTGAGTAGTTCAACGAGTGTTTACTAGAAAGACTTGGTATTACAACTTTGTGAAGGTGGTGACTATATATGTAGCAGTTAGTTCTTTAATAACTACAATTCTGATGGTTGATGTGGAGCTTTTGCATGCAGTTGCCCTCTCTGTCACACATTTTCTCTACGGTCACGGAGCGAAATAGTTTGATATAAATAAATAATCACAGGTTGCCAAATAACAATATCTGTGTTTGCTGGAAGAAGAACTGTTTGTGGGTCATACACCCTGTTTAGAGAATAAAAATATTCACAGATGTTACTATTAGCACATCAACAATAGCAACAACTTTAGGGAATAGCGATACAGCTGTGAACTTTACTGAAGATACATCAGCGAGCGGAGGCGTTCTGGGGATAAACACACATAATTATAGGAAGTAGATACAATAGCAGTTGTTATATTTAGGAAGTGTCCACAGTTATAAAACATAATTCTTTTGCAGCTCTGAAGAATTATTGATAAAAAAACAAGGTTAGGCTGGATCACACCATGTTGTGTTTATCGAAAGGCTGCCCTGGGAAGATTACCAACGTGTCCTTACGACGGAGGGCAGAGACTTACTCACTGTATACGGTTCCTCCTCCTACCCCCTGAATGAACATCACATTTGTTGCCGTACGTTGTAGAGAATCCTCCTGACGTGTCCTTATAACACAGGGCACAGATATATCCCAGTATATGCTCATACAGCAGGATACTTCCTCCTGGTCCTCCACTCCCCCCTGAAAGCAGTTTGGGGTGTTTCCCCAGTGATGTCACCATAGTAATTTGACCACGTAAAGCTGCAGACATTGTTGGGTGTGCTGTGTGCAGCAGGTGCACTGTGAAAAACGCATTTATTGTCTGGGATCATAGCTTAGCTTTGTACACTGTGGTGCACTGGTGTGTGAGATCTCTGAACATGGCTCTACAACCCCACCCCCTACTCTGTATTAGATCTGTAGTGGGCTTCTGGTTAGCCTTTACAGCAGAGAGGAGGGGCTGGGGAGTGTTGAATATATAGATCAAAGAATACAGTGTTCCAAGTCCAGCTACACTCCAATTTCAATGTCCTCCAACACACACAAAGGTATGATTACAGTGGTCACCAGAACAGCTACCTAGAGGCTCATTCAGACAGCCATGTGTGGGCCCGGTCCCAGAGGTGGAGGGTGGAAGGGTGAGTGCTCTTTACCCCTCCGCCCTCCATAGGCAGACGAGCGGCCGTGTCGCAAATCTGCCAAAATATAGGGCATGTCCTATATTTTGCAGTGCAGCTGCCCATCTCAGTCATGGTGCTGTGACACACCGTGAGCTCAAAGCATCGAGACTGAGAGCCATAAACTGTAGGTCTATGGGGGCCGCGATCTGGTCACAAATCATGCAATCAGATCACGACCTACGTAATGGCCTCCTAAATTTACTGTAATGCACTGCAGCTTCGTATAGGTATAACTGCTGATAGACTCCCATTAAGACCATGTAAGTTTTATAACCCATCTTTACATCCCCTGGAGTCTACTATAGCAAATTCTGCATAAGGAAACAGCTATGCTGCCAAGCATAGATATTTATTTTGATAGGAAATGGTTCATATAAAATCCATTACTATAATTTATGAGTCCCTCTGTTTCTATAGTAAAATAAGATTTTCAGCTAAAAGACAGATGAGGGCAGTGCTGTATTTGACCCAGTATCTGTCCATTTTGTTATTCAACAGTCCTGATCTTTTGGAAGTTTAAAATGCTTTGCTGAGCAGTAAGAAATATGTCATCGATAAGCATAGATGTCTTGCTATGGACACACAAGGTATATATGTTAAGGAGGAGAAAAGAAACTGATTCAATCAATCCAGCTCACCTGGTGTTCCACGGTTTCAAAAGAGCTATAGACATAGTCGCAAGGTCTCGAAACGCGTAAGATGTGTCGATCTACTACTCTCTGATGTTGCCAATTTGTCTGTTTCTGGTTTTATGAGGAAGAAATAAAGAAAAAGTTTTATTGAGAATTCATCCCTGTGGACTTACTGGTTCATTTTAACAAGCTTCTCCTAATGTTAAGGAGGACTTTTGTGGATTTGATGGTTCTTTATTGTAATTGAGAAACATTTTTGCGCTCAACTCAAAATTTTTTAAGCTTTAAGCCACCTTGTAGCTATATGAACAATTTAATGATGTGCCTGAATTGTAAAGAAAGGGGCAATAGTATTGTAATGATGGGGGTGATGCTCCAGGGCTTCCAGCAAAAGCCCAGATAATAGTCAGTGTTGTACATTGATAAAATCTGGACAGGTGCTGAGGATTGAGCACTGTTTCCAGATCATAGAAACCCTAGGATAATCTAATTGTTCAATAGGAAACATTGCTATGAATATATGGTCTACTGCTGTGTCTATGTACATATACATTGATACTAGTATGGTACATTGATACTGGAATAATGGATACCAGTAGTGGCACAATATAATATTACTGTAGAGGGCAGTAAAAGTCTAGACCACTGCTTCAAGTCCGAGGTTTTCAAATATGACCTTATAACCAATGATAGAATATATTGTATGGAAATAGTTTTTATTAATAAAAAGAGATTAATAAATATACCTATTATAACTTAGAAGAGGCATGCTAACATAGCAAAATGGTATTCCCCCCTATTACCCCCTATCCACAGAAGAGATCAGAGCTAGAGCTGATGTTCAGGTTCATCGTCAGCAATGTGGCTTTCCTAGCCAATCATCAGCAATGTGGCTTTCCTAGCCAATCATCAGCAATGTGGCTTTCCTAGCCAATCATCAGCAATGTGACTTTCCTAGCCAATCATCAGCAATGTGGCCTTCCTAGCCAATCATCAGCAATGTGGCTTTCCTAACCAATCATCAGCAATGTGGCTTTCCTAGCCAATCATCAGCAATGTGGCTTTCCTAGCCAATCATCAGCAATGTGGCTTTCCTAGCCAATCATCAGCAATGTGGCTTTCCTAGCCAATCATCAGCAATGTGGGTTTCCTAGCCAATGTGGCTTTCATCCTTCCTTGAAAGCAAATTGTTTACTCCAAGTTTGTCCTGGAATAATTCTGCACCTTTTTTGGTGCATTTAGCACATCAGCTCCAACATCAATAAATCGGGCAAACATAAAGACAAGGCAAATTTGTTGAACCTCTGGTAACACTGCAATTTTTTCACCCCACATAAAACAGAGACAGAAATTTAGATAAATTACTATGGATTAGTTTTTGCAACTTTATTTATTGCATCCACATAAACCAAATGTAATTTCCTAGTAAAACAGTCCAGTGTCCTAATTCTTTATGTTCCTTGGACATGCATGTGGAAATGTATACCCACAATAAATATGCTGTTCAATAACTTTTGTCAGGTTGAAAATAAATGTTAGTTACATGAATGAAGAATTGTTTGTGTATCAAAGTGATGACTTGGCTCGCTGCAAGGAAAGAGATAATGACTTCAGATGCTTTATGAAATTATCTTATGTTATGATCCCTGCAGGTGTCCAGTGCCCATGGGAAAAATACTGCTGGATCTGTTGTTTCTTTTTCTTCTAATTTTTTTTCTCTTTAACTTGATTCTCTTATTTGCTAGTAACTTCATGAAAATAAATCTACTATAAAGCATCTTAACTTTATAAGAACTGCACAGGTATTTAAGAAGTATCTGCGTTGGGATTGTGGCCCACATAACCCTTTCTTGGCGCATCTGCGCTGGCTTCCATGCGACACAAATTATGGGATGCACCGTTGGACAGTTCAACTGATTCGGGCCAAGCGCCGTATTTAACTTTCAAAATGTGTTGCATGCCCTATGTTAAAGGTGCACCACAAAAAAGATGGTGAACTCTGTTGGGCCAGTGCGAGGAAGCATCACATCCATGATTTCTGGAGCACATACTTAGTGAATCGCCGCACGCAGCATTATAGATGGACAATGCACTTTCAGTGAGTAACATCATGACCTTGTAAGTAAATGTGCCCCATTGACTGAAATTTATTTCCCTAATAAGTTTTCATTAGAAGTGGTGAGCAGTGAGGATTTATTTTAGGGCGGCACGGTGGCGTGCCGGTGAGTAACACTTCTGCCTTGAAGCGCTGGGGTTCTGGGTTCAAATCCCACCCATGTCAACATCTGCAAAGAGTTAGTATGTTCTCTCCGTGTTTGTGTGGGTTTCCTCCGGGTACTCTGGTTTCCTCCCGCCCTCCAAAACATACTGTTAGGTTATTTAGATTGTGAGCCCCATTGGGACAGGGACCAATTTGACATGCTTTGTGCAGCGCTGCGTAATCTGTGTGCGCTATATAAATAAAGAATTATTATTTTTTAGCTTGCTTGCCACAGTGCTGGGGGAATACTGTGCAAAATGGGGTGCTGTGCTACTGAAAAGGAGAAAAACTAGCCCAAATATATCAAAATAAAAAAACATATCAATATATCAATAATCTGGCTCCCCATGCACTTCTCCGGTAGAGAACATATTTGCGCATATTTTTATTTGGTGCACCTTAACATAGGGTGTGACACAATTCTATCTGATACTCCATGTGTTGCATGGTCCAACTGTGCACCGAAACTCCCCTTTATGTTCAGAATTTTGTGTCATGCGGGGCAAAGTGCAGCCACGGCACAAATGTTTCTCGGACACTTCATAAAATACATGTGCAGGCAGTCTGAACTAACAAGTATGTGCATAGTCAGACAGAAAACTGGCTGAAAGGCTTTAATAAATCTGGGCCAATATGCTTCACAAAGGGGGTGCTATACTACAGAAAGAGTGGCTGTGGTTAGTTTTGAGAGGCAAATACTACTAAGCAGGACTGTCAGACATGGCTGTTATCTGTATACTGACTATATATGTCCCCTAGATGTATATATATATATTTGGGGACACTGTGTGGACTGGAGTCACCAGGTGGCAAATTCTGCAGAGATAAGTTGTGGCAAAGAGAAGTCTCCATGATGTTCTGTATCTGATGGAAAAGGATTGTCACATGTGAGGAGCAAACCAGGAAGAGGGCCAGGACCGACTAGGCCAGGCAGTAAGAGATGTCTGCACCCTTCTGATGGAAGCCCTGGAGTGCAACACATTCTATAGCTGGGCCAGCCATTATGTATAAGTCCAAAAAACCCTCCTGAGTAGATGATAGAGAGATAAAGATAACTGTGATCAGCCTCTAACAGTGAACATTGATCAAATCAATAGGCCCTTTAACCCATCAAGATCTAGCACCTATCTAGCACCTTACAAAGTACACAATATCCATTGGGACATGCAAACAAAGATGTAGAATGGACAAACAGTGGCAGCAGTATTTGCAATGTTTATGGGCTATGTATGGCCAAACCCTTACAACTAAGGTGTAGTATAGACTCTGTTGCAAAATTTTTTAAGAAAGGAATGGCCCTAGCATATGGCGAAAAATAATGGTTAAAAAAATTAAGTTACAAATTTGTATCTAACCTCTGCATAGCTGCAAAAATTACAATAGCCACTTCATTGAAGAAGGCGGCTATTCCTTTTCAGTTGGTCAAGACTAAAATGAACTTGATCATGGTTAATGATAGATTGCAGTCTATATTATCTGATAAGGAGTTATTTACTAAAGTCTGGCAAGATTAGGTTACCTACATCTCCACAACTTTGTAATATGGTATACATGTGACTTTCTTTCCTGCTTAACCCCCAGGCCAGGGGATAGTCTCCCTCCCTTCCCTTGTGTTGGGTACAGCCCCTACTGTTTGTCCTCCCTCCCTATATACCTTTGGAGTTGGAGTATATGGATTTGGGTTTGAAAGTCCGCAACTTGTCTCCATTTGAAGATGTGACATATCTTAAACGGGCCTCTGTGTAGGTCTAGTTTTCTATGCCTGTATACTTTTTGTTCTATTGGTTATTTTAAAACAAAACTTTCAATAAAAATTATTAAAAACCAAAAAATTAAGTTTATTGCACATCCTTAAAAACATGAAAGCACCATAAAAAATTACCGTATATACTCGAGTATAAGCCAAGTTTTTTAGCACAAGTTTTTTATACTCGAGCCAAAAAAAAAACAAACAGTGTACACACCTTCCAACACCCCCCGGCAGGTCCTCTTCCATACAACGATGCTCCAGCATTGGGTCTGTGACCCCAAGCTGTCTGTCGCAGGGGGCTGGCAGGCTATATACTACAGGGGGCTGGCAGGCTATATACTACAGGGGGCTTGCTGGCTATATACTGGGAGGCTGTGACTAATACATTTCCCACCCTCAGCTTATACTCGAGTCAATAGGTTTTTCTAGTTTTTTGTGTTAAAATTAGAGGTTTTGGCTTATACTCGGGTAGGCTTATACTCAAGTATATAGAAAGTTTACGTGTTTTGCAACATGTATGTTTCTTAGTCAGTATCATGGACTCAATACAAATTTTTGTTGTACGGATCCAAAAGGTGGCCACTGTAGCAGTAAAAGGTTCCAGAAGGTACTTCCTGATGAATTTATATACATTATCAAAAAAGTAACATTCTAACTATGACATTGTAATATGGAGATAGTCTTCCCTATATTGGCAGGCAGACACGTTACTCAAGGAAATAAAAAGGATTCACCTTGCGCCTTAGAGCCCTAGAGGAGCTTATAGGGTATCTTTTCCCTATACAAAGAGACTAGTACAGGTTAGACACTAGGTTACAGCAGTTTTGAGTAATGGACTCTGGCCACAAGGACTCTGTGTCCTTTCATAAAGGTAGTGAAATTTTGTGGTCATTATCTCCATTTCATGTTGGGGCACAGATATCAGCTTAAGAAAAAAACCTCTCAAATTTCTTTGCCTGCAATACACATTAGTATATTGGGAAAACATAATTATAAGATACTTTTTCTTTTCCTAGAAATTTAGACAATGCAGAGATCCATCAAGACTGGATTCTATGGTACTGCTCATAATGAAACTTGACCAGTTGGACCAAGACATAGACAATGCACTTAGTTCTCCATCGCTCTCCCGGAAACAAGTTTTCAGCCAACGATATCTCCAATCCACACAAGTAAGTAATATATAAGTAAGATGGGTTACATTTATGTATCAATTTGAAGGGATATCATTTGTCCTATTTGAATAGTCGCTAGCATTACAGCTAACTGCAGTTATTATAGTACAAGTAAAGATATGAATTATTGTTATAATTTTATATTAAGGAAAATGCTTCCTTCTCCCCATACTTTGCCTATTATAATCCTTCTTACTTCCTTCCAAATCTGCTTTTTAATCTGAAATCTCTGCTGAATTTCATCTTGCTGGTAATATTGACAGAAACTCAACGGGGGACATTTTTTCTTCAATTTTTGCGACTTTTGTCGTTTTTTCCACTTTTCAAAGTCATTATTGCTGTTGTTTCTCAAGTACGCCTTGGTCTGCACCTTGTGCAATGTTTCTTTGGTATCTTTATTTTCAGGATGTTTTATGTAACTTTTCACTTATGCATTACTTTTTTGCTTACTTTTATGACTTAGGCGCAAATCTGCACCTGGTCCAGGGCAGGTGCAAAGGAAGGGTTATTTTCATGGACTCTGTTTTAGCATGTAAATTGGAATTATTTCACATGCTTTAAATGTTTAAAATTTTGTACAAACATATGTTAGGCATTGAAAGTTTGGGCTGTTTTTTTTAAACTTATACATTTTTGCATTCACATTTTATTGAAATGTATTGGTTACTTATAAGGGTGCGGTCAAAAGTAAGCATGCGTTCTCATGTTTAGTTTTTTAGATGCAGTTTTGAAAGCCAAAAGCAGTTGTGGTAATGGGTGAGTTCCTTCCACTGAGAGAAGCTGCTCCTCCTCCTTTTTTCACTCCAATTCTTGTTTTGGACATTGAAAACTGCATCTGAAAAACTGAACGTTTGAACGCACCCTGAGAATAACAGATTTGTCAAATTACATTGCTGTCAACATGATGTTTACAAAATGTGCATGTTATCATTGTGTTAACACACATATTTGTAAACACATTTGTTAACACATGCTTTTTGTAAACGCAATGTTGACAGCAATGTAATTGGGCAAATCTCCTCTTCTCAGCTGTTTTGATATGTTTGCAAATGTCTGTGTTAACGCCACTTGTGACCACACCCTCATATGTCACCCTCTACCTTGGGCGGACTAGAGTGCTTAAAAATGCAGGCCATGGCCTCAAATGCAAATTTCATGTATCAATCCTCTTCATGTACACACACTGTAGCTGCTATATTTTGTTGATGGGTTGGGTCCACTCGCTTTAAACAACTGAGAGTGATTAGGAAGTACAAGGCATCATATAAAGTTTGACTTAAAGCCTCATTATTTTGACTTAAAGTGTTTCGGAAATTCTCGTGAATGCATCCATGTAAATGTATCCTATAACTTTCTATAATATATTCCATCTACCTGCCAAGTTTCATTGTCTTTTCCAATGGGCTCATCCAGAAGATTAAATTACTGGACTGCTGTACGTCAATGATCTTGCCCCATGTCGACCCAGTGATCTGTTACTTCTCATAATTTTGGCATCTCTCCATAGTCATCATCTAATGCCAGCAACTCACTACAATTTAACTCAAAATCTTTCTTTCCCATACCAGATTATGGGACTAAAGCTTTATCTCCCATCAAACATTTATGTTTTGGCAGCTGCTGACACATCTTATGATGCAGGATCATTTAGATGATTATTCTGCCATTTCTACGTTTTCCCATGTGTTTGAATCCAGAATTTCGTCTTGCTTTCATCACGGTTAGTTAAAATCATTGTTGGGTCTGACATTTGGTAGGTGGCAAGAGGGATTTGTGCAAATAGTCATTATCGGAGGCATAATAAATTTGGCAAGCGGTGGTATAATTCAGGGCAAATCTGTAAAATCACTTCTGACAGTGGAAAACAAATACATCAGAACCTGGACAGAACTGAGAGTTCAGATATATGATGTTACCAGCAGTGATGAGCGGATGCATTAAAATTTGGGTTTGGCCAAGCGAGGCTCAAACAGATGGGACCAAAAATTCAGAGAATGGAGTCTTGTCTTTCTTGTGTGAAGGATGTGACAAAATGAATATGCGGAATTCATTCATAACACCCGGGGCTCTTGGTTAAGCTGAATCGGGCCCAAACTTCTTCGGATCTGCGCAACACTAGTTACCAGTTATCACAAAAATCACTTGTATGTGGATTTGTAGCTGTAGGGGTGCATAGGTAGCAGTTATACCTGGGCGTATGACCCATATAGCTACTTAATAAAGCGCCAGTATTTCATATGACACATGGAAGGTGGGTAGTTATTGTTACTTAGTTGACACTTACTATAGGTCCATTTAATTGCTGGTGTCATCATTTGATTGTAATTGCAATGGTTGTGGAGAAAAATGTTGATCAATTAAAGTGGGTGCTAGGACCTGCGAATGAGATCCTGACATCATTGCGTGAATGTAGCTGCAAGACACATGAGCACATTACTGCTCTGTTCTCCATTCTCTCTGGGAAAGCTGTACAGTATGAGACTATCTTCAGAAATCATAGAAGATAATTACCGTACATTCTGCCGTCCCTGTTATTCCCTTAAAGAATAAATGGAGAAGGTATTTCTCATATCTATTTTGTCACTTCCTTCATGCAAGAATGTCAGGATCCCATTCCCAGGATTATTGGGAGTTCCACTTGTTTGATCCCCACCAATCAGCAAGGTATGGCATATCCTAGGGAAAGGTAATAATTTAACCCTTTAAATAGTTACTTCTGAATTGTACTAAATCAGTGTTCACACTGATATCAGGGCTTCAGCTGTCCTGCTCCAATAAAGAAACAGAACACTGAAAGCAACAAAAGAAACAGATATAAATAAGAACAGTGGTCAAAACGCCTCAGTGACTACAAAGGGGCCCATTGGACTTCTTTTGAGTTGTCTGTTATTTCACTGGATATAGGCATTTATAATGGAGCCACCAATGCAGATGTGAATAGCTCTCTGCACCATCCTGTTATTCGACTCTATCTGTGTCCTCTCTGGACTGGAGTCAGCCAGTGTCGGACTGGCCCACCAGAGTACCAGAGGATCCTTCGGTGGGCCCTGGCTCAACCCAATACTGAACCCCAGAGGTCCATCAGAAAACAACACAATTTGAAGGCTACTAGAGTATATTTCCTGGGGGGATAACAAAGAGTGCACCCCCAGACTGCACCATTGCTTTCACCAATACTCTATTGGGCCAGTCCGATCCTGGTAATTCTGCAATATGCCAATATGCAGCCTTATATATATAACTTTTTAGGAGCATTGGAAATAAGTATGGGTCAGTTGTACTTTGATTTGCACCTAAAAAGTCTCTAATTTGCTCAATAGGGGGCGAAGAAGGTGCAAATGAAAGAAAACATCTGTCTTGCAAAGAAAGATACATTAGCAACACTGCAACAGACACACACACCGGCAAACTTCTTAAGACACTGACATGGGTGCAAAAATGCTGCCAAAAAGGCACAAAAAAATGTGCATAGAAAATAAAATAAGTCAAAATAAAGATACAGGTGCCCCTTGACTTTATTATATTCACATGACTCCTACGGATCGTTATGTTATGTTTGGCTATTACTGTGAAAATTATTATGATCTCAGTGTTTTCTGGTTAATAAATGAAGGATTTCTTAACTTGATTTGTTAACTAATATTAATATAATGAACAAATAACTACTTTAAGATTTTATTTGACTTGTAGCCTGCAACTTCAGAAGTTACCAGAGGAGGGAGCTATAGAAACATAACAAAATCATAATTTTGCTAACTAGTTTGATGTTGTTGAGGAAATTCACAAAATATATCATTAAATCTTACCTGCACATTGACTGCCTGCACTACAATTACACTTCATGAACATGAAACATTTGAGAACAGACTTTGCAAAGTTGTAAATTATTATTATTTCAAGTTTCTCATTTTTGACTGAGGACGTTTCCTATAGATGAAGAAACCCCTTGTTGTTGTTGCTCTATATGTAAAACTTTCACTCAGCCATAAATGTCTCGGGAATGACATCAGTGCACATCCCTAATCTCTTACAGATGTCTGCAGCTTGTAAACACTTTGCAGGTTAATAAAAGATTACAGGAAATATTAAGCTCTGTTTACTGACAAGCAAATTATGAGCCCAAAGAACTGCAGAGATGCATCAGAGACCTCATCTGTGAGCCTCTTCAATTAGATTTTGCTTTGACAATTTTACCTTCAACATAATTTAAATATTTTTATTTTTGCAGTAATATATGGTGCAGTTTGCCTGTGTAGTGTGCAGGGGGCGCCAGATTAATGAATTGTGGATTATGTTCTTCATGAATCTGGCGTCCCCTGCACTTCTCCGGCAGAGTGCACAGACTTATTTTTTGGTGCACTATCAAGTATATATTTCTATACAACATATTCCATTTGAAACAATTTTGTCAAACACTGCATGATAAATATGGTGCACGGTTCAGCTGAGCACCTGAACGCCCCTTTTAGTCGCATTGGGTATACTGCAGCGTAGTTGTGGATATACTTTATATATACATGTACAAGCAGTTTGCACTGAAAAGAATGTCCAAAGTCAGACAAAAAACTGGTTGGGTAGAAGTCCTGGAGTTCTGTGTAACCAGTATCGGACTGGCCCAGCAGAGCACCAGAGGATCATCCGGTGGGCCCTGGCTCAATCCAATGCTTAACCCCAGAGATCCATCAGATTCAGAAAACACCACAATTTGGAGGCTGCTGAGTATATTTCCTGGGGGATAATGAAGAGTCAGACCCCAAATTGATTTTCCCTGGTGGGCCTAAGGATACCCAGTCCGACACTGTGTGTAACCATAACCAAACATGTGTGTGTTGTTAGTAGCAGCATGTTTGTGAAAAATGCATTTGTTTTCCTGGATATTCCTGAAGTTGGCTCTCTCTAGTGCACAGGTGTGTGAGATCTTTTCACTGAACACAGCACAGCCCTCCCTCCCTGAATAACTGCTGTAGTATAAAAACAGAAGCTGCTAGAACAAGAAGGAGATCCTGTGCTGTGTTTTATTGGGAGATCTCACATACAAAATTCAGAAACAATCATTGATTATAGATACATATTTTACAGTCCACACAAAATGCTACTAACAATGCACAGAAAAGATATGGGTACACAGCTCTCCAGGGCTGCTAAGACCAAGATTAAATGAGCATAAACAACAGATTCAAACAAGAATAAAACAGAAAAGTGAATGAAATATACGCATGGATCTTAGAACTGATATCTGTATCTTATCTCTTGCCCAGGTTACAAGGTTTGCTTCTGAAAATGCACAAGATATTTCTCCACTGTGTCTTCCGCATAGCAGTATCTCCCAGGTACAGACTGTAGAAGATGCACCAGCAGCTCAGGGGATCGCGTGTGGAGCCAAACCAAAGACTTCGGTAAGCCAAGAAGCTTTTATTTAGATTTTTTGGCACCAAACATAAAGTTGATCTTTTCTTGAAATAATTCAGTGTTAATATAAAAATTGTCTTTGGTTGGATGAAAATAGAATTCTTACACCCCGCCATAACAAATATACAGCTGTAATTCCACACAGAGAATATTTCAAGGGATCGTCTGGTTTACACAAACTCCTAAAAACTCCCCTTTAACAGCTCTTCCAATTATGCTTTATGTTTCCTAAAATATTACATGGATCCCTTATAGACTCCCTTATCGGGGGTTACATATTCCATCTCCTCAGTGTCCACCATCCACATCAGCTCCTCCAGCCTTCCTTCACTATAGTTTTCCTCTCATGTTCTCTATATGTTATCCAACCACCCTCCTCCATCTGGTCCTGCTGCGAAGCACAGATTACCCTCTTATAATTCACGTAACTCTGTCTGTCATATTTCAGGGTGTTTAATTTATTGTGCACCATAATTTACATAATTTTTTTTCTCAGCGTCAATGTAGGAATATCAAATCTATAGGGTTATTTCATCAAAAACTCCATGCTGCTATAAGGACAAAAAAATAAAAATGTTACAGCTTGTTGAAGGCATTTCCAAAAAACCAAGACAAATAATAGTGATAATTAATGATGAGAGGCTTAAAGTTTGTGTTCATAACGAACTTTACGGGTTTAGCTCAACCCCCCATCCCCCTCAATCACAGACGTTAACTCTTTTAAGTGAAAAAGTCACTTAAAGGACATCAACCACTAGATTACTGGAGGTAGAGTATCCTAATTAGGCTGCTTGTCACATGTAGGGAAATGGGGTGACAGTGTTTATCGTGTAATTCACGATTTTTATTGCAAAAATAATAAGTTTGTGCTGGCGGTGCTCAGGCTAATGGTCCCTGAGTGCCTCTCGCTTTCCCAGAACTTTCTTATATTAATGCGCCCACCCCCCGGCCCGCTATAAGCCTTCTACTGCTTCTAATTACGGTCCGGAGGGTGACATCAGAGTTCCCTGGCCAGGCGTCCCCTAGACATCAGGGCAGCCTAGACATCATAGACGAGCAGCCTATTTAGGACACTCTACCTCCAGTAATTTGATGGTAGATGTCCTTTAAATGGTTGCACTGACTTGATGTCAACTTTTTGGGTGAGATGCTCGCTCCCCGACGATGTAATCAGGAGCAACGAACCTCTCCAAAATGGTGGGGTGCAATGGTTGTTACTAGTTGAGGTCCGGGTTCGGATACTGAAAAAGATTTTTAAATTTGTGTTCGACTTAACTTGGACAAACCAAAATTTGAATGGGTCCGCTTCTCACTAGTCATATTGTTTATGTGGAATGATAAGAGGTTAAGATGAAAAGTAAATGTAAATGTATAGTGAATGCGTATGTGTGTACTTTACACAGTAGATTTGTACTTTGGGTTACTGGGGTAAAGTTTTGAGCTCATCGTGCAATATGTCTTCCACAGAACATGAGCAATTCCCTAGTTAATACATATATGGCTAAATAGGGGATTATGATCCTGTCCATAGACGGCTACTGGTCTCCAAATGTAAGCAAACACTTGAACTACACCGGCATTATGTGTACCACATTGTAGGTATGAAGAACTTTCTACACCGGTGGCTCTTGCGACATACGTGACATAAGGTGACATGAGGCAGAACCTCTACCAAGGCTCCTGTGATGAGAGGCATCAACATCTTAATGATTCTTCCCTGTGTAAATGTTTCGCCCAGTTGTAGATCTGTAACAGGTCAATTCAGACAGGGCATTGCTTGTTTTTCGCAGAATCAATATTTATTTTGTCCAACCCAGTTCAGGTATGAAACATATTTCAATCAAATTATTAAATGTGTTTCAGGGGTTCATACAATTTAGTTAACTAAAAGTTGGTAAATACAAAGGTTTGTATTGAGCTGTGTGACCACAAAAATGTCATCAAAAATGCATCACAAAGTCACTGAAAGAAACCATGGAAAAATTTACTACTAAACTTACCAAAGGAGGATGACGTGGCATATGATCAATGAGACCATAGAAGCCTTAGGTAATAAAGCTATTGTTGATAATGGAAGTATTATGCTGCTTTTATTCTAATATATATCTACTTAACTATGAATTACACAGAGGACGTGTACCTGCAATTACATTATAAACAGGTGACAATTAATGTGTAATGGCCTGCGTGACCTGTCACTAGTTTTGGGGGATGTAATTATCCACCAAGCTCATTCCCATATGACATATGTCTGGTGGCTCCCAAAGCATGCACAGCTCTTCCTTGGTTGGGACACACACACACACATTACACCTTTAGGTGCTTTTCTCCTATTCTAAATCCGTAAGCCTTCATATAGACCTGGTTCTTCCTTTTAAGCTCAAATGGGTTCCACCCTTCTGGGAAGGCTTTCTACAAGGCTTTGTTGGGTCTTGGAATTTTAAATCGTTTGATAATAAATTATAGAATCTTATTTAGAGACCGTGGGTGTCTTTGTGGTTCTTTCTTTCCCCGCATAACTTTCTAATGATCTGATTTAGAGCAGAGATCAATCACTTCTAGTGGTTTTAGTGTACAATCCAAAACACTTACAGAACAACCCACCCAACCCAGCCATGCTTTAGGGACATCGCTTAGAGGCGCAGTCAAAATCGGCTTTGCAAAGCCTCTCCCACAATGTTGGAAGTATACAATTGTCCTAAATGGGTTTCCACAGTTAAAGTCCAAGCAGACCTTTAATAAATAGCATTACACCACTTCCAACTTTTCAGTTGGCACAGGAGTTATCCAAAAGTCTGCCAGATACAGGCGGTGATTTTTTCACTTCACAGAACAGTAATCTCAAATCCCGTGGAGGCATTGAGTTTTACAATCTATGTGATATTTTTCATTGAGCGTAAGTATATAAGGCTTACAGTTTGCTGCTAGACCATGGAGAGGCACTCCAAAAAGCTCCCGGGATAGAGTGAGCAGAGCGTTGGAGACTTTTATTCACTTTGCCCCTCTGCACTCTGCTTGGTAACTTTTCTTGGTTTGTCACTTTGTGTTTCTGTGTTGCCTGAAATCAAACTTAGGCCTCATGCACATGACCATAATAGGGGCTGTGATCTGGACACAAGTTCCACGTTCAGTGTATCAGCGCTGGACGTGAGGATTTCGCTGTATCATGCAACCTAGTGTTTTCAACCAGGCAGCTTAATGTGCCATGTTGTCTCTGGAGCAATGGACAGCGCCCCTCGGGCCAACGCTTCTTACTGTTACATTGGCTTAGAACACTGTAAAGTAAGCTGCAACTTACCACAAGTATTGTCTTACAATCGTATATGTCTATATGTGTGTATGTATGGAACTACGTAACTAGGAAAGGTAAGCAAGTGAGCAACAAGCAAAGGCTGAAGTCTGTAGTTGTTGTCCTGTTGTAATATATATGTAACCGTGTCTGCATCCCTATCTATATGCCTATGTAAAAAAACAAATTCCCCTCCAGGGGATTAATAATTTTCCCACTGTGGGACAAATAATAATAATTTTTTATTTATATAGTACACACAGATTACACAGCGCTGCAAAGACGTTGCCAAATCAGTCCCTGTCCCCAATGGGGTTTACAATATAATCAACCTACCAGTATGTTTTGGAGTGTGGGAGGAAACCAGAGGAAACCCACATAAACACAGAGAGAACATACAAACTCTTTGCAGATGTTGGCATGGAACCCAGGACCCCAGCGCTGCAAGACTGTTGTGCTAAACACTAAGCCATGTGCTTACCCATGTTATGGCAAGGGCAAGCGTACAGCTGTGTGAATGAGGCCTTATGTTGATCACCTGATTGTTGGGTCAGCTTCAGTAGTAAAATCACTCAATGTTAACTCAAAGTTACCTATACAAACATATGCAGTGTCTATTTACCTTGTTTCACACATTTTTAAACAAGCTTATCGATGAGTGTCTAAATACTGGGACCCCAACTGATTATGAGAACCAGATCCCCAGCAACCCAGAGAATGGTGGTCCTATATGGGGAGCATGGTGACTCAATAGATAGCACTACAGCCTTGCAGCGCATCCATGTCAACATCTGCAAAGAGTTTGTGTGTTCTCTTTGTGTTTGCGTGGGTTTCCTCCCACAAAACATACAAAACATACTCGTAGGTTGATTAGAATGTGAGCCCCATGGGGACAGGGACTGATTTGGCAAATTTTGTCCAGCGCTGCGTAATCTGTGTGCACTATATAAGAAGAAGAATGCCAAGATCCTGAATCCTAGCAGATATAGTTTTATAGATCCAACATAACACAGGCTTAAACAGCTGAAACACCAAATCAATGTGATCAGACATTCATGGTATATCCAATGCATAGGCAGTGGGAAAATCTGTTGGGTTCCCGTCTAGAATTATCAGTGCCAGACTATGTTGCGCCATGTAAGTCATACATGAAAGTACAAAGTCACATCAACTAAAATAAAAATTGAGTGCAGTTTAAAACTACACTTTCCCCATAAAGATCAAAGGCCAACATGATTAGTCATTTATGAACCCTTTAACATGTTTTGGGTAGATAATACTGTCATTCTTGGATTACACCATTCACAGCAGGAACTAGACTCCATTTCCACATGCCCGCTTTGTTCTGGAACTTGCTTAGACACCACATTATACCAGATGACGTAAGATGGACAGCACCTTGGAAATATGAGCCGTGACCTCTGTTGTATTACGAGGTTCAATTACACTTTCTTGTGTTAAGCTGAAAGTGTTCATGTAGAACGTCTCGTCATCATACCTTTCACTGTACTCTCATTATATCCATTCATAACCTTCTATATCAAGAGCCAATAGTGTTTTATAGAGATTTTGTTGTGGTTACAAGCGAATTACAGTGAGATGCAGTAACAAATGATCATCAGGAAAAAGCACATGTCACATAGTCCTAATGACTTTAAATAATCTACAGTAAAAGAATAAAAAATATAGAATACAGAGGGAGGGATGTTTGCACTGTGCCCTGCCAGGTAGAAATGAAACAGTCTTTAGCTGCCCTCCAAGGATTCTGTGCTGAGGCATGATGGGATTGATAGCAGAGCAAAGAAAAATTATAAGCTATTTCCTGATGGAGAAGTTATATGCTCTGTGTAATTTGCATTACCGGAGCTAGAAGAGTGTTATTAAGACTGAAGCATTGTGTCCCAATGCAACCAGCGCCCAACACACCGCAGGTACCAAGAGGTACCAACCTCTTAGTAATTGTGGAGCACAACTTATGCACAGGAATTGGATTTACACCAGGTTCCACCTGGCATAGATCTGAGTTATACCCTGCGCCAGTATTCTTGCGTCCATTTTTTTAAAAAAGTGGCTTGTTGGGTATAAAAACCAAACATAGCCTATGGCATGTGCCAGATATCAACTTCTTCATACCATGTACAGCAGAAGATGGGATTACAAAGCATGATATGTATCCCAAATGCTTTTTTTAAAGAGATCTAAGCTTTGCCTCTTTTAATTGCTCTGCATATTCTGATAAAATAGGGATTTCTCTGAAAACCCCTTCCTCCTTTAATTTTAGCTCTGGACATGCTAATGAAGCTATCTACTGTCCGGTTAGTAGTCCTGGGATCAAACCGATATTGGGGTTTGGCATTCGGGCTCACCTGAAAAACCGAGCTGTTTGGCTGCTGAGATTTTCACCTTAAAGGGAATTTCACTGGTGACAGGTCTCAATAAGCACTGCAGAGTACATTACATACAGTTAGAATGACGTCTGTGCTCCCCTCCTTTCGTGTAATATCCCCAGAATAAGATTATCTGTCTCCCTGCCAACAAGTCCTGGCCAAGTCCCGGGTGATGCCTCTTGTAACGCTTCCTTGCTCATTTACATAAGTCTTCACTTAGCCCCAACTGGTACTTATTCAATTATTTCTCCTCCCACATCCTCCATGTTTTCATTCCTTCCTCCGACACACAGTTTTCACAGCACAAGGTTTTCACCACAAGGGAAACCTCGCGCCTGCACAGTGAGCCAAACACCCAGGCACCTGTGCACCTTCTCTGCGCTTTTTAATGAGGCACATCAAGCCGCCGAGCAGCGAAATAGGCAGGTGCCAGGGTATATGGCTCATCACACAGGCGCAAGGTTTCCTGTGCAGTGAGCCAACGTCACAGAGGGAGGGATGAGAACATGGAGGATGTGGGAGGGTAAATAATTGAAGGGTAAATAAGTACCAGCGGGGACTGAGCAGAGACTTCAATAAATATAGATTTTTTCATGATTACTACTTATGTTGCATGGAAAAAACTTCTCTTGGGCTTGGAACTACCAGTATTTTGCCTAGCAGATTAACACCTTGCAGATCATGTTTTTTTATGGCCTAGTGTTGTGAAATCACTAAGAAAATTAGCTTCGAAGTGAGATGTAAATTGGTTGTATAAAGTCAAGGAGGCGGAGAGTTTAGCTCTGAAGTCAAGCTCTTCTCACATCTGCTGGGATTGATATAATTTATGAGCCTTTGGCAGAGCTGGTAAAAGACTGTCAGTTACTGTCAGTTACATTGCAGTGAGGCAAACAACTTTACTATAATAAATAACTCTCCATCTATGAGACTTTAAACAACCAATTTAGATCTTATTTCAAAACCGATTTTCTGGATAATGCTACATTGATAACCCACGAAAGAAACATGAACTGTAAGGTGTTAGTCTGATTGATCACATACTGGTAGTGGTTTATTAGGTAAATGTCTGCTGTCAGCTTCTCTTTAAATTTTGCCTATTGTCATTTGATCGTCGTTTCCTGTGTCATCATTGGGGAGCAACAACCCATTTCTATAAAAGTCTGGAGTCTGTACAAGGCGGTGACATACTGTTACATATCAGTACCCAGTTTGCCATATACTGCAATGCTGTAATATTGCATTATATAGTAGCAGCGAAAAGATCCCCAGGTTCAGTTTGTCACTATATGTTCCCTGTTTAAATGGGGAAAAAAAGGTAAAAGTGGTTGAGTCGTGTTCTCTTTAAAGGAAACCTACCACCATGGATCTACCTATAAAGGTAGATCGGGTGGTAAGTGCCTCTATTGTACTTAAGGATAGCCCTTTTAAGGACTAATCCTCACGTCCCTGCAATCTTTTTATAACTTTTATTTCTCTAATATGCAGATGTTCCAAAAAGGCTACTGGGGCGTGGAGTAGCTGGAGCTGCGGCTACTCCACACCCCAGTTGCTTCTTTGATCCTCCTACCAGATATCTTGGACGAGCAGCTATGAGGAGCTGTGCGCCCTCGTCCGCAAAGCCTGCCCTCTTCACATGCACAGAATAGCAGGCCCACGGCTGCGCGGTCACTGCTCCAAAGCCAGGACTACTGCGCACCAAAGATATCTGGTAGGAGGATCAAAGAGGCTACTGGGGCGTGGAGCAGCCGCGCTGTGTATCCTCAGCTCCGGCTACTTCATACCCCAGTAGCCTCTTTAAAAAATGTACATATTAGGGAAATAAAAGTTATAAAAAGATTGCGGGGACATGAGGATTAGCCCTTAAAAGGACTATCCTCACGTCCAATAGATGCACCTAACACCCGATCTACCTTTCTAGGTCAATCCGTGGTGGTAGGTTTCCTTTAACTCAAAAATGAAGAGTTGGGTGGAGAATTGGAGAATCTGAAACCCCTTGATATATATGGGGTTAGAAAATAAAATAAAAATGACATTTTAATTGTTTTCAGCTGTGTCCCAGATTTCTACTACTAAAAGAATTATGAAAGAAATGAACTCATTAAAGTTATATAAGGACATTAAAGTTTGTCCTCCTATAAGTATGGATTTTACCAAATCATTTTATTAGGAAAGAAACACTAAATAGACATCCCCTGAAAGCCTAATAAAAAGAACCTATTTCTTTCCTCAGCGCAGGCACTTGCTCCACAAGCCTTTACTGTATAAATATTCTGACACCAAAGAAATGATGGCTCTTAGTAGAAAGTATTAAGTCGTGAAGTTGAGTTTGTTTATACATGTGGAGATTAGTCTCTGTGACAGATAACAGCGTTCTTACTGTATAAACACCAGGAATTTCTGAGGTTGATTAGGCACTGCGGCTTTTCCACCTGACCTGACCTCAGATTCTTCTCCTACTGTTTGCACATTAGATCACAGTATTTGTTGTATTGGAAGCAGAAATAATTGGCAAGTTTTAAAGTTTAAAGGAAATCTACCATCAAAATCCATCATGATAAACCAGGGGCACTTACTCATAGATCCAGGTACCGTCAATGTGTTATTTTTCTTATTTTTGTTATCCATGACCTCCTATCTTCTAAAATCTGATTTTAAAATTATGCTAATGAGTCTGAGGTGCCACCCAAGCCCTTATGTGATCTGCTTTACAGTCTGTTATACTGTCTCACCATCCCCCCTGATTCTCAGGACTTGTTCAGGACTTCCTGCCCCTTCCTGCCCCCCCCCCCCCTCCACCAGAGCCCTTTGTCTCATTGGCATAATTTAATAAGAAAATTTGATTTTAGACGGATAACAGATATAAGATTCCCATTGTGTCTGGGTCTTTCCGTAAGTGTCCCTGGTATATCATGCTTGATTTAAATGGTAAATTTTCTAGAATCAGAGCTATTCAGATGAGGGCCAAATTGTAATGGTTGGATAAAAAGTGTTTACAAAACAGCAGTTCTTATGGGATCTTTCCTTTATCTATCAAAAGTCTATAGAAAGCAGAACATTAATTGCCAGGATTGCCTATATCTTATCAATTCCCCGGTTTCTCATTTCAATGTACAGGGCCGGCGCTAGTACTAGACAAACGTGGGCAAGTGCCGGGGCCCAGAGCTTCTACGGGGGGAACATAATAAGGCTGTATATAAGGAATCCATGAGGGTGAGGGGGGGGGTTCACTGCAAAGGGGCCCACTGAGGCTCTGCTGCCCAGGGGCCTACTGAAACCTGGAGCCGACCGTGGCAATGTATACAACTTTGTTGTACTTTTGTGTGCCATATACCACATAACACATTCAGAGGTCTTGTTAAGTCCATCTCTCAACAAACAAGTGAGACAAAATATTAGGTTTTAATGCTATGGCTGAAAATATAGCATAATTGGTGTGCCTCAATGGGCCTGTGTCTTTTTAACTATGTTGTATATATGGTTTATGTAATTAAAATGATTTCATTTATATTTAGTCCAGATATGTTTTGACTACTTGTCCTGAAGGCCAAATGACAACGTCTAATTGAATTGCCACCTTTGTATACTGGGATTTTAATAGATTATCCCAGGCCTGGTGCTATGTTTCTTTTCACAACATTAGTAAAATAACATGTGACAAAATATTACATTATGCCCAGGCAAGCAACCTGGAGAGTCTGACCTTTCCAGAACATCGTGGGCTAATGGTCTGGTTTTGTGAGCATCTGTTTGCATAAAGCTCCATAGACTAAATAAAGTGAGGCTTCTCCTTGGAGCCACTTTATATAGAATATAAGGACATTGACTTTTGCAGTTGGAACAGTTATTAATGGAGACGGAAAGAGAGGTTCCCAAAATCCCATTTAATGCCCAGCAGAGCTGATATGACCTGAATGTAGGTTGTCACCACATATTTCCAGGGATCTTGTTCTGCCTAAAAGCCACTTATAGGAGTCAGGCTGATGTAAATGTGTAGATAGCATCTATATTCTGCTGACTATGGTAGTTTGGTACCATAATATCAACACTGCTTGTTCAAAGCAAGTAATAACATTTTATTACTGCATATTTATGTATGATGCAAGGACTCCCTTTCCGGTGCAATGTATTCAGTCAATGTGAATAGACCAGCATACAGCTCAGTTTCCATGGGCTGAGTATGTTCGTTTGCAGATAACCAAAAATATTACCCATCTATTACTTTTTATAAATGGAAGTCCTGCCACTAGCACCAAATAGCCTATTCTCTGAAAAAAACGTTGCTGATCTCTTTTGCTAAAATTGTATTCCCTCTTAAAGGTAAAAAAAACTGTGCTTGACAATGGAAATCAGTGATCATACAGATGCTGAGCTTACCCTTGATGCATGAAAGCTTTTTTAGCTGGTAGGCAATACAGTAAATGTATAGTAAGTATTAAGAGAAGGCGCATAACAACAGGGGTGGCAGCCATAGCAGCTGCTATTGGGCCTGTAGTGTGAAGGGGCCCGGCCAACGAACCTGCCATACTAAAGAATGCACCATTGTAGACATATTGGGGAACATTTATTAACCGCCATATGTCAGTTTTCTTTCAGACTTTGCAAGTTCTTTCTAGTGCAAACTGCCTGCACAAGTATTTAAGAAGGGTCACACCACATATGTGTGTTCCTTTTTTGTTGCGGTGACACTATTCTTCATTCCACACAAATTTCTATACTGATGGAAACGTTCCGGTGCTCAGTTGAACCGTGCAGCAGATTTAACATGCAAAGTCCGACAGAAGTGTGTGCACTAGAAAAAAAAGTGCCGCACTCTATCAGGGCAGTGCACGGTGCGCACATTCTTCGAGAACTTTTTTTTTGGTGCACCTTTAACATAGAGCCCTAAACATACTTCTGTTGGACATTGCATGATGAACGTGTCGCAAACTCCGACTGTGCATCGAACCCCCATTTCAATTTAGAATTGTGTGTTGCGTCGGGTAGAGTGCAGACACTTTATAAATATGTGTGCAAGCAGTTTGTCGACCTATGTGTGTATATGACGTGTTTATACTGTGTGTCTAAGTAATGATGTGCATATATATGTGTGTGTGTGTATTTATACTATGTCAGTGTATATAATGTCTATGCACTATGTGTGTATATTTGAGGTGTACATACTGCATGAGTGTGAATATTGGGGGTCATTTACTAAGGGCCCGATTCACGTTTTCCCAACGTTTTACCCGAATATTTCCGATTTGCGCCGATTTTCCCTGTATTGCCCCGGGATTTGGGCGCACGCGATCGGATTTTGGCGCATCGGCATCGGCATGCACACGACGGAAATCGGGGGGCGTGGCCGAACAAAAACCCGAGGGATTCGGAAAAACCGCCGCATTTAAAAAACAAAAAGTGTTGCGGAGCTTGCACTTACCTTCACTAGGAATAGGCCGGTGAACTTGAGTGCATTTCAGCGGACTTCAGCGCAGCAGCGCCACCTGGTGGACGTCGGAGGAACTACCTTAGTGAATCCCGGCCAGACCCGAATCCACCGCAGAGAACGCGCCGCTGGATCCCGAATGGACCAGGTAAGTAAATCTGCCCCATTATGTCTATTCATTGTATGTATGAGTTTATAAATGTATATATGAGTACATAAATGTGTACATATTAGTGTATACATGTATGTAGGTGTGTATGAGTATAGACCTTTGTGTATGCAGATAGTCCCCTACTTAAAGACACCCGACTTTCAGACGTCCCCTAGTTAAAGTCGGCCCCCGCTGACCACTGTGACCTCTGGTGAAGCTCTCTGGATGCTTTACTATAGTCCCAGACTGCAATGATCAGCTGTAAGGAGTCTGTAATGAAGATTTATTGATAATCCTTGTTCCCATTACAGCAAAAAATTTCGAAACTCCAGTTGTCACTGGGGCAAAAAATATTTTTGTCTGGAACCACAATTAAAAAATATACAGTTTCGACTTACATACAAATTCAACTTAAGAACAAACCTATGGAACCTATCTTGTATGTAACCTGGGGACTGCCTGTATATAAATATGTGTGTGTGCATGATTGTATAAACATGTATGTACTAATACTAATGTATATATTTTTAAGGGGAAGGGGGCCCCATACAGAAGTCTGCTATGGGGCCCAGTCTGTCCTAGTTAAGCTCCTGATACAGAGAATTACAAGCCAAGATTAATATGAATTAGAGAAGGACCAATCCTAGCACATTGACGTCCTCTTACCAGTGCTGAATACACTCTCCTGATGTTCCTCCTCCTCAAGTTCTTCAGTCTGTGTATCTCTGATTTATGTCTGGTGTACAAAGGTGTTCTTGTCTGTCCTAATTAAAATGATTCATTAGAGCTGTACATTCTCTGGAGTGTGGAAGAGACATTGACTTTACCCTTCTAGCAGTCTGGGTGTTACCATGCATTGTCTGTTTATACAAGGAATTATGCTGGTGTCATCTAAAATTAGACAGCGGCCATATGTTACTGGTGATCTATCATCAACATGTCCTCTATATAAACACCCTCTTGTCTTCTCCAGAACTCTTCCAGTATACAGTAAATGTCCATGACCTGGAGGGTGAAGGTCTTTTTTTTTTTCTCATATAAAATTTTAGTTCTTTTTTTTTTTTAATTTTTAATTGGTATACAATATTTAATATCTAGTATTAAGTAGGATGTTAGGGGTGAAATCAAGAAATGATGTCATGGAGTCTGTAACTTTATTAGCTTAGAGTCAATAGTCAAAGTGATAAGTAGAGGTTAATGTCAAGTAATTTATATCTATCTTTAGCGTAGACAGCTGAATATTAAGTTCTGCGGGACCATATTTTCATGTGTCAAGAGTTTTGATAAGACTTGATGATGGATAAGGGGGTGAGAGCAGTAAACTAACTAATATCTATTACTATGGCAATAGGACTCATCTGGTGGAGGATTATGTCAGAACGGAGTATTGGGCATATTGAAATTTAACATGCCCAATCCTTTCTTACCCCAAAATTATAAATAAGGAACCCTTGGTACAACCACATTCACTGAAGTAAGACATTTATTGCTGACTTTGGTCTTATCTGTGTGGGCACCTTCAAGGGAACCCACCGCCAGGACTTACCCTGCTAAGCGACTAGTCTCCACAGGTCGAGTATGACATTTCTAAATTCCCCTTTTTATGTGAAATCTAAAATTTTTGCTTATAAAAAAAAATCTCCCACAAAGACAGACAAATACAACTCTTCTCATCTCAATTTCATATGAGATGAGGCAAGTTTAGTGGTTGCGGGGGTTGTGTCACTTCAAAAGTCCATATGTCTGGTTCTATAGCACCTAAAACAATCTTTTTGTGTCATCTTACAGATAGGAATCCCCTTCTGTCAGGTCCATGCTTATAGTTCTTTGAACTACAGAACTGGATATTAAGGCAGTTGAAAAATAGGCAGGAACTGAATCTTTATCTGCAGCTTGCACTTCCAACTATATATTTTGCTGCCTGTATCTCTAGTACTGTACTCATAATCCTGGTGTGATGAGATCCCTATCTTTGATATCACTCAATAAGCATGTGTCTAGGTACTATATAACAGAAGATGGGGGCTTCTGAAGTGACACTACCAGTTCAACCACTAAACTTGGCTAATTGGTGGGAATTCTCGAAAGGTAATGACAGGCGGTCCCCTACTTAAGGACACCCGACTTACAGACAACCCATAGTTACAGACAGACCCCTCTGACCTCTGGTGAAGCTTTCTGAATGCTTTACTATAGTCCCAGATTGGAATAATCAGGCAATAATCTGTCTGTAATGAAGCTTTATTGATAAGCAAAAAATGTTTAAACTCCAATTGTCACTGGGGCCAAATTTTTTTTGTCTGAATCTACAATTATAAAATATACAGTTTCAACTTACATACAAATTCAACTTAAGAACAAACCTGTACTGCCTGTACATACACTACCGGGGAGCTCCTAGTTTAGCTGGGTACAACCTGGTGACTGGTTATCTTTAAGGATAATAGAAAATAAAAGGTGAAAAATATTGACTGATCATGGAAAGTTATGAACCATGAGACTTCATGTATGTTCTGTGCCATTTTTAATATATCCATTAAAGGGGTTTGCCCATGAAAGAAATTTCTCAAAATTCAACCCCCTAGTGATGTTTACACAATAAAGATTATTTTAACTGTCTGCTTTACAATTTTACTCAGCTTTATTGCTGTTTTAGCTCTTATGACTCAATGATGTTAACTGTAAAATTAAAGAGTGTGGGTGGGGAATCTCTAATCAGACACTTCATGATCCCTCTAGTTCTGTAATCTGCTGTGTTCTGACCATCTCAGCCATAGCATACACTGTCAGCTCTGATCTACCTCATCAGACAAACATTATCTGTCTGCTGCTCTTGGAATGCAAGGGGAAAGGCTGATGCAGAGAGGAGCTCAGTGCAGCGTCAGATAGGAGAACAATCTGTACTACCCGACCCTAAACTTCCGATTTAGGGTTAGATTCTGGGCAACTGAAATTGTATACACCAGGACTGATAGAGGCAGGTTGGAATTGTGAAATGCTTGTTTTTTGTAAAAAATTAATGTGAATGTGTTATTTTGTTATCCTGAGTATATTTAAGAATCTAGTCTTTGTGGGAATACCCCTTTAATGAACTGAAATTGTATACACCAGGACTGATAGAGGCAGGTTGGAATTGTGAAATGCTTGTTTTTTTGTAAAAAATTAATGTAAATGTGTTTTTTGTTATCCTGAGTATATTTAAGAATCTAGTCTTTGTGGGAATACCCCTTTAATGAGCAAAAAACGCTCATGTACCAATAAAAATATACAATTCATGAATATTTTATTTATGTATGTTTTTTTCAAATGAACCAGACATATAGTGAGGGGGTTCATAGTTACGACAAGTCCATAATGGGATGCCCTTTTTCCATAATGGGATGCCCTTTTTCCATAATGGGATGCCCTTTTTCAGGGTTGAAGCTGAAAGGACCCATATATCATTTGGTTAAGCACAGATTCAAATCCTATTGAAAATACACAACCCAACTACTGAGACTTGAAAAACACATCTTTGGCAATATTTCCTTGCAACTTAAGGAAATATTGCCAAAGATGTGTTTTTCAAGTCTCAGTAGTTGGACTACTCCTGTGCCTTGATTAAGACATCTTTGACCCTTTGTCCTTTGTTCTCAAAATCAGCAAGGGTCCAAGAGATCAGACCACCTCATACCTATACTAGCAAAATGCCATAACATAAATAATGTATTAAAAGTGGTTGTGTATGTTACTTATACAGTAGCTGTCCATCATTTGCAATACTAACAAAATTTAAGTTAATAAGCCCATTAAATTGTATAATTCAATAGTCAATTGTTAACTTTCCCCATTCCATAGTTGTTATGACTGCAAGTGTAACCAATCCATTTTTTACTCATTTGGAAGATTTTTTTTTCCGAAAGAGAAAACACATAGGAGATTAAATAGTTTAGGTTAAATCCTTCTCTGGAAAAAGTTATGCCCTTTTTAATAGCTTAAAATGTTTCTACAAATTACTCCAAAACTTTCAGGTGCCTAAATGAAAGAGTAAATTCTAACTGGTGTCTTTATGTGCGATGCATTAGTGAGTGGCAGTGCTACTTTTACAATCCTTCTGCCAGGAAAAATGAATTTATAGCATTCCCCCTATGCTGATGCCTTAATTGTAGATACACAGACTCATTCATCTACAATGTTATGGTTCATTTACGAAAATGTGTAAATGTGGTTAGAAGCACTAAACGTTCACATAAATGTAGAAATCCACAGAAAAGGAAAACCAGCAGCGTTACATTATGTATTAATTATGCAAGGCGAAGGAAAATACTGCAAAGCAGAACAGATTTGATAATACATTTCGGTAGAACAAGAGGCCATTTGTTGAAATTTATAGTCTGGGTCCAAACAACATTATACACCATAAAAGTGATGGTGCATAGCACATTTGATGTGTGCAGCTGGGCCATTTCATCACTGTTTTTGCCCCTTTTCTGCACTTTCATTGACTGAAAATATGATTAAGCAATTACAGTAGCTAGTTTGGTTTGGTAAAATATTAATGAACAATAACTATTATTCACTCATCTATCATCATGATAGTAGTTCCTATACATATATATGGTAGATGGGTTATTGGATAACTGGATCAAGTCAGGTTGTAAATGCATTCCTCCGGGTTGGGGTTGGTAGCTAATGTAGACTATAGGAAAGTATACTGTCAGAACTCTCAGAATTGATATACTGATATACATGTACCTGTTAGTGACTAGATTTTCTGTTCTCTTGAGATTTTATTACTTGAGATACTTACCATTCTGCATGTACCTTGACTACTCTTCTGCATTTTGTACCTCACTGCCGTTTTGGTTTTAACCATGGTTGTTTTACTTTGCCTTGTTGTCTGTTTGTTTGTCTTTCTGTACTGTGCACGTATGCAGGTGAGGGACAATTGTTCAGTCGGTGCTTGCGGTTTAATGCAGCGTCAGAAAGTAGGCAGCGACAAATGTTGGAAGAAGGGCAGGGCTCACACTTCTTCCCTGTATTGAAATACACTCTATTGAGTTGATAGATTCACATTATATATTGCAAAGCACATGTAAACCCATCTCAGGAGCAAAGTTAAAAAATTTAATTCACAAGTTAAGCTTAAGCCCCTATACAGCTTCTCCTTACACCCATCAAAAGACAACCTTTGTTACATGGATTATAAGGTTAATAATTTCCTGGCAGGGGGTTCAATCCACAATGTATTTCTATGAGAAGCCTTTTTATTCAGGCCTCCTACTTGTAAGCAGGGTCAGGGTGAAACCTGTAATAAGCAGGAGGCTGAAACGGCATCATACAGGAAAGCAATAGGCAATGATGATCTACAGTATCACTTGTTGCCCTTACATAGGACACAGAACAAATTATGTATGAAAATTAAAGTGTAAGGTGAATGCATAAAATATTAAAAGAGACGTATATGCCGCATTAGCTGAACAACATCAGGGACAAAAATGAATCAAGAAGATGTGCAACCGATTAAATTCAAATAGAGACAAGTTTCATACAAGAGCATGTGTATTATTTTTTAAAGAATTTGTTATGCTGATATAGGCAAAACAATATAACACAAGTTGATGGTTGTCAAAGAATAATTAACGCACTCCTTTCTATATAGCTGATAGTGTAGTAGACCCATCTGCTGATATAAAAGCCAATAGATAGTTTCACTTGATTGAAGGTTGTGCTTTGTTTTATGCCAGTGAACTAAATTGTAAAGTAAATGTTAGCATTTAGTGTGGAGCCATCCGTTAAATGGGAGCTAATACTGAGGTATGTTCAAGTTCATTAAGTCTTATTGTACTTCTTGTACTACTTAAAAGAAGCCCACTTAGACTGAGAAGAAAGAGAAATCTGTGTAGTGAGGTGAAGAAAACAGCAGGCATTATGTTCATTCTTGGCATAAACTAAATGGATCAGTTCAAACTTGGAAAACTTGGTTTTCTTTTATTGATTTAACATTCTTTTCTATTTTCTTCCCTCTTAAAACTGCCTTAAAGGGAAACCTCAACCTTGTAGGTGATGGATTTTACACTATAAGCAAGGCTTCTTCAAAAAAAAAAATCTATGGCCTGAATGTACAGAACTCTTTATTTATTTATTATTTACTCTATTATTATTTATTATTTATCTGTTTTATTTATACTCAGTGGGCATTTTAGTGCACCATGGACGTGGCCATGACACTCAGCGCATCCACCATTAAGGCCATGGATTTTCTCAATAGAGGCATGCTTATGATGCCGAGTACTTACCAAATAGCTAATCATCAAAGTGTAGGATATGGACTAAGTCAGCATAAATTCTCCCCCAATTCACGTACTCTTAGACTACATTCACACTAACGTCATTGGGTCACACTGGGTCATTTTACTTCTAAATTTATTTCAATAGGTAACAAGTAGGGCTAGATTACACCCCATGTAGCTTACAGCTACAGTTAAAAGGGCAATTAATGATAAAAAGAGGGCATTCAAAAAATGTAATTCTGATGGGTCACCTAAGGCTTTCCATACTTACAAAAAACTTACCAAAATCTGCAAAAAGGAAATCTGCATCTTGTAATATACTAGACTGGCTGAATGTAGACATGATCCAATCTAAGCTCAATAACCTCAATGGGGCTTATTTAGGGTCCCGAGGCCGCATTTCCAACGGGTTTTCCGGCTTTTCGGGGATCGCCGCGACAGGGATTTATAAGGGCATTGTGGCGAACGCGATCAGATCTTGGAGCTGGCTTTCATGCAACACAAATCGGGTGGCGGGACGGTGGACGATCCGACGGATTCGGACTGAGCGCAGGTTTTAACTTTAAAATTGTGTCACAAGCCATGCACTTACATGTACCGATAAGAAGAAGGTGAACTCTGTGAGGCCTGTGCGGCGAAGCGACACATGCAGGATATTGGTTGCACAATCTTAGTGAAGCGCAGCACAGTGCATGTTCGTCGGACATTCCGGATCGGGGATTGCGATGTGGACAGGTAAGTAAATGTGCCCCAATGTGTACAAAGCTCCTGGACCAAATGGGCTACACTCCACAGTTCTTAAAGAACTCAGTTCTGTTATTGCTGTACCGCTGTCTGAAATCTTCAGGGATTCTGTAATGTCTGGTGTGGTGTCAAGTGACTGCCGCAAAGCAAATGTGGTGCCAATATATAAAAAGCAGAGAAGATCTGGAGGTTCTCTATGTCGCTGACCTCGTGAAATACGTAATGGATTTGATTGTCATTGATGATGAAAGGTTGCTCACCTTGTACGAGATAGAGAGAGAGAGAGAGAATCCCATATAGCAGCCAACGATCCCCTGATAGTATGCAATCCCCGGTCCAGAGTACGGGGTTGTAAAGACAGTATAATAGGAATCCCAAGTGAAAGGCAGGAGTGGATCAGGCGCTTGGGAAGAAAGGCAAAAAACCTCTAGGAACCGGCAAGTTTTAGTTCTAAAAAGTAAGGTTTTTTATTGTGTCTTAAAAGAATTTTTTTAAAAAACAATATTAAAAATGGTCTATACAACGCGTTTCGGCTCAGTACATGAGCCTTCGTCAGCTGACAGGCTCCAATTGCCGGCAGATGAAGGACATCTATACGGTGGCCGTATATACGTCCCCCAAAGGTAGTGTGAATGTAGCCTTATCTATACGTCCCAAATGCGTAACTAGAGGTGCGTATATTTAGTATGAATCTGCCATTTTTCAGGCATATCCACTTTGCTTCAGTTGAACAGTTAATATGGCGGCTGCCTACTAATGTCATTCATCCCAGAGCTTAGGGACGGGGGAAGGGTGAGCAAATTAATTAAATTTATGAAAAGAGATGTGACCGGAAAAACATGTGTTTTTCAGAGGACTAGAGAGGGGCATATACCAATTTTCAGTGCAGTTAGAGATAAATCAGTTCAGACTGTCAATTTAACAAAGCTTCTGTGAAGCAAAGCTTGGAACGATTAATTTACCTCTATGTGTAATGTAACAGCGATAAATTGATTTTATTTAATTTCTGATTTATGAAATGCTGGATTATATATATATATAATTTTATAAATTGAGGCACCTTACATGCACGTGCCAGAGTCTTACTTATTCATAAAAAGTTACACATTTTTAAGGAGCTGTATAAAAATGACTCCCACCCCCTCCATCAGCTAGAGATAGTGGATAAAATATGAAAAATAATATTAGAAAAGGTGCATTTTTCCTCCATGACCCAGCTTCTGTCTCTGCATATACTTTTCATGGACCCCACTAGCCAAAATCAGTTAATAAGACCACAAATATTAGACCCCCCCCCCAAACATCTTCAAGGTTCTTTTATCAGCATGAATCATAAATGGAGCCAAGCATTACAGATATTTTCAATACAGTAAAACCTCTCCAGATGACCACCTCTTTAATAAGACCGCCTCTCTAAAAGACCAAATTTTTTTTATTACCTGATTTTTTCCCCCCATTATATACAATGGAAGTGCCCTCCTATTAGCTGATCACCCATTTAAATGACCAACTTTGGGCAGTTTGCTCAAAGAGGTTTCATTGTAAATGCTCAGTACTGACATAAGTTTCATCTGTGATCATTTAGAGCCAGACCATCTAGAAAATTCTCTATACATGTGGTTAAAAACTTTGACCGCAACATATTTCAGTTGTATCTGATCTATCATCTATTTATCTAGTTGTATAGTAATTTATGTCTTTACGGGTGTGATTATTCCTCAACACAGACAGGGATCCCATGTTTTTAATTCCTCATTTCTAAATGCAAACATCTTCTCAGACTGCACTAAAATGAAGACATTTCATGTTATTTTTGTACAAAAAGGAGAAACAATTTACAGTATATCCTGGAGAAAATTTCATGTAAATATGGATGCTTTAGGGATGAAATGACCATCTACATTTTAATCATCTCTTCAGGTTCATCTGTTTTGAAAAAGACCTGAGAGCTAAAAAGGTTGATTTAGACCAAGGTTGATTTTTTAACTTTTCATGTACAAGAAGTAGAAACAACAATCAAAAAGTTGATATCTGTTAAAGAGTTCATGTGCATAGTTTTTTTTTTGGTCAATGTTGAGTCAAGGAGATATTAGGTTCGGAAAATTGGATATCATCTGCCTGATCCTATGTTTTTCGGGAGTTTAACTGCTGCAAGGACTACTTCCCCCGTAAGATACCAATGAGGATTTACTTAATGGAAACCTACCATCAGAAATCTACCTATTAAGGTAGATCTGATGATAGGTGGCTAGTAACATACTTTTACTTATAGGGAAATCCTGGGACTCGATTTTAGTCCCATGACAGTTCACATAACAGTTCACATATTGCCATATTAGTGTCCCTTTCACCCAAAGTACTTCTGCTTAATTTACATACGGATAGAAAGTTATCTTTAATTTTTTACAAATAAATGTTTATATCTAACTGAAGATAATGCTGCAACGTAGAACATAGTGACAATAGTGAACTGTTCACCTTCTTGAGATGTTTCATTCGCTTGGTAACATGATACGGAAGAGTCCTGTAAATAAGTAAATCATGTTCGTCTGGACAATGACTCAGTGTTTTGTTTCCAACTTTGACCACCACATGGAAATGAGGTTTCAGTCAATTAAGCTTTTACAAAAGATGGGATTGTCCCTCTGTAGAGTACATCATGTTATTACAAATTACTTCATGACACTGCACAGGGAGGTTACCACTAGGGATGTGTAATGAAAATTGAGTGACTGGAAAGAAGTCACAGAGTTTTTGAGTCAATAATTTAGTGATGTGGAATTCATATATTAAATCTGGCATTTGAAAAATTTGGGGAATTGTATAAAAGAAAGAAAAAACTAAACTCAGATCTCTTAAAGGTCCCTCGGTTTAAACACTTCTGGCGCGGAGGACAGGGGATTGTGATCCCGTGTGACCATATGTTATCATTTCCCCCATCAAACCATTGGCCGCAGTCATATACTATTCATTTATGTGTTCAAATACAAATGGAAACTTGTTTATAGGAAATTGGTCGAAACAGATATGTAATGTAAAGCAGCCCTATTCAAACTTTAGGTTTGCTGCTATCAGCACAGAGTAGTTGAGCAGATTTAAGAGAAATTCAGTATAATGTATTGACTAGTAAATAGATCTTTTTATGCATTGGAGTCCAATGTATTGTCTTACTCAGTGATTCCATTTATGTATTCCATTTATCTATATGTTGACTATATTTGAAGGCATTGAGGATGGTACTGCATAGAGGTACATAATGGGTGGCACTGTCTTTGGTACTGGTTGAAGTGTACTAGGGTCTGGTTTGTGGCAACCTGAATGTGGGTGGGACTGTTATAAGCGGCCCAGTACATGACACTGATATTCGGAGCACTATGGATCAAACTGCTTTGGAGGTCACTGTGTATAGCAATGATAGGGATGAAACACTAGAGAACAAAAACTGTACAATACAAGCCTTCACTTTTAAGGGGGGGTACATCATGTATGCCATTGATTGAATGGAAAGAAGATTCCCCACTTTAAACCTGAAAAGGTTTTTAAAGGATAAAGGTAGTTCATATGATTCAATCAATGGTTTCTCTTGCATAGTTTCCTAAAAGAAGTTAAAGCAGTTGACCGCATATAAATTGGTTTCTATGTTTGGTGTAATTGGTTACTATAGAGCCCTACTAACTGACACCCTTCTTTTAGATAAAAATTGTTTCCCTCAGATCCCCATAAAATCAGAGTTATAAACTTGCCTGGTATCTAGGGATCTATTAAAAGAGTCGGGTGTGGTCTAATGTCATGTGACCGGGGTGACATCATCACAGGCCCTTTAGTCTCCTAACATTAGCAAACTGTACCCCATGCACATATCTGACCACGTAAAAAATCACATCAGCCTTCCAGGAACTTTTACTCCTCTTCATGCAGGTTGCTGTGATTTCTTGTGATATGATATGCTGTGATTTCATGAGATATATGATTGGTGTACAGTTTGTTAATATTATGATGCTAAAGGATCTGTGATGTTGTCACCCTGGTCACATGACATTACTGCTGCATGCAGAGAAAGCACGAAGAGGAGCTGCTGGATTTAGCCTGCTGAGGCTACTCCTACTTTGACTCTCTATAGACATCCCTGGATACCAGGTAAAATTATATGGTAATTTGAGGGGATTTAGTTACTAGGGTTCTATGGGAACCTACCACTAGCTGTATTAGTGAAATATGTGGTGAGAGGTTTCCTTTAAATAGAAAAAGAACAGTACAAATTTGCTAATATTAGTGGAAAGAATAGGTGGAACTAAGAATAGCCATATTTAGGCAGAGCTAAAAAGATGCCCTTATTGGGTTTAACTAATTAAAACTAAACTCTGATAAATAGTCTTATTTTTATATGTCTTTATTTTCTGATTGTAGGTTTTTTCAAATTATTTTTCTATTTAATATTATGCTGGTAACAATCTTGTCTCCACTGCTGCTAATACGCTTTACAGCAGGCAAAAAGATAGGCAATAGACTAAAGATGTTGAAAATGACTTCTGTGCAAGGGATTTCTGGTTATGCTCTATAACATATTACTGTGCAGAAGAGAAAACCTGCTTCGTTGCGTCCATCACCTATTGTCAATGGTGTATCCTGTGTGATCTATATGTAGGGTCTTTCATAGATAAGTGGTAGGAGTTAAAAAGGCAATATTGCAGGAATTTAATATAGATATGGAAAAGGAATATATATTCTTAGTAAATAATTTCTAAGTAAATATCTTTTACATAGAAAAAGTTGAGAGTAATCTTCAGAGGATGTGTTTTCATTAATAAATATTCTATTATATATTATTTTATGCTAAATTATTAACCTTGGAGACATAATGTGCAGAAATAATAATTACACAATAATATACTATAATTATATAATAACAAACTGAGCATTAGCCACACTGTATGGGACTGTTTCCTGCCCACACCAGCTTGAAGCTACCGGGTCACACCATATGTGGACATCCTTAACAGCAGTGTGAATGGTAACAACTTCTGGTGACTAACCTGGCTACATGCTTCCTGCATGATGTAAAATCATTAAATTTGGATCCAAACAACTGAAAATGTTAATTAGAAAAACAATGATGTCTAGACACCCCTTTTGCCGTCTGACCACATAACAGACCAAAGGACAAATCACAGCTATTTTCGGAATTAAAGAATGCGACCATCAACAAAAGTTTTCTTCTAAATACTTGAAATTAATTATCAAATAAAGGTGGAGATACATAGTTTTTGTTGATATTTCATGCTTACAGGCGTCTTTCCCCCCCCAAAAAATTATTTTTTAATGTATTTCAATTTAATACAATTAATAAAAACAATAACACATATAAGCTATTTATTACACCTAGCTTTTTAGTGATTGTAACTGTAGAAGGCTCATGTCCTAGAGCCAAAATGCGTAGTACATATCTTTCTCATTTTTAATATATCACGTTTACTGTGGATATGGCAGTCTTGCCTTTCTCTACCCCAGAGTACCCAACTTGCTATCCATTTTGCAATTTCCTTGGGACAACAGCATTCTTAACATCCACCCCATGAATCCTGGGATCCCTGACCTGTGCTACATGATTATATGACTACATACCTTCACTTCTGTACCACAAAGTGGAACCAACTACTTGGGTTATGTGCTGTTATAGGTTTGTAATAGACTTGAATCTGCATTTTCTCCAAATGTTTCCGTCTCCTTGTATTATTACCTGGAGCTGCCATCTTAGAATCCAATCCCCTTTCTAGACCATCTCATCATCCTGGACATAGGATTTCACTTGGTAGTTGTACAACACTGGGATCAAGTCCCATCCAGGTCAACACCTGCAAAGAGTTTGTATGTTTTCTCTGTGTTTGCGTGGGTTTCCTCTGGGTCCTCTGGTTTCCTCCCACACTTCAAAACATACTGATAGGTTGATCAGATTGTGAGCCCCATGGGGACAGGGACTGATAGGATAAGCTCTGTGAAGCGCTGTGTAATCTGTGTGCGCTATATAAATAAAGAAATCATTATTATCAATCACATTGGACTCCTAATCACAAAAGGATATAAATATTAGTATTAATACCTATGTGCACATACTGGCATACTGTACATTAACATTGTATTGTAGTATAGCAAATTAATACTGAAATGTGAAACTCAAATGATAGTCCCTTATGGTAAACAGACAATCCTATTGCTTCAAAAACGGTGCCCTGTGGTGCCAAAAAAAAAAAAAACCAAGTAAACAGGACTATATGAAATATAGTTGCAGTTATACTAAATGTTACTTAAAGGAGTATTCCCACAAAGACAAGTTTCTTATATGTACTCAGGATAACAAAATAACACTTTCTCTTATTCACTGTTATTAACAAAAATGCAGCGTTTCACAGATATAAGTCCAACCTGTCTCTATCAGTCCTGGTGTACACAATTTCAGTTACCCTTTGATGACCCAGTAACTTGTGACTTAGGGTCGGGCCCCATCTTGGATGAGATTGTGCAGATGAGATTTCTGTCTGACTGATCAAATCCTGCCAGCACATGGTGAGCAGAGAGAGAGGCTGCAAACTACAAGCTACAAGGAGATAAGTGAACCGGGGGAAGGGGGATAATTTTCTTTCCTGGGAAAAACCTTTTTATATACATATTGTTTTCATTTTTAACTATTACTTTATGTGCCGTTTTAACCTAAACTATGAGAATAAAACATGTTGTTGATGCTCTTTGTTACTGATCTGTATTCTATTAGAGATTACAGGGTTTCAGGTCCAGCCAAAATGTTTACAATGTCCTTCTTTATTGTAACACAATTTAAAATTCACAGTGGCAATCGTGCTAAACATGTTTCAAATGAAGACAACCTTCTTAATCATGGCTAACACAGAAAATAGACACGCAAACATTTATACACGTGTATACAAGACATTTCTCCCACTAGTGACGTAATTGCGTGAGACTTCCGGAATTCCGGAGTAACAGCACTAAGTAACTATTATATCTATCCATATACAGGCGGTCCCCTACTTAAGAACACTCGACTTACATACGACCCATAGTTACAAACGGACCTCTGAATATTGCTAATTTATTGTACTTTAGTCCCAGCCTACAAAAATCAGCTGAAACGGTGTCTGTAATGAAGCTTTAGTGTAAATCCTGGTTCTTATGACAACCCAACATTTTTTAAATCCAATTGTCACAGAGACCAAAAAAGTTCTGTCTGGGATTACAATGATAAAATATACAGTTCCGACTTGCATACAAACTCAACTTAAGAACAAAGCTACAGACCCTATCTTGTATGTAACCCAGGGACTGCCTGTATATATTTTACGTATGTCAAAAAGAGAATATTACTTATGTAAATCAAAAAATATCCAAAATAAAAGATCAAATATATCAAGGTAACAATATATATATTTGTTAGTCACTCTTGGCTAGTCAAGGAAACCCGGAGAGGCACGGTAAATGGGATATTGTAGTCTCTTGGTGGGAAGTATCTTGATAATTAGATGATTTCCTCACATGATCAGATGTTGTACTCCACCAAATCTCTTCACCAACCCAAGAGTGTCTTCTGCGCATCTAAAGCAACAATAAAAATAACAACATGGATCTAGACTTGGATCTATTTGATCTTTTTAATAGACATTTGTGACATTCATAAAAATATCAAGCCACATGAATATCATTTATAGGTTGTTTTGCACCTCAATGTACGTAAATACATATATTTGTCTTTGTAAAGTATGGAAGACATTCACTCTAGGCATGAGTAACATTCTCTTTTTGACATATGTAAAAATATATTTGGATAGATATAAATGTTACTTAGTGCCGTTACTCTGGCGTTCTGTAAGTCTTGCTCAATAATTTCGTCACGAGTGGGAGCAATGTCTTGTATACACGTGTATAAATATTTGCGAGTCTATTTTCTGTGTTAGCCATGATTAAGAACGTTGTCTTTGTCTGAAACACGTTGGCCATGATTGTCCCCGTGGATTTTAAATAGTGTTACAATAAAGATGGAATTGTCTACATTTCGGCTGGACCTGAAACCGTTCATTGTATTGTATCTGCCCAAACAGAGGGGTGGTCCGTGCCTTATTGGACATTTTGCTGTGGTTGGAAGTGAACTGGACTCTGTATTACTGCTTTCTATAAGGCATAACAGCTTACCTCGAATTATATCTGAGCGCCTACAATTCACAGTAGCCACTTTCTGTTCGATAGGTGCCGCAAGCGAAGTAAAACTAAAAAATAAGGCTAGAAGTACACGAAATGTTAAAAAATGGTGAAATAGTGAATTGTGGAATATTGTAGTTATGTTCTGTTAAAATAAAAATTCTCTAGACCTGATTGTTAACAGATGCAGTTCTATGTTTCTTCTATAAGCAGACAGGACAGAAGACACAAAAATATCTACATCCTAGGGATAATTATTTTTCATTTTGTCATCTTTTCATTAAAAAGAATGCAGATTTTTTTTCTTGTTACTTTAGTTCTTTTAGTCCTTTTAATTTGCAAATACGATCACAAGAATTTAAAAACTAATGAACTGTAACTTATTTAACCAGTGAAGTAATAAAGTAATGATGTGAGGGAGATATTTTATAACAAAAATAAAGCCATTTAATGATGCTTCTGCCCTCACTCCTGACAGGTGACCTTTCCTTAAAAAGAAAAGCAAACATCCTGCCAAATCACCTTGCTAACCCTTTGTTCACTAATCTTCAGTTTTGGTTCTGAGTCAGGAAGCCTTTTGTCCTGAGATTTTCTGTGCCAGATTAGGACAATACTTTAAATCATTTTGTTTTTTCTTTTCGGAAATATTTTATCCAAACAGAAGAAAACAGTCTCCTTCAGTAAATCTAGGGAAATGGTTCTGACTCCTGTCTGTCCTATTATTCTCATCTAGAGTTGAAGGTTTTTTTTTTCATCAGGATGTTTTCTACATATTTAACACATATGCTGTTATGCAATAGTTATCTTACTGGGTTTCAGTAAAGATGTCCTAATATAGTTACATTTTTGTTGGTTACTTTTGCTGTTCAGCCAAATTGGTCAACCAATCCTTATTACTATGTCTGGTCGTATCATAAATCTCGGAGTACACTGTAGTAAAAGAGGTTTTCAAGGCCCATTAAAAGTTTATAAAGCAACAAAATATTGCTTAATAAAACAAACTACGTTCTACTAACTGCCACTATGCCAATAATTCCATCATTTAGTCATCCATCAGTCGTTGTTTACTCCGCTGCAGTGATGTGTCATAGCGGGTCTAGAACACTGTCAATTTTGTATGGGCTTGAAAAACACACTTATTTTTGTTATTTCATCATACAACATCGTTTACCGTATTTTATGGACTATAAGACATACTTGTGAGCAAGAATCTTTCTACAAAGTGCCTGCTTCTTATAGTTTGAAGGTCAGGAGGATCCAGCACTGGCAGACCCTCCTGACCGCTGTCAGATTAGGTGAAGTGCTGATAAGGCGCTTCACCCAATCTCTGAGAGAGCAGAACCTCCGAACTGCTCTCTCCCTCTCCTAGAATCCCTACATTAAGCTACAAGGACCTTGCCTCACATCATGGAATGGGGTCAGTGGAGATATGAAATATAAGGGGTTGAAAGCTGGGGGGATGGGGTCCTGAGGGTATGTGAGGTGTTTAGTAAATATACAGTAAGTTGTTGAGAGTTAATGGTGCTTAATCATATACCTGCAGTGGTCAGATTTCATGGATCAACTATAGTGCTGATGATGAGACTATGTGCATTATTACAATGATATATGATATAAGGCATAGGCATAACTACAGGGGTGGCAACCATAGGAGCTGCTATGGGGCCTGCAGTGTCATGGGGCCCAGGGTTCTGGGATATTCAGTGTGTATTGGGTGTGGATATGCTGTTTGTGTGTGTGGTATCTATATACTGTAGTTGTATGTGTGTGTATATGCTGTATATGGTATTGTATGTATGTGTGCATTTGCTGTCTGTGTGTGTATATGTGATGTGCACATGCTCTTTATGTTTGTGCATACCTAATGTGTATGTGCTGTATGTCTGTGTATATGATACATGGGTGTCTATGGTGTATACTGTATGTATATATGGTGTGTACATACTGTGTGTCATTGTAAACAAATATATATATTTTCTGAGGGAGCCGTATTCAGATGGGGCCCTTCCTCTCCTAGTTATGTCCCTGATACAAGGAGTCCTTTCTTCTTCTCAGAACACCATCATTGAACTGTAAGATTTTAAAAAGATACTTAAAGTTTAAGTGGTTTTGTTATGAACCCTTAAGAAATCTTCTGGCCGTGTCTTATGCTTGTTTGCGACAGTGGCATAAAAAGTCTCAAAAAACCATCAAGAGTCATAGAATATAGACCAGGGTGGGGACTGGCGGCAATTTGCACCAAACCTTGCACCTAAATGAAAAGTCGCAAATCATGAATTCAGTCTATGCAAATAATGAAAAGCAAAGGAAAAGCATTTGTACCACAGCTGCACCAAAACAATGACAAAACATAAACAAAGGAACCAATATTACATCACCCACAATGTCTTTGATTTCATCCAAAACAAATTTATGCTATATATTGGAAAATACATTAATGCTGATGGAGTAACATATGATTTCTGCCGTAAGATAAGACTGATATCTAACCTGTAAAAGACGTGGGGGGACATTTATTTTTTTAAAAACATAAGTCACAATTTTGGAGCAAAGGAACTCCAGTTCCAAGCAGGCACAGGAAAAAATTTTGGAAAGTGGTTGCCAAAGAATGTGCAACTTTTGTGTAATTTTTTTTTTAAAGGCACACACAACAGACTCTGCTGCCTGATATTCCACCCTCTAAGATAAATGAAACAGGTACAAAAAGCCAGAAAAAGCAAAATAAAAAAAAAAAAAAAAATTCACAAATGTCCAGGCTAAAGATAAATGATCCCCATGAAGTCTAACCTGCGGGTGGAGATGGATACTTTGTATTAAGTTAGGGCCTACAGGAAACCCTTAGACATTTCCATTAGCCAATCACTAGAAACTTTTTTTTTACATTTAATAAACATACTTTACAGTTAAGGTTAAAGGGATACGTTGTAGACACCAGACAAGATACATTTTTCAATTTGAAGATAAGATAATTGAATGTCATAAGGTATTTCACTTTCCAGCCAAATAGCAGTCAGCTCTTCATCATGTAGAAGCATTGCAGCACTTTGTCCCATTGGTATGAATGTTATTTCGGCTGAGTTTTGTTTCCGTAGTAACAAACTCTTTTGTAACATATATAAGATTGCCAAGTATGAGCTCACACTTCCACCAGCGCTACTACTAAATGTGTCTGAATTACGCACATATGCCTATCTATGAGACACATACGACACATACATGCCATTACCGCAAGTCATGAATTCAGAATATTGCTTACTATAGTCATTTAAGAGGACGATATTTACAGTGATAGAAGCAAGAGATGAAGTAGATGAACTAGATTCCCATTTCTGGAAATCTCTACATTGTAACATTGTTGAAACTAAACAGAAGTAGGAAAATAGCAAAGTCATAAGACTGTGCCTGTACAGAATAGCCTTCCACACAGGGTCGGCTCCAGGTTTCAGTGGGCCCCTTTGCAGTGAACTCACATGGCAGCATTAAAAATTCCGAAACTAAACCAGTCACCTGTTCCCTAAAATATTCCCTAGTGTATCACCCCAAACAGCCTCCTCCTTGTTATTTTATGTAAAGCACCCCTCACCCCATATGGATTCATTAGATACAGCCCCCTTTAATCCCCATTGGATCATTTGATATATACCCCCTCACCCCTTATGGATTCATTAGATACAGCCCCCCCCTCACCACCTATGGATTCATTAGATATAGGCCCCCCTCACCCGCTATGGATTCATTAGATACAGCCCCCCTCACCCACATGGATTCATTATGTACATGGGCCCTGGCACTTGCCCAGGTAGGCCCAGTGCTGGGACCAGCCTTGCTTCCACAGATCGATGTTATACTTCCAAATACAGTTACATGATATCACAGTAAGTTTAGCCACCAAAAAATGCCCAAATGGCAAATAATGGTGGCAATATCTCATAAGTATGAAATCAAGACACACAATAAGACTATTCTTATTTAGGTTAACAGAGGAAAGGGCTACGTCTGATTGAAGAGACACAGCAGTGAATGGAAGCCTACTTTTAGGTAATGCATTATGGGAAAATATAGCTCACAGCAGCCAACCCAGAGGCATTCATGGTTTGCAAATAATCCTGCCTGAGAAATTTCGATAAATAGATGGATCCATTGTGATCACCTATAGGCAAACATTCATTGGTCCCTATTTATGAAAATTGAGGCAAGTCTAGTTTCCTCACTGGTGTGCAGGGTGCAACAGATTATTGAATATTGGCGCACTGTCTTCAATTATCTGTCTCCCCGTGCACTGTTTGGGGAGTGTGCACCATGTTTTTTTAGGTGCACCTTTAACATACACCGTGTGGCACAATACTGTCAAGTCGCTATATTAAATGTGACGCAAACTTCGACTAAGCACTAACACGCCCACTTTAGGTGTGCACATTTTCCAATATGTCAATACAGAGCAGCTGCAACACAAAACTGGCACAGACACTTCTTAAATACATGTGAGAGACCAAAAACTGGTGCAGCCAATTTAATAGATCTGGGCCATTAGCCTTTATCAAATTATCAACCACCCTCAGGTAGGGTATGAAACATCCCTTCTAGAATTCCCTGTGATCTACAAAACTGAGGATATGGGCAGTTAAAGAAAAAGGCTGAAATTGGTCTTTTATTTAATATGACATCAAAAGCATGGTGCTAAGTACTCAAGGAGAACCTGTGACCAGTGATAACCCCCCCCCCCCCTCCCCACACACTCAAACCATATATCCATTGGATCCATTTATGCATTGGATTAGATACACCCTTCTTCTAAAGCAGACTTTTATTGATGTCTTCTGTTTCTGCAGCATACAGTCTGTATACCTCACCTCCTCACTAACAGTGACACTGCTAACCCAACCCCCCTCATAAATGATAGAGACATGTGACTTAATGATGAAGCAGTGCTGTGTCACAAACAACCTCTGTTTGTCTCTCAACATTCCAGCATTGTGTAGAATTTCCTACCCCTGATAACAGCCCCTGGAAAACTTTAGGAAGCTGTATATGTCTATAGTTGAATATTGGATGACAGGCTATAAGTACTAGTATACCGGCAGCATGTTGGTAACAATGAGACAATTACTTTTAATCATAGTTTTTCCTTATAAATTATTCATTTTGGGTGAGTTAATTTGAACAGAAGATTCCCTTTACGGCTTCTAAAGTGATGTTTCCGCTTCAACCTCTAAATGTGACTTTCAGATAATTTGCATATTAATTTGGGGTGATATTTCTTTTGTAGGTAAATGGGCTAGATTAAGCATGCTAGAAAGGATATTACTCTACCGGTGGTTTTACCCATTCTCATGTTAATCTGCTTTGACGTCCTCTTTTAGACATTATTTATTGGAAACAGAAAGATCTCTGTTTCTTAAACTTCTTACAGACTATAGTTTTGTCATATGACAATCTTATATATGTACTGTACACATTAGGCTAATGTCAAATCCACCCACTGACAGAATATTAAATTGGAAATACTAAAACTGAAAAATTATAGGTCGTACTTAAAGGAATTGTCTGGGAATATGAATAATTTTATATATGGCTGGAGGGCTTTAAAAATAAAAAATCATTTTTGCATACCTCTCTCCCCATTCCTATACTCCCGCTGAGCCGCCCGTCACTGTTTGTATACAGAGGCCGGTGGGGACCTGAGTCTACTACTTCTGCTTCTATTCAGAGGCCGATACACTGAAACATGTGCAGTGACAGGACAGCGGGTGTAGACGGGTGTCACCGCCGGCTTGTGAAGACAAACGGGAGCAGTAGACGCTCGTCCGCACTGGACTCTGTATACAAACTGAAGCTGTCAGTGTCTGGTGGCACCATGGGAGAACGGGAGCGGGGAGAGAGGTAAGTACATGCTCTTATTTTTAGAGCCTCACAGCCATATATAAAATAATTTATGTCCCCAGACAACATCTTTAATGGTTAATCATTTTTGTTTTCTACCTTATCAACTATCAACTTATCAACATTGCTAGACTGTTCACATTGATGTCCAGTTCTTCTTCACCCAAGTTTTTGTCAATACCTGTGTCCTGGTTATTGACTTATATTGAGGTCCTTTTGGGTTCTTACATTGTGAACACTATGGTAAAATTTAAAGTACTAAATGCTGCATTTCTTTTCCATTAAAAAATCAATGCAACCAGTGATAGATCCTCCGATACAGAAGAGAACAAAGCCTTAGGCTAAATTTTCCATGTGTTGTTGTAAAGCGTCGTCACTGTGCTCATTTTAAAGCAGTTGTCACACGGGTCAGTTATCACTGTGACAGACACATTTTGCAGGTGGGTCACAAGAAGATTTAACACATATGGCTTCCAGCTGGCTCCTATGGATAAGCCCGACAGGTTAATAAGGAAAAGCACAACTTATATTTTCTACAGACTCCTGTCTAGTCTTCCTTCCACCTGAAATTTAATCTGTTAAAGACGTCGTTCACTCTTTCCATTAACACTCTCACACCTGAGTCTCCTTCGTGGTGCCAACGCTTTTATCTATCCTGAAACACAAGGCTGTTGTTTTAGAGGATATTTAAAGTTGACCTGTCCTTCACTTCTGAAATGCAATGCCTTGCACAATCCCGTCTCATACAAAACCGCCAACATTTCTGCACCTATTACATCTACCAGTATGTTTTTAAGGCTTCTTCTCCTGCTAATGACCTAGCCCTCTCCTCCTCTGTCTGACATGTGTCTCCAAGCCTCCCACAATATGAAATGTACTATAAAAACCAATCAGAGCACTGTCCCTCAGTTTTCACCATGCTTAGAATATGTGTATCTTTTTGGATTTCCTTTTGTCTACTACTCTCTGCCGTTGGCTCTGTATACAAAGAGAAAAGAGCCGTGTATCCAAATAGTTATTACTTTTATGGTGAATCCAAGCCTTTACAGATAACATTTTATCGAAGTCAAGGCAATATTGTTGGATTTTGTCTCTTTTGGACCCCTAAACATATAACGGTGAATTCTTGACTTTATCACTGGACTCCTAAGCCTAGAATAAGCAGAGCTTTAAACCGTTTTTTTTGCTCACATTTTGATGATTTTCAACATGATAGTAGGAAGCGTGAAAATAGGCAGAGGACTTGTTCAAGATAAAAAATAATGAGATTGACTGTCAGACATCAAAGAAAGAATCAAGAGGAACAAAGCCTATGGACATCTTAGTTAAGATTCAATTGTAGACTGCATCAGTTAAAAACTCCAATAGGGGGCACCTAAAAAATATAACTTTATGAAGGCCTACTGCCTCCTATTTCAAACCTGAAAGCTAGCCACTTCTTCCTCACCCTAGATTCCTCGACCCCAGGTAGTTGCCTCCTGTACAGGCGGTCCCCTACTAAAGAACACTCGACTTACATACATACACCCTAGTTACAAACGGACCTCTGGATATTGGTAATTTATTGTACTTTAGTCCTAGGCTACAATGATCAGCTGTAACAGTTATCACAGGTGTCTGTAATGAAGCTTTAGTGTTAATATTGATTCTTATGACAACCCAACATTTTTAAAATCCAATTGTCCAAAAAAAGTTCTAGCTGGGATTACAATGATAAAATATACAGTTCCGACTTACATACAAATTCAACTTAAGAACAAACCTACAGACCCTATCGTGTATGTAACCCGGGGACTGCCTGTACTGGTTTTCAAAACTGAGGAATATTTACCCAAGAATATAGGTATTTGTCTGATTATCTATGTCTGTAGGATGGTCTTTACTCTCGCCACAAAGTAGAGCAGTTTGCCCACAAATCTTGTGCTTTTATAGCTTTCCCGGTCCAGAAAGTGGGTTTGACTAAGTCAGGTAGGACGAAACGCGTCGTTTTTTTTTGCTGTGTCCATGATCGTGATGTCTGGATTTTTACTATTGTAAACGGATTACCATGGATGTGCTAAAGGTTTTCCTTTTGAATGCGCTAGCTTCTGCTGTAAACGCTGCGACGCCGGACATATCAGGGACTGTGCTGGCAGACAATTCTATGCCAGGCCCTGCCAGGTGTAGAAATGTGCCTGAACATCTGCAGGCTTTATCTAGTGCGCAGGCAACTTTACCGCACGGCAGGGATAGCTTCACGCCCCTCCAATCCCTCCTGGCAGAAAAAGAAGTCTAGATAAATCTCCCCCATTGTATCTGGAAATTACAATTTTCAGTTTTACAGTCAGATTGTAGAATATTTGCTGTAGCACAGTATTTAGTATTTAGATTTTTAAGTAAAAATATAATGCAAAAAATTTTCTATTTCTTATAACTTTTGGAACATTTTTACAATAAAGCCCTCTTCTGCTGCACTTTTAATCAGTTATTAAAAACTAAAGTGCTAAATAAAATGAAGAGTTTTTTTAAGGGCCACATATATTGATAAATTCATGCTTTTAGTGTAAATTCTACTTTTGATGTAGATTTATCAACTGAAGAGATAATCATCTATAAGAAAATGTTATCATTTTAGAAGTAGGTCATGCTCTTCACCAGTCTTTATGCACATGCTCCAGTTCTTGGTAAGTTTACAATGGTTGACTTTTTTTCTTACAAATATATAGATGTGTTCATATATTATGTATGGACTGTATTTCCCTGTAGACAGTAAGTGTCAGTGTTTACGTGGTCGTCTGTGCATCCCAGCTAAATGGCATTCCAAACTTCTACATATGACCTCTCAGGGGAAAGACCAACTCCAAGACCCATACTTAAATGAATACCACAGAGAAGTCTGATGGCCAGGGAGTTAAGACAGTCAACTAGTCAAATTACATTTTAATGACTATCAGATGATAACTTGTCACAACAACGGATAATTATTTAAGCATTTCTCACGGGAATGGCTAAAACAAGCCAATGTTTCCTATATACCCAATTAAGGCAAATATATTACTATCTCTTAAAAAGATTGAAGTAGGTTAATTAGAAATAAAGTCAGTCCTTGGGTTACTTACAAGACAGGTTCTATTGTTTTGTTCTTAAATTGAATTTATATGTATATAAGTGTAACTCCAGACATAAAAAAAAATTTGTACCCTGGATTTTAAAAATTTTGGGTTGACACGAGAATAGGAATTAACCATAAAGCTTCATTCCAGACACCTTCCAGTTGATCATTGCATTCTTGGACTTAAGTAATGTAAATTTCCAGAATCCAGAGAGGTCACAGTGGGCATAGAGGTCCATTTGTAACTATGGGTCGTTTGTAAGTCAGGTGTTCATAATTCGGGGACTGTCTGTAAAACATAATAATGTCCAAGTCTGGTATAAGATTTGGAGATGGATACTACAACGTTGTATCTTCTGTTGACAAGGTGTGTTGTGTGGGAGTCTGACAGATGTGACCTCCATTTAAATTACTATAGCATATTCTGTATGTGAGTATTGCTGCACCTTCTTGTTTTCAGTGCCACTGAAAGCAAATTAATCCAGAACGGAGAAAGCTGTTTTCTTAGGGCCACCTGTGGGGGATATAAAAAAAGTTACTTGTGTTCCTTCTAAAGGGACACCAGATTTTACCCCACTAACCTGCCAGTTCCCTCTGCTCGGATATGAAATATTATTTCTAGAATTACCTCTTTTATGTCAAATCGTGCCTGTTTACCTATAAAAATAATCTCTATTTGTTGCCTGAGTTGATTTAAAGGGGTTCATCCACAGGATAGGGGCTAACTCTCTGATCAGTGGGGGTCTCAGTGCTGAGATTAATGGAGCAGAAAGGTCATGCACAGCCGTCTGCTCCATTAGTCTGACAGAGTGACAAAGGGTCTGACGAAGGTAAGTAGGACCCCATCGAACCCCTCGTTTTCGTGATCTGTGGGGGTCTCATCAATGTGGATAGGGCCTAGATTTTGTTTGTGAGAAAAGAGGCTAGTTGGAGAGCAACACATCTGTTAACAAAAGTAAAGAACAGAGGTTTAACATATCGGTTAAAAATTCAGTGTAAATTTTATGTTATCTGTTATGTTATCTGTTATGGCTACCGGGGCGTGGAGTAGCCGCCTCGTGTAACCTCAGATGCGGCTACTCCACGCCCCAGTAGCCGCATAAGTAAATTAACATATTAGGGTAATAAAAGTTTACAAAACAGTGCGGGGACGTGAGGATTAGTCCTTAAAAGGGCTATCCTCACGTCCCATTGATTCACCTACCACCCGATCTACCTTTATAGGTAGATTTGTGGTGGTAGGTGCCCTTTAAAGACATGTTGAGAAATGCGAACTGTAGATAAAGATCCACTTCCTGCCTATTTCTTTAATTGTCCATAATAGCCAGTTCCAGAATCAAATCCTGATGCGATTGGAAAGATCACATTCTTATATTTAATATGACACCAAAGCATGGTTCTAGATTATATAAAACTGAACATAGGCCTCCAAAATTGATTGATCTCAGGAAAAAACTCTTCTCTGCTTATTTCAAATGACTCACATAAAAAAGGCAGCACTAGAGAGGATATTTCATACTGTAACTGATGGTAGCTGGTAGCTTAATGGGGTACAATTTTGGTGACAGTGTCCCTTTAAAGGTTTTGCAACCAAAATAACAATAAGTTTCTCCTGAAGGAAGACTCCCACCTGCAGAAAACGGTCTTGTTTCTGCCCTGGTTGTTGCAGAGCAGGTTACTGGATGGCTAGGTAAAGCGCTGCAGAATATGATGGCGCTATATAATGATTTAATATTATTATTATTAGGTATGTATTGAGAGGAATCACCAACACATATACTTCCATCTCCTCTATCATTTTGTACACAGTTTTAGAAACTCTTGCCATTACATACAAAATAGATTGTTTAGGTTTGTTCGTAAGTTGAATTTGTATGTTGGTCGGAACTGATATATTTTATAATTGTAAATCCAGCAACAAGGATTATGAATAACATTTCATTACAGACATCTTACAGCTGATCATTGCAGCCTGGGAGTAAAGTAAAGTATCCAACGAGTTTCACCAGAGGTCACAGTTGGCAGAGAGGTCCATCTGTAACTAGGGTCATCTGTAAGACGGGTGTTCTTAAGTCGGGGATCACCTGTATAGATCTTTCCATTTGGCTCAGCCATGGAGTACATGGAGCTTATAGATAAGCAGCTGAAAGAATTGCAAAGTTGTGCAATTAGTTATCTCTATAATGCTTGTGTATAGTGAAGTAAAGAGAACAGCAATGGGCCCCTATAGAAAGCTTGTCTCCCTCTTATTCCAACCCACTGGGGCCCCCCATTATGGTATGATTGCAGTGCCTTATGTGAGTGTATACAGGGGCGAATTAAGACTGCCCTGGGCCCTGGGCTATATGAATGTTATAGCCTTTACAAGTCTGAAATCACTTTCTACATATTAGAATCAGCATCTTGGGAAAAGGAGGATGCGCCCCTTCTGCCTGTATTCAATCTGCGGTTATAGGACTTCTAAGGTCCTGAATTGGCTCTTTTGTACTTCTGTATTGAGATCGGGAACAGATGCATGAGGATTTCATGAGTTAAGGTCCTTCTGAGTATAAAAATTGTTGGGTGGTTTGGGTGCCCATTGTCCCCTTAGAAGGCTTGGGCCCTGGGCTACTGCCCAAACTGGCTATAATATTATCCACTACTGACTGTATATGTCGCACATAGCTAAGCCTGACACCGCCTACCAACAACAAGTACTCAAAGCAGTTTCTTCTCACCAGCACTGACTTCACTGGGTAGACGGTTAGAGAAAGAATTGAAAGAACTTCAGAGAATACCATTAAACGTTAAAGTAATATCTATACTCGGGAGCATACTTCAAATTATTTATTTTAAAAAATACCAGAAATTTGATATGTTCTTTGAACATACTTGAATACCATTGACTATTCTATTAAACCTAATTTATATTGTGATACGTTATATCCATTTTATTACATGTAACATAAATTTGAGCATATATATTAATCTCCATAGACCAGTAAATAGCTTAATAGTTACTTTGTAAAGTTTTATTGGCTTTTTCAAAATTCAAAGTTTCATTCAACAGGACAATTTGTGTGGGATTTCACTTACTCCAAAATATTGGGGCACATTTACTTACCTGTCTAAGGAGTTCACCCGAAGTGCATTGTTCCCACGATAATGCACTGTGCCGCGATTCACTAACATTGTGCGCCCGATATCCTGCATCTGTCGCTTCCACGCACAGGTCTGGCAAAGTTTACCTTCATCTTCCCATTGTATGCAAGTGCATTGTCTTGTGACACAATTTTAAAGTTAAATCCCGCGCTCAGTCCGAATCCATCAGATCATCTGATGGCCTGCCCCAGATTTCTGTGTCATGAAAGCCGCCGCAATTGAGCCAAAAATCGATCACATGGGACACAATCCCCTTCTAAATACCTGTCCCAGCCGTGCAATCTCCAAAAACGTTGGGAAGTCAGACAGTTATTTTTCATGGGGCAGGTATTTTGGAAACACTTCCATTTACAGGCGGTTCCCTGGTTACGTACAAGATCGGTTCCATAGGTTTGCTCTTAAGTTGAATTTGTATGTAAGTCAAGCTGTATATTTTATAATTGTAGATCCAGACAAAATTTCTTTTTGACCCCAGCGACAATCGGAGTTTCAAAATTGTTTGCTGCAATGGGACCAAGGATTATCAGTAAAGCTTCATTACAGACACCTTACAGCTGATTATTGCAGTCTGGGGCTATATAGTAAAGCATCGAGAGAGCTTCACCAGAGGTCACAGTGGGCAGAGAGGTCCATCTTTAACAAGGGTTGTCTGTAAGTTGGGTGTCCTTAAGTAGAGGATCGCCTGAACTTCCGTATTCATCATATATGCCCCCTGCTATGACACAATGATAAGTAAACTAACTATGGACTCCTGTGACTGAGCATGTTATTAAAGGTCTTGGGGCAAGAAGCATTATGTTGATGGATATGGGTTGGGAGTATATCTGAAGGATTAATTTAATTGGTGCCACAAAGTACACAAATTTAAGTTGCATATACCATATGTATCAGACTAAAGCCTTGTGCACACATCTTGGGCCGAGCTCTATCCATCTTTTTGCAGATAACACATGTTCCCTTGTATTTCAATTGCCTCATGCCTACTGCCATGGATTCTACGGCCTTGTGCCAACTCATGTCAAGAAAACAAAAGTTAGAGCAGAATCTACTCCAGCCCAAGTTTGTGGACCAAGCAGTCTTTTTCTATTGTCACCTCCGAATTAATAGTTCTCACCTGTCGACGGGCCACAAATAAGGGATGACGGGCCCTTATTTATGGACCACAAACAGCACACACTTGTGTGCCTGTGGCTTCATATAGATAAAAGTAAACTACTTCAGCCAAAACCTATTTTCTTTTGGTAATTTAAAATGTCGTGATCGACGACCAACATCCATCTCGTGGACATAAATTTGATGTATGCACTGAGAACTACCCTTGCTATGTGAAGAAAATCTTAGTTTTATTTTATGGCAAAAAGTCCAGTCTTTGAGTAGACCTAGAAGTCATCATAAACTGCATACAAACAAATGTTTAAACCCTTCCTTGGCTATAAATAAAATTGAAATACACATAGAATAAAAATATCTAATAAGCCACTGGGGAATTTTAAACATTTATTATGTCAGTGGGAAATGTATATTTCCAGAAACGTAAAACAAAATCTTTAAATCTAGTTTCCACTAACACTGTGGGAGGCAGAGCCTAGACCATCAAGATGTTAAGTCTTCAAGTTCTACATATAGAAAGTTATTCAGAAGTGTGTAGGAGGTTAACGTTTTTCTTGGAAAGTAACAGAAACAATCTTGGAGAGGTTTTCTGAATGTAGCCATGTTAGTTAACCTAATATAGTCATTAGTCTGAATGGGTTATGTATTTTCTTAATATTAAGGTCATTTATAAAAATATTGAAGGGATATTTTTAGTTTCTATTTTCTGTATACATACCTATACCTTATGGTAGACTTTTAAACACATTTATCCATGTTCCACCATAAGTATGTAGATGCATTTTATAAAGAACTGATTTTAAATTCTAGTTTGTATTTCAAACTCAAGTTAGACCAACACAGAGGGAACCATGAAGAAGGAGAGTGAAGGGAGAAATTGGTCAATGTACATCTATGAAAGTTGGGTGACTCGGCAGGTTGGGGATTAACAATATCTTTTAGTTGCAGTAAAATAAGGCAACCTCAATAGTTACAAAGTTTCAAAATTGTCTATTCCATGGAAAGTATTTTTATGAATAGTTGACAGTACCACTTAACAATGATGCCAATATTTTACTGAAAGTAAATGATGGCAGCATTCACACAGTGCCATCACCAATCGCAGATGTTACTGGGAGGTTCGGATCCCAACATGGCCAAACTCAAATTTTAACGGACTCCCTCATCAATACCTATAACCTTTATCAAGTCATGGGAATATTAAATAAAGGGCATTGTAGATGGGATTATCCACTCAGGAGCCATTCCTTTACCCGATTGCATGAACTTTGTACCCACTGCTTTTAAGACACCTGCAAAATAAGGATGTGTCATAGAATACTGACCATTGTGACTGCTCCTGTCTGTCCACACCAAGCAGAAGGTCAGATCAGAGTGGAGCCGCTGCCACAGATGTTATTTGCATTAGTCATGCCTTCATGGACATACAAATTGCTTTAAGGGGCCTGGTAGAGGCCAAAATATCAGATATTTAAGGAAAGCAATTGAAAAATATGAAAGTGCACTGTAAATGTATAACACTGTACTTCAGAAACACTTTCTTTCAAAAATACTTAAAAGAACATAACATATTTTTTTTTAATTTTAAATATTTTTCTATTTTCTTATAGGCCCTGCCTGTGATTTCAGAAAAGGAGAAAGCTGGTAAGTACATTTCTCTTAGATGCTAGTTATAGTATCCTTTCTCATTAGTGTTCAGCCATTGACATTGACTGATGTACCATTAACATGACTGAGTTGCATTCGGAGCTTAATACTTTACAAAATAAGGAACTTGTCTGTGGCTATGTAGGTTGTGCTATTTGTATGGGTTATTGTGATTGTAGGTCACATTGAATATTGTTAATATATTTGTATTAGTATATCAATTTGTTTTCTATTATATATTTAATCATTATGGGTTTTCAGGTACAAGGTCTGAGGTAGAAGTGCAAGATTCCTTGTGTGATATACTGCTGCTTTATGCCCTGTACCAAAAATAATCGGACATTTACTGTTCCTAATCTAAGGTGGGGATCTATCAAGCGCTAGCACATGGTGTATCGGTCCTGATGTTAACCCCAGCCCACGTCACCAGATATATCTAGAGGCTGCTGATATATTTGGCAGTCGCCGTGCAACAGGGTAATTTATTTCTTGGCGCAGTAACTAGAATTGAATTCCTAAAACACACCTTGCCAGCCAACTCCCCAGTCAGGGACCAAACCCTTCTTGCCCCTTTACATCTACTTAGTAGTGAAGTGCCAATAGTCACAATTCCTGTCTGCACGTTAGAAATTGTGACTATTACAAGGCTTTTACACCAGAATACTGGCACACTAGCTTTGATAAATCTCATCAATTTTACTCTCAATAAAATGTCAACAGGCTGTCCTATCCAAGGAAAATATGGCAATTAAAGTCTGCATTTCCTCATAAATTATGTTTCAATAAGTGATTTAATCAATCTGTTTGGGAGCACAAATAGATACTGTTTGTGATAGAAATTAAATTTATATAGCAATTAGATTCCACATCATCCCTGATAGTGGCCTGATAGTACTGCATGTGGGCTGCCATGTAGATCTTATATGAAGTATATAGGGATGTAGTTATTTTATACTGAATTTTATGGGAAGCTTGTCCAGAGTTTGAAAAACATGGCTGCTTTCTTCCAAAAAGAGCACCACACATGACCATGGGTAGAGCATAGTTTGCAGCTAAGCTCTGTTCATCTCTATACAGCTGAGCCGCAATAATGGCACCAACTATGGTCAAGTGTCGTGCTGTTTTTGGAAAAAAGCAGTCATGTTTTTTAACATCTAGAGATTTTGAAGGAAAACAGATGGAATGGGAAGTGCCATGGCAAACCCTGTACTTCAGTATTGTGAAGATTTATCAACTGCAATCTTGTGAAAAATTGCTGCAATCTTAGAAGATGATGGATTGTGTTCAAAGGGGAGTAACGCCATAGAAGAGTTGTGTTTGACTTATAGGGGTTGTTCAACAGACAATAAAGGCTAAGCTACAGAATGACAATGGGACCCCTGTGAATGGAGGGCTTATGTACAGGCATGACCAGTACCCCACCCACTTCTGTGGTGCCCCTCCCGTCAACCGAGTTAAGGTAAATGTAGCTGGCTGCATAGAAAGGCACTCCATTCACAGGGAAATTTTGGCCCCCAGCAATTTTTTAATTATGGATAGAGAATAAGTTACTTAATTTGTTGCATAGTTTGCTACTAAGTTCCAATCATCCCTATACAGCTGATCTGTAATACTGGCACCAAGTATGGTCAGGTGTGTTGTTGTTTTTGTAAGAAGCAGCCATGTTTTTAATGTTTGGACAGTTCCTTTAAGAGAATTTGAAGGTAAAACAGATATCTTGAATGGGAAGTGGCCTAGCAAACTGTGTTCTCCTGTATTGTGGTGTCAAAAAGCAACAAAAATGTTTTAGATTTTCACACTTTTACAGACTTCTTAAAGTGGGTAAAACAGTGCAAGATGCCGAGCTGCAATATGCCAGATTTATCAAGTGCACCCCAATTTAAGTAAATGTAGCTGACTGCATTTGTCCAAAAGGCACTCCATTCTCCATTTAGACCCCCAGCAATTTGCAAATTATGAGTAGAGGATAATTTACTTCATTTGGTGCAAATTACAGCAACACTAACTTCAACAAAACTGACTGGACGAACCTACCTTTATAGTAAAGTTATGAACATTAATCTTACTGTTATCTATGCGGGGGCCTACCTAGACAATATTATTCATATTATATTGAGAAATTAAGATTTTATAATGAATAAATGGAATTTAAATTCTTTGCAATGATCTGTAGAAACTTGTTATATTAGATAAAAGCTCTTACTGGTGATAGTTTCTGGTCTTAAGCAGTATAGAGAACATGCAGCTTATGTTCTTATTTCTGAGTAATATACAATATTTATAGCATTTACATGATTTAACTTTATTTTTGTGTTAACTTACCCAATTACAATACACCATAGATAATGAAAGCTGTTGCTACAGGTGTTCGATCAAAGATCCATTTTTTCAGTCAAGACAAGACAAGTGATGGAACACAGGGCAAAGGGTCATGTACTGTAAGGCCTTTTTCCATAAGAGGAAAACTTTTCTGAGAATAGATGAAAAGGAGGGTGACCACACAAGCAGGTGAAAGTTAAAAGGTTATTAAGATTACCCATAGACATGTGAGATTGAGTAGGAATTTAAGAAGAGAAATATGTCCAGCTGCAGACATTCATGGAAGAAGAGAGATGCCATACATGAGCTGGTGAAGGTGTAGAAGGAGGATATGAATGTTGAGCAGAGATGCTTATGATATCAGAGCTATGTGAAGATAAGCCAACACCGGCAAGGCCTACCTGCTTAGTTTTATACCCATCCTGAAATAAGTGTCACTACAAGTGTGTAACAAACTCAACCTCCCCTACTGTAATTGGAGGCACATTGGTAAATAAGGAGCTTTTGTTTGGACCCCAAAATCTGGATAATAGTATTTAGATCTCCTCTACACACTTGGAGGTTTGGTTCGGCTAATCATTGTCTTTATAGTAAATAGGAACGGAGAGAAAAATCTGATCACCTTTCACTCAACATAACCTACACTGTGCTGACGAGATGCAAAGACATTAAAATAGTTGGGTGTCTGTTCCTTTTGGAATAGATATACTGGTTTGGCTTTTATTCTGCATCATGTCATTCGTTTTTCTGAAAACATCATGCCTGATGTTAAGGGGGCTGCCTAACAAGGTAACTAAAAGGCAATTTACCAGCAACGACCCTATCAGACTGGCAGAACAGATCTTGAATGATGATGATGGCTACAGAGGGAAACAAGGTGAAGCAGGAGGTGCAAGAAAGAGAGATATCTAGACAAAACTTGAAGTTAATGTGGCTGTCAACTTTCACTAGTTACTCTATTGAACTATCCTGTAAAATATGTTTTTTGGAAAGTTTAGACTTTAACTCTGACCCCATTAATCTGTAATTCTTAGTTATTTGTTTTCCACAACTTAAGGAAAACTTTCCAACCACTTAACAAATAAATTAGAAGTAGCAATCATCAGAGTGTCACTTGTTTTCTACACTAGGTCTCTGACCCCTGCCCTTGCAGACTCATTCATTAGCCATTTATGCCCGAGCCTGATGCACTTTTCTCCTCCTAGTCCCACCTTACCATACGCCCTTCTGACCTTGTTCACTCAAAGCTCCTTAGCATTCCATCTCATTTAGTAATCATGGCTTTAAATCTCCTATTCCATGTCTCCTTTATTATTGGGACTTGATGTTTAGCTCCTGCTTGGCTAATTCAGGCATCCCATGGACAGAAGATTTGATGAAGTAGTTGTTTTTTTGTTTTAACCTGATTGTCTATCTCTAGTAACAACAACAAATATCTGTAATGTAACAACAAATAACCTTAAGCCAAATGCCAACATTATGATCTCTTTTCAAATGGGCATCTATGGGATACTCTTATAGTTTGAAGTGCAATTAAATCCTCTAAATTGCCATATAAACAGTATGTCATGGTCTAACTTGAAGTGTATGATATACATGCATTAAAAAAATCTACAAAGGTCTTAAAATTAGATAAAAGAGGCAGATTCCATTTTTCTAAACAAAAACTATTGATGTATTGATGATCGCCAAGTGTGACCATCAACTTTTATCAAGTCGAAGTTTCGTCAGCTTGTTGATCTGATGTATTCAGGTATCAGAACAATGGATATATTATGGTGCATAAAAATACTGAAAATGTCAAAAAGTACACAAGCAATCTCAATACTTCTGGCATGTACTCAATTTAACACCAAGGGGGAAAGACATCAGCATTGCTGCTCATCGTTGCTGTCCACCAATCTGGGTAGTGGCAGCATGGTGGCTTAGTGGTTAGCACTACAGCCTTGCAGTGCTGGGGACCTAGGTTCAAGTCCCAGGGTCAATATCTGCAAAGAGTTTGTATCACTGTGTTTGCATGGGTTTATTCCGGGTCCTCTGTTTTTCTCCCACACTCCAAAACATACATTTAGGTTGAGATTGTTAGGGACCGATTTGGCGAGCTCTGTGCAAGACTGTGTGAATAAAGAATTATTATTCATTTCTAAACAATTTGAAGCCCATTACTCTACTTTGGAAAAAAAAAATGGAAAACATTTAAGACCATTTCCAAAATTGGAAATCATAAAGATCTTCAGCAAAATTGGAAATCATAAAGATCTTCAGAATCTACATGCCTAATTTACGTATTCCAGTTTATGAAAGTAGAATTTAAAAAACTGAACAGGTATGGCTTATTTGGGATTCTGAAAATAACTTGACTGCATATACTGTATTACAATCGCAAAGTTTACACATAATACAGAACAAGACTTAAGTGTAGATGTTGTTCAAAGTGGAAATGTTGTGCCATAATGCACAAGACCTCATACTATCTGTCAAGCAGGGTGGTGAAGGGGCTGATAATTTGACCTTCTGTAACCACAGAAACTTTATACCTTGCACCTAAATTTAGTTTGACAAGAGTTCCGAGCAATCAACCAAATCTATAACAGAAAAACTTAAAAAAGCTAAATTCCTCCAGAATGATGAGAGAGACTGATAGTTATAAAGGAAGTGATTATAAATACTGCTAATGAGTATGCTAGTATATGCTGTAAGGGGATAATTAGGAGACTCATAAGCATAATTGATAACGTAATCACTAAATTCTGCATCCGAAAACAGACAGAGACTATGGTGGTCATTTATCATTGGATTTCTGGGGCTTTTTGGCATAAAAAAGTCTTAAAATAGTTGCATTAAGGTTTTTTGGGACTTTTCATTGCTAAAAAGAAATGTTTATTCTGGTGTAAACATAGAACTACTGCTAGTGCAAAGCCATGCAACACTGTGACCTGGGACTTTTGCAAAAAGTCCCATAAAAAGTCTCACAGTTACTCCAGTCCCCTGCTGGTGTATTTGCTGTGATTTTGAGTCTTTTTTGGGGACTTTTTGAAAAATAAAAGTAAACCATAAGAATATTTATTAGAGGGCCAATAACACTTTGATGAATTCGATTGGCAGAAGACCCCCTATATCTAAAATCTCTAAAAGGCCTGACCTGGCAGACATTCATTTGGGTGGGCTATCTAGATTTACTAAGAGTCCGGAGCCACTTACAGTGACGCTGGTCGAAGACTGGTCAGGAATATAAGAAAAAAAAAAGTAGTAAATTACAGAAATACTATCACTAAAAACTTTCTCCAGACCAGTGTGGACCTCTGACTCTGTTACACACTAATTCTAAGGCTGGGTTCACGTCACATTTTTTATATACTGATGACGAACCAAACATGTGCTATGGCATATCCATTCATGACTGTGAACAGGACGGATGCACAAACAATGAACGGTTGTTGTCCTGTGCATCTGTATCCTTTTTTTGGTTGAGAAAGATGTGGGTTCTTTTGCCCTTTGTTGTTGCGTATAGCTATGATTTGTCTCCTTGCCTGAATGCTGGCTAGATTTGTGTGCTCCATCTGGTTCTAACTGGTTTTAACCTCTTAAGGATGCAGCCATTTTACAGCGTAAGGCTCAGTCCCATTTTTTGGATTCTGACATGCGTCTCTTTATATGATTAGAACTTTTGAACTGTTACTTATAAAAGCAAGGGGGGACAATCGTGGGGGAAAGACCCGGGAAAGGCAAGTTAAATGCCGCGTTCGCGCTGACCACGGCATTTAACGGGTTAAACACCCGTAATCGGAGCCCACTCTGACCGCGTGTGTTACCCAGGGTGTCAGCGGTAGATCTACTTCTTATATTTGTTATCCTTCTAAAATCAACTTTTATAATTATGGTAATGTGCCAGAAGGGCTCTTGGTGGGATGCTGCAGTTATGAGGGCTGTTACACTCTCTCCCCCTGCTCCTGCTCAAAACTGTCCCCTCCCTCTACCTGATGTAATCTCATGGCATCAGAGAAAGTTTCAGCACACCGTGGGAGGGAGAAGTGCACCTGCACAGTGTAACAGTATGTAGAGCTACAGCTCAGATGGTTCTGGTAACACCCTCCAGAGCCCTTCTGACTCATTAGCATAATTTTAAAACTGATTATAGAAGGAAGGAGGCCATGGATAACAAATATAAGAAGATTACAACTGTCTCGGTGCACAGATCAATAAGTAAATGTCCCTGGTTTATGATGCTGGATTTTGATAAAATGTACTGCATTCACCATGATATAATTTCTCAATCCACTCCCCCCACTAATCCCCTTCCCTCCGGTACCTCACCCTGTTCACTCTCTTCCATTGAGAGAGTCACAAAGGAAGAAGCTTCCAAGCTCCATTTCTCTGCTCACCCCACTACCTGTATCCTCCATTCCTCACATCTCATACAGTCCCTCTCCCCAGCAGTCATTTCTTACTTCACTAAAATCTTCAATTTTCCTCTCTCTTCTCGTGTCTTTGCCTCTTCTTTCAAGCATGTGGTTGTTACCCCATTACTAAAGAAACCTTCCCTGGACCTTTCCAGTGCTACTAAGTAATATCACTTTCATCTCCAAACTTCTGGAACACCTTCTATCTCTCTGACCAACCTTAAGTGTCTCCTTTTCTGGATCTTTCACTTCTCATCTTGCTCTCACTGTTGGGTTCCTCAGGGCTCAGTCCTAGGTGCCTCCATCGGACAAACCATCAGCAAGTTTGGTTTCCAGTATCATCTCTATGCTGATGATACCAAGCTGTATACTTCTGCACATAACATCACCCCTGGCTTAATCCAGAACACCACTGACTGTTTCTCTGCTGTGTCTAACGTTATGTCCTCTCTCTTCTTGAAACTTAGTCTTTCTAAGACTGAACTTCTACTAACTGACCCAACCGTGACTTCTTCATCTCGGTCTGTGGGATCACTATAACACCGAGGCATAATAACCCTCATCTACAAAGCTCTGCATAATGCTGCACTTTCCTACCTCTCCTCTCTCTTCTCAGTCTTCACCCAACCCACGCTCTTCAATCTGCCAGTGAAATTAGATTAATCTGTACCTTAATTTGAACCTCTCATGCACGTCTCCAGGACTTCTCCCGAGCTGCACCAATTCTCTGGAATGCCCTTCCCCAACTATCAGACTAATATGCAACCTCCAAAGTTTCAAACATGCTCTTAAAACCCATCTCTTTAGGCAAGCTTATCACACTCACTAACTGCATGAAATGTCAACTCTCTCTTTACTAATTCATGCTATGTCCTTCTCCCGTCTGTTATCTGGTAAACACCAGATATGTACCAAGCTCCAGGCTTCTCTGCAGTCACTTTCACATTGGACGTTGTTTCCTATTGTTTCCTATGAATTTTTGTATTCTGTAATGTAATATTATATTTGTATATATCCCCTATGATTTGTAAAGCGCTATGGAATATGATGGTGCTATATAAATAAAGATTATTATTATTAAGGTTGTAAAGTCAGGACACAAACAAGGACAGTGAGCCCTGGCACTGAGACCCCCAATCTGTCCCTACCTATTGATTGGATCACCCCTAAACACAGGCCAATAACTGGGCGACGTTCCCTCCCTGGGTAAGGTGTGAACACGTAACAATACAGACAGACAAACCACAACAAGGTGAGGTATACAATCCGAGTCTGGAACACTGTGGAATAACAATAGCCAAATCACAATCCAAATAGAGAAGTCAAGACACAGGCAAGAGATCAAAAACCAGAAACGAGAGAATACAAGAGAAGCTACTGAACACAGCAAGATAGCAGTTTGACCAGCAATGAGTCAAGGCTAAACTGGACACTTATAGGAACCTAGGCCCTGGAAGGAGCAAGCAATTAAAGAACCACAGTATAAATTCTTGCAAGACAGAATCAGTGAGGGGAGTGGCAGACATCAGGTCAGAAGCATAGAACCTAGTTCACACTGCAGGATGACGAAAAACTCAGTGTCTCCAAATCCTACCAGCACGGACAGAGGAGACTGCAGGCGCAGATGTGACAAAGGTATTCTAAGTTCATTGCAGTGCTTAGTTATTCATCATGTTTGCAGACAATTGTTGGATGGTCCAAGTGTTTACCTTTATTTCCACAGCCCTGTCTTAATGTATTAGGGGAGATTTTCTTGTTGGTGTTTGCAATTTGTGAGGCTTGGCAACAAACAGGATCAAGTAACCCTTCAACAGCATCTGCCACTGTTCTGTAGATATAATCAATGTGATTGATATAATCTCTTGGGAACATTCAATGTATCACTGCATTTGTAATGGCTTCCAGGAAATGAGAATATGTGTCAAAGGGGTTCTTGATGGTGGAGCAAAATTTTTATTAATGCAGTAAATAGGTTAGTAAACTAAATGTCATCAAGTTTAAGGAATCTTTATGGTCAACTCATGTGTCAAGATCTCCTTTACACTAATCAATATATGATTTTGTAATATTCCTCCACAATATTTAGCATTTAAAGGGGTTTTCCCAACTTAAGAAGTGCAAAAGGGAATAACAAGGTGACTGACAGGTCCTCCACCAATCAGAAGACCTTCTACGATCTACAGAATGGGGTTGTTGACTTCACGAAAGGGTGCAGTATATGTCCTATCGCACCATTAAATTTTATGGAAGTGTTTGACATTGCTGAGCAAATCACTTGGCTATCTCGCTATCACTTGACAGTGAATGGGATTTCCCAAGATAGTTGAGTTATGTGCAATTTCTGACACCTCCATACTATTCAATGGTGCAGCTTGTTGAGTGATTGACCTGCTGCTCCACCCATTAGTGAGTAAAGGACCCATGTGATCATGGGGTCTCAGCAGCAGACTATTACTGATCACCTTGTTATCCACTATCCTGTTGATAGGGTGTAACTTCATAAGTTGGGAGAACCCAGGGGTGTGATTCAAATGTTAATAACAGGCTCTCTACTTTGGAAGCAAGAAGTCTGTCAGGTAGCAAGGACCCTTTACCAAACCATAACTACTAAAATGTTGTGTTAACTGCATAGATCCAGAAGGTAGAACACTTAGAGCACTAGAGCCAAGGTAATGCCATAAATACAGCCCTAGAACAAAGTTCTACACATAAATACTGCACCAGAACCAAGCCTGATCTGAAGAAAAAATGCAAGACCTAAAACCTAGTTAAGTAAATAAATGCAGCAGCAGAACCAAGTTTATTCAGAAAATGCGACACCAGAACACAACTAAATACATAAAAATAGATCACGTTGCCTGTGCAGGAGGTGGCTTCTCAGCTCACATGCAGCAGTCGGGAGGTGGTGGGAGGAGGGGGAGGCTCTGCTCCTCACAGGGAGAAGGAGCAGGATCACAGCCTGGCTTCTCACCCCCTTACCGAGTCGGCTGTAAATTTATAGACCTACTTTGGGGAGCCAGTAAGAACTGATCAGACCCCTACAATATTGTATCTAATTTTTATTATGAAAATTCTTTTTATGAAATTAGCAGGAAGATACAGCACCTGTTCCAAACAACACTATTATAACTATCTTTTCCTATCTTTTCTGTTCACTAGAACTAAAAATTCATTTAATAAATTTCTGCATATGTATTGTTCTACCTGGATAATATCACAGTAATCCCCCTTTCTAAAGGAAAAAAAGTGATGCTCCAAAATGATATTATATGTACTAGAATTGCTAATATTTTCTTATAGTGTCATTCTCTGAATTATACATCTGGCTCATTTTCCAATGAGCGTCTGTCACTTTAAATTATGAGAACTTTTTCTAAAAGCTCTCCAGCCAGAGCAGCTGCTCCATGTCAGGATGTCACCAGGCCTTCAGAGTATTCAGTCTCTAATAATTCCCAGAACTATCTCTAGTATCAACATGTTGTAATTGGTGAGCTTGGCAGGAGGGGCTTGTTTTCCCAGAGAGTTCAAGCTTCTTCAGGATAACTTTTTTTTCTAGCTGTATAAACATTTCTGTTGATCACAACTTTCTTTTAATTTTTTCCCATTTATTCAGGAAAATATCTACACGATTGGTATTCTAGATTCTTCAAAAATAATTGTAACTGTATAAAATTTTTGGCACTTTTAGAATAATTATAAAAATATATCCTCAATAATTATATTACATTTTTTATCAAAGTATATATGTTTTATAGAAATATATTTTATAGAGTTTTACTTTGTACTAGCTGTAGCTCCCAACATTACCTGGGATAGTAAATACAGGCAGTCCCCGGGTTACATACAAGATAGGGTCTGGAGGTTTGTTCTTAAGTTGAATTTGTATGTAAGTCGATATTTTATAATGGAAGTTCTAGACAATTTTTTTTCTTTTGCCCCAGTGACAATTGGAGTTTCAAAATTTTTGGTGTAATTGGACCAAGAATTATCAATAAAGCTTCATTACAGACACCTTACAGCTGATCATTGCAGTCTGGGACTACAGTAAAGCATCCAGAGAGCTTCACCAGAGGTCACATGGGGCAGAGGGGTCCGTCTGTAACTATGGGTTGTCTGTAAGTCGGGTGTCCTTAAGTAGGGGACCGCCTGTAACTGCTCTTAGCTATAACAAAATAGGATGGGTTAACAAAAAATATGTATTATATGTATCCATCTCTCTCTATGACAGTCTCTGTGTCTATCTCTGACTGTCTCTGTGTCTCTCTCTGACCGTCTGTGTTTCTGTCTCTCTCTGACAGTCTCTGTGTGTCTGTCTCTCAGACAGTCTCTGTGTGTGTCTCTCTTTGACTCTCTCTGTGTCTCTCTCTGACGGTATCTGTGTCTCTCTCCGAATGTGTGTGTGTTTCTCTCTCTGTGTCTCTCTTTCTCTCTGACTGTCTCTGTGTGTGTCTCTCTCTCTGACTGTCTCTGTAGGTCTCTCTCTTTGTCCCTGTGTCTTTTTCTCTCCAGCTCTCCAGCTGTCTCTGTGTCTTTCTCTCTGTGACAGTCTCTGGGGGGATTTATTAACAAGCATACAATTCTTCATATCTAGATGTCGGAGTTGTCTGTTTCACTTGTGGGGTAAAGGAGGGGTGTGAGGAAAGGGGGGGAGAGGATGCTTTGAAATAATAAAAAAAAGTAGTAATTTTATTTACAGCAATTATATAACTCTTCAGTTGCTGTTTCCAGGCAAAAAATAGAGTAGGCAGGTTCTGAACAGCAATTGTTAAATAAGGAAATTTGGTGGCTCAAACACAGATCATTCAAATATGATATGACTATTAAGTCTTATTTTGTTTGTTTATGCCCCCTATGATCTGTAAACTGATGGCGAATATGATGGCGCTTTATAAATAAAGATGTATTTATTATTTTTGGATTAGTCTTAGGGCTAAATTGAAGGTACAAACACTGTTAGAATATTAGTCTTTAATAAAAGTAAAGGTAACTGAACATGCCGATTTTAGCAGCTTACTCCCCTGTCCTGTTTGAGAACATATTCATGTTAGGCTGAGCATGCATGCTCTTTTGAGGATGGGTGTAAAGGGAAATAGTTGCCTCAATAGAGGGGAAGTAGTTGCCCCAATATATCTTGGACATAACAGTCCAATACTGTTCCAAAAGTAATTCCTGATCCTCACAAGACATCCTACTATCTGCTCTTATCGCAACCAGCTCCAGAACTTATACCCTATGTTCTGGAACTCTCTAACAGAATGTGTCAGTCTGTCCCCCACCTTTCAAAATTCAACCTAAAACCTACCTGTTTAGAATTACCTGTAACACGCAATAACCCCACTATTATACTCCCATTCCTTATGTTCTCATATACCCTCCCATATAGTTTGAGAGAACCCCATTCTACTAGTGCCAGTTTAGTGTAGTCTTTTTTGTCTTTTGGACCTGTCATCAAACATCCAGTCAGGGTTGGCATTTAGGGAAGGAAAACTGGGCATTTGCCCAGGGCCCCCTGTCCTAAAAGGGCCCTCTGCATGTGACATTTTGTGGGCAGAGGATATATTGGTCTTTTAATGCCCCTTGGTTTGCTTATCATATATCTCCTGTCTATATATCTATCATCTGTCTAGTTATCTATAAATCTCCATCATCTTTCATATTTATCTTCTATCGTCAATCTACTTATCATGTGTCAATCTCCTATAACATTCTCATACAGTCCCATATTAAAGATACTTACTATACTACTGCTTGTAATCTACAGAATGCTATTATTGTGCCGGGCTAAAGGAGCCTCTTACACACTGTGACTGTTCCTAAAATAGTTATATTTTGGGGCCCCACCTTTAGTTTTGCCCAGGGCCGCACTGTGTCCAAAAGCGGCCCTGCATACAGCACCATTGGTTCTCTATAAATAAATATTAATAAAAATAATAATAAATGGTTGTAATTAGGCTGACAGCTATCTAATATATAGCATGACACTGACAATAAAATGAATAACCCAGGTAAAACATAGTATTCAAAGCACAGGGACATGCACTAGTCTAGATTTGGAAAATACCAGATCATTGCAGTAAATGATGGATACATATATCTAATGTTATTAAAGGTTATTAAACTAAGATACATAATATATTTATAATGTCACATTAGCCAAAACAACCATCTATAAAAGCAATAAAGCAAAAATGTCATTGGAAACATGTGTACAGGAAGTGTGTCGTGTGCAGAGCCTGATATCAATAGACCTTTCATATGCAGCTTATACCTACTAACGTTTATGGCTACAAGTAATGTCCCACTTAAACATGTCCTCGTACAAACACCGTCCAGACATCTTAATAAATATCCTGAAAAGCAGGAAAAAAAAATATTTAAACTCCACGTGTGAACTTGAGTCATGTCTGCACTGCTGCTCTAAGTTATTATAATATTCACTTCTCGAAATGACTCCATGTCTCACATGGACTATGATTCTGTTGACAAAATTGAATCGGGTCAAAAGAATAGTGTTTGTCACTTATTATTTCTTAGGCTGGCAGGTCAGTTCATATTCTAAAATTACTAAAGTTATGTGTCTTTAGAACATAAACATACAGACTTTTCATTAATATTTACATCTGGGAGCTGTAAAATGAAGTGAGTGTCTTACAATGTGGCTCCTGTGGCCATGCAGCGGGCATTGACCAACAGTGTCACCTAATCACTGAGGCTGTGGGTTCTCACTCTTTCTGACTGTCTCTGTCTCTCTCTCTCTCTGACTGTCTCTGTAGGTCTCTCTCTCTGTCCCTGTGTCTTTTTCTCTGCGACTGTCGCTGTGTCTCTCTCTCTGTGACAGTCTCTGGGGGGATTTATTAACGCACTTGTGCCACAAGTCTAAAATGTCTTGCATCACAGTTATCAAGGCTTTTAGACCTTTTTTTGACACTTTCTTGACTTGTCACTCCATTGGTTATTACCATTTTATCCCTGTACAGGGATCTGGATTTTACTGCAACATACTTAAAGGGGTATTCCAGGAATAAGCATAATTCATATACAAATAGATCCTTAAAACCCCTTCTGATGCGGGCCGTAACAGTACGCTGCGCGTCGGGTGCATGGAGAGGGCTCTCCATAGCTGGTAAGTCTTTGCTATCCCTTCGATCACTTCAAAAAGATGGTGGCTCTATCTTGGCAAAGATCGTCGCACCCTGTGACGTCAACGGGGAGTGGTAATCGGTCGCCATCGCATGGTCATAAATTGATAAAATAATGTAATTAGTGTTTTTTATACAGAGGAAATCCAACATGGAAGGTCCGATGAGGCAAAAAACCATATGACTGCATAATAGGGTATATTGCTCAATTCTATAGTTCACACATCAATATTAAGTAACAGACAAGTGTCCTACCCATTGTACGCCGTCTATGGCTGCCTCCCGGACTCCCCAACGCGTGTTTCGCCCACGCTTCTTCAGTTAAAGTACCCTAGGGGGTCTGAAAAATAGTAAAATTTTTTTAAAAAATTATCATTAAAAAAACCTGAAAATTCATATCACCATTAGGTATCGCTGCATCCGAAAATGCCCAATTTATCAAAATATAATAACAGTTTCTCACAGAATTTAACCCTGTAATAGAAAATAGCGCCCAAAGCAAAAAATCGCACTTTTTTGCAAAATATAAAAAATTCTATAAAAAGTGATCAAAAAGATATACAGTCCTAGAAATGGTAGCATTGGAAACATCATCAAAAGTCGCAAAAAAATGACACTACCCACAGTTTCGTACATCAAAGTATAAAAAAGTTATGAGCGCCAGAAGATGGCAAAATCCAAAAAGCAAAAATTTGTGCAGGAGGTTCACTGCATTTGGAATTTTTTTCCCACTTCCCAGTACATGGCATGGAATATTAAATACCATCACTATCAAGTGCAATTTGTTACACAGAAAAAAAGCCATCACACAGCTCTTTACGTGTAAAAATAAAAAAGTTATAGATTTTTGAAGGTAGGGAGTGAAAAATGGAAATGAAAAAAACCAAAAAAGGGCCAGGTCGTTAAGGGGTTAAAATATAAGCTAATAAGTAAACTCATCACAGTGAAAATAAATTCCTAGATGGTACATTGGCCGAATAATATAAATGTTATAGTTCTTAGAATGTAGCAACACAAAAAAGATTACCACATATACTCGTGTATAAGCTGAGTTTTTCAGCACAATTTTTGTGCTGAAAATTCCCCACTCAGCTTATACTCGGGTTTATAAAAATATAAACAGAGTACTCACCATTCTTAAGCCCCGGGCAGGTCCTATTCTGTCTTTATGTGCGCAGGTGCCGGCTCCAGATCTACTACAGCTCTGTACACACGGCTTGGCTGGCGCACAACTGTGATGTCAGCCGCTGTCCATATTGGGGGCTGGCAGGCTAAATACTACATGGGGGCTGGCAGGCTATATACTACAGGGGGCTGGCTGGCTATATACGACAGGGGGCTGGCTGGCTATATACTACAGGTGCTAGCTGACTATATACTACAGGGGCCTGGCTATATACTACAGGGGGCTGGCTGGCTAAATACTACAGGGGACTGGCTGGCTAAATACTACAGGGGGCTGGCTGTATACCACAGGGGTCTAACTATATACTACAGGGGGCTAGCTGGCTATACGTTACTGAGGGCTGGCTATATACTACTGGTCACTGACTGTCTAGGTACAGGGGCTGTATACTAGGTGGCTGCTGGCTTTATACTGGGGAGGCTGTGAACAATGCATTTCCCACCCTCGGCTTTTACTCAAGTCAATAGGTTTTCCCAGTTTTTGGTGGTAAAATTAGGTACCTTGGCTTATACTCGGGTCGGTTTATACTCAAGTATATATATGGTACTTAGAAAAAAATAATTCACTAAGCTGAGTTATTCATTAAGCTTTATGTACTACACATATGGAGGGGAAAAACAACCCCTCCTACAATTACAGCAACAACAAAATTAAAAGTAATTGGTTTAGGAAAAATGACAATGAAAAAATGTAAATAAATGCTTATTCATATAGAATCCAGGATCAGTGTCAAGGGGTTAAATATCTTTTAAGTTCAGTGTTATAACAAAATACATTGTATATCTTTTTTAAGATTTGTTTTCTCAGGGAAAGCTTTGTATGTGGACTGAAGTGGTAAAAGCCTAAATTTCATCTTAGATGAGCATTTATCACATAAAGTTTTCCTAGGATTATCCAAGTACAGGATACAGAACTTTTTTGGCATGTCATATAAAGAGACGACTGTTAGGAATGTGACCTGTTCATCCCTGTAGAAAAAAATCTACACTCCCATGTGGGGGTTTTTAAGATTACAAAGACGCACATTAAATTCATTTAGTGACACAAAATGCAATGCAGAATTAATACTTAAAAAGAAATCTCACATTGTTATATTCGTCTTAAATTCTTTTTAACTATTACTGTGCATCTTAACATCTGAATTAAAACATATTATTTATTATATACTTTATATTTGTGATTTTTTTCTTGAATTTTTTAAATAAAGGAAATACTTACTCATAGATCCAGGTACTGAGACCGAGGTAATCGTTAGACATACTCCTGTACATTGTAACAGCCTGTGAACCTACAGCACGAAGGGGCTCTGGTAACAGCCCCAGAGCCCTTTTGACTCATTAGCATAATTTAAAGAGTTGACTTTAGAAGCAAGGAGGCCAAGGGTAACAAATATAAGAAGAGTACCACAGTTACAGTACCTGAATCTATTAGTAAGTGTCCCTGGTTTATCGTGCTTAATTTTGTTGGTAAATTTCCTTTTACAATGGAATTCGACATAAATGTTAATTTTAACTATGTCAAGGATACTTAAAGGGGTATTCCGGGCATAGGAACATCTGATAAAAAACCCCATAATACTATAAATAAATGAATATAACAAAACTCATGCCATTAGTCACAAAATGGAGCTAAAATAGTTAGGTTTTATTAATCACAAAATGTTATGATCTTTCTAAAGTAGATGAACTTATCAACAAGATGGCCGCCACTGGAAACTACAAGTCCCACGATCCTTAAGTTCTCAGTAACCCATCTTCCCTCTTATGCTCTGCTCCCAGTGATGATGTAACAGACTGTCTTGTTCTGTTACCATAGTAATGATGTGTAACTGCTATCACTGCACATTACCTTACAGAGATGACATCTCACCATAACACTGACCATACTGATTGCACTGCAACCAAACAACTACAAGAACAGTGTTGATCATATTACCTGCCCAGACAGGTGCAGGACATGTGATGTGACCAGCAGCCATCTTCTATCCTCTGTATGCTCCGCGCAGAAAACATTTATGGACTGATGAAAGGGCCAGTAGCATTTTAATTCTTCATTACAGTCTTTGTTAGCAGCATTTTCTGCTAAGAGGAGCTAAATTTTAAATAACAACTAATTACATATTAGCTTATATTTTAAGGACCCATTTGTTTATAAATTATGCTGATTCCTGAAATTCCGTATTTTATGTGAAATATCTCCCTATTTTGTGAACTACAGAATCAGAGATACTGGCAGCTAAGGACCTAGTTGGAAATGCAAACTCTGGATGAAGATCCAGTTCTTGACTATTTTATCAACTTTAATCCAAAAGTTTATCTGGTTCCCAAAAATATAGGTTCCAATCATTTTCTTTAGAGAATTTTTTTGTTTAATGCCATCTTAGGGCATGTTCAGTTTACATTGTGGAGCCGCCTATCATAAACCAATATGGAAACCATGGCAAAAGTAGTTATCTGCAATGAAACAACTGTTGGCTAAATTTAATTGTTGTCCTAATTTTTTGACTACTTTGCTTTCCTTTATGGATGTCTTACACAGTGGTTCCCTTGGTCATAAAACATTCTTAAAGTTCTCCCAGCATAAATACCACCTTGTAAGGGTTGTCTAAACCCAAATTAGACAAACCAGCCATAGAATGTTTTATACAAGCTTCTGTGACAGTGCTGGACCCTGTCCCAGTTCTGAAGTCAAGACACAACAAAGTCACTTACGTAAAAAATGACCTAAAAGAATTCTTTCAATTCCATTCATAATTTAAACCAAGTCTTAATGATGACAAGTCTAGATCCCCCACATCGAAAATCACATCACTTGTCTCTATTAATCCATTATTTGTGTCAGTCTCTCAAATAGAATACATGTTAAACACGGAGGCTTCCAGAATATTCTGCCTGTGGTCTACAAAACAATACAAGGGAAATCTAACTAATATGACATAACACATAGCACTTCTCCTAATGTGGAAATTGTGAATTTAATTATAATTGTTCTCATAAAATGAAATCCATTAATGGCTACATGTGAGATCGTAGAAACAATGGAGCAAATTAACTAATCCTATCCAAAATATAGACAGTGAAAATCTACACTAGACAGTATAAAAATGATCCAGATTTATCATAGTGAGTGATGTTGGATTATAATCTGGTACATCGTTAAACGTCTTATTTAGTTGGCCAAAATTGCATCAGATTACTCTTGATCAGGAGGGGAAATATTCTCTTTATGGCCCTGCTGGTCACCTTTTCATGTATAGTGTGTCTTAAAGGTCATTCATGCACTACTGGATATTCTGAGTAAGGAATATGCAAATAAGGTTTGTACTGTATTGACATAAAAACCGCGCCGTCTACAGTTGTCTTTTCCGTTTGGAAGCGATTGGGTTGGCTATTATCCCACATCATGTCACAGCACTTCATGTCACAGGTAAGAAATTTATGTAGGAGAAGCTGCCTATAGTTTGAACTTCTCATGGCTGTACCACACCCTGGTGTTTTGTTTCTAAGAGGGCTTAGTATTCATCTAACTCCATCTTACATCTTGGGGCATGTCTCGGGTACAGTTTAAGTAATGGGTGGCCAAACTAATCAGCTTCTGGGGTGGCATCCGGGAACTCTCTTCCAACTTCATTCATTGCTAATTAGACTTATTTCCCGGCTCCTGTTGTTCTACTGTGGTTCCTTTTAAAAATACTATTTGCTTCACTATATTGTACCTCCCCGCCATCTTGGTTTGGCCCAGTTAGCCTGACCTCGGTTTTGTTTGTGTGTCACCCGTGTGTTATCACACGGTGACCAAGTAGGCATGTAAGGAGGTTGTGGGAAGTGCAAGGCTTGCACCTTTACCCTGTCTTGACAATTTAGCCATAGTTGTTGTAACTTTCCGATCACACAAGCTCTATGTTCTATATAGGGCATTTATTGGATGTATTTGAAGTGTGGTTGGCAAACCTATAGAAATGCATAGATTCTCCATTTCAAAATAATTTTTCATTTTAGTATCAATGAAAAGATGTAAACTGACATAACACAAAGCATATTTCAGCACATGTTAATGTCCATAGGGTGAACTAGAAAATAAAAAAACACATAGTTTTAAGTAAAAATCACATCATCCAAATAATCAAAAAGAAACATAGACATCTCAGTAACAAAGGTCTAATGGCAAAATAAGGAGGTACACTTTAAAGGACATCTACCACCAGATCACTGGTGGTAGAGTGTCCTTAATAGGCTGCACGTTACTTCTATAGGATGGGGGGACAGTGTTTTACATCTAATACAGTGTTTTTATTGCTGAAAGAATAACTGTGTAAAAGTGCCGGAGGCGCTCAGGCTGGTGGGCCCGAGCGCTTCTCAGCTTTCATGGACTTTTACATATTCATGCCCCCTGCTGCGAGCCTCCTCCTGCTGTCAGCCAGGGAACTTGGAGAGAGCACACTCCCTGCTCTCTCCATGCCCAGGCACTCTGATGTCACCACCCGAATTACCTGAATTACATGTAAAACATGTCACCCCATTCCCTAGATGTAACAAACAGCCTATTTAGGACACTCTACCTCCAGTAATCTGGTATTAGATGTCTTTAGAAATTATATTAATGTTGGATGGATGAGCCCACTATTTTGGATGTAAAAACTGAAGGAATATGTTGAGTTAAGAAGGATCGGTTTGCTACATTTGAATATGATTGAAGGATGGACCCCACCAGAGGTTAATGGGAGTGGCTTAGCTGAGCTGAGGATAAGGAACTATAACAACGGGCTATAACACACATTTTGGAAACGTCTAAATTGTATGACCAGCCCTAGAGCAGCTTCTATTAAGAGCTAGTCATACAATTTAGACGTTTCCAAAATGTGTGTTTAGTCCATTGCTGTACTTCCTTAACCTCTGATACATATGTACACAAAACCACAAAACACATTTATTAATGTATTCCACTACTATTAAAACATCCATGCATTACCTGGAAAGCCAAGAAGCAGCCATAAGGTTGTCATATAAGTATTTACACATAGGGGCCTAGCTCTCCTCCACATTTACCACTATTTACTTCTGGGTTAAAGATGTAGAAAGTAGAGAAAGAGGCACCAAAAATGTCCTCAAAATCTCCAAGAGCCTTGGCAGAATCAGGTCAGAATTAAAAGAGTACCTGGTATAAAGATAATAGAGAATATAAGAACAAAGAGAAAGAGAACAATGGGTCAATGTTCAAAGTTAACACATTTATTGTAAGGGAATTCACACTTTACTGAAGTACAACACTTCAGCTCAGCTTCAGTTCAGCTGATGATAAGTATAATTCTAAAAGAGCAGGAACCTATAGATATCATCACTGTGTCGCCATCTTAAAGAGAAGTCTGACTGGTAGGTTATTGTTAAGGTCTTATTCAGACGGCTGTGTTCTCAACCGGAGAGCAGGTGGAGAAAGGAAGGGGGAGTGAGTGCTCCTCACCTCTCCCCTCTCCATTGAAAGCTGAGCTGCGCAGCCTCCCGTCTTGGTCAAGGTGCGGTGAGACATTGGGGCTTATTTACTAATGGTCACAGACCGCACTTTAGTCGTTTTCACAATTTGCGCAGCTAAGACAGGTATTTAACAGGGGTTTGCGCCGCGATTTTGCTGCACACGATCGGATTTTGCGCCGGCTTTCATGCTCCAAAATGGGGGGGGGGGGGTGTAGGTAGACGATCCGACTGATTCGTTTTGAGTGTGCGATTTAAGATTCAAATTGTGTCGCAAGATCAAGCACTTACATGCACCAGGAAGAAGAAGGTCAACTCCGTCTTACCTGAGCGAGAAAGCGACACATGTAGGATATTGGATGCACGATCTTAGTGATTTGCAGCACAGTGCATTATCGTCTGACAATGCACTTTCTGTGAACTCCAAGGAACGGGGTAAGTAAATGTGCCCCACAGTGTACACACTGCACCTTGGCCGGGTGCCATAGCTTTCTATTATGGCTGTGATCTGGCCACAATTTGCGCAGCCAGATCACGGCCATAATTACTGACATGTAAATAAGGTGTTTAAAATAGACAATATCCGGATGTATCCAGGCAAAGTACAAAAACAACATAAATTATATCCAGAAAACTTGAAGTCAAATAATAACGTTATAACTTCTGCTTAATTTCATGCAGTTAAGGTCACCAGGAAACAACTAAGAAACATTACTAGTCCAACCCAAGCATCTATCTATCATCTCTCAGCACGAGCTGACACCACAATAGAATCATTCCAGTATTTTCTTCTATACGTTTCACTAGAGAATCTGCATAGAATTTATGTGGAATCTGTAAAGTGTCCTAATAATTTCCAGAGAGGTGACACGCCTGACCTCATAGCATAAAACCAATGTCAGCAAATCTAGACCAGATGCGGTACCTATCATAATACTTTACAGCACTATCTATTTTCTGGACGTCCATTTCCCATTATGATATTTATGAAGAACAATGAGGAACGTTTTACACATTTCAAACTGTTATAAATATTTAAAAAGGAAAATGTCAAGTCAGTAAAAATTTCCTTTCCCCCTCTAGATATTGGGATATAGTAACCTAATGTGATTGGGAAAGTGTAACAGTCTATGTACAGTATTTGGAGAAGGTCATTGGGGAAAGCTGAAACAGATGTGGACGCCGAGGACGTGAAAGATGACCGCTCATTCCATCTCATGTTTTTATAGATTTTGACAAATTCCCAGGGTTCACACATTTTCATTTCCTTGTATAGATGATGTAAGGGATATGCTAATTGTCTAAATGGTTCAGTGATGGAAATATTCTCTGAAATACTAACTATTTGCCATAATGGATTATTAATGATGCAGGAATAGAAGAAGATATACTGTATGTCAGAGTTTGCCATAGAGAACATGCCTGTCTTTTGTAATTTGAAAATATAAGCCAAAAGATGCTGTCAGGCAGGGGCGTAACTTGATGGGGTGCAGAGGGTGCGGCCGCAAACGGTCCTAGGAGGTTTAGTGGGCCTATCAGGTGTCACTTTCCCATATGAGAAGACTATTACTATAAACCATACATTATAGCCGGGGCCTGGCACAGACTTTGCACTGGGGCCCATCAGCTTCTAGTTACGCCACTGTTGTCAGGATATTCCACTTTTACCTTAAAGGGAAAATGTCACTCTCCTGTCATACAGAAAGTGAACATAAGTTGTGAAATGTTCACGTTCCTTTAGATGCAAATGATCTTTTGGGGCTACATGGGTGAGGCCAGACGTGGGTCCTATAGCCCACTTCCCCTCACCTTTGACAGCTTCCTTGTAAGACACTGCACTTCAATACTATTGCCAAGGTTCCCCACTATTCTAAGGTATTACACATAAAAATCAAGCTTTCTCTGTATTCAGGCCACGTTTTCAATTACCATTACTATTCACATGTTACAATCCAAGGAAAAGAAATCTACCATCAAAATTTAATCACTATAAACCAGGGGTAGCCTGCTAAAATCAACTAGAACAATTATGCAATGAGTCAGAAAGGCTCTGGGGGCATTACCAGAGTCCCTCCGGCTTCACCGGCTGTTACACTGTGTATGTCTTCCTCTCCTTTTGTTCATTTTGCACTTCTCTTTCCCTCTGCCTGCCCCAATGAGAGGGGAGACATGTTCTTGTACATTGTAACATCCTGTAAAGCTGCAGCACTAGTAACACCCCCAAGCATAATTTTAAAAGTTGCCTTTTGAAAGAAGGAAGGCCATGGTTACAAATATAAGAAGATTACTACAGCCACAGTGTCTGGATCTAGGAGTAAGTGCCCCTGGTTTATACTGCTTGATTCTGATATCCTTTAAAGAGAACATAAAAATTACCAGTAAATAGAAATAATAATGACTAAATAGGCTGTAAATTATCATAATCCTCAGTAAATTACAATACTGGCACAGTTTTTTTGGAGGAACACAGAGTTATAATAAAAGAATAGTTCTGCTTTGTTTTATGAGAACTAAAAAATTATTATTATGCATAATTATATAATGAACGCACACGGCTTTCTTATATGATCAGATCCGTATGGTGGGAATTTGGGTGATAGGAATGTGATTTGGATAAAATAAAATGGTGAAAATATGTTTTATTTCTTTGTTGTAGCATCAGATATTTATATTTTGGTCTTTTTTTGTTTGTGTTTTTTTTAATTTCTCAGTCCATACCGGGGCTAATTACCTGAAGTATTTGTCTATTTGCCTTCAAAGTCCCACTCTGTGTGCAGAACATTCTCTTTCACAGAATACTTGAAGGAAGGAAAAAAAAAGGTCTTCTTTGAAGTTTGTCTGGTCCTTCATGCCTATTTACATTCCTTTAGTCCTTACACAAACCTTATTGACAGACAGCAGAATAACTCCCAGTTATAACATGTAGATACCTGGGAAAGAACGCTCATTAAAAAGAAAAAAAATCGTTCTTCATTCATCTACTCTCATTTCTTACCAGATTATGACCGACTTAAAAGAAATATTGAGCGGGACTTCTTAAATAAAATAATTGTGAATGGAGACAATTTCATTAAGTTTTCATTCTCTCAGCTTTGTTGACTTGCCGAGACGTCTCATTGTCTCGGTGATTTGTAAATGTTTGATGTACAGTCTTAAGTAATGAATGCACAGTCCTTCACCTGGTGCAAGCAAGATGTTGGCTACTGGATGTAAGATGTGGACTGTCCTGACCCCTGTACAGTTTCACACGGGTCAGTTAAGAGCAAGTTTATCTTTTACCCAAAACTCATAGAGGATTTTGCCACTGATTTTACATGAGGAAAAATTCCCATTCAATTCAATAGAAGGCAACAGAGTCTTTTTTGCCAACAATATTGTCCACTAGCAGAACAAATAAGGGACATAAAAATATAGGACATTTCAGTCATTTTCTGCATCGGTAAGCGCTTTTTAACTGGGAATTTAAGGTCCAGTTCACACCACCGTTTGGGGTGTCCATTGATTATTCCTTTTATTTTTAATGGCAAAATTAATACTAGTTTTTACTTTTGTCTTTATCAATAACGGAGCTGCACTAGTCTGAACACTGCCATATTTCATTCCAGTCTGTCTTAAGAGATTTTCACCATACCTTTTTGGTTTGCATTGATGTCAAGGGGGTGTACAATCATTCTCTGGACTGGGACACATAAGAGGATTGTCGGACCACTTCTTAGTGCTTGCTATAAGTATTCTTTGGAGCTTTCATGCATTTTTTGGACTTCAGTATTATTTGATAATCTGACCCTCACATGTCTTCTGGTCATCTGATTGTCTTGATTCTGTCTGCATTGTCCTCTTAGTTTTGGCCCAATATTTGTCCGAAATGTTTACATTTTTTTGCCGTTTTTTGTCTCTGTTTTTCTTTGGCGCAGGAAGTGGAAGTTGTCACCTGCAGTCTAGGGTAGGATTGGGAAGTAGATAGGGAAAGCTGATTGGGTCTAGCTTTAGGGCTCACTGTCCATGTATGTCCATTCCTATATTATTGTCCATTTCCAAACAGCAGCATTACACTGTTTCAGCCCATGTGTCATCACTGTGTGAGATCTCCTCACACCCCAATGACCACATTAAAAACTGGCAGAGCTGAAAACTTGGGCATGAATAGTACCTGCTCTGAATTTTATTAAGAAGTCGGCTCATACATGGAAACCACTGCCATGTGCATGAGCCTGTAGAAGTGCATATGGTAACATTCTAGGTGTTGAAACACAGCAATAAATGTAAATGTTGGGTTTTTACTGCTCTTCCATTATTCATTTTGAAAAAAAACAACATAAACTGTGACGGGGCATTTCACGGGTCCTCGATTCAATAGTCAGACGATCCAGATGCAGCTCAGTTTCTTTATTTGTAATCCATATATACAAGGAAAGCATGGGAGATGGCCTCAGCTCCCAGCCCAGAAAGTCCCAAGACTCGTCTCTTAGCCTCTTCTCATTCTCCCCCTGGCCTCAGGTCATAAAGAGAAGCCTAGAATGGAAACCATCCAATCATCGATGAAAGGGGTTACTGTAAGGAGGAAAAGTTTCTGATGTATTCTTGGCTTACTACTATGGTACAACATTTCTGTGACATTTTGGCTAATAGGAGAGAAGAGCAGTCACCTTACCATGCAGGGAATCATAGACTCAGCATCTATTTTCATTGACCGTATACCATGTTTCCCTTATACCAGTGTCATATTAACCTTTGCTTCTAAAGATGCACTGGGTCTTATTTTCAGGGGATGTCTAATTTTTCCATGAACAATTTACATTTATTGTTGAAAAAATAAATCAACATTGATCTATTTACTGTGGTCATGTCATCACATACATCAATATAACCACCTGAATTCCATCAAGAATTTCTTGTGGCTCTATTTCTATGTAAGGCAGTACGGTGGCTCAGTGGTTAGGCTACAACCTTGCAGCACTGGCCTCCTGGGTTCTAGTCCCATCCAGGTCACCATATGCAAAGAGTTGATATGTTCTCTCAGTGTTTGCAGGGTTTCCTCCGGTTTCCTCCAAAACATACTGGTAGGTTGATTAGACTGTGAGCCCCATTGGGGACAGGGAGTGATCTGACTAGCTCTGTGCAGCACTGCGTAATCTGTGTGCGCTATATAAATTAATAATAATAATAATTATTATTATGTAAAACAATATATGGTTAATTTAATGATTCTGTAAATTAATGAACAAAAAGCTACTTTTTTAAATAATGGTCATCATATCAACAACTTATTTATAACTCTCCAAACTTAAAATTTCATACTAAATTTCTATTAGAATCATTGGCCCCAATTCATGTTTAGCACTTTCCTTCAACAACCCCTTCTTGTCCAGGTAGGTGCTAGTAGCATCTGCTGCGTAACAGTCTGTGATTCTTCATGAATTCTTCCCCATGTCACAACCACAGAATCTAAATGATCTTCTAATACTAATGTATGGCGTGGGGGGAGCTGTAGCAATGGCTGCCGCTAGGTCTTAGTTTCATAGCAGGCCTTATATTTCTAAGCTTAAACAAAATTGGACTAGGTCTTATTTTCAGGGGATGTCTTATTTTAGGGGAAACAGGGTACTTGATTGCAATCTACTATAAAATGTTTGGGAATATAAAGGGAACATTTTTATTTCCTGTTCCAAGCTAAATAGGTTTGGCTGTGTAAAAGCCCTTAAACTACAAATGCAAAGGACACCAATGCAAAATCTGTAAATCCTACTAGCATCATTTTAGGCAATTGTCTTGTGAGCCAAAGGCCCTTTGTGGCTTCAGAGCCAATTCGTAACAGCAAGTTAATATTTATTCTTCAAGGAAATCTACCATCGAAATCCAGCATAATAAACTTAATAAATCTTCTTATATTTGTTATCCATGTCCTCCTTGGTTATCCTTCTTTCTAAAAACTACAATGCCCCTGAAGGGCTCTAGGGGTGTTACCAGAGCCCATCCGTGCTGTAGACTCAGAGGTTGTTACACTGTCTCCCCCTCACCCCTCTCCCTTGGGACTTCTCCCCTCCTTCTGCCTATTGCACAGAGGGGCTCTGGTAACGCCCCACCGCAGCCCTTATGTTTATTAGTATAATTTTAAAAGTTGATTTTAGAAGGAAGAAGGCCATGGATAAAATTATAAGAATATAACCACAGTCTTGGTGCCTGGATCATGCTTGATTTTGATGGTAGGTTTTATTTAAGCAAAATAATCTTATCCCCTACCACATCCATGTTCTGTAGATAAAGAGTTAACCACTTTACTTGATTCCTCTGTTGTTTTTACACTAGTGATATATTACCCATATGATGTTGTACAGGTAATACATTGAGACATGATATACATCTCCCTGCCTCATGAATTCCATGGCTCTCATATATTTCAATCTCTTATTAATAGCTACTGTGAAATCATAAAATCATGTCAAGTGATCAGCCTTACAATCCCTGATGTCCTTTAAATCCCTCCTAATCTATGTGCCTATAGGCACTGCATGATGTCACATTTTACTGCCCCCATATGGGATGCATAACATATACATCAATCTCCATACATCTGAACATAGAAAACCCACATTCTCAGACATTTCATATGCCACAAAGTAAAGGATTCAGAAACGAAAAAAAATCCTCTAAGTAGTTAAACGTGCACGGAAAAATCCATAACATTCCAGTGGGTTACCTCAGATGGCTGTGAAAGTAAGCGCCGAGGCCTGTGTCAAGAAGATTTTTTTCCTTTTGGTTGTGTAAGTAACATCTGATGATCTCTGGCTACCTGCTGCTGCATGACCTACAATGTCTAGTCAGATATGTTCCATATAAAAAATACAGTGATCTTAAAGGGAAATTAGAGTTAGTAGTGGGAGAACTAGAATGTACTGCTATCCTTTTTTTTAAGCTAAAGTGGTAACAAAGAAGGTCTATTTTTTGGAGGTGCATGTGCACAATGGGGGTCATTTACTAAGGGCCCGATTTGCGTTTTCCCGGGCCCGATTCACGTGTTAACCGAATATTTCCGATTTGCGCTGATTTCCCCTGAATTGCCCCGGGATTTTGGCGCACGCGATCGGATTGTGGGGCATCGTAGCTGGCATGCACGCGACGGAAATCGGGGGGCGTGGCCGAACGAAAACCTGACAGATTAAAAAAAAACAAATCTGTCGCGGAGCTTGCACTTACCTTCACTCAGCCCGGCTCGGTGAACTCCAGCACATTCCGATGCTTTTCAGCGCAGCAACGCCACCTGGTGGACGGCAGAGGAACTACCTTAATGAATCCCAGCCGGACCCGAAACCAACGCAGAGAACGCGCCGCTGGATCGCGAATGGACCGGGTAAGTAAATCTGCCCCAATGTGTACAGTCCATTCATCTTCATAGAGAGTGTGTAATGCTTTTTTCCCCCTCCTGAGGCACTGTAGGCAAAGTGATCACAAATGTTTGTGGATATTATGTATATTGTACTCTGTCTATAATGTTTGATCTTGCCCTTCTTCTAGTATAATTCTCTCCTTGAAAGGGAAATATACATCCCCCATTACAGGGGGTGTATGCAGTAACTATGGGTAGCGATTGACCACATTTATTTGTGGTAATTATTGCTCCGTAATGTGCAATGTTGTCTAGAACCAGGTTTGCTCTTTGGATGACCAGGTATCTAGTTCACACCATTCTGTGGGGTTGATATCCTTGGAGAAGCTACTCATGATGTATTCATGATATATTTGTCTTTACTCCTTTTATCGAGGGACTTTGGCTGCCCGGCCATGCGTCTCTTTATAAATACCCTAGTATTTATGTGCCTTAGTTCTAATGGCAGCCGCTGCCTGATGTATATACTGTTCATGCGCAACTGTTAGTTCCGGTCATGCGCAGAGTGATGATAAAGGATGAGATTGCCGACATGTACTTTTCCATGTGGATTTGAGACGCCAGATACCGTGATTAAATTAATATACCAGCTGTACTTGCACATTGTCACATGACCTTATTGTTTATCACTCATTAACTATGGTATTATAGATTTTAATTCATTCTATGCACTTGCACTTTATTGTTATACCTCATGTTTACATTACTAGACTTACTGTTTAATGAGATTATAACATTTTAGAGGTATTATCTTTGTCACTATGTATGTATAGCCATTCCCATTTTGGGTATATATATATGTGTTTGTTACTGAATGCACATTGCTTGAGAAAGGTGCACACTGCACCAAAACGTCGCCTGTTTTGGAATAAACTTCACCCTCTTTTATATATATATATATATATATATATATATATATATTTAACAAAGTTATTAACTATTCACAAATACCCATAGTGCTCTATCATACATTTATAGGAAAGTTACAAGTTGTAGTCGCCTGCTATGCCTCTCACACATCCAGGAAAGACAAGGTCTGCTCACATTGAAAGTATAACAATGCACTTATTTTTAGATAAACTAAATGATTTTGAATGCCAAAAAAAATCAGGACAAAGGCAATGTTCCGGCTTGAGAACCAATCGTAGTCAGCAGTATCTTAACGCATTTACATTGAATATATTCCAGATGTGGAATTTCGGGCCTACCTTTTGTGTGTTTTCTTGAATTTTACTGAGAAAACAGTATGTGTTGGTTAACTTATCATCCTCCAGTTCTCCTTTGTAATTATCTTCTGTACAACTCATTACACTGTGACTTATTCTGTCTTCTTAAGTACATGGCATTTGTACAGTGGTGTAGTGTTACTATTGTAATGTTATTAGTTCAACCATGTTTGTTATCTAATACTAGTCTTCCTGTGCCGTGAAATGGCCCTGAATATGTTTCTATTTCTGCACAGCTTATAGTTAAATCCATGATTTTATAATGTTTTTCTCCACTTAAGCCATAACTAAAGGGAGACCATAATATATAGTATATACTGTATGATGTTGTCATAGACAGGGAATCCCTACTGTAGTAGCAGTGAGGCTGTGAAACTTTTTTGCCACCACATCTTATATCCACACCAATATTTGAGAGCCATTAATTGATGAATTTAGAAATTAGAATTTAGGCCCAAAAGCCACCACCAACCTGTTATACAGAACTATGACAAGATCATATTGATGTCCCTCCATAGTCTGGAAAAAAAGGGCTATGGATGCTGTATTCCAATAGCCTGTAAGGGTCACTTGGGTGGGAAAAGGTGACATTGTGACCTCTCCTGGCTTTGTGGATGTCCTATGTGCTAGATACATCATCACAAGTCAACTGTAGGATGCCAGGATGACTCTTGAAGGTCACTTATGATGATGTACTAGTCCTGTAGAACATTATTCCACCCAGGAAGGATCAACCTACAATGACTCTAATGCACCCATGTGATACGTCATTTGTATACAGGTCATTTGTACTTACCCAGAATGTAGATGGACTTTATTGTGGTCTTGATCTTCTCAGTATCCAGGTAAACAGGTTGGTTGTCATTTTTTCAGGGGTTGCGACCACATGTGTTATACAATGGGGCAGATTTATCAAGCTGTTTAAAAGTCAGAATGTTCTTAGTTGCCCATGGCGACCAATCACAGCTCCCCTTTAAAATATGAGCACTGGTAAAATGAAAGCTGAGCGGTAATTGTTTGCCATGGGCAAATAAGAACATTCTGACTTTTAGACATCCGGATAAATCTGCCTCAATATGCTGTGGGTACGTTCTGAGCTATAGGTCTCTTGGTATATGACGCTTTATTAATTCTTAATCACAGTATAACATTAGCACTTACACTTTATATTTTGTTCCGTGTATGTATTGTATTTATAGCCTTTATACCATAGCAATAAAAGTTTCTTGTGGTATGTTGTGTATATATATGAAATGTAATTGTGATATTGTGAAGTTATTTTCAGTTATATGGTCGCATATGAAATATATATCCTCCCTGGATATGTGTCACAGGAGCACCTGTGTGCCTCCGTTTGCGCCTCTGCCTCACTTACCTCTCCGGGTTTCAGCGGCGTCTCCCGTGGCTTAGCGTACGTGTCCCAGCCTCCTTGGGCGCACGTGCACCGGCTCTGTAAAATTTAAAGGGACAGTGCGCCGCTAATTGGCACTGGCCGGCTGCCAATTCTGTTATATATCCAGCCCCTTCCTGTGTCCCCTGCTGGATGTTTGTGCCTCATAGCATTAGAGAAAGCTTTGTCTCATGCCCTGTGCTTGAGATATGGCCAACATGGACAAAGTCGCACCTGTGGAAGTTTGCAGTGGGCTCTGATGAAAACCGCAGACTTAGACTGCGCTCCCAGGTGTCGGCTTATGTCATTGTCCACTTTGGTACAGTGGGTGCACTTCCTGGTGCTTGACAATATGTCACAAATTATATGTGTTTTCTATTTATGTGTTTTAATTAACTGAATAAAAAATATATTTTTATCAAATCTGCTATGTTCATTGCCCGACAATTTTTTTTTAGATTGGTTGATACCATAGAAATAATGTATAGGCAGAATAAATGTATCATAGGGAAAAGAACCAAGGCACAAGATCAAGCATTGTGACGTTCACATGAGTAGGAGTGGAAACAGACATTGGGGCAAATTTACTTACCCGGCCCATTCGCGATCCAGCGGCGCGTTCTCTGCTCTGGATTCGGGTCCGGCCGGGATTTAAGAAGGTAGTTCCTCCGCCGTCCACCAGGTGGCGCTGCTGCGCTGAAAATCATCTCCACGCGCCGGAATGCACCACCTCGGACCAGGTGAAGGTAAGCGGTCTCCAAGCGACACTTTTTCGGTTTTTAAATGCGGCGGTTTTTCCGAATACGTCGGGTTTTCGTTCGGCCACGCCCCCCGATTTCCGTCGCGCGCATGCCGGCGCCGATGCGCCACAATCCGATCGCGTGCGCCAAAATCCCCGGGCAATTCAGGTACAATCGGCGCAAATCGGAAATATTCGGGTAACACGTCGGGAAAACGCGAATCGGGCCCTTAGTAAATGACCCCCATTGTCTGTAAAGTAACTGCTGGAGGAAGAATGTTAAAAAGCACAAAAAGTTCACCAAAACTTTGAGATGTTAAAGCAGACAAGAGTTGAAGTATTTCAGGAGGAACTATTTGTTCAGGTTCTTTTGATCTGTTATGTCCAGATGCTCTACTATAAATCAGGTTTTCTCAAGTTCAGTTCTCAAGGGCAGTATATCGGTCCTGACTTTAAAGTCAACACATTCTGCAGACAGATTTCGTAAACTTTTCTTGTACCTGAAAGAAGAAATTAATGACTGTATATGACCTTTATAGGAACGCAGGAAATGTCGTTTGCTAGTTGTAGGTGAGAATTAAGTGTGTGGAGCATGATGTCAGTAAATATACTCTCAAGATGCATGGGGTGACATGAAATTATCCACAGTTAGCTCGTATTCAAGCTTAAACAAATCTCTTCTATTGTGGTGTAAGTGAAATCAAGGTATTTTTCAGTGATCAGAAACATGTGCACATGACTGAATATGGTTGCCGAAATTGTGGCTAGATCAAGGCTGTTATTGACTTCTGTGGGGCATGGTGAGCGCACTTTGTCTCATCACACTGTGACTAGGTGATGGACCTCAGCTCCTATCTCCAACCAGCCAAAACGGGCCAACAACAATTCCCTTGTTTGTGGTCTGTTTCAACACATCTGGCACATGATGTCAATCACATGGGAGGAGGTGTTCCGAGGCAGGGAGAGCTTGACTTCAGTGTTAAATTCTACACCTCCATGACTTTATACAACCAGTTATCACACCTGACTTCAAAGTTGATTTTCTAGATGATGCCACCAAGCTGGGCCATGAAAACATGACTAGGAAGCTGTTCAGCTGGTTCACAATATACTGGTACTAGTTTATTAGGCCAATTTCTGATGACAGGTTCTCTTTAAAGTAAAAACAGGAAATTTAAAAAAATAACAGATTACTTACCTAGTAAATCCCATGTAACTACTGCCATTGCATCCTGGTGGTCGCCCAGCAATTATGTTCCATACATGCACATAACCACTGCACCCAATCTCTAACTTCACTGCCATTGGCCACAATTACATGGATGTACATGAGGTCAACACCACAGGGCAAATAAAGAAAGACTGGCAGAAACTACCAGGGCAACAACGCTGATAAGTGGGGGCCTAATACATTTTTTAAATATTTTTTGACATTTAAAGAGCAGCAGGTAGCAGTCCTGGAGAACTGTGTTATCATTCCTTTGTGTATGATGTTAGTAGCAGCAGGACTGTGAAATATGGAGATTTCTCACACGAGTGAACCACCAACCAAAATCCTGGAAAATAAAAGCATTTTTCACAGTACTGCTGCTACTGTATGAGTACAGAAATCACCAGAGCAAATATACTGTCTGCAGCTTTATATTTACAATTGCTTACAGGTTCCCTTTAAAAATGGCTAGAAATGTCAATCTTGAGCATTTACATAAAGCAGAAGGTATATGTCTTGGTTTTAAAAATGTGAATAATAAATCTGAATGAAATGAGAATGTAAGTTTCAGAAGTTTTGGGACTCAATGGGTTTTCTCTACCCTGGTCCACACTAGTGTATCCTAATTGAACACTACTAATGTGATACTGGACATTTGCTATCCTAGAGGCAAAGGGGATAGTAGATATACCAGGATTGTCCCAAATTTCAGTCGACAATCCCAGCTATTTGGTTTGTCCTAGCCCTAAAAGAATAATGGTTTGTGGGTCCTCCCATAGGTGGCGCTACAGTGCCCATTCTACAAATAAAATTTAGGTGGAGAAACTCACAATATAAAGATGCTGGGAAAGACTGTAATAAAAACACACTTGTGAGGTTGATATATTTACGTTTCGTGAAACTAAGTGTTTTTGGTCTCATGTTCAGTTCTTTGAAAGAACTCTTGATGAATCTTTTTTGTGACCCTTTAGCAATAATCCCATCATCAAGCGTGTTCTGGACAGACTGTACATGATAAGCATTAGTCTATCAAAACTGTGCGCATCTTATTGTAGGTTTGTAGGTCTTTCAGCAAATAAATGACATTGTTCTTGGAATGAAAAGCTATAAATTTTACAATTTACTTTCTGTTTCAATCCTAACAGTTTTCTAAATCTCTGCTTGTTGTCATTCAACCGGAAGATTCATTGTTTACTTTTTGTGGATAGAAATAAGTCCCTGGTCATGTGATGTCACACAGGTGCACGGCTCATTATACCGCAGAGAATGATCAGAGCTGTGTGATATAACGAGCCGTGCACCTGTGTGACATCACATGACCACTGACTGATTTATATCCACAGGAAGTAAATAACGAAGGTTTCTGTTGAATGACAACAAGCAAAGATCTAGAAAACCGTGAGAAATTGATACAGAAAGTATATTGGAAAATTGTATGACTTTCCACTATACAAACAATAGGCTAGTTTACAGTTTGCCTTTCGCATGTGCAGGGTGTGGCAGATTACTAAATCGGAAAAAATACACGTCACTCGATGTTTTGGAGCAAAAGTAGGTTACTACACCATATAAATAGAGAAAAGATAACTTGGCACTCCTTATAGGTCAAAAATTTAGGAGAATTTATTTAATCCAAATCTGGATTAAATAAATTCTCCTCAGTTTTTGACCTATAAGGAGTACCAAGTTATCTTTTCTCTGGCAGATTACTGAATACTGGGGCACGGTCCTTAATTATCTGACGCACCTTGCACTGTTAATGAAGTGCGGAACATCTTTCTTTAGGTTTCACAGCGTGCAACACAATTGATGAGCCCCTGTATTAAACTTGTCACAAACTCCGAGTGAGCACGAACACTCCCATTTAGATGCACAATTTTTCTGTCTTGTCAAACACAATGGGGCACATTTACTTACCTGTCCGGAGGAGTTCCCCCATAGTGCATTATCCGACGATAATGCACTCTGCCGCGATTCACTAAGATTGTGCGCCAGATATCCTGCATGTGTCGTTTCCCCGCTCAGGTCCGCCAGAGTTCACCTTCTTCTTCCTGGTGCATGTAAGTGCATTTTCTTGCAACACAATTTTGAAGTTAAATCCCGCGCTCAGTCCGAATCAGTCGGATCGTCCGAGAGCCCACCCCCTGATTTCTGTCGCATGAAAGCCAGCTGCGCCAAATTCCGATCATGTGCGCCACAATGCCCTGTTAAATACCAGTCACAGCCGTGCAATCCCCGAAAACATCGGAAAAATCCTACAAAAGTGAGAACCGCGGATCCTAAGTAAATAAGCCACGATGTAAAACTAGCGCAGACACTTTTTAAATAAATGTGCATTCTTGAAAGGCATTCTTATCAGAAACTGGTGCAGCCAGAATAATTGATTTGGGCCGATATCAATTATTTGACAGTGGACAACCCTTTTTTAGATTTTAGGACCAGAAAAAAACTGAATTGCTGAAATAAATAAATACAAATTTGGGACAATCCAGGTAAATGTGGGACTGCTGCCAATTTTGCAGGATGCTTGCCCCTTTGTCAGCATTAATATTCTATTCAACTGTAGAAATATCACTTCCAGGGGAGAATATTGCTAAATATGATGGCAGCTAACAAGGGGGCTGTGTGGCTCTTACTAGAGGGGATGCATTAGTGCATTAGTCCTTCTTTTCAGGTACCATATTGTGTATTGTATAATGTACTGACCTATGACCGAGGCCTTAAGAGACATGAAAGGTGATCCTGTAACGTGACTGACCGACTCTCCTCTGTATCTGTGTAGAGCAGATGGCTCCACATGGCCAGGTGGAGCAGAACATATGCACTGATGTTCTCAGATAAGACTGGGATAAGCTTCGGTGAAATTGACTTCATTATTAAATTATAGGATAATGAATTTAATGGAAGGTTACAAGAATAAAATCCATGACGCCAGTGTTCTGTGTACGTTGACGTCTCAGGGACTATAAGGGGTTACGGTGAACGCAGTCACGTGACGTCCTATGAATTCAGCATGCGGAACTGACAGAAAGATTGAATCAAAGCTCTCAAAAACCTCTTAGAAAGAGGCAAAGCACTCACCCCAGGAAGCACCGTGTACAAAAGAAGTAAGTCGCTAAGCAAAGCCCTCCAATTATGAGGAATAAAAGAATGTAAGGCAAAGAGTTACTTTTTCAAGCAGTCGCTGTGTGGTTGTTGTTTTTAGCAAAAAAAAGGCTTTTTTTCAGTGGAAGTGGTTTTACAATGAAGTCCAGGCAGAGCCCCAGGTATTCCATATGATTAGCAGTAAAACTCTACAATAGGAATACTTGGCCTGAAATGTCTTCAGCATTTCATTAGGGAGGAGATTTATTGTGTAGATCTCGGCTGAAATCTTCAAAAATACCTCTTTGATTAAATCACCAGAAAAATAAGTTTCTGATCAGGGAAATGTATGTATTATGTATACACACCTGCATTTATGTATGTATAACATGTCCTGACATTCACAGTATTTGATGCCAACATATTTGGCAACGCTATATCCAGAATTTATAACCTGCCATTAATGGGGCATACAATATATAAAACATATGTACTGTAAGAAGTTGTCCAAATATCTACATCTACATTATAACAAAGTAATAAAGTTATTAGAAAAGTTTAAAGTAAAAAAAAAAAAAGAAGTCCCGTCTCTAGCCTAGTCATGTGACCCCATACCTGGCTATGGTAGTCGGCACCACATCCCAGGCACTGATTGCCAGTCATATGTCTGGTTTGGGGTCATTACATCGGGGATGCAAACCAAGAGTGGGTGGAGTCAAATCATTTAAGCAGAAATATAAAAAATAATTGGTGCAAACAAAAAGTAGGTCCCTATCAAGACGGTTGATATTAAGGGGGCTGCCTTTCAAGGTAGTACAAAAAGGAACTGTTTTCCATGACCCATCCTGGAAAACATAATTTGCAATTTCTCAGAGTGGGGCATCTGTGGCTATAAGTCTTCATACGCCTATAAGGCAGCCTTAATTGGCAAAGTTTCTGTACTTTTCTGAACTTTTACTTTCTGACCCTAATCAAGCCTCTCCCCCATTCTAATTCTACAATGTACTGAAGAGAGGCAACCACGTCGAAACAGTGCTTGACCCATCATGAAAAACAGAATTTGAATATTTACTGAACCTAGAGGGATTTTATCTAAGGCCCTTGTATAGACCCCGGTTCTCTGCAGATAACCAAAGGCAAATGGAAATATAGCCCTTACCGCATTATACAAGATGGTGGCCATGCACACCTTTTAGCCAAAAAAAATGTCTTGACTTTTTCATCCATGTTTTTTAAGAACCCGCAATGAAGTCTCCTAAAGGAACCTCACATTGCACAATTTGTTATTTTTACATACAGTGGGTACAGAAAGTATTTGTATTTGACCCTTTTAGATTTATCACTATAATTTTTTTGCTCATCAATGTACCCACCTTGACAGGTAAAAAACAGAAATCTAGATATTTTTGCTAATTTATTAAACAAAAAAAAAACATTGTCATAAGTATTCAGACACTCATATGTAACTCACATGGTGGCCATTTCTGCTGCTTCATGAGATGGTTCTACTCCTTCATTGGAGTTCAGCTGTGTTTAATTAAACTTATTGGACTTGATTAGGAAAGGCACACACCTCTATATATAAGACCTCACAGTGCATGTCAGAGAACATGAAAATCATGAGGGCAGAGGAACTGTCTAAGGAGCTAAGAGACAGAATTGTTGCAAGGCACAGATCTGGCCAAGGTTACAACAGAATTTCTGCAGAACTCAAGGTTCCTAAGAGCACAGTGGACTCCATTATCCTTAAATGGAAGGTATTTTGTATGACCACAGCTCTTCCTCAAACCTAGCTGTCCAGCCAAGCTAAGCAATCATGTGAAAAACACCTTGGTGATAGAGGTAAAGAAGAACCCCAAGATCACTGTGGCTGAGCTCAAGAGTTGCAGTAGGGAGATAAGAGAAAGTTCCACAAAGTCAACTATCACTGCAGGACTCCCAGACTAAGAGAAATAAAATGTTCTCTTAACAAGGGCCCTTTCAATACCATGACTAAAATATACAACTACTTCACATTAACTTTGCAGGTGCCTACATATTTTTATAGGAACACTACACCTATAAAGATGAAGATGAGAAAACCTACTTTGCATGGTTTCCACAGTCAGAGGACATCCAAAATCACTACCCCCTTCAAATAAATGAGGGGGGAACTTGCCCAAAGGTCACATCAACCTATTCTACTACAATGGATGTGCTTTGGAGGATTTTTACTAATGGGCCCCTTCTCCTCCTATGTTAAGCTTTGCTGGGTGGTTTACATTAGTCATGGGGATGAAAGAGGCCACAGTATAGAATCCTGTTACTACAGAGTAGCATGCGGTATCCGCTGAGCATTCAGCATGTTCAATTATAGTAAGTCATTGTCATTTTCTGCACATTGGTTTCATTATTTGAATACTTTACAGCTGTAATAGACATTAGATAAGTACTGAGAGGTAAACTTGTACTTCATCCTCAGTTCTAATGTAATGTAGTTCAGATATACTATTAGTGCCAATGCTGGCAGCTTGTCAAGACCTTGCCTGCAGTATGAGCTATCCTGTATCTGCAGTGAGGACTGCATTGCCTGATTCCTGAGGATAAGGCTAGCACTGTCTATGAAGACTGTCGGAGCTGAATATTAACACCTTATACTGCTGCTGTAACCGAGAGGTCCCCAATAAATACCCGGGCAGAGACTGATGCAGCTTTTTGGTGCTTTACATAAAATGGACAGACCATTCAGGAACCCTTTGCGGAGATCACTGAGTGACCATATTAGAAACTCTACTGCCAAGGCTCTGGATGTTATCTGGAAAAATGCGAGAGAGAAGCGTCTGGCAGGTGAGGACATTTAAAACCAGTTTAAGGACTAGGAATTAGCTAATTGCTTAAGTGTCTGCAGAATGGGTAATCCTTATTCCCATCTCAGGGCACCTTATATGATGCAGGTGGAGTGAAGGGTTAATGTATGTAAGTACTCTTATCTTGGTCATATTTTGAAGAGATTTAGAAAAGCTTACTGTACCCTGCTGAGGAGAAGACTGCCGTGATTTACAGCTCGCAATAAACCTGTTCTGTTTTATTGCCAAGGAGTGTGTCAGTTGGCATATGTGAGCTATGTAGTGAGAAATTGATGGCATTTCCTCTGGCAGCTACGCTAGCGCTTTCCATCCCAGGGCAGTGTTGACTTTTGCCAGAGCCAGTCTTTTAATAGTTTATTAAAATCTATGACCTCAACATCTGCAGAATGTGGGACGATGAGGAAAAAAAAAGAAACGAGAAAACGACAGAGGAGTGAAATATCACACATTGATTTGATTAGAAATTCTCCTGTGCCAAAGTGTCTGTCTTTATTCAGACAGGTTCTCTTATGATGAAATGTGGATGTAGGATATACATTTAGTGCTAAAATTCTTGAGTTTTTTTCCCCAGATTATAGATTATGGCAATTTTAATTCTGATGTTCTCTTTTCTATTGTCTTGTCTATTGTCTAAGGTACAACCGGCTAGGGGAGCCCATATCCTGCGGCATGGTTATCACATTGCCAGGTTGCACCTGTTATACTTTCTATTTTAAATAGAGGTGCAACTAAAGCCATAACTTGAAGTTGTTTGACCCCAATGTAAATTTTGTACCAGACTCCCCCACTAGTCTCCCCATAATGGGAAAAAGACATGGGCCCAGGTGTGACCCTCTGTACCCCATTAAGCTACGACCTTGTATGGAACTAGTGGTACTGTACATGTACATCTTTGACTTTGTTTGTAACAATTTGTTCTTGTATATTTAGTTTAGTATTGTTGCCATCAAATATGACAGGTTAAGTATCACAATCTCAGTTGCCCTCTATTGGTAAAGCTGGTCAATATCATGAGAACAACATTGAATCTGCTGATTTTGGTGGGAACGGCCAACCACTTGATTCAGGGGATGTCACAAGATAAGCAGCTGCCACAGGTGTTTCGGGGTAGCTTAATGGGATTTTTTTCAGGATTAAGTATATACAGTATAAAAAATATATACTTATTGGGGTTGTCCAAACTTTTATGTTTTTTTAACAGAGGCCCTGGGTGGTGTAAAAACAAGAAAGAGGCTATACTTGCCTTTCTCTGTAGCTCTGGCCAGCCCCTTGCCTCCCATCACCACTGATGTTTATATGTATTTCATTTACTTCACAACCATACTGTGCTCCCCCTATGGCCTCTGCTTGTGGCCTATGTAAGCCTTGCACAGGCTGGGGCCAGGACTTGAAGTGGGTGCTTACCATGGTTGTAATGTCACCCATGTGCCTTCCAATATATACAGAGACTGGTGGTGACAGGAGGCAATGGGAAGGACTGGAGCACCGGAAAAAGAATTTCTGGTGTGCTAGGACCTTCAAAATGGCTATAATTACATGATCAGTGAGAGACATCACATTTTTCTTGTTTACCTATTTAGAGATTATACGTGCAGCCTTTCATCAGGTTTATATGCAAATTTAAAGTGGACCTGTCACCAGGAATGTAATTTGTAGCTGGTGACTAAAAACTAAAAATTACTTTGTCATTGGCAAGAGAGTAGAAGGACATATTGGCAAAGTACCATGATACTTTTTCTTCGTCAGTATTGATGATGGATGGAGATGAACCAGGTCCTGCTTTCATTATGGAACACAAATGGAATCCCAAAATGAGAGCAATATTCTGCTGTAACAAAAAACCCCCATAATTTTAAATAATATCTATTTCCCAGGTTGAACCTTCACTGGCAACAACAACTGCTGGTGACTTATCTTATCTTAGAACAAAATAATTGAGCATCGAAGAATTGGCTTGGTTGATCATTTTTCCTACTAATGTCAATAGGGCTGAAAGTTTTTCCACTAATAAACTGTTTACTCTTATTTATATTACTGGGGGTCGTATCACATTGCTGGGGGTTCAATTTCTAGAATTCTTGAAAGTCAGGTGTTTAAAGGTGCCACAAATGCCACTTTTTGACTAATGGACATGATGCCACCAGAGAAGAAGGCACAGCACTTGCACAAGTCTTCAAACTTCTTCAAACTTCTAATTAGATTTGGACCCCCACTGTTATCGTATTGATGACCTATGCTGAAGATTCAGTTTTCCGAAAAGCCTCTTTAATGATTGTTCCTTATGGGGTACACAAACAACTTTTAACTGGGCTCCAGGAAAGGAAATATTAAAAGAAAACTTCATGAACATCATGTGACTAAATGCATTTTCTAAGCTAGGTCATCACAAGGTCCTACCAGAAGTCACTGGAGGATCTGAGACTGAATGGTGTATAACAGTTATAGACTATATATTATTTATTATTTCACTGTATCACAACTATGGCATAAAAAAATCTAAAACATGTTTCTTTGTCATATTATACAACGTTTTGCCCTGGTGTAAACTATATCTCAAATCTTTGAGATTTTTGGATATACTCCTAAATTTGGCTCAAAAACATCAAAGAATAAGTGTTTGATTTGTATTCTGGTTTTAACATTTAATACAAATTCATTGTCTGGATTTTCTAACCAAAGCGTCTTGCACATTGTACAGAACTGCCCAATTTCATTCATTTATAAAAACTGGCTTTTAGCATATGACTTGTAGGCCATATTTTAACTCTGTATTAGTATTGTACTATATACATGGTGTCAGTTATTCCAGACATATTTCATTAAGATAACCTTTGTCCGCTCTGGCTTTGGTAAAGGCACTTATTATGGAAACTCTATAAATCACTGGTCCCAATGTTATCAACTTTGGTTGATGTTGATGGGTGATATTCCAAAAAACTACAGATAAGAAGATAAAATAAGATGGTAAGATTTACAATATAATATCCATTAGACTGACCTGCTAGTAAAACTCTATTGGATGGGCTGTCTTGTTCACTTGTCCATACACTAGGAAATATGTGTAGGAGTATAGGGCTGGAGTGTAGGCTCTGCTATTGTGTTACAACTGTTTGCCTACACTCAGAGGAATTCCTGGCTGTCAGCGTCCCGCTAATAAAAGGCAATGGCTAATAACGTTGGATCCTGCACCATTACAATGCACATAATGAGGATTAAAGGGAATCTCTTTGTTTTCTTAATGCATTCTTTAATACACTGAAATACTAGACTAAACGCACTATGGTTTATAATAGTTATATAAGAATAATCTCTCCCAGGGTTAGGCTACAATCGGGAAGTAAGAGCTCTCCTTAAAGTGTCTCTGAGGCTTGTGGAGACTTACAGTCACTGGTGGATCCTGGGAAATAAATAAATATGTTTGCCAGGATGGAATAAGTAAAATAATGCATCTTTTAGCTGCCTTGAAAGGCAGCCCCTATTAAGAATGGCTTTCAAGAAGCCTAATGGCATGATGCAGAATTAAAGCCAAACCAGTATATCTATTCAGAAATGGGCCAACAATTTCAGTCAGTTGTCTGCTAAGGTACAAGGATTTGTGGCTGGTATTTTTTTAAGAATCATTGCTATTTGTGGTCTCAGTTAAATATCCAAAATAATGTAGATTTAGATTATTTAAGATTCAATTTGGTGAAGATTTGCAGATTTTTTTAAAAAGATTTGGATCTGATTCAGGTCTAGTGTTTAAGAGATCTAGATGGGTGTATATAACAATTTTCATGGAAATTTGTGCAACATTGTTTTATCCAAAGTGAATCAGAAAAAAATCGTATTCAATTCGATATTGGTCAATCAGCAGATTCATACTGAATCTATGAATCCATGAATAGTGCAGGTACAATCCCATCGATCCTACAGACTTGGGTGGGTTTGCCTATGATGCATCTATCGCAACATCGTGGGGCTTGGAAATAAGTACTAAATCAAATGCCAAATCTAACTCTGCCAAGAAATGGTGAATAACCTTGAAACACAAAAACATAAGGTTCCTCAGGGACCAAATTTCTGTGATTTGAACAGCAACTAATCCAAAGCAATGTATAGGAGCAAAGTAACACTTTTCGAATGCTCATAACTCATTTTAACTATTGACCCACAGCTCTTGTAAATTGTATACAGTGCCGTAGAAATCTTCTGTAACACAGCTATTACCTGTAATCAATTCTTAACGCTACAAAAAGCCAGGCTGTAGCCATGGCCTTATGCTTTGAGTATCATTTTGGTGGATACTTTTACGTAATGCTTCATCTCCTCTGTGGTGATGGTGGAGACTTGTTTAGTAGTACAGCTGGTCAATATCCAACACTGAAACACCTTGTGATTGGCTTATCCTTGGGTCCAGAGCAGACAATGCCGTCAATAGCTGTCAATAAAAGTCACTCTACTCAAAGCCAAGAAAAAACAATAAACTCCTATAGACATAAATTAATGTACTCAAATTCGCCAATATCAGTAACATCTGGATTGCTGTGAGAAAGATTAATATAAGATCTATTTTTAAAGCAACACATTGTCCCGAGCTACGTTATTGCCTCCTCATATACAGTGAATATATATCTAGGGAGAGCAAATTGTTTTGAAGTTCCCATGTAAGCGCCAGCAGATGTGAGCGATTAGAAGCGCATACTGCACCTTCAGCACTATGTCTTTTGGCTCGCTAGAGTGTTAGCATAAACAGATACAACATCTTGTTCATGTTTGACTGGCTGTGTAATATCTCGTACTGCACACGAGCAATACACTTATCTCCCACAGGCTTTTATTCCTTCTCCCACCGAACTATGCACTTCCAAAGTGGGCTCTTAGGCTTGCTCTCCCCCGTGCTTTTGGGTCAAATTTTTGGAATGTTGTACTTTTTATTTTATTTTTAAAGGTGATTAGAGCAGTAATACGACTATCAACATGTGGAATGTTTCATTACATCAGGCCCCATGTTGATGAAATCCAGATGCTTTGCCTTACTGTCTACCAATGAATACTTTCTCTGCTTATTCGCACCTAGTCCTGAAGGTTGAATGTCTTGGCTAGATCTGTTCAGACTGGTTTTTTCTCCATCTTAAATGCTCTTTGGACCTGTTTACATCCCCGTTGGCTATAAGGGGATGCAGAGATAGCCCCGATGCACAAGTATAATTAAAAAGGGTCTCCGCTACCGAAATTTTTTTAGTACTGGTCACAGATGGTGTAAACTCCTGTCTAGTGTAGCATTTCCCGTCACCACTGGTCTTTATTGGTATACAGGCTGCAGCACCGGCAGTTGATTTCAACAGTGGCCAACAGAAAAGGGAGGCACCAAACTGGACCGAAGCACAGGAGAGAGGTAAATATAAGTTTGCTTGTTTTTTTTCTGTCCACCTGAATCTAGGCCTATAAAAAAAAAAATTCCAGACAACCCCTTTAACGAGGCATGGTAGCTACCAATTTTGCATTCAGGATCAAGAGCACATCTAACTTTTTCTTTTACGAAAAAACATATATTGATGTTCTTCGTGATAAAATACTACAATATTGACTAAGTCAGTTACACTGGACTGCAACAATCGACTGAAATAAAAAATAATGTGTAGATAAAGCCAAATATATATCTGTTATTGTGTGATCGGTGCGATATACTCAAGCCAGGTGACACATGACAAAATATATCTCTGCGGTATCAGGGAACTGCCCTGACAGCTGGGATCCATTAACTACTTTTAGCTCCTTACAAACGACAGGGGCCAGTTGCCTGGGGGCCCATGAGGTTTTTGGCATGGGAATTCATGTTGATAGGGAAGTCTTTTTTTTGGTCTAGGCAGTTCAGCTGCCTGATATTGTTACACACAATGAAGTCACAGTGTCTATTGCTTAGTGTAAGGTATTGGGGAAGAGGAGAATTTAGGATTGTTTTAGAGGAGAATGTAACACTCAACCCATTGTGTTGGAAGTTTTTCTGTATTAGGCAACATTATTCCCCATGATTTAGGTTGATTGAGCGATCAAACCTCAAACATGCCACTACAGGAGAACAGGGCAGAATAAAGATAATAAATTTGGCGCACAATAGTCTACAACCTTCTGCCTACTTACCATCAGTAGACATTAAATCCCGGCTACGTAATGGGACTCTAAAAGTATCTACAAGTAAACACATTTTACAGTGAATTATAAGGCCCAGACCATATTGAATGGGACAAGACCTTTTGTCAGGCGCATAATGGGCGTTTCTTATGTTACAATGTGGACTATGTCATTTTGTGGAGCTGAACTATGTGTGACATTGACAACACAATGGCCGCTCTGTTTCTGAAGCTGTGCTCATTTGTTCTTCTATATGTAGCACATGTCCTGCATATCAAACATATTTTATGATGGTTCTGCATGTCAACATATTCTGAAACACAGACAACACAACAGTTCAGTTCTGGAACACGACGTTCTCGCCTCAATGTTACTATTACTTGTTATTCCGGACATATATCATGAATACTATGGAAGGAGAAGATCTAACATGAATAAGATTAGAGAGTGATTCATAGGATATTTATGTGCTTTGTAATGTTACATTTCACTGGAAATCTTCAGTATATGCAGTCTCCTGTAGCAGTGTATTTTCTATTGTATCACTACAAACAGAAGTTCTAGGTGAAATCCCATAGAAACACAGGTAGGGCAAGAAAAATCCATACAGAACGTCATTTAAAGAACATCTACCACTAGAATGAAGGATTGTGAAACAAGCACAATTGCATGCAGGTATGTGCTGCCCCCGGCAGGATCTGCTCTTCTTTTAAAGGAACATGTCACCTGGAGACCCATTTTTAGCACTCCCCAAGTCCCCACAGAGCATAGTACATACACTGCCGGTGTATGATAGCCCCTTGACGTATCCGGCTATCATACACCGACGTATGATAAATAACCGCATCATGTTCATATTGTGAGATGCTGCCTCTGGCCTAAGAGTCCTTATCACAGTGCGGCTGATGAATGTTCACTTTCTGTGCAGAGAAGGTTCAACATTTGTGATGAAAAGTAATTTTAGCTATAGTAAAAAAGGAACATGTTGTTCCTTGCATGATTTATAAAGATTAGAACTAGGTCTATGTGAGTACACTGAAGTATAAATAACGCAGTGGAAGGAAGATAAGCTTCAATTTCATTTCCCTCCAGACAGAACAATATCATCTTGGTTTATCTGGAAGGAATATAAGAACGTCTTGAAGGAGCGTAAGGAGCTTTTGTCGTGTTCCCTTTACTCCTCTACAGTTATTTTCCCACAGCTCACTTTGTTTGATACATTTTAATTATAGTAATGATTTGCTTTTACAGCATACACCTGGCTACTGACACATTGTTACACCCTATGGGCATATTATTGAGAAATTTTTTGTCAATTAACTGTGAACCAAAAATGGTGGCTGCTCAGAACCACATTACATATTTGAGCTAAAAGGTTCAATTCCATGCTTTCTAGAGTCCAATTCCTCTTTCCTCTTCTCTTCACAAAGCCTTTGAGAGAGAAAAACAGAGAGAGAATAAAATATTTATAGCCTACAAACATTGCATCTTTGTGAAGACCACTCTCTTATCCAGAACAGATTTCTTAGCGCAGATTTAATTTTATTCCATGATCCGCAAGAAGAAAATTCAGTTATATTGTGGCTATCTATTTTATTAAGACGATAGATAAGCATGTGCAAATGAAACCTTAAAGGTAACCAACCATCAGGAATCTACCTACTCCAAGACCTAGTAGCCTCTGTGATCCCTCCCTTCCTGAGAATGGCCAACTTGTATCTGGGGTGTCCCTGGCTGCTAGAGTTTTGCGCATGCGTAGAAGCTCCAGGATCAGTGCACGGTGCGAGCGATAATATGACCATGCAGGCCCGACACAGCGCCAGGCGACGTATCGCCAGATGCTACTTGGTGCACGCAGGTAGGGAGGGATCGCAGTGGCTTTTGGGGTGTGGAGTCGTGTTTTCTCCTGCTCCCCATAGAGGGTACCCCAGTAGAATATTTGATAAATTAACTTTAGATTAGGTTAGAACTTGTTATTGGGTTAGGGAAGGATAGTTTAGGGTTTAGGATAATAATGGGAAACTACAATCACCTTTAACTAGTCATAGGGGCAAGAAATAGCTTGAACTGGTCATACAATCACCACAAAAAGGCCAGTTGCCCATAAATGAGTGTCAAATCAGTTGATTTAGGTTGTTTTAATCCTAGTGATACCCTACTTGTGTCAGATTTTCACAACTACTTCCCTAAAGAGAACCTGTCATCAGCAAGGTCATTTTTACATTATGACAGGGTCCAATAGCCTCTGGAATGTTGATTTAAAAATGCATTTGTCATGCATGTGAATAATTCCACTGCTTTTTAATTGTTTCTTTAATATTACTCTGCTCCCTTTCAGCAGTGTTTGGTGAGTCCCGGTGTGGGAGGGGGCAGTTTAAATTAGAATTGCTTGTGGCAGTGAGCTGAAGTAAGCAGGGGGAGTGAGCAGGGAAGAGGATGAGGGAGGGGGAGGGCAATGAGTGAGGAGGAGGGGAGAAGGCATTGATGAGAAGATGGCTCATACCATTTGAACTTCCTCCCTCCACCGGGATATATCACACAGTGAGAAACAATTAAAGAGCACTGGAATTATTCAGATGCATGACAAGGGTATGTTTCAAAATCAACACGCTAGAGGCAATTGGAACCTGTCTTTATGTAAAAACGACCTTCCCGATGACAGCTTCCCTTCAAGGGTGGAAATGTATGGTGTGGCCATGGAGCGGCCAGCCACATCCAGTGAAAGAATTTTGCAGGTGAAAAATAACGAAATTTTTATTTAGTGACTGAATCACGTTAATAGTACATGATACAGCCACTAATGATTTATGGGCAAAATCTACTAATTTTGCTGGTGGCATCATAACTGTAGCTGGCTGCAACCTGGCCGCTTCGTTGCCGCATTATGTATTGGCACCCTTAAACACATGCATGAAAATCTGATCACATATGGATGACTTCTGAATGCCATTGTTTTTTTCATGAACCCATTGGCTTCAATCAGAGTCATTATTTTTCTATAATAGGATCAGATCAATGGACCGTTAAGAACATCTGAGATATAAATGGCAGAATACACTATCATCGAGTCAGAGTTCTGTTTCAGTGTATCCTATGTAGACTCGGACAGTACTGGTTGGAGACAATTGATCGTGCACAAGAGACCTCTGTCACAGCAGGTACAGCCGGAAGCCGCTGAGGGCATTAGGCTGGTTTCAAGAGGTTATAGACATGACTTAGTGACTGTTTTAAACATTTTAAAACGTTAAAGGGTTAGGGGTCAAAATTGGTTAAGGGGGACAGTCATCTTCTGGATAGATGGGCCCACTTCATCAGGTCCTAAAGGAAAATGGAAGTCCATCCAACAAGACTGGTAAACTGACCTCAGAGAGTTATATTAGCAAGTTGTAAGATTTATAGAAGTGAACAAAAATTTGCCAAATATACTTGACAGGTTTCAAATAGCTACAATGTGTCATTTGATCATCCATGAGACAATTTAATAAAGTCACACCTCAGTGTTCTTCCATGCAAGGGTCGGGAGATTAGAGCAAATTATCAATGTCTAACTTACATCATGTGGCCCTTTCCTGCACCTGTTATTAGATAGAAGAAATTTAAAGAAAGATTCTGCCAAAAATTTCTATATAATGCTAAATTATTTGGTGTTGTATAAATATAATGTGTAATCTCATGCTGTAGAGTTTGCTGGAATCCTTGAGCTCACTATAGAATGGAATGGAAATTGATTCTGGGGAGAAAGTGCAGACTTTTTGGTCCATAAATCCCATTTAGTTTATTAGTTTGCACATCCTTAGAGGTGCTTTGTCTGTGGGTTACAGATATCTGCAAACACAAATAACCCTAGTTTTCTCACTTGAAGTCACTGGAGTATATATTTCACACATTATTACACCCAGGTGCAGCGCACTATAACAACAAGGAAAATGGACCATGTAATGTATACTTTTCTATATAAAACCTTTCTCATGTTAGTTTTCCCATCATAATAACACAGTACATTGATTTATCAGTGTTGTAGAAAATTGCTTAAACCTTCAAGGCAGCAGTATATCAATAGGAATACACATATAATATTGTGTATTCTTTTTAGCTGAACTTGAAGAGCAATGAGAAGGGACTTGGTTACATGGGGTCCCTAATTGTCCCAATACAGCTTTCGCTTTGTGAAATGAGTCTCCATTTCTATGTGCCTTTAAAAGACGTCTTATAAAATTTTAGAACACCAGAATCTAAATGCATTTCTGTAGCCCTACGGCTTCTCTGGAGCCCTGCTTATGCGAAGTAGCTCAAGGTCTCGCTGTCAGCTTTATCAAAGGCAGACACCTGCTTCCTGCATAGGTATCAGTCAATGCAGAGCGCATGTGCGTGTCTTCGATGAACCCGGCAAAAGAATGTGGAGCTACTACGCATGCCCAGGGCTCCACAGAAGCCAGGGTTGAGCCTGTATTTACTGTGCATGAGCGAGCTAAATAAACAGTTGGGCGGGGGGAGCGCAGGGACGTGGCAGGAGGCAGAGCATAAGAGGCTAGTGTAGCATCGAGAGGCCTCTTAAGGTAATTTGCATATAAGAAAGATAAATGTTTTGGTTGGTTAGACTAGGCAAAGGGATTAGCCAATGACAGTGTAGGGATGACAATAGACACAGGAATCTACCATCAGATCTACTTCAGTTAGTAGATTCTTGATGGTAGATTTACTGATAGTAGATTTAGAAAATCATAAACAAATAAACACTATGTTAAGGCTACATTTACACTGCCGCATGGGGGACATATATACGGGCGATATAGTACCCCATAGACGGCAATGGGCGCCGGCGCCCTACGGGAGCCGCACGGTGCACACTCCTGCCGCATGGGGGACATATATATACGGGCGATATACGTACCCCATAGACGGCAATGGGTGCACGGCGCCCTACGGGAGTGGTACGGTTAAGCACACATGCAGCACCATACCGCTCCGTACCCCATGAAAAGATAGGACATGTCCTGCCTTTTCACGGCATATGGAGAGGGGCGGCGGTGACAGCAACAGCAGTGTGAATCAAGCCTAATACTGTATATTTTATTATATATTTCATGCTAATATAATTATAATGGAATATCTTAGTAACAGTCCTAGGATCAGGACCTAAAATCAATTAAAACATTTAATTCCTACACCTACATTTAGTACCTACCCCTCCCTATACTGTAAATAAGTTCCAGATCCCCTCCGAAAGTTTAGCTCAGCACATTCCCTGGAGGAAGCTGATGGCAAATGGCGCGTCGGTGTGCTGTTAGTTCAATCTGGTGTATTGGGTCATGCAACGTCCTGGTTATTATACTTCTTGGTGCATTTGTTTTGTGGTAATTATGATTTATAGCCAGTTGGAGTGAAATATACCAATATTATTTGTACATATGATGTCATTGTGATTTCTATGCCCACTCTATGGTGAGTTATTGTTGCATTTATGCATCAACTTGTTAATGCTGTTTACTCTGAATGTGACCACCACCTCTAATATGTTTCAATTCATTTTAGGTCCTTAAAATATGTGAATTTTTAAAATTTTATAAAAAAATATGCATCTACATAAACACTTACTGGGTTGAGGGAACTGATAACAATGAAACTTCTCTTGATTGGGCACTCTTCTTTGTAGACGTGTATTGAGGCAGAATTTACTTACCTGGCCCTGTGCTCCAATGTGCGTTCCCCGACTCCAATGCACAGTTGTCGCGATTCACTACGAGCGTGCGCCCAATATCCTGCATCTGTCGCTTCCCTGATCAAGTCCACCGGAGTTCCCCTTCTTCTTCCCCGTGCATGTAAGTGCTTGATCTTGCGACACAAATTCAAAGTTAAATCCTGCGGTCTCTCCGAATCCGTCAGATCGTCCGATGGCCCACTTCTGGATTTCTGTCGAATGAAAATCCAGTCTCGTGCGACACAATCCCCGGCGCGATCCCCTAAAAGTCAGAAACCCCGACGAAAATGCGGCCGCGGGACCATTAGTAAACAAGCCCTATTGGGTTACATGCCTAGTAGAGCTTCCATTGTACAATTATCTATATTATTAGTATTATCTAAAGAGCACCAATAATTCCATGATGCTGTACATTCAATAGGGGAGTCATACACATTACATTGGATGAAAACAAATGGAAGTACAAAGCTAGAAAACTACACTGAACTAGAAAAGATGGAACATAGGGGTCTAACATGAAGTGGGTAAAGCCTTGACTGTATGGCATGTATGGATCACCATTTGAACCCCCATTTATCATCTCATAGATTGTTAAGAGATCCCTTTGGATCATCAGTGGATCCTTTAGCCTTACATTGCACATAGGATTTCTAGCCCATGCACAGCACTTGCGGACCTATAAATGGTGGAAGTATAAATTGAAGTTAGGTTTGGTTCTCCCCTCCCTGTTATACCTCCCCAGCCTTCTTTCGAAAGCTTCTCTCCATTAGGCTGCAGTCTTGCAGATGCATCCTTGGTAAATTAATGGTGCATTACAGCTAAGTAAGACGGTACATTACAGAAAAAAAGCATTAAAAACCAAAGGAGAAAGCAGTAATGAGACATAGACCACTTGGCTTCTGTCCCAGACTGCAGTGTCAACATTTTCATGTCCGCTTAATAAAGATTATGTTCTAGGCCTTTGTAAAGTGATAGCTTTTATCTCTCAGCTATGTGCATCAGGCAGGCTTACACAGCGCAGGCATAAAATAGATGCTGAATGGAACTTACACTTGGATTATGATGATTAAACTGAGTTCATGAGGTGAAATAGAATAAGCTAATTGTCAGATTGTTCAGGAAGTCTTGTGGAGGGTCACTAGTTAGTACTAACATGTCCTTCCATACTGATATTGTTATAAGATCTGTTCATATCTGTGTTGAAGGCTTCATTCAAAGCTTCTTTTGTATATCATGTCATATTTACAGGAGCTCGTTTTAAAGATGACCAGAGACAAAGATTTTTTGTTACCCCCAACATGACTGTTTCTTAGTGGTGTGGGTCTCACTCATATTGATTTTATAGAGAATTGGGCAACATGGTGGCTCAGTGGTTTGCACTACTGCCTTGCAGCACCGAGGATCCTCGTTTCAAGTCCCATCCAGGTCGCCTTATGCAAAGAGTTTGTATGTTCTCTCCGTGTTTGCGTGGGTTTCCTCTGGGTTCTCCGGTTTCCTCCCAAACTCCAAAACATACTGGTAGGTTATTTCGATTGTGAGTCCCATGGGGACAGGGACTGATCTGTCAAGCTCTGTGTAGTGCTGCGTAATCTGTGTGCGCTTTATAAATTAAGGAATTATTAAAGAATACTTGTTGGTTACAAACGCTCCTTAAAGGAAATGTACCATAAAAATTAAGCATGATAAACATGGAACACTTACTCATAGATCCAGGCACTGTGACTGTTGTCCAGGCACTGTGATTGCAATCTTCATATATTTGTTATCCAGGTCCTCCTTTCTTCTATAATCAACTTTTATAATGTTGTTAATAAGCCTGAAGGGCTTTGGTGGGTGTTTCCAGAGCCTCTTAGTGCTGTAGCTCCACAGGCTGTTAAAATGATCAGAGGAAATCTTCCCTCCACCTTCACTTCCTGTTGCTGCAAGCAGAAGGGAGGAGGGAGAAAGCAGGGGGTTGGGTGAGATATGTTCTGCTCATTGTAACAGCCTGTGAATTTTCAGCACTCAGGGACTCTGGTAACGCCCTCCGAGCCCTAAGGACTTATTAGCATAATTGTAAACGTTGATTTTAGAAGGAAGGAGGCCATGGATAATAAATATAAGAAGATTACCACAGTCACAGTGCCTGGATATATGGGTAAGTGTCCCTGGTTTATCATGATGGATTTTGATGGTAGATTCTCTTCAATTCTGTGCTGTGAGGTCAGTAGCTTTATATTATTAGCACCTGAGGCTATCACTTCCTTGCCTCTCCCATTACTCTTTAGCTTCCGGCTGCCCTCTATAACCACTACTTGGTGAGTGCTATTACTAGTAAAGGCAGATGGAACGTCAGTGCTAAATTGAGCTATGGAGGCAGTGCCCATTGTTGATTTTGCGGTCTAACAAACTGGGCACGAAAGGAAAGATTTCAGTGGAAAGTTTTATCCAGGGGAAAATTTGGATTTAAAAATACAAAATCCTTCTTCTTACTATGTGTAAAGAAAATTGCTGAGTTCAATCTTTTGCCTCTCTGATGGGCAGGTACATTTATATAATAAGCTACAAAATGTTACACTGGATTAGCTGAACAAACTACAGAAAAAGGAAAACACACAAAAAAAAACAAATCTGAAAGACCTTGACATCTTAAAACCTCACACACACGCCGCTTTTTTGGACGGGTCACTGACACAGGTTCACGAGTTTCCACAAGACATTGTTATCTATGACAAACTATAAAATGTAAACCGATGTAACTTGTCACTGATAAGAAGATTTACTGCCTACAGAAACATGATTATGTACCAAAATAACAATAAAAAAACATATTCATCCATTAAACACCTGCCTCTCGAATGCCAATAATCCTCTGCACAGATATGCATCTGCCTCTAAACAAGATAGCAGCCTGAAGGAAACCTACCATGAGGAATATACCATCAGAAGTAGATCAGTGCTGAGTGCCTGCATCTGCCCTAATCTGTAATTTTATAATCCTGGAATCTAATTTAAAAAAAACCCTTTATTTTAGTAATATGTAAATTGACTGCAAAGGCTACTGGGGCGTGGGGTAGCCTTATCCCCCAGTGCCCGGCCAGACTAGTACACACCCCAGTAGCCTCTGCAGTTAATTTACATATCACTAAAATGAAGTTTTTTAACTTAAATTAGGTTAGGTTCCAGGATAATGAAATTACAGATTAGGGCAGATTCAGGCACACAGATTCACACACTCAGCAATGCTGTATACATATACATACACGCACACAAACACACACAGAACTGCTATACACACACACAAACACAAGCACACACAGCACTAATATACACAAACAGAAACACAGCAAACACTGCTATACACACACTTAAACTTCTTCTTACCCAGTCCCAGCTGGGAGCATGAGAGACCTTGCAGTCATGCAGGAAGCATGTTATCAGTCACTCAAGATCCTCTAGAAACACTTGCTGAGGCTCTGCTCTCTCGGAGTTTGGGTGAAATGCTTCATAAGCGCTTCACCCGTTTTGGCAGTGCTTTATCCTCCAGACCCTTTTGCTGTGCCAGATTTATTACTGCCATGATGAATTCTGGTGCAGCATAAAACTGTTGGTTCCTACTGTAGACCTACTTTTAGTTGGTCTAAAGTGTGCATCAGAATTTTGAGCACATGGGCGATTCAGCAAACCATGCCCTTTTCTCATGAGGCTACCCCCATCTCCCTCGAAGGCTATGTCCCTTAATTGGTCAAGTCAGGAAAGTGCCAAAAAAAAGTCTAAAAGCCTTTGTAAATGTGGTGCAAGGCATTATGGGTGAATCTACCCATAAAGCAACCTAAGCAATAACTGGGGATTCCGGTGATTAAGAGGAACCCACACTAACATTTTCAGGAATACTTTGCTTTAGGCAGCCCCCAGACATAGCTTTCATTGGGGCGCTTAAAATATTACCCACCCTCCTGCATGAATATCCCAGTTACAAACCCTAAGGATTGAAAATTTCTAAATATTACTGCTATATTGAAAGCTCAAAATCTAAGCTTAGATATCATCATCTGTCCTGTAACTAGCCGATCCCAGTACAGTGCAGGAAACGTAAATCAGTCATACATTTTCCTTGAATTTTAAATTCTTGATCTTATGTATAATGACTTGTAAAAGAGGAGATTGATTAGCTTGAGATATCGGATCAAAAGGGTCCAACTCACTACCAGATTGGGCTCAGGTTCTTATATAGAATGAACCCTAAATAACCTGCAAAAACAACTTGAATTTAATGTTCCACAAATGTCTATTTTTATGTAAATTGATCCTCAAACAACTTATAGGATCTTTTTTTAAATGAAACAAAATTTTGATAACTAATTATTTCCCCTATGGTTATATTTTTTGTGGATTTTTTCATCTTTTTTCAATCCTTTTCCCTCCATGGTCATCACAAAGTTCACAAGTTTTAGTGATGTCCACATTGTGTCCGTGTGTCTTCTTTTTGCATCCACAGCCTGTGATTTTGCATGAATAAAGATTCTATGGTTTCCCATGTTTTCTCCTAATGGACCAATTCCAGCTGGCAGGGAAGTCAATAGTGTAATGTGAGTTTGGACAGCAGATGGCTTGAAGCAACTAATTGCCTTCTCCAAACATGTCTAAGCTGTTTTACATTTTTTCATGGTATCTTTATACCTGACATATAATATACTTGTGCTCAGATAAAAAAAATTAATGATTTATCACAGCTGGTTAAAACAAAGGAGAAAGAAACCAGTGATTACTAGGTTAATAACATAGTGACACGTCTCCACATGTTACGATCTGCCTTGGGTGTCTTTTGGCATTTTTATATTATCTATTAATATAATTTAAAAAAATTCAATTTTAGAAAAGTTTGCATGATTAGACAACAAAAGTGATTTTATGGTCCATTGGATAAGAACCGGAACACATACAGTATACTTTTCTATTAAATGTTCTGTGTACTGAGGAGCCATAATGAGAATGTGTTGAAATGTAATTGCCCAATAACTTTCTAGTATTTCTTTAATAATCATCATAAATAATCATCATCATGTAAGACGCTTTAGAACTGCTGTGTGTCCACCTGTCATAGTCCTAAGGCAAAAAGTGATGCCAGTTATACATTTTAACACTGAAAAACAGTGTGTCCTGTATAAATTTGAGCTTGGACCGGGTTCAGGTCAACTCTCCCCCGCCATTAATCGCAAGGGTTAACTCTGTAAATGCCACTGGCAATGTCACAAGCGACATTTTAATGGCTGTCAGCACCCATCGCAGGTGTTACTGATTGTGGTCTGGGTTTGGTACCTGAACCTTGTCCCGAACAGGATTTAAAAATTCTGGTTTGGTCAGATTCAGGACCACTTACCACTAGCCCTGTATGATACCGGAGTCGTCTTTTATGGTAGGTGGGCTTTGGGTTCTTCATTCATTATAGCTATGGACACATTCTATGACCTTTAAAGAAGGATTCGAGCTGCATAGGTGCAATTATAGCAGCTAAAAGTCGATGAAGACATTACATGCAAAAGTGAGAAAATGAACTAAACAAAGTAATAGGAAAATACACATTGTCAGCATAGATATCATTTTTAAAACCATCATTTGACATTAGATTGAACAAGTTTTCTTTCCACAGACAAGATCATTGCCCAGGTTCTCCTAGAACAGTGGTGGCAAACATGTGGCACGAGTGCCAGAGCTGGCACTCAGAGGCCTCTCTGTGGGCACCCAAGGCCTCCTCCTTTAGTCCTAGTAAACCCAGGCATGCTGTGACCAGTTCTATTTTCAGACACACATCGTGGACTGCCTGAAACTACTGGAGGAGCTTGAAGGGGTGGACAGAGCTGAATTATTATTGGAGCTTCTTCCCCGCGTTCCTCCTGTTCAGGGGACACTGGAGGAAAGCTTAAATGATAATCCAAATTTCTCCAATTTCTTTCTACTGTATTGGTGTCTTCAGGATGCAGTAGGGAGCAATAAGTTACTGCATAAATTGCCATGTTGCAACAAATAAGGCTTTTGGTTGTCGTTTGGGCACTAGGTCAATCAAAGGTTCGCTATCACTGTCCTAGAACATATTTTTGGAGTTTTCTATGTTCTCTTTACCTGTGTAAATATTATTCTTATCTGGGGTTACAATCAGTACTGATTTCAGTGATGATATAAATGATGAAGGCATAACCAAGAGCTAACCATGCCAAAAATACCCCAATGGCTATTATATTGTCTGATGGGCTGTAATACAGTAAGTAAGTCTGTTGGAGAACCACTGGGAAAATCTGATGCTCACATCATTCAATACATTTCTCTACTGACATTTGGGAGACCAATGGGCGAGGAGCAACACAATTGACTCATAGATGCCTTTAGTGAACATTGTTTGGGCACTTGGTCAATAAAAGGTTCCACCATCACTCTCCTAGAACATATTTTTGGAGTTTTCTCTCTTCTCTTTGGTTCTATTTACCTGTGTAAATATTATTGTTATCTGGGGTTACAATCAGAACTGTATTGTATATTGTTGTCGTTGGGGTATTTTTGGCATGGTTTGCTCTCTGTTATGCCTTCATCATTTATGTCAACTTTGCGGATAAATTATTTAGCATCTGTGTAGTCGATATAACGGGGCAAATCCTACTATAAATGTACATCAGTTTTTGAGGTTGGTGTGTTGGAAGCAGGAAAAATGAGCAAATGTGACAAACTAAGTAACTTTGACAATAATTGAATTGTTATATCTAGACAACTGGATCAGAGCACATCCAAAATAGCAGTTTATGTGGAATGTTCCAGATATACATTGGCTAGTACTTTCCAAAATGTCTACGGAAGGTCAGTTGTGCTCTGGCACAATGGCCCAAGACTCACTTATCGCAATGGCTAAACCATGAGATCACACAGAATAGCTTTAAAGTTATGGCTATTTGGCTTACGTATTTACATTCTTAGACGCAGATTTTTCGTCAGTCTCTGCCTAGTTGGATCTTGACAGGATGATTTACGATAATATGTGATCTTCTCATGTTGACATACATCTCATGGTATCTGAATTACAGTAAGTTTTTCAAATAACAGCCATCAGTGAGCAGCATGTAATGATCGTGATGACATTAAGCTCCTTGGGCTTAGAAACTTTAATCCTTCTTTACATCTAAATTAGTAATACTCAGGACCTACATGGGAGAAAACAAGGAATGTGGACCCAGACATTTTACAAAATGTATTATGTTACTCGGATTAAAAAACATCAATTGTAACTAGAGATCCATAATAAAAGTTTTGCGGAACTGAACTGAACTGAAATGTTAGTTAAATAACTAAGGGAACCATACATAATACTGTAAGTATAAAATAGTTGTAAAAACTAGTTATATTTGTTCCAAAAGGAAATCTACCATCGCAATCAAGCATGATAAACCAGGGACATTTACTCATAGATCCAAGCACTTTGACTGAGGTAACATTCTTATATTTGTTGTCCATGGTCTACTTCCTTCTAAAATCAACTTTTATTATTATTATTCTAATAAGCCTTTAGGGCTCCTGGTGGTGCTACCAGAACCCCTCCATGCCGTAGTTGCACAGGCTATTATAATGGGGTACATTTATCTAGCTGTCTAAAAGTCTTTTTGAGTCTGCCTCCAAGCCATACTTATGTTTTATATTAAAGTGGTCAACCCCTTTAAGTGCGCCATACATATTGGACAACACCACCATAAAATTACACAGAGGAAACCATTACAGAAACATGGGGAGAACACACAAACTTCATGCACAGATTACACCCAGTTGAACTCAAACCCAAGACTCCACCATATCACAAGCCATAGCAAGTCAGCTTTGCAAGCCACTGTGCTATATCCTTTACCATGATTATATTTTTTATAGACTCCATAAAAAAATTCCATGACCTATAACTCATAGAAACTATGAACATATTACCCTATTAGACAAAAATATTTTTTAAGACAGAAAGTTATTTGGTAAATGTTCTCGTCAAATGAAGTCTGCCACAAACCTTGTGCAATTGCTCAACATTTGGGTTGCCGGCTGATATGGCACAAGATGTTTTGCAGTGCGTAACTAAAAACCATAGTAGTAATTTGTCATGCGACCCCAATTTCATTATTTATTCTTCAGATGATATTTTCGCATATTCAGATATAATATGTTCAATAATTTTGGTGCATGGATTTCAACCAGAAATAAATATAGACATGTTTTTTGCCTTCTACTGTTACAACAATATGCTACCTCATATAGTTTTGACCTCCCCCATGCTGCCTTGTTTTTAAGCATTTGCAATGACCCCTTTTGAAGTGGCCCTACTTACACACTGTCATTATGGGTGGTTAAGGGTAAAAGGATCAGACAAGTTGAATTATAACATCTCTGCTATCTTCCATGGAGATAATCCGTTATTGGATGTGTATGGTAACCACTTATTGGGGCACATTTGCTAAGGGTCCACGGACCGTATTTCCATCGGGTTTCCAGACTATTTCCGTTTTGCGCTGCATTTAACAGGGGTTTTGGGCGCACACATTCGGATTTTGGTGTAATCGCGTCGACTTTCATGCGACACAAATCGGGTGGGGGTGGGGGGGGGGTTGTCGGAAAACCCGACTGATTCGGACGAAGTGCGGGATTTAAAATTCAAATTGTGTCGCAAGATCAGCACTCACATAAACTGGGAAGAAGAAGGTGAACTCCGGTGGACCTGAGCGGGGAAGCGACACATGCAGGATATCAGGTGCATGATCCTAGTGAATTGCGGCAGACTTTATCCTCGTCGGACAACGCACCTCGGGGATTGCGCAGGGACTGGGTAAGTAAATGTGCCCCATTATCTTTTATGGGGTTGGACCAAATATCTTACTGTCAAATAAGAATTCTGTTGATTATGCTTCCATAGACTATGTTTACATTTTATTTTTCTATAGGTCGGTGGGTAGTTCCCAATGTATAAATGTGTCCTTACTTTACTCCCGCCACATTTACTTTACTCCTGCCACAATATTGTCCTGTTGGCATGTGCTGGACTAAATTATACCAACATATACACTAACTCCAGAAGAGGCTCAAAATAAGATTAAAATGAGGAATATGTCGACTGTAAAATATGGAACCCAATCCATGAACTCACCACAGCTTTCCTCTATATAGCAGTACAATGACTCTACTGTAAATAGTATATCTAGAACACCTTTTCTTGACAGTTCTTGGAATGCTAAAAAAAAAGATGCAATTGGCTTTGATAAATGCCTGTATGAACCTGGCCCCATGCCCGATCACTTTAAAAGATTGCTTGTACTTCCAGTAACATATCCTCCCCCCTGCAGAATGTGGAAATTGCCTTGCAATTTGTTTTCCATCTACATTTCAAGTATGTGCTGTAATTTATCCGATAAGTGATAAAATCTAATGGTACCAACACATGTTCTGGCAGATAGTATCTAAGCTCACATGCTTAGATATTTCCATGTGTAGCTCACTGATGGCTTATAAATGTTATAAATTATTCCTGTTTACCCAACTAAAACATTTTTTAATGAAAGTGAAGATGTATCATTACTTTTATACAAGTCCTCAATCAGATTGCTAAATGTCTAGGAGGAACTTCAAATTCAAAGAAATCTGAATGTAAGGGCAAAGATGAGGAGACCTTCATCTCTGGATGAGGACCACAATGGAAAACCTTTATTCTTCTTTTATAGTGAGGATAGCCTTGGATATGAAACTACAGAAGTATTTGTATGAATGAAATCTCTATCCACTTCCTCCTAAACATGTTCTTTCAGATCAGGAGAGTGTGCATTTTTTAATAAAATAGGTTTTACCCCTTATTTAAGTAGATATATTGAAAACTCAGGGATCAATATATAGTTGGATTGTCCCAAACCAAATCTGAAAAAATGAGTGTTGTTATGTTAAACCTAAGATTGTTTTTTTTTACTTTTCTGCTGTAAGCCAAATGGCAATTACAGCATATACCTATCATGTATATAGGAGCAGCTAGTCTCCAGCACCGGCTATGAGACAATTCAATATAGAGGTAGAACCTGCAGAGGGTAAAACAGCTAAATAACTAACTAATAGAATTGTTAAAAACAGTGCTAGTCCCCATGCCCCACACATTGGACAACATTTTCAAACTAAGATTTTGAAATGGTTATCTTTGCTTTAATTTGGCCCCAGTATTCTACCAAATCCTCCAGGTTATCTTAAATTGGCTTTACCAAGTAAGTAAAAAAAAATACCAATTCAAAGTTTGTAGTGATAACTAGGCTTATACTCCTTATCTGCCTATATATAGGCACATATATATTTAATGACATCATAAAGCTCTATTCACCTGTGCAAAATTTAAAGTGAACCTGTCACCAAAAATGTAAGGTTCTAACAGTCTATGCTTTGGTCATTTCAAAAATGCCTTTGTCAGCATTCTGAATCATTTCAGTAGTTTATAATAGTTTATTTTACATTATTTGGTTCCCTGCCAGCAGCGTGTTGGGAGACCCCGGGGGGTGGCACTGCAGCCTGTGTGTGCCTTGATCATTCTCCTCTCATCCACACTCATGCAGTTCCCTCATCCTTCCCCACTTCCTGTCATTGAGTGGGCAGAGGAGGGAGGGGGATGGTGTGCAGGAGAGGAAGAATGCATGAGGATACACAGAAACACACAGGCTGCAGCTACCCCTCCCCTCGACTCACCACACGCTGCTCAAAGGGATCCAAGTCATGTAAAATAGACTATTATAAAGTAGTGAAATGATTCAGAATGCTGACAAAAGCATTTTTAAAATCAGAATCACATATTGGCTAATGGAACCTGTCCCCACCTAAAAATGACATTCCTGATGACAGGTTCACTTTAATATGTCCATGGCTATAAGTCTCCTATACGGCGGGCTTAATCGTCAGTCTCCGTAAGGAGAACTCTTACTTTCCGACCCTATATATTACACAGGGAAGTCTGATACAAATTTTGAATTTGAGCCCAGTGGCTTTTAGTTATGCCTCTGTCCTTCCACTTATATCATATTGGCCAATATAATAGATGTATAGCTCAACCTCTTACAGGAATCAGTCTACAATATGTTCTTAGCTGGAGCCATTAAGGTTTTTCTATATCTATTTACAGGAAAGGGAGTAAAAAAGATACTTCAACATTGCAAAATATTTGTTGGTGATCAAAGATGTTTCTGAGAAGGCTGCATTTTCATTCTTGTACAGAGTTAAATGATCTTCCGCAGGGCTATTAACTATAGAAACAAAGTTACTTGTGTCTTCAGGGAGGCAGATTAGGCAGTAGCAGAAACAGCATGAAGGATCAAAGGTTTTCTCTTCTGACAATGATGCTCCGTACATCTGTTTGTTTTTGTCCAACATGTTATTTTAATAGCTTTTTTGGCAACATCAAAGCCTCATGCAACTGGCCCTTCTCCTTGGCCCTTTCACTCTTGATCGTGGGTTTATTGTTCTCCAGCTGACTATTGCTGTATAATTACCCTCTAAATAATAACTTACTACTGACGTGGTCACTGGTCAAGGCACAATCGAAACAAGGGGAGGTCATGCTGGAAGGCAGTGTAACACAATGATATGTCATTAGATCTTTAAAGAATGACCTTCTTTTGTTTATCAAAAGGTGTTAATGGCAGGTCTTAATGAGTTAATTTGGGTCGTTAACATATATGAACTACAGGGTGTTTGCTTAATATAGCAGCCAACACACAACAGAATAACCTGATCAGCACCCAAAGTCTGGGATGAAAAAACACAATTCCCGTCATAGACAACAGTTGCGGGAAGAGTGATGTATGTCATGTACAAATGATCCAAGATATAATTGTTTGCTTCAAGCTGTTCTTGTCGGTAAGTAACCATAATTAGTGTCAGGAATGACAGGCAGAAACCTACATATAAATATTATACAAAAAGATTTACAAGCACAATGGAAGGAATATGCTCGGAGACACTAGACATTTCGGAGACGGAATTACATCTCCTGAGTCTAGTTGTCTGTATAAATGGTCACTAACTCAACAAACATAGAATTATTCAATTGTACTATAAAAACACTACGTCAATTATTTTATCAGAGCAAAGTTCCCCACTGTCCACTTACTTTGCCTCTTATTGCCCTCTTCCTAACCTTCCATATCAACATTTCAGACATAAATGTCTCCCGAATTTTCTCTTGCTAGCTAAATGGCAAAAAAACTCACTCATCAGTTTACCGAGAGGTATCAGTTTACCCAGGTGCTCCATGGGGAGGGGAAGAAGGGACTTGCAGCAGTTAAATCCCCACCCATGCGCTGAAAGTGCACTGCAAACTCACTCACAAACACTGCAGGGAGTGAGGTGAGTCTGCTGACACAGTGCCGCCTGCTTTTTTATTAATTGATTTAATAAAGATATGAGCTATTGATTTTTTCGATGAAACTGAATGGAAAGCAATTAAAAGACTTTGGTGGGAACCTGTCATTAGGTTTAATAAGGAAAATCTGATGACAGGTTCCACTCAATTTAAATGTCCATCAAGGGAAGAATAATTAGGCTATCTTTCGATAACACCAGCGTTGGCAAAATTCATAGGAGCACCACCTTTTACACTCTATCTATGAATAATTGTGTAAAGTACAGTGGCATTTATATCTTCTTTATTATGATGGAAGGTGAGATTAAAACAAAACTTCAATGAAAGTGTCTTGAATCCAATTTCTTAGTCATTGGTTAGCACTGTACTCTCCTAACTACCTACTTAGGTAAATTGAAAACTTCTAGATTGTATAACACCCTAACATAACATAAGATGACTGATAGCTAAGTGGAAGTGGTGTAGCTGGCTGGTCTGTAACAGTGATATTATACCTGCATTAGATACAAAGATGCTGCCCACCAATTTAATTTTAGGATGTGGGGGTATCTGCAGGCTGACACTCACAGTGGGACATTAAAGTCACATTAGAGTTAGCTACCCCTGACTTGTTTCATCTGCACAGGGCATCATGGGTTAGATTTTGTCTAGCTTATTAGTGGATCTAATTATAGTACATTTCTTGTCATCCTGATGGTCATTGGACTTTGATACAATGGCATTTGGCATTAGAATTGGAACAGCTAATGAACTAAAAAAATTGCTCATCCTTCTGTAATATACATAGGTCTTACAACATTATATGTTTTTAGATTTTCAGTGTAGACAATTACTATCTTGATTTGTCAGTAAACCAAGGATCCGAGTCATGACTGAAAACGGGTCTGGTTCGGACTAGAAATGTGTCTCATTTTATGTTGATTTTAACAATCGACAGGTTAATTTGGATTAGTACAAATTTCAGTTGTTTTATATGGTTTTATATTAAAACCACTATCGAGTGAGAGCGTCAAGAGTGGATTTTTTTTGAAGCTTAGCCCAAGCTTCTGCCTACTACCTGGATTTACCACCCATCTGGAATACTTTGGGATCAAGGTCCCAGTCACCTGCTCCTAGGCATAAAAAGAGATTACATAGGTTGTGATAAGTCAAAACCTGAGAAAGTAAGCGTTACCATCTCTTGTCCATATATCATCATATTTCTCCTGGCTATACTACACTATATTTGCACGTGGTTTGTTTGGTTTTTTTATATCATTTTATCGATTTGTTAGTAGTGACAGGTGCGACATAAAACTCTATTCATATTTTGTCACAATGTCTAGTTTGTAGACAATGAGCAAACAAAGAAGACACAATTCAAGGGACATTTAAAGGGGACCTACCACCACGAATCTACCTATAAAGGTAGATTGGGTGGTAGGTGGATCAATAGGACATGAGGATAGCCCTTTTAAGTTTTGATAAGTTTTATTATCCCTAAATGCAAATTTTCTTATGCAGCTACTCCAGCAGTAGCCACAGCTGAGGTTACACGTCGCGGCTACTCCACGCCCCACTAGCCTCCTTTCTCCTCCTACCGAAAATCTTCGGCGCGCAGTTCCTCGTAGCTGCGCGCCCTCGTGCGACGAAACTGCTGTCTGCGCATGAGCAAAAAGACAGGCCCGCGTCTGCGCGGTCATTGCTCCGAAGCTGGAGCTGCACAGGCATGGGCCTGCTGTTCTGCACATGCGCAGACAGCAGATTCGTCAGACGAAGATTTTCAGTAGGAGGAGAAAAGATGGCTACTGGGGCGTGGAGTAGCTGCGCCATGTAACCTCAGCTGCGGCTACTCCACGCCCCAAGGCTATCCTCGCGTTCTATTGATCCAGCTACCACCCGATGTACCTTTATAAGTAGATTTGTGGTGGTAGGTTCCCTTTAAAAAGCATGAAGCATTTATATATATATATATATATATATATATATTTATGAATATGTTTGAAAGAACAATACAGTCCTGCTGTCAAGGTAGAGAAGTAGGTGCAAGCCCTAGACTCACCCACAACTCCTGTTGCCTACCTAACAAGCAGTGCAAACCCCATTGTTTAGAGTCTTTTGGTCAGCAATACCTACACTGACTAATTGCACAGGAAAGAGGACCAAACACAAAGGGAAGTCAGACAGAACCGGGTCAAATCCAAGTTGGTCGCGAATCACAGAATCAAATGAAAAAGAGGGGAAAAGTCATATAATGAAGCATAGGTTGAATACACTGTATAGCAAAGTAATAGTAGAAGACTAGGAGTACCTGGATGCAGCCCCCAGTAGCCAACTGGACTGGCCATCCATCATGCCAGTTAACTGTTTGCTGGAAAGAGCTGAGCTGCAGAGGAACCAGGTGTAGTTCAATCAGTCCCAATACTGCAGCAACCTTAGCCACAGTTCACACACACACAAAACACAAATAAATTAGCATTCTGTGGACAGAAGAGGAAGATGTCACAGATGTTACATTCCCTTTAAACTTGTGGCTGTGTACTGAGGGAAAAAAAGGTCATGGTGGTAATTTTTTACAAGCATTTTCATGTTATCCTCATGTAATAACAAACTGATTCTTTAAGGTCTGAGTACTGGGACCACTGATCATGAGAATGGGACCACCAGCAATCCAGAAAACTAGGGTTTTGTTATCACTAATGGATAGAGCCGCTGTATTAACATGTGCCGTGTCACTTTGGTATGGGAATATCAGAAATTGCTTAGAAGAGCATTACACCCATTTACTCCCAGTGCCGGAGAATAATAACCGCTGTGCTCACAGTCTCGGACACTCCTATACTATGGAAAGGAACAGCAGAACTCATACTTCTTCTCCAGCCATGAGTGAGAACTAATTTTGGTGATTGATTTCAAAGATAAGTTTGTAATAGCCTATCCACAACTTGAAAACTTGGTACAGCCCTTTGAAGTAGATACTCTAATGCAAGAGTTGCCTGGTAAGAACTTCCACCCCTTTCTTCATTCAAAACATTTAGCTGGGTCATGTGCTAGAAGAAGCAAGGAATATCTTTTAGCTTTTAGGTTGTGTAAAGTGTATGCACAACAATGTTAAAATATATATTTGGATAGACTATAATATTATAAGTAGGGGTCCAGGTCAAACTCCAAGGCTGTGCTGGTCAAAAAGGCATCTTCAATCCGCTGATTGGTGGGATATGCTGAATGTTTGGTCTCAACAGTTCCAATATTTATGACCTGTTCTTAAATATATTCTGTCACTTTTGCAGTCCCTAGAATCTACTGCTCCACTCGTTCATTCAGTTCCCTCCGCTCCAGTAATGTGTCCTGTGTCTTAAAGGGGTTTTCCCATGAAGGAATAGGGTTTTTCCATGGGATAGGGCCTAACTTGCTGATCAGTGGGGGTCTCAGTGCTGAGACCCCCACAGATCCCAAAAATGAGGGGTCCGTTGGACCCCTCGGTGCTCCATCAGATAAATGGAGCAGACGGCCACTCATGACCATTCTGCTCCATTAATCTCTATGGAGCTGACGGAGATCGGTGAGTGCGGCGCTCGGCAATTTCAATCAGCTCCATAGAGATTAATGGAGCAGAACAGTCATGCGAATCCATCTTCTCCATTAGTCAGCACTGGGACACCCACTGATCAGCAAGTTAGGCCCTATCCTGTGGATAGGGTCTAACTTTAGTTTGTGGGAAAACCCCTTTAAGAGAAGCCGAACGAAGCCTGATCATCCTGTTTTGTATACTCTACACGATGTACAATTATCTGTGAATTGGTTGCAGATATATCTCTCTCTATTCCTTTTTCAACATAAAAAAGCAATTTAGGACAAATTTACCTGTTATCTCAGAAGGATCTTACGTTAGCGACAATGTAACTATAGACCTTATAATGAAATCCCATATAAAACTCTACTCAGCAGACACAAGTTTATGGAACCAGCAGAAACTATTTGATCCACTTAGTCTTTCAGTTCCACTTTCTATTTTGTTGATGATGACATTCAATGCAGCTTGAAGCCAAAATATTTGGGTCTGAACTTTAGGGGCTGTTAAATGCGTATTTGTTTCCATAAAAGGTTAGATACTTTAATGTTTTACAGTAAAGCGAAAATACATTGCATTTTAATATGTTGCCGTCACATGTGTTTTTCTGATCTCTTTAGCCAATTTATCCGTTTTCTATTCATTATCATTTCATACTGAGATTTATGGCATTCTTACCTTTCTGTATCTACATCAACATCTGGAGTTTTTTTTTATCCAAATTAATATTATCCAGAAACTAAAATACACTAATAGTCAAAAGTAGTGGAAAGAAAATATACCTTTACCTGAACTATTACCATGATTAACTTATAAGCTTTACTGCCCCCTAAAGTATTATGCCACTAATTTTCTTATTTAAACCAAATTGGAAACCTCACCCAATATTTTTTTCATATTGCAGAGAAGATTGATCAGAAGTGTCTGAGAGCAGAACTGTTTTAGTTGTACATTGCAACCAATCACAGCTCAGCTTTCATTTTCCCACAGCTGTTTACAAATTTAGCTGAGCTCTGATTGGTTTCCATGGCCAACTAGAACAGTTTTACCTCAGACACTTCTGATAAATCTCACCCTTTATTTCTGTTTTCCTAAAAGCATTATGAGATATGCTTTACATCCACATGGACAGCTTTAGGCTGAAGCAGACTCTGATATCTATCGAAACCTTTTCTGGACATGATCGAGCAGGGAGGGGAAGGAGATAAACTGTGACATCACCTATTGTCAGTAGTGATGTAATGATGGGTCAGTGTTAGGAGGAGGAGGGGATAAGGTGTGACATCACCTATTGTCAGTAGTGATGTAATGATGGGTCAGTGTTATCTATATAGAGGTCATTGTACAGGGAGGGGAGATAAGCCTGTGTGATGACATCATCTATTGTCAGTAGTAGTGATGTAATGATGGTCAGTGTTATCTATATAGAGGTTCATTGTACAGGGAGGAGGGAAGGAGGATAAGCTGTGACATCATCTATTGTCAGTAGTGATGTAATGATGGTCAGTGTTATCTATATAGAGGTCATTGTACAGGGAGGAGGGGAGGAGATAACACTGTGACATCAACTATTGTCAGTAGTTATGTAGTAAGGATGTAATGTGGGTCAGTGTTATCTATATAGAGGTCATTGTACAGGAGGAGGGGGAGGAGGGATAAGCTGTGGACATCATCTATTGTCAGTAGTGATGTAATGATGGGTCAGTGTTATCTATATAGAGGTCATTGTACAGGGAAGAGGAGGAGATAAGCTGTGACATCATCTATTGTCAGTAGTGATGTAATGATGGGCCATTGGCGTTATCTATTCTTCATTAGCAGATTGATCCGGAGATAAGGTTGAAGCTTTTTGGTTGCAGCTGCTCATCCCTCTATGAAAGCACAAGTAGAAGGCTATGAGAAGAATTTGGCACCCACTTTTTTGGAACACATGATGTGATGTGTAAGAGGGCGTTAGGAGAGAGGGAGAGAAAGTGAATGCATGTTTGGTCAGCCTTAGCTATAAAAAGGATTCATGTCTGGTTTTCTTCAGGACTCCTGAGAAAACTACTATGTCACAATATTTTAGCTGATCTATCCAAAATGACAAATGCAGAAAACCCTTCCTTAACTTACATTTTTTTTTCTGTAGTGCTTTATGTTGTTAAATAGTTAGAATTGTGGAGAATCTGCACCTAAATATATACATATTTACATATATAATTTTTTGTCAATTTCCTTTTGTTTCGCTACTTGCAATTTTTGATGGCAAAAATGATCATTTTCAGTAATAAATACGAATAAATTTGCACAAATATTAATGTTAAATCTGTGATCCTCATACAAGTCAATTTGTAAAAGAAAACATCTCCATTTAAAAATTAAAAAAAAATGATTTCAATTTTCATTTGTGAGCCAGAAAGATTCCCCTCATCATTGCCTCTTAGCGCCAGCTGTTCATAGCTGTGTTTTCTCAACACATCTAACCAGACACAAAAAGTGCACAGTTGTTATGCTTTGGCTTGGAGGCTGCAACATGTGATTTGTGTTATAACCTCATTGTGGAATGCTGACATATATACAGTAAGTGGGATTATATCTTCAGCGAGAGTGCTTATAGATTTATAAGAGGATAAAAATTCAGACTTGGCTTGGTGTTTTTACTTCATATGGGAACACTTCTGTCTGACTGCAAATATGTCTTCAATGTTTTTTTTATAAGGGGGAAGATGCCTGCTCTGTGGCAAGACAGATACGTACAGTTCAAATACTTTTAGAAAGGAAAAACGAAACATAAACTGAAGAAACCTAATTTGGAGTGTGTAGACATTTAATGCTTGTTGGTCTTTTACACCGGTGTTCGTCAACGATTGGGCTACGTTGGTTCTACAATGGGCTACGGACTAACACAAGGACACAAATAATTTATTCCCGAGCTACAGGATGAGGGTAGAGCCACTGCTGACTTACGGTGTAGTTGCCCAGGTCTGACACTTCTGTTCATGTCCCAATGTCCACAGTATAAGAACAGTTATACTGGTGCTCTAGACAGTGAGAGGTCTAATGGCAAGCGGTATTGGATTATAATATTGGTGGTTTCAATAGAAGCCCAGAGGCCAAGGCTTCTTTGGGGCCCATAGCCACGTAAACCACCCACCAAGTTTCATACTGTAAGGCAGAGCTAATGATGAAAGCAATACATGATTGGACGCTAAAGACATACATGTAAACAGATGCCCTTGAAAGACCTTTGAATGTCCTACAATGGTCCTACAAAGGACTGAAAGCCAGCAGAAGGAACAACCTGCCCCCCTTTGTGTCTAAGCCATTTTAGACCTTTAGGACCAGGCCTGATTTTTAAAATCTGCCCTGTGTCATTATAGGAGGTTATAACTGTGTAACGCTTTAACATATCCAGGGGATTTTAAGATTGTTTTCCCGTCACACATTGTACTTCAAAGTGATAGAAACATTTTGATGATATCTTTTGTGTTTAGTTATGAAAAAAATGGATTGCTTTTTATGCGGTCAAAATGTGAAAATTTCATAATTTTTGTGAGTTTTTTTTGTGTTTTTTTACGGCATTCACTGTACGGGTTTAGTGACAATTTTATTTTATTGTACGGTTTTTTACAGACGTTGTGATACCCAATATGTTGTGTTTTTTTGGAGATTTTCACTTTTTTTATGTTTTATTTGATTACTGCATGGGACGGGACTTCAGGGGACTTTTATTCTTTTTTAATAATTTTTTTTAATTTCACTTTTATTTTTAAACTTTTTTTTTACAGTTTTATTTTGTCCCAGGGTGAGACATGAACAAGTGATCATTTGATCACTTGTTCATTGTAATATACTGCAATGTATTGCAGCATATTACAGTCAGCCTATGCATTCTGCATAGGCTGACAGCTGCACTGTTAGATTGTGCACAATGCATGATCCTAACAAGCAGCTACTAAGGGCAGCCCAGGGGTCCTTATCGGACTTCAGGGTTACTATGGTAATTATCTGTGCCCTCGTCGCGCCGATGCACCATAGACTATAGACCACGGCGTCTATAGGGATAAACAGCCGGGATGGCAAGGATCGCGATCCTGGCTGTTACAGCGGGTTCCTGGCTACTGCGTATCACTGGAATCCCGCGTCGATCGCCCTGGCTCAGCTTCTGAGCCCGGGCGATCGCCATGACGTGATTCTACGTCAAGGTGCGGGAACAACCTGCATCCTATGACGTAGAATCACGTCAAGGTGCGGAAAGAGGTTAAAGCTTGGTCCTGGAAAAATATGTAAACATTAAATGTAAAACCATTAAAAACTTGTGAGGAGCCTACAATTTTCATACAGCCCAGGACTCATGGCAATCTTTATCCATGCCTGTTGGCAAGGTTTCTTAACCATGTCTTAAGTAAGTGGCAGGACCTCCCATGGACAGTGGGAAGTATGAAGCGTAGAACATCATTACGTAGTAGCTATAATGAAAACATGATTAATACTCTACGGTTGATGACATAGCATATACATAGCATATACATTAGATGTATATTGAACAATCCCAGCAATATCAGGAAGTTTGGCTGATCTTAAGTGTAAGGGGGTCCTCCTTAGTCTTCTCAATGGCAGATGTCTATGGAGAGATAAGCTAACCTTCAACATCCTGACTTTTTGGTTCTTTGGGAGAAAATTCAACGTAGAACATGAACGTGTATCTGAAAGCTAACTTTTGTATGACTGCAGCTTTAGATATTATGGGGGAGATTTATCCAGAGTGTCTGAGAGAAAATTGTTCTAATTGCTCATGGAGACCACTGAAAGCTCAGATTTAATTTTATAAACAGCTGTGAGAAAATGAAAGCCGAGCTCTGATTGGTTGCAATGGGCAACTAGAACAGTTCTGCTCTCTGACACTTCTGAATAATCTCCCTCTAATTCTCTGGACCCATTAATGAAGTGTATTACTAGATAAAGATATTGGTACTACAGCCCCTGGCTGAAGTTATAACCATATAACTTTTCTTTTGAAGTTATAACCAGAGGTTCCTTTAGGTTCCCATGGCTTTTAAACTTTTCTTCAGGTTCTAATTATTTACAACTCATCCAACACCTTTTAAGGTTAGTAAATGACGGCTTCAATGCATTGTTTTCTGAATGCTAAAGTCTTAATAGCTTCCATTGCCTCTGGGAGTGTCAACATTTTATGATACCATTAGCCATTGACATGGACACTATCATTTACCAACAATGACGGAAACTACTATAGATAGCAGAGATACTAAACCAACAGAGCAGCTTTATTCTTCATGTTGTGTACAGTTTTTATTACATACCTCAGTTACAGCAGTTTATCACTGATCATTTGAGTTTTCCTAGAATTTTGTGTCATTGGTAAATTATTTTAACAATCCTTTGTGAATAACTACATAACCATTAACTTCCCAATGAGTAATTTATACATAGTAAACTCTGTCTGGTCTTTTCCAGTTACTATGTGATATGGTCATTGGTTAGGTTGACCATCTTGTACACCACTAACAAATAGTTCCCGGATTACTTAGTCCTCTACATGAGTCAAACCAAAGTGTCACAAACTCCTTGATAGTATCTCGGTTTTAACCTCCCTCAAGCTGTTCATATATCTTTGTAAGCTTATGGCCAAACACTTATTCAGCCTGTAGTTATCGCCCACAATTTAAGTATCAAAGCACGTTCAGAACCTGACAGGTCTTCTCCTGACCTTATAATACTTGATTTGTGCCACTATCCTTTTGAACAATAACTTTTATTGTATATGCAAATTAGTGGTCAAAGAGGTCAAAATAGTAGAGTGATAGCAGAATTATTTAATGTCCACTCTCCTTTAACTCCACCTTATTATTTGTCCTATTTTTTTCCCTTTTATACCCCATTTTGTCTTCAACCACCTGCCCTACCATAGCACAATGCGCAAAGGAGCTTGGGTCGGGATATGGAGAATGAAAGAGGCCTAAGGCCCCTTCCACACTTGCGTTGCAGATCACATCAGAGTTTGATCAGGGTGCGATCAGGGTTGGGTCAGTGAAAAACTGACATTCTCAGTTTTTCACACGCATTTTCAATGCAATTTCAATGCAATTTCAATGCGTTTTTTGAAAGGACTCTGGACTGAGCTCTATCTTTTCTATGGCAACTGTAAAATCGTCGTGAAAAAAAGCGCATTGGTCTTGCATTGCACTTGCATGTGTCTCAATGCATATTTTTGATGCATCCCCATAGGACTGGTTATGGTGGGTTTTTCAACGCGCGTTGATCTTGTAAAGTAAGACATGTGCGTTTTAAGATTTTAAATGCGCGTTAAAAAAAAGGCGCATGTGTGCATGAAAAAAATGCAAGTCTGTAAAGACCATTGAATACATGGGGCAGATTACTTTCCTTCCTTCGGCCATTCGCGTCTCTCCAGCGGGCCATCTCTGAACAGGATTCGGGTCCCGGACGGGATTTGATGAAGGTAGTTTGGTGTTCCTCCGCCGTCCACAAGGATGGTCACTGCTGCGCTGAAAATCAAACCTGAACACGCCGGTAATACACCGAGCTGGGAACCGGTTGGAAGGTAAGCCGCTAACAATAGTTTCCCGATACTTAGTCCTCTACATGAGTCAAACCAAAGTGTCACAAACTCCTTGATAGTATCTCGGTTTAACCTCCCTCAGCTGTTCATATATCTTTGTAAGCTTATGGCCAAACACTTTTTGTATCACTGTAGTTATCGCCCACATTAAGTATCAAGCACGTTCAGAACCTGACAGGTCTTCTCCTGACCTATAAATACATTGTTTGTGCCACTATCCTTTTGAACCATAACTTTTATTGTATATGCAAATTAGTGGTCAAAGAGGTCAAAATAGTAGAGTGATAGCAGAATATTTAATGTCCACTTCCTTAAACTCCACCTTATTATTTGTCCTATTTTTTTCCCTTTTATCACCCCATTTTGTCTTCAACCACCTGCCCTACCATAGCACAAGGCGCAAAAGGAGCTTGGGGTCGGGATATGGAGAATGAAGAGGCCTAAGGCCCCTTCCACACTGCTTGCAGATCACATCAGGTTTGATCAGGGTGCGATCAGGGTTGGGTCAGTGAAAAACTGACATTCTCAGTTTTTCACACGCATTTTCAATGCAATTTCAATGCGTTTTGAAAGGAGTCTGGACTGAGCTCTATCTTTTCTATGGCAACTGATGCGTGAAAAACGCATTGGTCTTGCATTGCACTTGCATGTGTCTCAATGCATTTTTGATGCATCCCCATAGACTTGTATGGTGCGTTTTTCACGCGCGTGACTTGTAAAAGTAGAGCATGCCGAGATTTAAATGCGCGTTAAAAAAAAGGCGCATGTGTGCATGAAAAAAAATGCAAGTCTGTAAAGACCATTGAATACAATGGGGCAGATTTACTTTCCCGGCCCATTCGCGATCCAGCGGCGCATTCTCTGAACAGGATTCGGGTCCGGACGGGATTTATGAAGGTAGTTCCTCCGCCGTCCACCAGGTGGCCATGCTGCGCGGAAAATCAACTGAACACGCCGGAATACACCGAGCTGGCCAGGTGAAGGTAACGCGTCCCAAGCGACACAATTTCGGTTTTTTAAATGCCGGCGGTTTTTCCGAATACGTCGGGTTTTCGTCGGGGGCCACCCCCCCCCGATTTCTCGTCGCGTGCATGCCAGCGCCGTGCACCACATTCTTGATCGCTGCACCAAAATCCCGGGCATTCAGGTACAACTCGCAAATCGGAAAATATTCGGGTAACACGTCGGGAAACCGCAATCGGGCCCTTAGTAAATGACCCCCACTGGGTCGGCAATGTCAGTTCTGCGCGTCAAAAGCACGTGCAAAATGCGCATGAAAACGCAAGGGTGGAAGGGGCCTTAGCCTTTAGAGTATCCTGCTGTGCGGAGAGGGGGAACGACGACGTATGATAAATAACCCACCATATCTTTTCTCCTCCATTATCTTCTTCTCTTTTGGGTCTGAAGGCTTCTCAGTGATGACCTCATTGCCTCCATGATTCTTGTTATGTTTTTTGAAAATCTGAACATGTTTGTTTCTGTGTTCTATTAGTATAACTATTACAGGGAGTCAATGTAAGAAATGAATTGGGTAATGGAGGGGTATGGTAACACGCATTCTTGTTACTCCATTACTATCTTTAAGTAATATTATTACTGCATGGATGTTCCATAGATACTTTAGAATTTTGTTACATCTTTATAAAATGAAGAAGTTTGCTAAGACGAAGTTATTAAATATTCCATATTTGTTAAATGAGAGCTTTGTGGTATTTTGGAAGAATCCTACACTGCATAGCTTCGTAATTACAGATTTTCAACAACCCCCTATGAGTGAATCCCCATGTTTTTTTAATCACAGTTCCTGCTTGGAATGTGTATTCTGGCATCTAGGAAAAAATGACAAGCCCCATTGAAAACATAAGCCCTCCTGCCATAAAACGCTGGTCATTCTACTTGTCCCGGGGCTGGAGCCTCTAAATACTTTGCTATTTCTTGTTGGGACTAAATGTCCTTCCTCTAAGAACTTAGTATTGTATTTAGATTTCCCATTATCAAAGGAGGTTTGTATGGTACACTGTCATATGTGAAATCTCTGTCCTTCATAATGTTGTGTTCTTTCCCACAATCCCTAACAACGTCCCAAACAAAATTGTTTGCATACTTTGTGTCCTCGCACAAGCATAGCATGCATCTGAAATAATGATTCTGGAGACTTGTAATATCACGATATTAAATGGGAGAATAGTTAAAATAAATATTGATATGGAAAAAAGACTACTTTTGTTTTAGGACACCACAGAAAATAAATGAAAACTTATGAAACTATTATTGTTATCTAAAATGATAAAGAAGTATTATGTACCTTACTCAACCCCCTTCTCTACCTTTCTACGTTCTACTTCTTAACTGGTCTTTTTACCTTTGATCCCTCTCAAAAGGAAAAATTACCATTCATCCAAATAGTCTAGTTCCTTATTCAATGACAACATTTCAATGAGTGGTATAGGTTTCAGTAATAATAACATTTCCATGAAAATATTACCACTCCATACCCAATACCACTCTAGGAAATGATACTTCTCAATACCCATAGCACCAATTCGAAATGTTAATATTAGTTATAATATATTATTATTAAATTTACCTCAATCCATGCACTCAGAAATGTTTATATCCTGCCTTTATGCTATTGCATCCATGAGTGGTTATGGTCTTATGGAAGTATATATTCATATGTAATGGTGTAATTGCTCAACGGCTCAATTATACACTTCATATCCATTGTAGACTGTATAATACTTGTGAGTATTGGTATATAATAGCGCAGGCAGTAGGACAGCACACACTGTACTAGTACGACTCGATATCATGCTTCGAAAATAAGAACTTGTCAGGCGCACTTTTCCAAGGACCAAGGCCTTGCCAAGGGGAATGTTCCAATCAACCACTGAAACACTCAAGAAAAATAACCTTGCCAACCATACCTCTGAAATGGAGTAAAGGAATTATGTAATTTACTAGGGCTAGGCTAATACTCCATACTCCACTCATGAGCATGCATTAATCCATCCTGCCCCTTTGCCGATGCCAAGGAAGATTCATGAGGCCGAAACTAGGGGCAGTGGCTATGTATTCAGTAAATGGTAGAAGAAGATTGAGTAACTTCGCATACATGAACATTGCATAATGACCCGCTGACCACATAGCAATGCATGATTGGGCAGACGTGCTAGTGCACCAAGCAGGGTTGCGGAGAGGGTGATGGCGGTACCTTCAAGGTATCCAAGTTCATACTTCAACATGGTGGCAATGAGGATGGAACCCCCTAGGAAAGGGAGAGCAAAGAGCGCTCAAATAATACTCGGTTACATCGGATAATGCTAGAGATTATTCTTTGGATCTACCCGCAGTGGTCGGCTGCACCAAGTCTACGAAGCCTAAAAACGACCCACATTTGCACACAAGCTCTTATAGGGGAGACTCACTTTAAGGGGACCAAGCTCTGACAAGTGTAGACTTAAAAGCAAACACTGGAACCAGAGATGGACACACAAATGGACAGTTAAAGTGCTGCAGTTATGTTTGTGCCTTGATGTACAGATCGACATATGGTCCAAACTTATCTGGCAGGAAAACCGCATGGCCTCCCTGACAGCTACGAGTGCCAACAGCCCTGTCTAACCCGCAAAAAGCATTCTAACGACTTTGTTCAGATCATTGTAGAACGCGTTGGATGCGCGACTGGAGGTAGGGGGAGGAACGTAACAAAAGCTGCAAGAGAGCTGAATAGTGGAAACATGTTTAACAGTGCTAATTTGTGATAACAGGGCAGATGGTTGGCGACAGTACCCTAAGTTGATTGCAGGGCAAACAATGGGCTGTAAGATTGCCTGAGGGGTGAGCAACGCTTCAATTACGGCCTAGCTGATACATTGCCAGTATTTTTTTTGTGAGCTACACAGCAGGGTGGCGACAACTTAACATGGAGCCATGAACAACCCAAATTCTGCCCTGACACAGCTCGTTTGATCAAGGGGACCATGTATGGAGGAGTGACTAGTATAGATTAAAGGTTGCGTTAAAACTATGTTAGTTGGATCTGGGCATGGAGCTGGCGCTCGCGCCAGGCTATCTTGTCGCCAATTCCAGCCCTGTCTCTAGGCTACCCCAAACAGCACTCTAACTAACCTTTGGATAAGATCATGTCGTAGCTTTTATAAGTTGTGGATATGGCGGTGAGGGGATGTAAACAGATCGCAAGAAGCGCTGAATAATTTGGCGAAATGAAAAAGTTGCAAGTATTTTTGTGGATACCACAGCAGGGTGGCAAAAGTTTCCAAGTTGATGTGGAATGCCCTTCATATCTCTTGGCGGTGTGCCTTTTATATCGCCTAGGCCTCAGCATTTGAGCACCGCTGCTGTCGGCTTATACGCGGCACTGCTGCTTTGCTAGAGCTAAACCTAACGACTGATGGCTCCAATGCCCACTGATGGTAATTTCGGATTAGGAGGAGGTGGAGGTAGGGTTTGGGAGAGAGTATAGTAGGCCTTTGAGACTGAACCGAGAGGCCCCGCATTCTCTGCGTCGCAGTATATGACCAGCCCAGGGTCAACTCGGTCCCACCTGCCAAGTTAGTGTAGTAGCGTTCTTATAGTTGGGATAGGCGGTGAGGGGAATGTAACAGATGCGCAAGAGCGGCTGATGCGCATGGGCTGGCGCCCCGGCCAGGCGAGCTTTCCGCCAATCCAAGCCCTGCTACTAGCTACTCCCCAACACCTTCTAAGAACCTTTTGTATACGATCAAGTGTAGTACTTTCTTATAATTAGGATGCCGGGTGATGGGCAATTGTACACCAGGGCAAGAACCTGAATAATATTGGTAAATGTAAAGTTTGCCATGAATTTGTGTGGATAACACACATGGGTGCGACAAGTTACACTTTGATGTGGAATCCAAAAACCCAAATTTTCTGGCCTGACACAGCCTCGTTTGATAAGGGACGATGTATGTGGCAGCTATATGGCCGACTTTTGGAGGTAGCAATGGAGACCACGGTGGAGGCTGCATGGGACAATTTAATTTGGTTAGTGCCTGTGTGGCAGTGCCCAAAATTTTTCAACAACCAGAGGAAGCCGGTAGGTGGCCCTCCAGTAAAATGGAATAATTGAGTGCCTGTATGGGGCAGTCCAAAAAATTTTCAAACCAGTGGAGCAGGTAGTGGCCCTCCAGAAAAATTGAATAGATAGAGTGCCTGTATGTGCACTCCCAAAAAAATTTGTTTAAAACAGAGGACCGGGTAGGTGGCCCTCCAGAAAAATTGAATAATTAAGTGACCTGTATGTTGCACTCCCAAAAATTGTTTAAAACAGAGGACCGGTTAGGGGGCCCTCACAGAAAAATTAAATGCATAAAGTCACTATACTAAAGCCGTGGGCCCGGTGTCAAAAAATAGCCAGTTTCCTCTGCTTTACTTGTACAAAGAGGAGGAGAAGGAGGAAAATGAGGAGGAGGAGGGTGATCAATTATTCAGTTGAGCTCCTTCCCTGGTGGAGATTGGAAATTATGAGAAATCCAGGCTTTATCATCTTAATAAGCGCAGCCTGTCAGCGTGTCAGTCACAGGCGTGTACGCTATATCGGTGATGATGCCACCAGCTGCACTGAAACCCGCTCGACACGACGCTAGTGCAGTGGCGGCAAGAACCTCCAAGGCGTACGCGCCAGTACGCCCCATGTCCAGCTTTGAACCCAGTAGTTGTAGGGAGCTGGTGATCATTTATGACGATTGGTCATGGTCAAGCTACGTACTCCCTCACATCTTTCTGTAAAGATCACCCTAACTCTGCCGAGAGCTGGGGACAGGTGACAGTGTCTTTCTGGGGTGACATAAATCGGCAAAAGCCTTGAAAGCGTACCCTTGCCAGTGCTGGACAAGCTGCCTGCTCGCCTACTCTCCTCTCCTCTTGTCCCGCAGAACTACGCACTCTGCCGCAGCGCTGTCAGAAGGAAATACTGTTTCACTTGTGCACCAGGCCTGCCTGGTATTCATGCATTCTCACACTCCTTCCCTGCAGGATGATAGAGGGAAAGATTTTTGCTTTACCGTGGGTCCAGGAAGAGTGACCACCAGTAATCGGTGCTGGAATAAATTCTTTGAACGCGAGGTCACGGGATAGGCAGCCTAGCAATGAAATCTGCCATATGCGCCGATGTACCACGTGTAAGAATTCACTCCCCTCACTGGCCTGACTGTCTTTCCTCCTCCTCCAACTCCTCCAACGCCTCTTCTTCTGCCATACACGCGAACTGAAGGACTCAACATTGTGTCCCTCTCTTGTCTCGCCAACATTCTCCTCCTCTTCCTCCTCATCCTCCTCCACTCCACCTCCTCCGATATGCGCTGAAACAGACCTGAGGGTGCTTTGGTCATCAACAAGGAATCTTCTTCCCCGTCTCTTGTCGAGCGCAAAGCTTCCGACTTCATGCTACAAGAGTTTTTCAACAGGCCAAGCAGCGTGAATGTGGAGGCTGATGATGGCGGCATCGCCACTGACCATCTGTGTTGACTCCTCAAAGTTACTCAGCACTCGACAGATATCAGACATCCACGTCCACTCCTCATTGTAGACTTGAGGAAGCTGACTGACCCTGACTACCAGTTCTGGTGCAGTTGACATCTGGCAGTCTACAATCGCTCGGCGCTGCTGGTAACTCTGGATAACATGGTCATTGTTGAATTCCACCTCGTGGGCACGTCGCACAACGTCTGGTGGCGGCGCAGTTGGAGGCGGCGCTGCGCTGCCTGAGAAGTGGCAGCATCTGTGCTGACTTCTGAAATGCGCACAGATGCGGCGCACCTTTCGTGAGCAAATCAGACAGATTGGGGGTATGTCTGAGGAAACGCTGAACTATCAGATTTAACACATGGCCGGCATGGCATGTGTCATCTGCCGATTGCAGAGCCGCCACCAGGTTTTACGGCCGTTGTCACACACAACCATGCCTGGCTTCAGGTTCACGCGGTGCCAGCCACAGATCAGTCTGCTGCGCCGTGATGCCCTGTATAGCTCTTTGGGGTGTCCTTTTATCGCCTAGGCCTCAGCGTTTGAGCACGCCTGCTGTCGCTTACGACGGCACTGCTGCTGTGCCTAGAGCTACCGACTGATGGCGCCTTGCCCACGGATGGTTCGGAGGAAGGATGTGGAGAGGGTTGGGAGGAGGAGGAGGCATAGTAGGCCTGAAACACCTGGACCGAGGTAGGCCCCGCAATCCTCGTCGTCGCAGTATATGACTCAGCCGCAGGGTCAGACTCGCTTCCCGCCTCCACCAAGTTAACCAACCCAATGTGCCGTCAGCGATATTAGTGGCCCTGCCCCGGCGCACTCGTCCACGCGTGTCCTTGGTCAGTGGACCTCTTGTCATAAACGGCGTTGGTCAGGCACGGATGATGTTGTCTGACCACTGCTGGTGCAGGGCTGGGACGGCACAGCGTGGAAAGTATGAGTGGCGGCTGGGAACCGAATACCGAGGGCTTGGCCCCGCCATGAGGTTGCGAAAGGCCCGTCTCTACTACCTATAGGGCAGCATCTCCATGCCTAAGCAATCTGGAATGTGCACATTACGGGTCTTGGGCTTGCGGTTGGGTTGCACTATATTTTGCGTTTCCCGCTCCAGCGTCTGGTGTATGGAATAGCTGAACGCTGGTGGATGCTGTGGAGGATCGTGGAGGCGACGATGGGGTTTTTGTGGCAGGGTCCTGGGCAGGGGCTGAACTATCAGCTGACACAGGGGAAGGAGCAGTGGTGTGCACGGCCGAGGTGAACGGCTTGGTTGCCAACGAGTGGGGTGTTTAGCATTCAGCTATGCCTGCGCATACTGGTTAGTTAGCTCAGTAGTTGTGGAACCCCTGCTGAGCCGTGGTTTGGCAAATGTTTGCACACACACACAGTCCCGTCGGATCCATCCGTTGTTTCCTTAAAAATCCTCCAGACTTCTGAGATCTAGCCCTCGCCGCAAGCACCTCGCCACTGGAAGCTTCACTAGTTGACCACATTGGCGCTGATGCACCAGCTCTGGCCCTGCCTCTCGTCTGGCCCCACCACTCGCCCTTTCCAACCTGTTTCTGGTCGAGGACTCTCCTCCGTCTCAGAAGCACTGTGTTCAACCCAGGCCTCTCAACCCAGCTTGGGTCTGTCACCTCACATCCTCCGATCCCTCAGTTCTGCTCCCCCGGACTTCCTGTCCCTGACAACAACTTCCCCACTGTCTACAAACCGTTGTCTCCTCATCGTCGACACCTCTTTACACCACTTCCACTCGTCAAGAAGGTCATCATCACCCACAGACTGTGACGGTGGAAAAACCGTGGGCATCGGAAAATTGCTCAGCAAGCAACCGGACAAGGGGTTTGTGACTGTGGGAAGGGTCCAGAAAACAGTTTCCTCAGAGTATGCCGGTTACAAATGCCAATTTTCCCTGGAGGGGGCAGACGGGGGGGAGAGGCTGAGGTTGCAGAGCTGAGGAGTGGCGATTTCGGTGACATGGGTGGACTGCGTGGGAAGACTGCACTGGTGGACAATTGCTCGAAGCATTGTCCATCCACGACATCCCCTGTTCGCACTGTTTCTGGCCCAACAGTGCTCTAACCACGAGTCCCAGTAACTTCAGACTGAACCTAGGATTGTAGCTCTGCGGCTTTCCCCTGCTCCTCATAACCATCATGTGGTGTCTCACCCCGCCAGGACCACGGCCCTCTGACCCCTGCAGTAGTTTGTACGCCCAGTCCCCTCCCTCGTCCTCTACCCCTAAGCCCTCGGTTAAACATTTTTAAAATTGAGAGTTATAGCTTTAATTTTTTTTTAACTTTTTTTTGTGTTTTTTTTTTTTTTTTGTGTTTTTTGAGGTTTTTAAAACCAAACGATGCCTATCTATTGCTATGGCTATTTTCTAGCCAAGTATGAAAGCAGCACTACTATGCCAGATGAGATGACGCTGAGTGTGTCAAAACGAAAATAAAAAGGACAATGCAGATGGTGCCCTAATGAAATCCAACCCCTACTAAATTTCCCACTTCGGTCTTTGCAATGGATATTTGCGTCACTAAGCCGCAAACCAAGCGGTGCGCAAGTCTCACTACCAAATTGCTCACAAATGGGCTATAGATGCACTGGACAAGTACAGCCACCAGCAATCAACCAGAAATCAAATATATAACGCTACTGTAGCGTAAGTAAGCCGTTGGATTCTCCTATGGCTTTTTCTAGCCAAGTATGAAAGCACACTCTATGCCATATGAGATGACGCTTGAGTTATTTACAAAATCGAAAATAAAAGGACAATTGCAGAGTGGCCTAATGAAATCCACCCTACAAATTTTCCCACTTCGGTCTTTGCAATGGATATGTGCGTCACTAAGCACAAAACACGCGGTCGCAAGTCTCACTACAAATTGCTCACTATTGCTAGTAGATGCACTGCAGCAATACGCCAACCAGCAATCAACCAAATCAAATATATAAGCTACTGTAGGCCTAAGTAAGCCCGTTTGTATTCTCCTATGGCTATTTTCTAGCCAAGTAGAAAAGCACACTACTATGCCAATGAGATGACGCTGATTATAAAATAAACGTAAAATAAAAAGAAAATGGCAACTGTGCCTATTGAATCCAACCCCTACTAAATTTTCCCACATTGGTGTGGAGGTGGATATGTGTGCCACTAAGAGCTAAACACAACGTAGCAAGTCCCCCTTCTAATTCCTCACAAAATGGTACTAGATGCAATAAAAAAAAAAAAAAGTGAGAACGTCTATGGGTAGCCCTAAGAAGGGCTGTTGGGTTCTTGAGAATCACTCCTGCCTACACCTATTCTAATAGAACACCTAACGCTTTCCCTGACAAGCAGCAGCTCTCTCCCTAGCGGCATCCAGACACAGAATGTCCGAGAGCGCGGGCAGCGCTAGTCTATCCACGGTCACCTGATCTGGCCACCAACCACTGCTATCGCAGGTTGTGTAAGGGTACCACGTCATCGGGGTGGAGTGCAGAGTCTCCATCTGCTTGTGATTGGCTCTGTTTTTCTGGCCGCCAAAAAGCAAAACGGCGGGAGCTGCCATTTCTCGAGCGGGCGAAGTATTCGTCCGAGCAACGAGCATTTCGAGTACGCTAATTGCTCGCAGAGCATCAAGCTCGACGAGCATGTTCGCATCATCCTAGTGGTAACATTTCAATGCGTGCGTGTGGTGGGTATTGTGAGATGTATGAATATACAAGAGTGGTATTGGGGGTTGAAGTGTATAATGTTTTTTATCGAGCGGTATTGGATATTGAGGTTCAAAATTTAATGATTAGTATTGGGTATAGAGTAGTAACATTTCCATGAGTGGTATGGGGATATTGAGTAGTCACTTTCAATGATTTGTATTAGATATTAAAGGGAACTCCTCATCATTATATTGTCAATAATTGTCAAGCGACGTTAACACCTTCTAGTTTTGTTTCTTTCATGTCTCAGTGTGGTGCATCATCCCAAAAACAACTTTGAAGTGAGCTGTAAATTGTGTTTATCAGTCAGGAGGTGGAGAGTTTAAACACACTGAAGCAGGTTGGAAACTCTGAAAGCCTCCTTCTCTGTGATTGGACATTCTTTATCGGACTTCAGGAGATCGTGGTTAGTGATGTCTCTGGATGCAGGACATCAATTACAGTGAAGGGGGTTTCTAAGGAAAGAGAGAGCTGACTTTAAAATCTCCACCTCCTTGACTTTCACAAACCAATTATCATGCTGATAAGTTGGTTTTCGGAATGATGCCACTCATAAGAAGCACTGCCTGGCAACATCCTGTAGAAGGTTTATTGAGGTCAATTTCTGATGACAAGTCCCTTTAAGTGATAACTTACAAAGTGGTAACATTTTAATGAGCGATATTGGTTATAATTGGTAATATTTCAATATTTTGCATTGGTTATTGAGTGGTAACATGTTGAAACAACCTAGAAATACATGCCCAGAGTGAACCCCAAACGGAATTGCTTTGAATTCCTCTTTAAATGAACTTATTATATTAATGTTCTATCTTGTTCAATCTGTTTTTTTTTTGTTATAGTTTTGGCTAAATATAGGGTATTTATTTTACTGTATTTTTATTCAAACAGCCAAACATAGAATCTGACTGGAGGCTCCAGTGGTACTGTCAACGGCTATTTAACCACTGAACTACCTTTGGCCTACCGTGGAATCATTTATTAAAAAGGACATGTTGTTGGCATTGGAACATATTATAATGAATGATGCATCCTCTCTGTCCATCCTCTGGCATTTCCTCATATTGTTTACAAGCAGAACATTGCAGGATTTACCTTGTATCTATTCTGAGTCAACATATCATTTTGTGGAGGGCGGTTTTTTGGAAATGTGAAGTTAAAACCGTAACATAAATATATTTTTGTATGTGTCAAACAGTGGTGTGACCAAACAAACATTAGAATTCAGACGAAATGTATGGACGTGTGGTTTTGTTTCCAACTTAATTCTAACCTATTTTGAATCTTTTTTTATTTTTGTTTTTTTCTCTACTTTCCTAACATCTCCCTAATTCTTTGTTGCCTTCCCAAACCCACAGCCTGTTTGGCAGGCACTCAAATGGAACCAGATTTTTACCTAGTAACCTAATGACAGGTTCCTGTAGTTTACAACCCTACCCAGAAACATTGTTTTCCCCAAAACCTCTCTAATGTCTTTGAGAAGGAAATTATGGTTAAAATCAAATGTTGCATGTGCAGCAGGAGGATCCTTACGCCTCTGGACATGTTACCGAGTAGTGAGGTCTCTACACCTTGTCTCATTATCCATGTCAAAGTTAGGAAGTAAACCTATATTTTGGTGTTGACCATTGACAACTATGTCATGATCAGGAACGGAGGGGGGATTCCATGACTCAGACAGCCCGTGAACCACCCAAGTGCAATTTTTGTTTTTCCAGGAAAACAAATGTTGACTTGTGTCTGTTTAGAAGCTACGGAAACCTGTCCATACATTGCTAGTCAAATCTGATGACAAGTTGAACTCTTAAAAGGCTGTTGGTTGAGGTATTTCTCCCAAACTTCCCTTCTCTTCTTCATTTAGATACCACACTCAATTACCAAAAAGAAAGATAAAGTGAGCATGCGTTACTAAAAATATATAAAGTTTATTGATATACATTAAAAATAGAACATCACATAAATCTGGGTGTTGCATGGCAAAAGCCAACAAAGTGCTGGGGCACTACTATACAATGGACATTAGGCATAGTGTTCCATAACACATAAAGTAAAAAGTCCTGTGTGGACAACACACGGGGAGGTGCCCCCTGGGCGCTCTCTCTCTATGCGCCTTACTACGTTGTTAACTATTCAGGTGTACATTTTTGATCTGCTCTACTCTAGCGCTGCATCATTTTCCCTATTTATTTAGGATGGATTGGTTTTGCCTTTGCACTGTCACTTTCATGATGTTTAATGTAACACTATGCCTATGTCCATTGTATAATTTGCTGCCCGAACTCTTGTTGGCTTTTGCCATGCAACTACCCGATTTATGTGAATGTTTCTATTTTTAATGTAATATCAATAAACTTTATATAGATATTTTTTAGTACGCATGTTTTTTATCTTCTTTTTGGTACTTATTTGCTTCTTGAGCGCATCATTTTTTACATTTTCATGTCCTACGTTACTATCGCAAACCTTGCTGGTACTTATATTACTTTATAATGGTTCAGTATTTGTTCTAATAGGATTTTCTAGATACACACTCGTTTAACTAAATATGCGGCATTCTAATGAGCCAAGAGTTTGAGAGAATTTATAAAAACGTGGTCTAGCGGTGGCCCTTCTCTCCTGAATTATCTAATGGGTCTGCATGTCCTGATCAACAGATCAATCCTTCTTTCCCCTGACAATTTGCCATTAAAGGTATTTCTCGTCTGGGACTTACATTCGATTTTCACTATCTCCATATATAAACATTTCTTTCATTGGATGTTATATGAAAAAAATGGTTTCTGTCTGTGTGGAGATATAACTTCTCATAAATGTAGTCGTTCTGTCCCTTAGAAACTAGATGCTTTCCTCGTTACGACCCACTTCATACTCTGCAGCGGTTGGCCGACTTTTGGCTATAGAGTCCTGCCGGCCACCTGGATTCAGCGATCATTACCACAAAACAGGAGACGGCTGTGGGCATGCATAATCCTCGGACATTTAATACACACCTTTTTGTTTCTTTGTGCAATCACTAGCACGGCAGAGGTGGCCGTATTCGAGGAAGCCCATCTCGTTCTAGGGACAAAAGAAGTACATTTTATGAGAATATCTTCACACCGGAACATTTTTTTTAATACCTCTAATTGAAGAATGTTTTATTATGCAGATTTAATCAAACTGATGTGAATGCCCCAGACTAGAATCCCCTTTAGGCATCGAGATAACTATATTTTTCTAATGTGGTATTGGATTGCTAACAAGCCATATTGTTGCGTTTTTAAAACTTTGCCCTGAAACAGTAAGAGATGCATATTGCCAGGACAAATCTGCTGGGGCTTATCCATAAGGAACGTTCACAGTGCTACGATATGACAACAGTATAGATATCAGTTTCCTCCTGCCCTTCCATACTCATCACAAACTAAACACTAGCTAGGAGAAGAAGGACGGGAGAATACGATGTGATTAGACAACCTCTTCTTTGTGTATTACCATTCATAAGACAAAGTCAGGATTTTGAGGACATTTCTAAACTGTCCTTAGAGAGACAGAGCAATCGACTTCTAACGCGGGAACTGTTTTGCAAACTTTTCTAAAAAATCTAGAATTTTTAAAGAATTCTAAGTTTGTAGATAAGTTGACCACATGGCTTTGACTGTCTATATTGTCTCCATATTTTACCTATCAGAGCTCAATTTTTTCCATCTGCATAAATAAATATATTTGGTTTTCAGCGTATATATCTAGCAGATGTGAAAAATTACTTTACAGGTCTGCAATACTGATCCATACAAATCCAGTACTGATATGTGCCCTTTACCTTGTAGACTTTATTTTAACATGATCTATAACCTCTCTGTTTTAAGAAATGTTCACACTTAAGGGAACCATGTCACCAACATTTTCACAACAGCTAGTGACAAGCTTGCATAAAGCCCTAATTAAACATTAAATAACAACCATCTTTGTTGCTAAAATGGTTTCTCTCACTCCCCATAATAACCTTTGTTAGCTTACCTGGAGTACAAAGCAATCAAGAGGTCATGGCGCTCCTCGGCTCGCTGGTCCGTGTCCCTATCCTCCTTCTCAACCATTTTCAACACTTCATGCATGAGATCAGGGTGCTGTCATCTAAGGTCCTTTAACCTACTAATAGTTGCAAAATGTACTCCATGTTGTAAAATGATCACATAACTCACATCATGCCTCCATGAGGAAAGGGTAGTGAGATTAGAAGTACATGGAGGCATGCTGTGCTAAATATAACCACATAAAAGGTGAACAAATACATACATGGGTAGATTTATCAAATTCTATTGGGTAAAGATCTAGATTACATGACCTGGTCCACATGATAAATGCTGAACTGGTTAGAAGGATGCATTCACCAAGCCCAAGCAGTGACATGCCCTCTACCGACTAGCAGCTGTATGCCAGGTAAGAAAGTTGATTTATGAGGGATGGTAATGAACCATTTTTAGCTAAAGAAGGATGACATTTAGTTATAGAGATTATAGGGAACATTCACTAGCGTTGTTTTTGAAAAAGTGGTGACAGGTTCCCTCTAAAGAGACCTGTCATGTTTGATTTGTGGACGACATACCACCAACTACAGCTCCTTGTACTGTGGACCTGTGTTGTATGTCCCAAATACCTACGGTATCTCTGTTTGTTTCTATAAAACGTTTATACTTACATAGAGTTTGGTCCAATAAGCGCATCACTAGCTTTTTCATTGTAAGCATGCGTCCGTACCCAGTACATGATCGTAAAGCCGGCAAAGTTTGGGGATATAAGATCCGCTTCATTACTGCACTGCCAAGTGCGGAGAGTTATAGAACAATGGTACTTTACAAGTTTGCTTTTCATATGGACAGAGAGTTGAAACAAACTACATAAGGACCTAAACTAAGGACACTAAAACTCACTAGTCCATACGGATCTGGTGAGTAGTTTATGTCCCTGAATCTCTCCCTGACAATTCCCTTGGAACTAATTAGGTAATGTACTGTTTACTAAAGTGTATCTTTTGTGATTGTTACACACCATAAACACAGAATAAAATTAAAGTTTATAATGTCTCCAATCTTTTTAAGTGTCTGTTTAAAATAATAAAATGATTCCTTATAAAATTTTTTTTAAAGCCTGTACATAATTATCTTATACATTTTTTCCCTGTCTCATGTGTATGTGTCTCGTATTTTTCCCCACTTTTTCTATTACACTCTGGCCAGAGACCAGGCGCATGAGACAATACCATGTTTATACAAGTGAATATAAATACAGAAAGTAAGCATAGTTGGCATTGACCATTTATTACAATTCTATTAAACTACATGAAAGGGTTGTAATATGAGTTGATGGCCAAGCTGTTCCCACAATCCTGAATGTTTTGGCTTTATTACTAATTGGCCAACACCATACAATGGCCAACCTGACATGCAACCTCGTCTTTTCTTGTGCCATGCTCCTTTGATCTATGACTCTGCTGGGTATTTTCAGAAGATAGGTACTAATGATACATAAGAGAGGTACTAAAACTTTCTTAATGTGTAGTGCGATGTGGCCAAGATAACCTGGTCATCGGTTTCTCTTTTGTACAAAATCCGGCACCCAAGCACTGTTTCCCATGCTCTTTTACACAAGAAAGTGACATCACCCAAATAAAACCAAAAATGAGAAAAAAAAAAGAAAAATCCAGTGCAGATTCGTTGTTCACAAGAAGTTCATTTTCATAATGATAAATAATGACAGAACTCTCGAAATGAAAATAGATGTGAAAGAGGTGTCTTAAAGATGGCACTACACAATGCTGTTATACTTGTGGGGCTATTAGGAGCTCATAGACCACTAAGACATCCAAAGTTGAAGCTCTTTTATAGTTTGATATTTTTACTATTACATTGTTTAAGTACCATTTTTTTTTTCTGTTTTCTAGACTTCATCTACATGTGTGTTACCATCTTTAGTCTTAATATACGATACGTCTCAATTGTTTATTTCTTCTAGAATGGTAATTTTTTAAAATTGTTCGGTTTTAGTGGCATCCAAATTTTATCTTTATTGCTATAGTTATTCCATGGAATTGTCCTATTTTGTTGACTAAAATTAAATTCTCTCTATTCTGTTCGTGTTTAAACCCCTAAACCACTACCATTGCTAAATCCCTACACATGAACCTGGGGGTGGATTCGATTCAGGGAGTCCCATCACAAGTTATTCTTGTCTCTGAGCTTATTCTAAATAGCAAAACAAAAAATCTATTGCGTCCCTGTTCTACCAATGGATCACAGATCATGTTAAATGCAGATGGGGGATATGCTTGTGTGTGCTCCTGACCTCCAGCACCCTATGTACTGTAATGGTAAGCATGTCAATCCTGCACTGTTTTTCTAGATATCGGCTTCCTGAACATTCAACAGGAAGCTTCATCGTTTACTTCCGGTCTATGGTCCATGTGAGTTCAACAGGTGGCACGGCTTTTATATCACACCTCTGATCCACTGTGGTACTCGACCTGTGCAGCTGTGTGACATCACTTTCCAGGGTACAGTTTTATTCTCTTGTAGTGAACAAAGTGAGCCTTCCTGTTGAATGTCAGCAAGCAGCAACTAAAACCATGACGAATTGACCAGAAGTATGATTGGAAATTTTTATAATCCACATTATTTGGTGAAAGGCTCCAATCCCCATCTTCATCATATGTTACCCATAACCCACCCATGGATCTCTAAGCATCTGGTTAATTATCGTGAACAAGTGGGAGGGTATCCTAATGTGTGGGAATATATGACCAACTGCGATTGTTAGTTCTACTTGTTTAGCATGTGAATGTACTTATTCTGGAGTGATTTATGTACAATTGTGACCAATTGCACTCTATACAGAAATGGAATTAACAGAACTTTATATATCCAGTATGTTACTAGACAAAATTATTTCTTATTACTATATTTCCATTTTAAAAATGAAAACAAAACTGTTACATACTAATTCTGAACATTCTTAAAGAAAATTGGCAAATATAGCCTTCTTTTCTTCCATCACCATCCTTGAGTGGCAGCCAGCTGTTGTCCTCCACCCGCTCCTCTAGACCTTATACACTAATATTAAAAAAGCAATCCTTCTAACCCAAAGAAACTAGCATTCATATTAATGTGAGCTTTTTTTTTTTACATATTAGCCTTGGCCTTTGCTTGAGGACAATGTACTTTTACCCAGCACTAATACATACAAATAACTGCAGTCAGTGTGTGGTTTTGATTGCAATATGAACCAAGGTTCAATAGAGCAGCTGGATAGTTTCTTCTGTAACCTTATTTCTTAACAACCTACAACAAGTAAGGTGCCCCATCTACTCCTAATATCATCTAACGTTATAGCAGGTGATAGTAACGCCATGCCTTGACTAAACCATATAATGTATGGAATTTGACATATATTCCAAAAACCACCATAGTACCTCTCGTAACTGTCCTTGTAGAGGTTTGGGACTGGCTGCCTCTTCAAGTATAGTGGTTGGTGTTTGGTACACGCATCCTCCGCAAATGAATATTGTGGGTAACCTTCAGTGGTAAGCCTAGTTTAACAGTTATTCCCTATCCTATAGCTGACAGTAGGACTGCATCATTGTGGTTTATTGTGACTTTGTTCAGAGGTCCAAAAGTGTAAGGGCCCCATGTCCAAACAACTCCTCTTTCCAGGGTGGCATGGGAATTCACACTGTGCACATTGGCTGAAATATTATTCATTGGGGGTGGGGCCCACAAAATTTACCATTAATGGGGTCCCAACTTCCAGTGTGGTCCTGCGACCAGCGAGGATCAATCAATAGGATCTCCCCGGTCATCAGTAGGGGTCCAATCCCCTGACTAATATCTCAATTGGCCCAGAAGATGAACGGCTCTTGTGATCAATGGTGAACCTAGAAAATTATGTATAAGTTAATGTTCACATCTTTTTAACAATGATGAGCAACACACCTAGACTATTCCATCTACTAGCAGACCCCACAATCAGCTTGAAGGAAAGAAAAGTGTTACCACATACTTTACATTTCGTAAAACTAGATTTTGCTGGTTAAAAACGGATTTCTATAACTAACCGACGCCTGCAGTTTATTTTATAATATTACAATCTGACACTCGATCTGTCGAAAGAAGGAGAAAAATCAATAGCTGTCCACCCAAAAACCTGAAAACATAATCCGAAGGTCCATGTGCCGAAGCCGGGGCCGAAGAAAAAACACATGTAAGCTGTCTGAAATGGAAAGTGTCCAAGTTTACTTAATTCCGTGGTTGGAAGAAAAGTGTAATAAAAAGTTTGTTTTAAGTGTCATCATTTTAGCCTTGAGACCCACCCTTCTCCAGTGTGAGATGGGTCACCTGCTAAAAGTAAAGCTGCGTATTTGCCAGCAGTAACACGAGCACCATATTTTCGAGTTTTTGTCATTGTCAGACTGGGCTTTACTTTGTCTCCAAGATATTCTGCTTGTGATTACTAATAATCCCTACATCTCTATCTATACTGTCGTTTATATGCATTACATCATTTACATCTAATCCCCTTGACAGTTTCATTGTTCTGTAGCCATTCAGTTCTGACACATAAAAGCACTTTCTATGAAAGTGTCGTGAATTTTGTCACCGTAACTTAACCTCACCTCTTCTACATGACTCCATAAAGACCTTATTTTAGCATCCTTGTGGTTTGTCTTATAAAGCTGTCACTGTGTATGTCAATACCTAGTTTGAATTTCTGTGTGTTTCAATGATTTAATCGATCCATGGTCATTACTTGGTTAAGTTATATTTCAGTGACAAGAATATGGTTGTGTAGTATGTTCCTTGCTGAATGGCGGAGAGTACTGGAACAGCCATGGGCAGATCACACATTCATAGAACCCTTTCCCTTCTAAAGGTAGAACAACAAAGGTCTCATTTGTATCCATAAACTGGTATTTAATATGTCCTGTTGTGGGGATCCTCTTATGGCTCAGTGCCCTTATACAGATAACAAAGAAATTCTGGCGCAGTGTCCATATATAATACGGGAGGTATCCAACTAGGGCGTCTGAGGATGAAACATTGGCATAGCACATAGGGGGATATTTCTCAAAACGGACTGCCGCAAGTGCCACAGCTTATGATGGTAATCTCTACCACCCACCTATAGCGTTTGAGACCTCCTGATAATCCGGCAGGCAGTTTGTGCTTGCGGTGTCTCTATGACAGGTCCTGTGTGTCGTAGATTTTCTTGCCTACTCTAAATTAACTGCATAAGCTATCGGACGGCCCACGGCATGAGGCAGAACCACACCACCCCGGCCCACGCCCCTGGGCCAGCATCAACCCACTCAATCCTCTCACCTTTCCACGCCCCTTGCACTTAATAAACCTGATAAGTCTTGCTGCAAAAACCACGAATCACAGTTATTCCAAATATCACATGTTGCCTGTCTCCTCTATGGTGAGTTGTGGGTTAAGAAACCTATGAGTACATTTATGAGGCACTTGAATTGATCCTGTTTTATTCATTAATGGAAATGGAGGAGAATTTCAATTAAACTGTAGGGGTTGTTAAGAGCGCTTATTATAAACAATCAGCCGATTGTAATATGAAGGGTAATTCTGCATAAACTTAATTTCTTAATTTTTTTTACTAGTATAGATAGCAGACTGAACCTAACGTTTGGGCCCTGGGTTCGGATGCCATCGCTTAGAAGAGGACGTGCTGTGATTGGAGCAAACGCCATCCTCCAATTCACACCCTTGAGCACTAGCCATGGCTTTGATTGGGCCAAGGTATTCCATCAGCCAATCAGGCCATAGCTATTCGCCTAGGGGTCAATTTACCAGCTTTTGCTATTTTGCCCCATATACGGCACTTGTCCCTGTCATACGTTGGATGCTCAACCTTGGACCGACTTATTTGGGTCTCGCCATCTCTATTTTCTCTAGTTTTAGACTTCATTTTCTACTTTTTTTTGTCCAAATCCACTAATCATTAAGATGTCTAGGCTTATCATAATAGTTGTATTTCCCTACACACGTATTTCCAGACCCGTGTATACAAGTGCCAGTCTTAATAATGTATCCTTTATTCCCACCATTCTCACCCTCACTTGTTTCTAAGGAACTTAGGTATAACCACAGTCAACTCCGGTGACCCATACTTCAAGCCCTCTGTGATGTGGAATCCATCTGAACAAGTATCATGTGATCCCCAAATTCATAAAGTTATCTTTAAAATTCACCCAAAGGCTGAAAGCCTTTCACTAACACATTAATATGACCTACAACATTCCACACTCATTTCCCTCGCAACTGTAAATGATAAACTTAAGTGTTAGTTGTAACCGTTCCCAACCCAACACTGGCTATTTTCTTCTTATTACACTTGTCCGCTATTTTACATGGCCTAGAGAAGAGTTGTTGTACTTAGAACGTATTTTCTAGGGTAATAGGAGGGGAAATGACATCACTAGTCTGGCAGCACAGTTGATACAGGCATATCAAATTGGCCATCAGTTCCAGACACCTTGTTTCTGGGTAATGAATGGGTTCTCATATGATCTGTAACCTAGATCTGTGCTGTAACTTTTTTTCCAGACTGGGTACTTTCTATTACACACGAGGATGTAAACATTCACTGGTTACTATAACACAATGGTGTCTGTTTGTATTTGAGTCTTACAAACCTTTCCTCATCCTCTCAAGTGTCGTGTAAAAGGTAGGTTTTATTTGCCAGGGTTCATAATGTACAAATCTGTGAAACATTTAAGTGGTAAGTGTAATCTCATGACTTGAATGCTGGCCCGTCTGTGAGCACCAGTCCATTCCTTTCTTTCCATACGTTCCTGTGCAATGTAGTGAGTAACAACCTTGGAGTAATATTTATCAAGGATCTCGCGAAAGAAAATGCTCTATTATCACACACCGAGCAGAAGGTACTTCCTCTGCCTTGCTTGTTTAAATAGATGTATCCAATGGCTTTTCCCATCATACATATGTCATTTCCATATGGAAATCCCTTTTGTCCGAGGAAACCCAGCGAGACTTAATAATCATTAACCCAAACTTGGTTTGTCGTTGTAAGTCTTTTGTTAAAGGCGTATCCGGTGTTAAAATTCTGAAGGCGGGCAGGGTGGGCTATTTAACCATAATATGATAACTTACTTCCCTCGTCCAGCGCTGCTGATGTCCCGCGCCGCGTCCGTCCTCCTCCCTGTTGTGATACAGGTCGCACAGGGGAGTTGCGTCCGGCGGCCAGAGCTCCCATCCTACAACCATCTCCCAGCACTTACACAACTGCTGAGAGATAGGGCGATGGATGGAGCGGCCACAACATCGCAGTCCCGGCTTCTGTGCCCCTCTAAACAACAACAGGGCCAGATCAAACAGGCCGCGGAATGAGGTAATTACATTTTATTATTTTTAAATAGCCCGCCAGAGCCTGCCCTCAGTTTTTTTACACGCCGAGGGATAACCCCTTTAAGCTGAGACTATTCATTCATGTCCAAGAGTTGGATAATATAGGGATGTTTTATGTTGACCGCAGTCAAGCGCAGTTTGGGACTGGAATTTAATTAAGCAGGTGTATGCCTACTAGGATGTGATTAGACAGTTTCTCACGTCAATTTGGTGAGACTATGACACATGGGTGGAATCTTGTAATCTGATCAGATTCATATAGTGCTGGTACTGTGTGACCCAGGTGGTCATCAAGAGGTGGGATAAATCCGTGCAGTATAAAACTGGTCTTGTCGTATTTTGCACTCTGATTAGTTGGCTTTTAGGTTACATCATACCTTCCGTTCCGGGTTCCGGCAGGTATTTTCGGTTTTCAAAACCAAAACAACCCCTCCACCGACGATACACATTTGGTGCAGAGGCACATTTGTTTCCCACCTTTTTTCACCGTCCATTGCTGCCCTATTTGGTTGGAGCTAGTCGTAGGAGAGCGAAAACCAGTCTAAAACTGTCTTTATGGTTGAAGTGTAGGTGACAGTTGTTTTACTAGTTTTTTTTTTTTTTTTTTTGTATTTCTCAACAGACAAAGTACAAAATATAGGGCAAAGGGCACATGTATACAATCATAAAGCATATAATCATTAGAAGCATATATAATCATTATCTTGACCCTCACAATTCCCCCCTAAATACTGAGCTTTTCCCTACACTTCACTGCGATTCGTTTTTCCTATAGGCTGTCCATGTGGTGGGAGAGGGGAGTGGATTGCTTCACTGAGTCATTGACCCAACGTGCCCTTGTGACACCTGGATCCATTTCCCAGCACTAACCTTACTGACACATGGAGTCCTCCTTCTTTCCCTTACACTAAAGCTTCCACTATTGGGGAGGGGGCTAAGTATTCTGAGATCACAATGGTAGGTAAGTCATCTATCGGGGAAGAATTTGGGTGTTCCAGAACTGGAACATCAGGCTGTTCTGACAGAACTGAGATCTCAGGCAAATCGGGCAGAGTTCTATTTCTCATGGACATATAACAAACAGACTGTTTGTCGACATTCGGAAAAACTCCTTTAGCCTTGTTATTCGCAATTTTCTTGGCCAACTTCTTGTATAATGGTATACAACAACATAAGAGAAATAGAGCCAGGATGAACATCCCGAGTAGTACCAATCCTATCTGTTGGAAAAGGGCCTTCCACCCCCCTGCCCAGCTAGTAAACCATGCTGCCCAGGAGGTATCTACCCCTGCATTTTCCTTCATCTCGGTCGCCAATGCTGTGATCTTCTTTATTGCTATCAGTGTTTTACCACCTGCGCCTGAATTCTGAGGGATGTAAGTGCGTTAATCACCCTTCTCTCCCCCCCCCTCTGAATCCTGGAAGACTGGCGACAGAATGAAGGATTCAGAGCTGTGCACCTTATCAGTGTGATCTGGGACATCAGGAGTGCACACTGGAGTCTGAGCTGTCTGGCCTTTGCTCAGATGCTTGGGCTGTACTTGGGTGAGGACACTGTGCACGGTAAGTGGGGTTTGCACTGAAACTGAGTGGTCTAGGGTCTAGGATCAACTCACTGGCCTTGCTGAGCAGATTGCTGGCTGCAGCTACTGACACATGAGGGGCCCCCCTCGCAACTGAGTCTAACTGGGCCTAATAGTGGGCCAATGAGGAGGCCACCATGTTCCTGGGCTAAGACACCTGTGACATGGACTGGATACTCAAAACGAAATAAAATAAAATGTCTGGTTCAGTGGGGTGTGCCTAGGGCCGGGGCAGACAGGATTTGCCAGCTTAGGGCTATGGAATGCATCAATTGCCTCCTGACTAAGGGCAAATGGGGAAGAGGCAATTCAGTTTATCAAGGGGCAACATCAGGCTGGAGGCAGCAGACCTTATCCTAGGCCTCTAGGAGCTGGCCAGTCCTCAAAACATGTAAAGAGGCTTAGGGCCTCAGGGCAGGGGCACATTCTGGACTGCCAGCTTTCTTCCCTCTGTCAGGTATCTGCCTGTGGCTGAGAAGCAGTAGCCTAGGAAGACCACCTTCTCCTGGCGGTACTGGAGTTTGTCTCTGGAAACTTTGCAACCTTTCTGGAACAGAAAACACATAAGGTCAATAAATGCATCCTGGGAAACAAAAACAGTAGGTCCTCCGCATACTGATAAGGAGAACATCCAGTAAGGGGCAGTCTGTCAGTCCACTCCCTGTAGGGCCGTGGGGTATTGGCTGGGTGAGTTTTACCCCCCTTATGGGAGTCTACATCAGGTGTTCTAGAATACTGAACTGGTAAAGGCAAATAGATACTGGCAATTTTCATGCAGGGGCACAAAAAGTAGAACATTTGCCAAATCAATAACAGTGAATAATTTGTCACTCTCGGGGACTGCTGCCAGTGTGGGACACTCATTGGCAGCTTGGAGACCATGGACCATCCTACATGTATCCGGCTGTTCTTTCTGGGTCTTTTTCTTGACTGTGAATGGGTTAAAATCATCACTGGGCTAGCAGGGGAGGGTTTGACAATAAGAGAAGCTGTCTGGGGGGGATGTACTTGCTGACGTCCTCGTTAGTTACCACCCCCGATCAACACAAGCAAGGGGGCGACAAAGTTAACATGGAAGCCATGAAACAACCACAAATTCTGCTGACACAGCTCGTTTGATAAGGGGACCATGTATGGAGGCAGTGACTAGTATAGATTAAAGGTGTGCAGTTAAACTATGTTAGTTGGATCTGGGGCATGGAGCTGGCGCTCTGCGCCAGGCGAGCTTCGCCAATCCAGCCCTGTCTCTAGGCACTCCCCAAACACACTTCTAGAACCTTTTGTGATAGATCAGTGTAGTAGCTCTTATAAGTTTGGATAATGGCGGTGGGAATGTAAACAGATGCGCAGAAGCGCTGAAATAATATTGAAATGATAAAAGTTTGCAAGTATTTTTTGTGATTACACACAGGGGCGACAAAGTTTAACAGTTATGTGGAATGCCCTGTAAATGCTCTTGGTCGGTGTGGCCTTTTAATCGCCTAGGCTCAGCATTTGAGCACCGCTGCTGTCGCTTACGCGGCACTGCTGCTTGCCTAAGCTACCGACTGATGGCGCCATGCCCACGATGGGTAATTCGGTAGGAGGAGGGTGGAGGAGGGTTGGAGGAGTATAGTAGGCCTTTGAGACCTGGACCGAGGAGGCCCGCATTCTCTGCGTCGCAGTATATGACCAGCCCCAGGGTCATACTCGGGTCCCAGCCTGCACAAGTTAAGTGTAGTAGCGTTCTTATAGTTTGGGTATGGCGGTGAGGGGAATGTAACACAGATGCGCAAGAAGCCGGCTGATGCGCATGGGCTGGCGCCTCCGCTGGCCAGGCGAGTTTCGCCAATCCAAGCCCTGTCTCTAGGCTACTCCCCAAACAGCACTTCTAAGAACCTTTTGTATAATCAAGTGTATTCGCGTTCTTATAAGTTTTAGGATTGCCGGGTGAGGGGAATGTAACAGATGCGCAAGAAGCGCTGAAATAATATTGGTAAATGTATAAGTTTGGCCATATATTTTGTGGATAACAACAGCAGGGTGGCGACAAGTTAACACTTTGATGTGGAATCCATGAAAACAACCCAAATTTTCTGCCTGACACACCTCGTTTGATAAGGGACGATGTATGGAGGCAGCTATATGGACGACTTTTGGAGGTAGCAATGGAGACACACACGTGTGGAGGCTGCTATGGAGACAATTTAATTTGATAGTGCCTGTTGTGGCATTCCAATTTTTCAAACCAGAGGAGCAGGTAAGGTGGCCCTCCAGTAAAATGGAATAATTGAGTGCCTGTATGGTGCAGTCAAAAATTTTCAAACCAGGAGCAGTAGTGGGCCTCCATAAAATTGATAGATGAGTGCCTGTATGTGCACTCCCAAAAAAATTGTTTAAAACAGAGGACCGGTAGGTGGCCCTCCAGAAAAATTGAATATGATTAAGTGGCCTGTATGTGGCACTCCAAAATTGTTAAAACAGAGGACGCGGTAGGTGGCCCCACGGTACCACAGAAAAATAAATGCATAATACTATGCTAGAGCCGTGGGCCCCTGTTCAAAAATAGCCAGTTGTCCTCTGCTTTACGGTACAAAGAGGAGAGGAGAAAGGAGGAAGAATGAGAGGAGGAGAGTGGATCAATTATTCAGTTGAGCTCCTTCACTGGTGGCAGATTAGAAATTCATGAGAAATCCAGGCTTTATTATCTTAATAAGCGTCAGCCTGTCAGCTGTCCGAGTCAGCTGTAACTCTTATACGGTGATGATGCCACCAGCTGCACTGAAACCCGCTCGGACACGACGCTAGTGCAGGCAGGCAAGAACCTCCAAGGCGTACGGCCAGTACGTGCACATGTCCAGCTTTGAACCCAGTGAGTTGTAGGGAGCTGGTGATCATTAGGACCGATGGTATGGTCGCTACGTACTCCCTACATCTTTATCTTGTAAAGATCACCCTCACCTGGCCGAGACTGGGGACAGGTTCAGGGTTTGCTGGGTGACATAAATGGCAAAACCTTGTTAAAGCGTACCCTTGCCAGTGGCTAGGACAGCTGCCTGCTCGACCACTACTCTCCCTTCGCTACTTGCCCGCAGAACTACGCACTCTGCCGCTAGCGCTGTCAGAAGGGAAATACTGTTTCAGCTATGTGACACCAGGCCTGCTGGTTATTCATGCATTCTCACACTCCTTCCCTCTGCATGGGATTGAGAGTGGAAAGATTTTGCTTGTACCGTGGGTCCAGGAGATGACCACCATTAATCGGTGCTGGAATAAATTTCTTTGAACGCGAGAGGTCACGGATAGGCAGCCCTAGCAATGAAATCTGCCATATGGCGCATAGTACCACGTGTAAGAATTCACTCCCCTCACTGGCTGACTTCATCCTTCCTCCTCCTCCAACTCCTCCAACCCTCTTCTTCTGCCCATACACGCGAACAGTGAAGGACTCAACATGGTCCCCTCTTGTGTCTCGCCAACATTCTCCTCCTCTTCCTCCCATCCTCCTCCTCCACCTCCACCCCTCCGATATGCGCTGAAAACAGACCTGAGTGGTGCTTTGGCTATCAACAAGGGATCTTCTTCCCCCTCTCTTGTGACGAGCGCAAAGCTTCCGACTTCATCTGTCAGAGAGTTTTTCAACAGCCAAGCAGCGTGATGTGAGGGCTGAATGATGGCGGCATCGCCACTGACCATCTGTGTTGACTCCTCAAAGTTACTCAGCCCTTGACAGATATCAGACATCCACGTCCACTCCTCATTGTAGACTTGGGAAGCTGACTGACCCTGACTACCAGTTCTGGTGAAGTTGACATCTGGCAGTCTACAATCGCTCGGCGCTGCTGTGTAACTCTGGATAACATGGTCATTGTTGATCCACCTCGTGGGCACGTCGCAACACATCGTGGTAGCGGGCAGTTGGAGGCGGCGCTGCGCTGCCCTGAGAGTGGCAGCATCTGTGCTGTACTTCTGAAATGCGCACAGATGCGGCGCACCTTCGTGAGCAAAATCAGACAGATTGGGGTATGTCTGAGGAAACGCTGAACTATCAGATTTTAACACATGGCCAGGCATGGCATATTGTGTCAGTCTCCGCAGTTGCAGAGCCGCCACCAGGTTTACGGCCGTTGTCACACACAACATGCCTGGCTTCAGGTTCAGCGGTGCCAGCCACAGATCAGTCTGCGCCGTGATGCCCTGTATAGCTTGGGCGTGTTCCTTTTATCGCCTAGGCTCAGCATTTTGAGCACCGCCTGCTGTCGCTTAGCGACGGCACTGCTGCTGTGCCTAGAGCTAACCGACTGATGGCGCCTGCCCAACGGATGGTAGTTCGGAGGAGGATGTGGAGAGGTTTGGAGGAGGAGAGGCATGTAGGCCTGAAACACCTGGACCAGGTAGGCCCCGCAATCCTCGTCGTCGGCCAGTATATAGACTCAGCCGCAGGGTCAGACTCGCTCCCCGCCCTCCACCAAGTTAAACCCAATGTGCCGTCAGCGATATATTGGCCCTGCCCGTGCGCACTCGTTCCACGTGTCCGTTGGTCAGTGGCCCTTGTCATAAACGGCGTTGGTCAGGCACGGGATGATGTTTGTCTGACACTGCTGGTGCAGGGCTGGGCGCGATCACCCGGAAAGTAATAGTGGCGGCTGGGGAACCGAATACCGAGGGCGGCCGCCGCCATGAGTTGCTGAAGGCCGCGTCCCCTACTACCTATAGGGCACATCTCCGCTAAGCAATCTGGAATGTGCACATTAAGGGGCTTGGGCGTTGCGGTGGGTTGCCACTATATTTGCGTTTCCGCTCCAGCGTCTGGGTATGGAGAGCTAGAACGCTGGTGGAGAGCTGTGGAGGATCGTGGAGGCGACGATGGGGTTTTTGTGGGCAGGGTCCTGGGCAGGGGCTGACTATCACTGACACAGGGGAAGGAGCAGTGGTGTGCACGCCGAGTGAACGGGCTTGTTGCCACTGAGTGGGGTGTTTAGCATTCATATGCCTGCGCTAGGTGTTAGGTTAAGCTAGTGTTTGTGAACCCCTGCTGAGCCTGGTTTGGGCAAATGTTGCACACCACAGTCCGCTGCGGTCATCGCGTGTTTCCTTTGACCTCCTGTCACTCAATCTTCGTGAAAATCAGATAGCCCCGCCTGCTAGTCCCTCGCCCTGCGGCTCTCTCCACTAGTTGACCCGAGTGAAGCTTCGGGCCACTGACTTTGGCTCTAGATCCACCAGCTCTGGCCCGGCCTCTCCGTCTGGCCCCACCACTGCTGCTTTCCAACTGTTTCTGGTCGAGGACTCTCCTCCGTCTCAGAAGCACTGTGTTCAACCCGCCTCTCACCCCGCTTGGTCTGTCCACCATTCACCTATCCCTCCGATCTCTCCCTCAGTCTGCCCCCCCTCGGACTCTCTTCCCTGACAACAACTTCCCCACTGTCTGACAAACCGTGTCTCCTCATCGTCGGACACCTCTTGACACACACTTCCACTCGTCAAGAAGGTCATCATCACCCGACAGACTGTGACTGGTGGCTTACGACAAACCTGGGCCATCGGGAAAATTTGCTCACAGCGCACCGGACAATGGTTTGTGCCTGTGTAGGGTCCAGAAAACAGTTTCCTCGAGTATGCCAGTTCAAAAGCCAATTTTCCCCTGGGAGGGGGCAGACTGGGGGGGAGAGGCTGAGGTGCAGGAGCTGGAGGAGTGGCAGATTCGTGTGACATGGGTGGACTCCGTGGAAGACTGACTGGTGGACAATTGCTCGAAGCATTGTAGCAATCAGCGACATCACCTGTTCGCACTGTTTCTGGCCCTCAACAGTGCTCTATACCACGATTCCCAGTAACTTCAGACATAACCTAGGGGTTGTAGCTCTGCGGCGTTTCCCCTGCTCCCTCATAAGCAGGTGGTGTCTCACCCCGCCAGGACCACGGCCCTCTGACCCCTGCAGTAGATGTAGTGTGACGCCCATCGTCCCCGCCCTCGTCCTCTACCCACATAGCCCTCGGTTAAATTCATTTTAAAATGAGAGTTATTAGCTTTAATTTTTTTAAAACTTTTTTTTGTGTTTTTTTTTTTTTTTTTTTTTGTGTTTTTTGGTTTTTTAAAACCAACACGATGCTTATCCTATTGCGCACAGCCGGGCTACCTGCGAGGTGACGGGTTGTCTTCGTGGCTGGCGCGGTGCCTCTTGCCCTGCGCCCGGCGCGCCCGGCCAGATGATCGCTTACTGTGCCTCCGTCCCTCCTAATAACTCTAAAATAAAAAGGAGCAAGATGGCAATGCAACGTGGCCTAATTGAAAATCCAAACCCCTACTAAATTTCCCACTTAGCGTGTCATTGCAATGGATATTTTGCGTCACTAATCCGCCCGGTCGCTGTAGCTCACTCTCACCAAATTGCTCACACATGGGGGGGGCTATAGACACTCCCAAGACCAATGGACATACAACCAGAAATCGAATATATAACGCTACTAGCGTAAGTAGCCGTTTGATTCGTCCTATGGCTCTTTTCTAGCAGTATGAAACCACTACTATGCCAGATGAGATTACGCTGAGTTATTAACAATAACTAAAAAAAGACAAATTGCAGACTGCCTAAAAATCCACCCTACTAAATTTCCCATTCGTCTTTGCAATGGATATGTGCGTCACTAAGCACAAAACACGCGGTCGCAAGTCCCACTACAAATTGCTCACTATTGCTAAGTAGATGCCCTGCAGCAATACAGCCACCAGCAATCAACCAGAATCATATATATCGCTACTGTAGGCGTATTAAGCCCGTTTTGGATTCTCCTATGGCTATTTTCTAGCCAAGTATTGAAAGCACACTACTAGTCCAGATGAGATGACGCTGAGTTATTAACAATAAACATAAATAAAGGAAAATGGCAGACTGGGCCTAATTGAAATCCAACCCCTATAAATTTTCCCACCTTTTGGTGTTTGAGGTGGATATGTGTGCCACTAAGAGCTAAACACAACGGTAGCAAGTCCCCCTGACTAATTCCTCACAAAATGGTACAGTGCAAATAAAAAAAAAAAAAGTAGAACGTTATTGTAGCCCTAAGAAGGGCTGTTGGGTTCTTGGAGAATCACTCCTGCCTAACACTATTCTAATAGAACAGCCTAACGCTTTCCCTGACCAGCAGCAGCTCTCTCCCTAGCGGCATCCAGACACAGAATGATCCGAGCAGCGCGGGCAGCGGCTAGTCTATCCCAGGGTCACCTGATCTGGCCAGCCAACCACTGCTATCGACGTGTAAGGGTACCACGTCATGCTGGGTGGAGTGCAGAGTCTCCTGGCTTGTGATTGGCTCTGTTTCTGGCCGCCAAAAAGCAAAACGGCGGGAGCTGCCATTTTCTCGAGCGGGCGAAGTATTCGTCCGAGTAACGAGCAGTTTCGAGTACCCTAATGCTCGACCGAGCATCAAGCTCGGACGAGCATGTTCGCTCATCTCTAGTGGTAACATTTCAATGCGTGGTGTGGGGTATTGAGAAGTATGAATATACAAGAGTGGTATTGGGTATGGAGTGGTAATGTTTTATCGAGCGGTATTGGATATTGAGTTACAACATTTAATGATTAGTATTGGGTATAGAGTAGTAACATTTCCATGAGTGGTATTGGATATTGAGTAGTCACTTTTCAATGATTGTATTAGATATTAAAGGGAACTCCTCATCAGTATATTGTCAATATTGTCAAGCGACGTAACACCTTCTAGTTTTTGTTTCTTTCATGTCTCAGTGTGGTGACATCATCCCAAAAAGCAACTTTGAAGTGAGCTGTAAATTGGTTGTATCAAGTCAAGGAGGTGGAGAGTTTAACACTGAAGGCAAGGTTGGAAACTCTGAAAGCCTCCTTCTCTGTGATTGACATTCTTTATCGGACTTCAGGAGATCTGGTTAGTGATGTCTCTGGATGCAGGACCATCAATTACAGTGAAGGGGGGTTTCTAAGGAAGAGAGAGCTTGACTTTAAAATCTCCACCTCCTTGACTTTCTACAACCAATTATCTTGCTGATAAGTTGGTTTTCTAGATGATGCCACTCATAAAGGAATCACTGCCTGGCAACATACTGGTAGAGGTTTATTAGGTCAATTTCTGATGACAAGTTCCCTTTAAGTGATAACATTACAATAAGTGGTAACATTTTAATGAGCGATATTGGTTATAAAGTGGTAATATTTCAATATTTGCATTGGTTATTGAGTGGTAACATGTTGAGAACAACCTAGAAATACATGGCCCAGAGTGAACCCCAAACTGAATTGCTTGAATTCCTCTTTAAAGTGAACTTATTATATTAATGTTCAATCTGTTCAATATGTTTTTATGTTATAGGTTTGGCTAAATATAGGGTATTTATTTTACTGTATTTTTTTATTCAAACAGCCAACACATAGAATCTGACTGGAGGCTCCAGTTAGTCTGTCAACGGCTATTTAACCACTGAACTACCTTTGGCCTACAGTGGAATCATTTATTAAAAAGGAAACATGTTGTTGGCATTGGAACATATTATTAATGAATGATGCATCCTCTCTGTCCATCCTCTGGCATTTCCTCAGATTGTTTACAAGCAGAACATTGCAGGATTTACCTAGTATCTATTCTGAGTCAACATATCATTTTGTGGGAGGCGGTTTTGGAAAGTGAAGTTAACCCGTAAACATAAATATATTTTTGTATGTAGTCCAACTAGTGTGTGAACAAACAAACATTAGAGATTCAAGACAGAAATGTATGGACTTGTGTGTTTGTTCCAACTTAAATTCTAACCTATTTTGAATCTTTTTATTTTTGTTTTTTCTCTACTTTCCTAACATCTCCCTAATTCTGTTGTTGCCTTCCCAAACCACAGCCTGTTTGGCAGGGCACTCAAATGGAACCAGATTTTTACCTAGTAACCTAATGACAGGTTCCTGTAGTTTACAACCCCTACACAGAAAACATGTTTTCCCCAAAAACCTCTCTAATGTCGTTGAGAAGGAAATTATGGTTAAAATCAAATGTTGCATGTGCACAGGAGGATTCCTTACGCCTCTGGACATGTTTACAGAGTAGTGAGGTCTACACCTTGTCTTCATTATCCATGTCCAAAGTTAGGAGTAAACCTATATTTTGTGTTGACCATTGACAACTATGTCATGATCAAGGAACGGGGAGGGGGGATTCCATGACTCCAGACCGTGAACCACCCTAGTGCATTTTGTTTTTCAGGAAAACATGTTGACTGTGTCTGTTTAGAAGCTACAGGAACCTGTCCATACATTGCTAGGTCAAAATCTGATGACAGGATGAACTCTTTAAAAGGCTGTTGGTTGAGGTATTTCTCCCAAACTTCCCTTCTCTTCTTCATTTAGATACACACTCAATTACCAAAAAAGAAGATAAAGTGAGCATGCGTTACTAAAAAATATATAAAGTTTATTGATATACATTAAAAATAGAACATCACATAAATCTGGGTAGTTGCATGGCAAAAGCCAACAAAGTTCTGGGCAGCAACATTATACAATGGACATTAGGCATAGTGTTACATAACATCATAAAGTGACAAAGTCCTGTGTGGACGAAACACGTGGGGAGGTGCTGGGCAGCTCTCTCTCTATGCGCCTTACTACGTTTTAACTATTCAGGTATATTTTGTGATCTGTCTCTTAGCGCTGCATCTTTTTTCCCTTATTTATTTAGGATGGATTGTATTTTGGGCCTTGCACTGTGCACTTTATGATGTTATGTAACACTATGCCTAATGTCCATTGTATAATGTTGCTGCCCAGCACTTTGTTGGCTTTTGCCATGCAACTACCCAGATTTATGTGATGTTCTATTTTTAATGTATATCAATAAACTTTATATATTTTTTAGTAACGCATGTTTACTTTATCTTCTTTTTTGGTAATTATTTGCTTCTTGAGCGCAGCAATTTTTACATTTTCAGTGTCCTACTTTACTATAGCAACATTGCTGGTACTTATATTACTTTATATGGTTCATATTTTGTTCTAATAGGATTTTCTAGATACACACTCAGTTTAACTAAATATGCAGGCATTCTAAATGAGCCAAGAGTGAGAGAATTTATAAAACTGGTCTAGCGGTGGCCCTTCTCTCCTTGATATCTAATGGGTCGGCATGTCCTGATCCAACATATCAATCCTTCTTTCCCCTGACATTTGCCATTAAAGGGGTATTCTCGTCTGGGCACTTACATTCAGTTTCACTAATCTGCCATATATAAACATTTCTTCAATTGGATGTTATTAAAAAAAATGTTTCTGTGTGGAGATAACTTCTCATAAATGTAGTCGTTCTGTCCCTTAGAAACTAGATGGCTTCCTCGGTTACGACCACGTCATACTCTGGCAGCGGTGGCCAGACTTGGGCTATAGAGTCCTGCCGGGCCACCTGGATTCAGCGATCATTACCACAGGACGGCTGTGGGACATGCAGTAACTCCCGGACATTTCATATACAAAACCTTTTTGTTTCTTTGTGCAATCACTCCGGCAGAGGTGGCCGTATTCGAGGAAGCCATCTCGTTTCTAAGGGACAAAATGAGTACATTTATGAGAAATTATCTTCACACAGGAACATTTTTTTTAATAACCTCTAATTGAAGAAATGTTTATATATGGCAGATTTATCAAACTGAATGTGAATGCCCAGACGAGAATACCCCTTTAAGGACATCAGAATAACTATATTTGTCTAATGTGTATTGGATTGCTAAACAGCCATATTGTTGCGTTTTTAAAAACTTTTCCCTAACACAGTAAGAGATGACATATTGCCAGGACAAATCTGCTGGGGGCTTACAATCCATATAATGAAACGTTCACAGTGCTAACGAGATGACAACCATATAGATAGCAGTTCCTCCTGCCCTTCCATACTCATACAAACTAAACATACATAGCTAGGAGAAAGAAGGAGAGGAGAATACGATGTGATTAGACACCTCTTCTTGTGGATTACCATTCATAAGAACAAAAGTATCAGGAATTTTGAGACATTTTCATAAACTGTCCTTAAGAGACATAGCATCGACAGTTTACGCGGGGAACTGTTTTGCAACTTTTCTAAAAATATCTAAATTTTTAAGATTCTAAGTTTGTAAGATAAGTTGGACCACATGGCTGACTGTCTGATATTGTCTCATAATTTTACATCAGAGCTCAATTTTTTCCATCTGCATAAAAATAAATATATTTGGTTTTCCAGAGTAATATTCTAGCAGATGTAGAAAGAATATACTTTACAGGTCTGAAATACTGATCCATAAAACATCCAGTACTGATATGTGCACTTTACCTTGTAGACTTTTTATTTTACATGAATCTATAACACATCTCTGTTTTAGAATTTTCACACTTAAAGGGAACCTGTCACCACATTTTTCACAACAGCTAGTGACAGCTTTGCATAAAGCCCTATTAACTAAATTACACCCATCTTTTAGCTAAAAATGGTTTCTCTCACATCCCCATAAAATCAACTTTGTTATCTTACCTGGAGTACAACAGCTAATCAGAGAGGGCATGGCCTCCTCGGCTCCTGTCCTTGTCCCATGCCTCCTTCTCACCATTTCACACTTCATGCCATGAGATCAGGGTGCTGTCATCTAAGGTCCTTTACCTACTAATATTTGCAAAATGTACTCCATGTGTGTAAATGATCACATGAAATCACATCATGCCTCCATGGAGGATAGGGAGGAGTAGAAGTACATGGAGGCATGCTGTGCTAAATATACCAAACAAACAAACAGGTGAACAAATACATACATGGGTAGATTTATCAAATGTTATTGGGTAAAGGATCTTAGATGACATGAACCTGGTCACATGATATAAAGTGCTGAATGGTGAGAAGGATGCATTCACCAAGCCAAGCAGGACATGCCCTCTCCGACTAGCAGCTGTATGCCAGGTAAGATAAAAAGTTGATTTTATGGGGATGTGAATGAAACCATTTTTAGCTAAAAGAAGGATGACATTTAGTTAATAGAGATTTATGGGAACATGTCACTAGCTGTGTTTATGAAAAATGTGGTGACAGGTTCCCTCTAAAGAGAACCTGTCATGTTGATTTGGGACACTACACCAACTACAGCTCCTTGTACTGTGGACCTGTGGTTAATGTCCCAAAATACCCTAAGGTATCTCTGTTGGTTTCTATAACGTTTATACTTACATAGAGTTGGTCCAATAAAGCGCATCAGCTATTTTTCATTGTACATGCGCCGTACCTACAGTACATGATCAGTAAAGCCGGAAAGTGTATAAGATCAGCTTCATTACATCACTGCACAGGTGCTGAGAGTCATGGACAAAGGTAAGTTTACAAGTTTGTTTTTCATGATGGACAGAGAGTTAAAAAAACTACATAAGGACACTAAACTAAGGACACTAAACCACTCACTAGTCCATAAGGATCTGTGAGTAGTTTAGTGTCCCAAATCTCCCTGACAAATTCCCTTGGAACTAATTAGGTAATGTACTGTTTACTAAATTGTATCAATTGTGATTAGTTACAACCAGAAAACAGGAAATAAAATTAAAGTTTATAATTCATCAATATTTTTAAGTGTCTGTTTAAATAATAAAATGATTCCTTATAAAATTTTCTTTAAAGCCTGTACATAATTATCTTATAAATTCTTTTCCCTGTCTCATGTGTATGTGTCGGTATTTTTTCCCCCAACTTTTTCTACAACATTGCCTAGAGACAGGCAGACATGATACAAATAGCCATGTTATACAAGTGAATATAAAGACAGAAAAGTAGCATAGTTGGCATTGACACATTTATCTATTAAAACATACATGAAAAGGGTTGTAATATGGGTTGATGGCCAAGCTGTTCCCACATGCCCTGAATGTTTTGGCTTTATTAATAATTGGCCAAACAACATAAAATGGCCAACCTGACACTGCAAACCTCGTCTTTTCTTGTGCCAATGCTCCGTTGTCTATGACTCATGCTAGGATTTTCAGAAGAGAGGTACTAAAGATACATAAGAGAGGTACTAAAACTTTCTCACTGTGTAGTGCGATGTGGCCAAGATAACCTGGTACATCGGTTTCTTCTTTTTACAAAATCCGGCACCACAAAGCACTGTTCACCACTGCTCTTTTACACAATAAGTGACATCACCCAAATAAAACCAAAAAATGAAGAAAAAAAATAAGAAAAAATCCAGTGCAGATTCGTTGTGCACCAAGAAGTTCATTTTCATAATGATAAATAAAGAAGAACCTCTAAAATGAAAATAATGTGAAAGAGGTGTCTGTAAAGTGGCCTACACAATGCTGTTATACTTGTGGGGCGAATTAGGAGCTAATAGACCACTATAACAGTCAGAAGTGAAAAGGCTCTTTTATAGTATTGATATTTTTACTATTACATCTGTTTTATGTACCATTTTTTTCTGTTTTCTATACTTCAATCTACATGTGTGTTACCATTCTTTAGTCTTATATCGAATACGTCTCAATTTTTATTTCTTCTAGAATGTAATTTATTAAAATTGTTCGGTTTTAGTGGCATCAAATTTTAATTTAGCTATAGTTATTCCATGGAATTGTCCTATTTGTTGACTAAAATTAAAATTCTCTCTATTCTGTTGTTTTACCCCTAAACCACTAACCATTGCTATCCCTACACATGAAACCTGGGGTGGATTCAGTATTCAGGGAGTCCCAATCAAAGTTATGTCTCTGAGCTTATGTCTAAATAGCAAAACAAAAAATCTATTGCTTCCTGTTCTACCAATGGATCACAGATATAGTTTAAAGCAGATGGGGAGGATATGCTGTGTGTGCTCCCTGACCTCCAGCACCCTATGTATGTAATGTAAGCATGTAAAATCCTGCACTGTTTTCTAGATATCTGCTTCCTGACATTCAACAGGAAGCTTCATCGTTTACTTCCGGTCTATGGTCATGTGATGTCACACAGGTGCACGGCTTGTTATATCACACAGCTCTGATCACTGTTGGTACTCGACCTGTGCAGCTGTGTGACATCACTTGTCCAGGGACAGGTTTTTATTCACTGTAGGTGAACAGTGAGGCTTCCTGTTGAATGTCAGCAAGCAGAAATCTAGAAACCAGTGACGAATTGAAACAGGAAGTATATTGGAAATTTTTATAATATCAATTATTTGGTGAAAGGCTCCAATCCCATCTGTCATCAATTGTTACCCATAAACCCCCTATGGATTAATCTAAGCACCTGCTACTTATGGTAAACAAGTGGGAGGGTATCCTAATGTGTAGGGGAATCAGATGACCAATGCGATTGTTAGTTCTACTTGTTTAGCTGTGAATGTATTATTCTGGAGTGATTTATGTAGCAATTGATGACCAATGCACTCATATACAAAATGGATGTAAACAGAACTTTTATATACAGTATGTATACTAGAAAACATTATTTCTTATTACTATATTTCCATTCTTAAAAATGAAAAAACAAAACTGTACAATACTAATTCTGAACATGTCTTAAAGAGAAATTGGCAAATATAGCCTGCTTTTTCTTCCATAACATCACTTCTAGGTGAGCAGCCAGCTGTTGTCCTCCACCCTGCTCTCTAGACCTTATACATACAAGTATTAAAAAGCAAATCCTTCTAAACCCAAAGAAACTAGCATTTCATATTATTGAGCTTTTTTTTTTTACATAATGTAGCCTGGGGCCTTTGCTTGAGGACAATGTACTGTTTACCAGCACTAAATACATAAAAGATCTGCAGTCAGTGTTGATTTTGATGCAATATGACCAAAGGTTCAAAGAGGCAGCTGGATAGTTCTTCTGTAACCTTATTGCTTAACAACCTACAATAAGTAAGGTTCCATCTACTCCTAATATCATCTAACGTTATAGCAGTGATAGTAAGCCATGGCTTAGCTACCAATATAATGTAGGGAAATTTGACATATATTCCATAAAACCACCATAGTACCTCTCAGTAACTGTCTTGTAGAGGTTTGGACATGGCTGCTCTCTTCATAGAAGTGGTTGGTGTTTGGTACAGCATCCTCAATGAATATTGTGGTACCACTTTAGTGGGTAAGCCTAAGTTTTAAAGTTATTCCCTATCTATAGCTGACCAGTAGGACTGCCATCATTGGGGTTTATTGTGACTGTGTTCAGAAGGTCCAAGAAGTAGAAGGGGCCCCATGTCACAAAAAACTCCTCCTTTCCAGGGTGCAGGGAATTCACTGTGCACACTTGGCTGGAATATTATTCTGTGGGGGGTGGGGGCCCACAAAATTTACCAGTATGGGGTCCCAAACTTCCTAGTGGTGGTCCTGCTGACCAGTGAGGGATCAAAGCAATAGGATCTCCACCGGTCATCAGTAGGAGGTCCAATTCCCACTACTAAATATATCAATGGGTCACAGAAAGATGAAACGGCTCTTGTGATCAATGGTGAACCAACAAAATTATGTATAAAGTCAATGTTCATCAATCTTTTACAATGAGGGCAACAAACCTAGACTATTCCTATTCTAGCAGACCCCCTACAAATCAGCTGAGAGGGAAAGAAAAGTGTTACCACATCTTTACATTTCAGTAAAACTAGATTTTGCCGTTAAAACGGATTTCTATAACATAACAGACGACACTGCAGTTTATTTTATAATATTACAATCTGACACTCGATCTTGTCGAAAGAAAGGAAGAAAATAAATAGCTGTCACCCAAACCCTGAAAACAGAATCAGGAAAGGTCCATGGGCCGAAGCCGGGGCCGAAGAAACCAGAAACACATGTAAAAGCTGCTGAAATGGAAAGTGTCCAAGTGACTTCATGTGGTTGGAAAAGAAAAGTGTAATAAAAGTTTTTTCAAGTGCATCATTTTAGCCTTGAGAAACCCACCCTTCTCCAGATGTGAGATGGGTTCACATGCTAAAAGAAAGCTGCTATTGCCCAGCAGTAACACGAGACCCATATATTTCAGAGTTTTGTCATTGTAAGACTGGGCTTTACTTGTCTCCAAGATATTCTGCTTGTATTTAATAATCCCTACAATCTCTATCTATACTGTCTTTTATTGCATTACATCATGTTACATCTAAATCCCTCAGATTTACAGTTGTGTCATGTAGATTCAGGTTATGACAACAATAAAAGCACTTTCTATGAAAGCTTTGTCGTGAATTTGTCACCCGTACTAATCCTCACCTCTTCTTAACATTGAGCTCCAGTAAGAACCTTATTTTAGCAATCCATTGTGTTTGTCTTATAAAGCTGTCACTGTATGTCAAGACCTAGTTGAATTCTTTGTGTTTCCAATGATTTATAGGATCCATGGTCATTACTGTTAAAGTTATATTTCAGTGACAAGAAATGGTGTGTTGTAGAAATATGTTGCCTTTCTGAATGGCAGGAGACTACTGGAACCAGAAATGGGCAGATCACGACATTCATAGACCCTTCCCTATCTAAAAGGTAGAAACAAACAAAAGGTCTCATTTGTATCCATAAATCTGGTATGTAATATGTCTGTTGTGGGATCCTCTTATGGCTCAGTGCCCATTTATACAGGATAACAAAAGAAAATTCTGGGCAGTGTCCATATATATACAGAATACAAAAGGGAGGCAGTGCCCATATACTGTATAGGATAAACATTGGCATAGACACATAGGGGGAGATTTATCAAAAACTGCCGCTAAGTGCACCAGCTTATGATGTAATCTCTACCACCCCACCTATAGGCTTTGACCTCCTGATAAATCCGGCAGGCAGTTGTGCTTGCGGTGTAGTTCTATGACAGGTACTGTGTGTCGTAGAATTGTTCTTTAGCCTACCTCTACGGGCATAAGCTATAGGAAGGCCACAGGCATGAGGCAGGAACACACCACACCGGCCCACGCCACTGGCCAGCACACCCACTCCTCGCACCTTTCCACGCCCACTTGCCGAATAAACCTGATAAGTCTGCTGCAAAGACACAGAATCACAGATTATTCCATAAAATCACATGTTGCCTGTCTCCTCTATGGTGAAGTTGTGGGTTAAGGACCTATGGAGGACATTTTATGAGGCACTTGAATTGAATCCTGTATATATTTACATTTAATGGAAATGGAGGAGAAGTCAATTAAACTTGGAGGATTGTTAGGGCGCTTATTGAAAGAATCAGTGATTGTAAAATGAAGGGCAATGCTGCATAAAACTAATATTACTAGTAGAGATGAGCAGACCTGAACTCTAAGTTTGGGCCCGGGGTTCGGATGCATCGCGTGAGACCAGGACGTATTGCTGGATTGGAGGCCAAACAGCCAATCCGCCAAATTGACACCCTTGATCAACTAGCCATGGCTTTGATTGGCCAGAGGTATTCCACCAGCCAATCAGAGCCATAGCTATTCGCCTAGGGGCGTCAATTTACCGATTTGGCTATTTGGCCACCAATACGGCAATATGTCCTGGTCATACGTGATGCAATCAAACCTTGGACCCGAACTTAGATTTTGGGTCTGCCCATCTCTAGTTTCTCTAGTTTTAGACTTCATTTTCTACTTTTTTTTGTCCAAAATCACTAAATTCATTAAGATGTCTAGGCCTTATAATAAATTAGTTGTATTTCCCTACAACACGATATTTGCACAGACCCGTGTATAAAGTGCCAGTCTTAATAAATGTGATCCTTTATTCCCACATTCTTGCCCAGCTGTGTTTCAAGGAACTGATTATAACCACAGTCAACCTCCGTGACCCAGACTTCAAGCTCTGTGATGTGGAATCCATCTGAACAAAGTATCATGTGATCCCAAATTTATAAGTTATCTTTGAAAATTCACCCAAAGGCTGAAAGACTTTACTAACACAGTAAATTGACCTAAACATTCCCACTAATTCTCCCTGCCAACTGTAAATGATGAAATAATTGTATATTGTTAAACAGTTCCAACCCAACAGCTGGCTAATTTTCTTCTTATATACACTTGTCCGCTATTTACATGCCTAGGAGGAGTTGTATTACTTAGAAATAGTATTTTCTAGGGTAATAGGAGGGGAAAATGACATAACTAGTCTGGCAGCACAGTTTTACATGGCATATCAAATTGCTCATCATTCCAGACACCTGTTTCTGGGTAAATGAATGGTTCTCATATTGATGCCTGTAACATTAGATCTGTGCTGTAAACTTTTTTCCAGACTGGTACTTTCTATTAACAAGAGGATGTAAACATTCACTTGTTACTATAACAACAATGGTGTGTTTTGTATTTGAGTCTTACAAAACCTTTCCTCATCCTCTCAAGTGTCGTGTAAAGGTAGGTTTTATTTGCCAGGGTCATAATGTACAAAATCTGTGTAAACATTTTAAGTGTAATTGTAATCTCATGACATGGAATGCCGCCCGTCTGTGAGCACCAGTCCATTCCTTTCTTTCCAATACGTTCCTGTGCATGTAGTGAGTACAACCTTGTAGTTATATTTATAGCAAGGATCTCACAAAAGAATATCTCTATATATCACACACATAGAGCAGAAGGTACTTCCTCTGCTTGCTTGTTGTAAATAGATGTATCAAATGGCTGTTCCCATCATACATTATGTCATTTCCATATGGAAATCCATTTTGTCCGAGACCAGCTGAGACTTAATCCATTAAACACAAAATTGTTTTGTCGTTGGTAAAGTCTTTTGTTAAAGGGGTTATCCGGGTGTTAAAAATTACTGAAGGCCGGGCTAGGGTTGGCTATTTAAACATAATAAACATGTACTTACCTCGTCCAGCGCTGCTGATGTCCCGCGCCGCGGTCCGTCTCCTCCCGGTTTGATTACAAGGGTCGCACAGGGAGCTTCCGGACGGCCAGAAGCTCCCATCCGACACCATCTCCCAGCACTTACAACGCTGAGAGATAGGGACGGATGGGAGGAGCCGGCCACATCGCAGTCCGGCTTCTGTGCCCCTCTAAACAAACAGGGGCACAGATCAAACAGGCCGCGGATGAGGTAATTACATGTTTATTATTTTTAAATAGCCCGCCAGAGCCTGGCCCTCAGTAATTTTTAACACCCGGATAACCCCTTTAAGCTGAGACTTCATTCATTTCCAGTTGAAAAGTGTGTTTTTTGGACCCAAACGCATTGGGACAGATTTATAAAAAGTGTCCTAAGATTAGACAGTGCAGAGTTAGACTAGACTATCTTAATCTGCATCAGATTCATATAAGTGTCTGGTACTAGGTAATTAATCCGCTGCTGTATAAGACTGACTAGTCGTACTTTGCACCTCCTATTAGTTGGCTTAGGACAAAATTCCGTCAGGTCAGCAGTATTTCTGGTTCACGGACATTTTTGGGGCAAGTCCACGCCCCTTTTCATCGGCCATGCTCCTATTGTTGAGCTAGTCGTAGGAGAGCCAGAAAACAGTCTAAAACTGTCTTTATAAATGTGGTGCAGACAGTTTTTTAGCACAAATTACAACAAAATTCTGTTGTAGACGGATTATTAAACCCCCCCCCCCCCCCCCCCCCGTTTTGTTTTCTGATTCATAAACATAAGGAATCACCTTTTACTCAAATTCCCATATCTATGGTGTTCATCTGATTTATTCTGATCAGTCTAACTACTGGAACACTGACTTGCCCTCTTCCCATAATGCACTCTGCTGCCACTTCTTGCCCAGGTTAGTGTCACTATTGTACTTCCTGGGAGTCTTCTGACATCCTGAAACATAAGGGGAGGCTGCATGAGGTAGGTCGCAGCTCCTCTAGTGTTTTTGGCTTCAGCAGACTTACAGGATTTGGAGAGTAGTAAAGACTGGGAGAAATTATTCTGGATGCAACCTTATGTTAGGGTTGACCAGCCATATGGACATACCCTTGTGGGTGCCTACATGCATTCTTAACCAGTACTGTGATTTTACTCGATTTTAGCTATAAATTGTTGGCAGTCATGTTAAGTAACCAAGAACAAAATGTTAACCGTGCCTACTGATAACCACCGGAATGGCCAACAATGGAATATTTATTGAGCTTTGTAAAAGAAGACTTAGGCATTGGATTTTACGATGCCTTATCATAGTTGAACCTGAATGTATAAGGGAGAGTTGGGAGCAATAACTCTATTATGAGCAATCCTTCGTACACGATGTGCAGCCACCATAACACACTCTACAACCAGAATTCTTATATTCTAATTTAGACAGTGTTAATACTTTGACAAATATTGACACTGACTTCTGACCTAAAAATGTTTTCCAATACTTACAATTTTAGAACTTTCAATTGAGATTAGACTCTTTTGTTTCCTGGGAAGTATTTGTTTCCCACAAAATATAATTTTCTTTATTGTTGGTACACTGGTTATTAAGACGGTCCATATCTCCAGCAATATACTGTTCATTGTATTACATTTCCATTTGGTCATTAGATCTCATTATCGTCAAGGCCCGTAATAAAATATGATAATATTGCTTGCAATCTATTGCCATATTAGAGAGGCCATATTTTTCTCTCTGTCTTAGGTTATGAAAACAAAAATAGAGTGGACTGGTTGGAATTTTCCAGTTGTGTTAGGAATCATTCATTTGACTTGTGCCAAGAGGTTGAAAATTTCTGTGTCAAAGATACACTGAACCTTTATTTTATATTTATCACACCATACAAATGGAGCCAAATGGCAAGTGATTGGTGTCACAGTCAACTCCAGATTGGCCTGTCTTTTTCTGGACCTTCAAAGGTCTTTAGAAAGTCAAAGTTTGGGTGCATTGGGTTTTTTTTCAGTGGGCAACTCCCACACTTAAGATATCATTATATATGAAATAATGAAGGTGGAGAATGTTTAATATTTTTGACATTTTCTAACTCTGACATCCAGAATATTTTATAATTATCACACCATAAAAATGGAGCCAAATGGCAAGTGATTGATGTCACAGTCAACTCCAGAACCTCTTATGGGCCTTCAAGGCTCTTTAGAAAGTCAAATCTTAGGTGCATTGGAGAATCATTTGTTTTTTGTTTTTTTTTTGCAGTGGGCCACTCCCACACTAAAGATATCATTATATATTTAATAATGAAGATTTGACAAATGTTTTATAGTTGTATACATTTTTCACTCTGACATCCAGAATATTTATTATTAATAATAATAATTCCTTTATTTATATAGCGCACGCAGATTACGCAGTGCTGCACAGAGTTTGCCAAATCAGTCTCTGTCCCCAATGGGCTCACAATCTAAGCAGCCTACCAGTATGTTTTGGAGTGTGGGAGGAAACCGGAGGACCCGGAGGAAACCCACACAGAGAACATACAAACTCTTTGCAGATGTTGACCCTGGAACTTGAACCCAGGTCCCCAGCGCTGCAAGGCTGTAGTGCGAACCACTAATCCACCGTGCTGCCCTACATTTATTAAATCTTATGTAGAAGAACTAGGACCAAATTTAATAAACCAGGTTAAACGAACACAGAGATCCCAGGCTGATCTGCTCCAGATTTTGTCTGAGGCTCACTATGGCCTTGAATCCTGTCTAGGTTAGTCTTTGAGTTCTTCTGATATATGGGATAGAGATACTGTTAAAATGTCTTAAAGCCCCAGGTTCCAGCACATAACCACATATCAATAGAAAGGTTTATACAAGACTTTAAATAAACGGGTCATAAATTTTTAAATATGTCTTTAAATACCAGGTTGAAGGTGGGGAGTACTTATAAGAAACAAACTTTATTATGTTTTCAGTAGGTGGATAGGCAAATAAAATAATCATGGAGAACAGAAATATGTGGAAAATATGCTGTAACTCTGGTAAATGTTAACTGTGCTTTTCTTTAGACCATTGAAAAGGAGAACAGGTTCTCCCTTAAGTAATATTTGTACCCCTGCCAATCATCACAGTACAAGCATTTGATTCTGTTATTCAGAGGTCCACCTCACCTTCTAAATATTTCTGACGTATATACAAGTAATCCGGCTTTCTCAATGCGACTTCCCTCAGCATACCTACACCATTAGGGAGATGTGCGCTCCTTATTTTCATTGCAATTTCCATCTGCAGACGTATTTACTAAAGAAAAACATTTGGGTGGATCTGCAAAGCGAATGTCTTACGTTACAAGCACTTGGACTATGTCTTTAAAATAAAATATGAGCTGATGGCTGTGTATTTTTTAGTACGTTTTTCACGAAGGATGGGAGATCATGACTTGGCTTCAAATAAACAACTAAATAAACCACAAAATACATAAATAATCATTAGTAACGTAGAGTACAGAGGGGTCAGATCTACTATAATTATATTGTTATTAAAGATTCTTTCATACAGAGTTGGAAAACATGTCGTCTCGTACCAGCATCGGGGGTTGTGATTTACCAAATATCCTACAAATGCTGCGAAAAACCTACAGAGCAAATTGACCTATTTTGTGGGGTTTCAGCTTTTTACCCAGTAGCTTAGCAATGCAAAGTCTGAAAGCTGCCCATTGATTCCTGCAGGAAGGCTGATGTGTAAACCACATCATTTCGGCAGCACCGGCTATTACAAAAACCTACTTTTATTGAAAGAAATTAAAGAGGACCTGTCACCAAGAAATTCGGCACTAGAAGCTGCTTACTAAAGTAGGCAGCTCCTAGTACTAGCTTCACAAGCTGTTTTGCTGTGCAGGGGCACAACCCCCCCCCCCCCCATATTTGTTATCTATGACATTTTTCCTTCTAAAATCAACTTTATATAAATATGCACCAAATGTATTCTACGGCACCCGTTATTATCTTTAAACTACTACAGTAGAAAATGTACGCTATCTTATAATTGTGTCTCTTAACAAACAAAGCCCATTGTGTTTCTCCTTTGCTTTGCAGACATCCATGACATGCAGAATATATGGGAAATGTGATGAAATATGTTAATAAAATGTAAATGAATGGAATCATCAGGCCATGGCCCTACAGATAGTCAGTCATTTCTTCTATGTGGCAGGTATCTCCCTGCGAGTCATCAGATAATATTCACAGCTGTGCTGCTCATAATGCAGCCAGACAGTAGCAGTAACATAAACCCATGTAATTAATATAGGTCAGCCGGAGTTAAGGGGGTCCGTTGACCATACCAAAGCTTGATGCAACCAAAATCTGAATAAAAAGTTGCATAAAACGGCCCAGTGTCTGTCACTAATTATAAGAAAGGGAGATCAAAAGAAAGAGCTTATCAGAGCTGGAGACAGTTATTTCCATCTTGGAACAAAAAACAAAAGGCACAGTGTCTTGCATCTTCCTTTGAGGTTTTCTTTGTCTGTATTCCTTCATCCGACCCACCTCCCAAACACCCTTCACCTCACCCTTCCTGGATTGGCAGCAATTCTCGGCCATATACAGCATAATAACATACAACCATTAATTATTCAGCGCTTGCTAATACTTCAATTACATAACAGGAACAATGAAAATAGAAGCACATTGTTGCCAGGAGCAAAAAAAAAAAGTCTATATATAATACAGCATCGAGCAAACTACAGAGCGGCCTAACAATGAGCTGGCAGAGAGCCCACCTAAACACATTTGTTTCTGTAATATTTGACTTCGGACAGGTCTCTGTTTTTTTATGTTTGCGTTGTCTGTGTAGGATGAATGTTTGTTGGAATTTTTGTACAATGTATCCAAATTTCCTAATTGAATGACAATTTGGGACCCCGTTTTTCTATTTGCTGTACATTGTGTTATTGCTCAGTAACTCCTCCTCTAAATTTACAAATAAATTGACAACTAGGTGTTACTATTCTCTATGTCAAATTGCCAAGCTACCCGACTATACAAACATTTGTAGACCAGCCTCCTTGGTCTGGACAGTCGCTGGACGAGTTGATTTGTTGGATATACAACTGAACACAGACAACATATGATGTATACAAATAACATTAAAAAAATTTATAATATTTTCTAAAAACTTCACCATTAATAGGGAAGATCTTATTTTATTACCAGAATCCAATAACAAATCAAGCCCTAGCAATATGGGTGCAAGTAAAACAAAGGCATGTGCCTGTAAAGAATTTGTCTGTCTATATTATCTGCGATCATAGCGGTGCAGAAATGCTGCCAATAAGTGCCAATAACGTACCTAACCCTATATTGCACAGGGGACTGCTGCCAGTGTGGGACACTCATTGGCAGCTTGGAGATCATGGACCATCCTACATGTATCCAGCTGTTCTTTCTGGGTCTTTTTCTTGACTGTGAATGGGTTAAAATCATCACTGGGCTAGCAGGGGAGGGTTTGACAATGAGAGAAGCTGTCTGGGGGGATGTACTTGCTGACGTCCTCGTTAGTTACCGCCCCCCTATTAGAATATGGCCACTCACTTTAGTCACTTCAGTAATGTCTCCTCCCAGCAAGTGGAAGCACGCCCCCTTGAGCTGGGCTCGTCCGGAATCGAAACTTTTGTCAGTCATACTTTGGTGTGGTCTGTGAAACACTGGTCTCTGTTTCCCTCTGTCTTTCAATCACAGCGAGTTCCCTCTGTCGCCCCCCCCCCCTTCTTGTAAACTTGCACTTGCAAAGTCACTGATCGCTTCAAGACCAGTTCTCAGACACCAATTACAAACAGCTATGGAGAAATTTAGCCGTCAAGGAATAAAATCTCTTTTTCTCAAATTCTCTACACATCAAAATCTCTGAAATGTCCCTTATCACCTGTCTCTTTCTCAACGGGCAATCTGAAGGATTCACTAGCGGAGATGTAGGTGGTGATGACATCTGTACAGGAAGAAGTCAAAAGTTGATAGATGGAAACAAAAGTTGCACCAGTTGTGCCAAAGTTGTCTTACCTTGTGTGCCATTTTAATAATATATCCTCCCACACATGAATTCTTACCTCCTATAATTATTAATAACCTTTCTTACTGTATTTTTTTAGTAAAGGTTTTGTACCTATATTTAGGAGCCCTGCTGACTCCAGCACTGACTAATAACAGCCTCCCCTGAACAATGACAAATAGACAATAGATAAAAATAGGTTGCGATATGTTACAGCGCTGAGCTGACACTTTACTAAGCACGATTTTCCCCGCATGAAGAATGAGCGATGGTTTCTTACACAATACCAAGTGAAAGGAACACTTAGAAGAGTGGTAATTATAGCCGAGGAGACAGACCCCGCTAATGAATGCGTAGATGAATACATTTTTAGTCTAGCAATTTAAACTATTCAGAATTTCTGAAATTATTGACCTTAAAAGGAAGTAAGTAATTTTGTGAATAATTACAACATTTCAATCCGTAATGTAGTGTGGTCACATATTTTATTGTCTGTGAACATTATAATGTATTTTCCAGTAATCTGTAAATCATTAAATTTAACCTGTCACCAGGAATGTCATTTTACCTGCTGACAGGTTCCCATAGCTTTTGCTTTGCTGATTTTAAAATGCCTTTGCCAGCATTCTGAATCATTTCAGTACTTTATACAACTATATTTCACATTACCTGGCTCCCTTCCAGCAGTGTGTGGAGAGAGCAGTATAGCTGCAGTAGCCGGTGTCTTAGTCTCTTCTCCTCTCATTCCTCTCCCTACCCTCTTTCTGTCATGTCCATTGCACAGGGAGGGAGGGGGTGGTGTGATGAAGAGGAAAAATGCATGGAGGAGACTAAGACCCAAGCACACACAGGCTGATGCAGCCGCCAGGTAATGTGAAATAAGGTTTTGTAAAGTACTGAAATGATTCAGAATGCTTGGTTATTGAAACCTGTCACCAGCTACAAATGACATTCCACGTAACAGGTTCCCTTTAAAATGTTGTGGAAGGTTATCAATGCAAATACATTGCTCCTTTCCTATAGAAACTCATACCACATTTTGTGGGTGAGCTGCCCTATCATTTTTGTTAAAGGTTCTTACATTCACTGCTGCAGTTGATAGATCACAGAATAGCAAGCCTTATGAGAGCTGAAAGAAGAGATTCTAATTCTTTATATGACACCAAAAGGGTGTCTCTAGTTACTATAAAACCTGCAGCCTCTAAACTTGACTCATCTTAGGCAACTATGACTCTACTTTCACATGGCTTGCGAGGAGATTTTTTTCACAGGTTTAAGGGGTGAGATTCCACATAGAGGGAATTCTAGAAAGGAAATTTCATACACTATCCGATGGGGCATGTAATTAAATGGGCTAATATGTTTCTGTGCTCTATTTTCCCATCCCTCTTCTCCGCAGTACACTGTGTTTCTGAAAACTGCTCTGAAGTCCATATACAACATACAGATATGGAGAGGATGCTAAAGTTTAACTCCTTACAAACCTGTAGAATATTTCACCTGATAATTCACTTCTATAATGGCATATTAAGTGACTTTACGGAGCCCCTTCATATCTACAGATTGTGCAGATTGAAGAAGAAGGGGAGAAAAATTGGAACACATAAATGTATTTATTTACTAAAATATATAATATTTTTAAGCTAACTATCATCCCATTTACTATTATTTTGTGAAATAAATTTTAGTTTCAAATGTCTCTCTTAAAGGGTTTCCATAGCCTTAGACAACTACAACTGACACACATACACACACACACATTACAAAAAACATGAAGTGGCCAACCCCTTTAACAATTAGGATGGGTTCACACATATGTATAAAATCAGTAGCAAACTTCCCATAGTTTGCCTTTAGTTGCAGCCTGTATATATGCAGATGAAGTTAACTGATGGATCCTCAGAAACCGCAGTCTCTTGGAGTCTTCAAGTCTTTGTTGTTCACAATATGGACTACAATAGTGCATGCTGGGATTTTTCTAAGCAGAATGCCATTTTGTCATTGCAGGTTGTGGTACGGGAAAATATCTCAGTGTGAACTGTAACACATACAATCTCGGCTGCGATTACTGTGAGCCTTTAGTGGAAATTGGTAGAAATAACAACCTTGAAGTAATGGTATGTGACAACCTGAATCTCCCTTTTAGGGACAATTGTTTTGACACTGTCATCTCTGTCGGAGGTAAGTCTGAGATATGTCTCCTAGAGTTAATCTGTATATCATTGCACATTGCAAACTGTGTATTAACAACTGACACATCAAGCTTTGCAGTTTGCATAAGATAAAGAGACCCAAATGTGACACATTTTATTATAAAAAGGTATTTACTTTGACCAGATTCATGAAGAACGTGCTGCACAAATTATAAATCTAGGGCACACTGTACACTCCACAGGCAAACTGCATATAGGGGCATATTTAGCAGGACTGGCGTGGCGCAGGGGCCCTGAAATAATCGCAAATGCTAGCTTATTGCTAGCACTTGCCATTATTTGCCCCGATCCGCCACTTTCACGCCAGTGGGGCGTGAAGGGGGGGGGCACTTTTCATATGTAAAAAGTTGCCGGCTGCGTTTTTTTCTACGCCAGGCCCTGCCTGGTGTAGGATAGACGCTGCACGGCCGGCTGCCCCGATACATCGAGATGCGGAACATGCAACATGCTGCGAAATATACCCCATAGTTTGCATTCTTTTTAGGAAATGTGCCCCACCATGGCACCCTTTGCTGGATTCTTTATACCACACCCTGTTTTGTACCTGCTTCTATAAAATGTTAACACTGATTCTTTATTATATGATACCCCTGTTCCCATCCTATATACTGTAACTGCCCCCTGCCCATATTTCAGTATACAATGACCATAAGGAAACCTTAGTTATCAGGACTTCCGATAACACATTCTGGCCCCTCTGATTTACTGCAAACTGACGCCTGAGGACAAAAGCTCAACTGACCTCTTGGTAGATGCAGAACTGCTCATTATGTATTACATCAATGTGCATAATATGTAAATTGCATTAGTAAAGATCTTCCGCTGTGATTGTATCCTAATAAAACTCTTATTACAAGAAACAGCTCCTTTAAAAATGATATTATTTTCTTAGTAATTAGGTTAGGGAAGATTACAATGTCATCAGAGACAAGCAACCTTTTGTGTAATGACTCATATGTACCTGTTTATTATTAGGTTTGTGTATTGCTCATGTATGCGTCTATAAATAATGATAAAAACTCAGATATTTTGCATGATTTTTTTGCATGATTAATGCATGCACCACCGTGAGCGATCAGCCGACACCTGGGAGCAGAATCTAAGTGGCAACCGGTTTTCACCAGACCCTGCCACAAAGTTGGTTGGATTTGCTGCGCCGGGATACCAGCAGGTCGGTCCACAGTTGCCACTTTGCTTGCGGTGGCAGCCAAGGCGAAGTATAAAGTCGTTGAGCAGAATTGTGGACAAGGACAGGAGGTCAAGACAGGCAGCACAGGATCGAAGTGAACCGCACAGCAAAAGGTCAGGGCTGGCAGCAGAGAAGCGTAGTCAGGAACAGAACCGGGGTCACAACGGGAATTCACCAAATAATCGCAGGACATAAGGGAACAAGAACAAGCTTTTTCTATGGCACGAGGCACAAAGATCCGTCAGGGGACAAAGGAAGGGGCCAGGAAATTAACAGGGAAGGCGGATAGCCAGCGCTAATTATTGGCGCACTGGCCTTTAAATCGCAGAAAGCCGGTGCACCTCCTAGCGGGCGGGTATGTGTGCGACGGAGCAAGGAGACCGCTGGTAGAACCCGGACATGCTGCTGGCATGAGGGGTTGCAGGGACCACTCATGACAATGCATTTATCTTTCAATAACATAAATAATACTTTTTACAGTTTTTTTTCCAGTGGTCGTTTAGCATATTGAGAGGTGACGTGACGTGATTGCTGCACTTAGATTTGTAATATTGCTTTTGGTTCAAAAGTGATCCAGAAATTGCAACTAAATCAATGCTTGTGTGCCAGAAAACTAACATGCACGTGTAGACAATTCCCTGCCATACACAGGACTCTGTTAGAGGATATAACCAATAAATTGAAATCCTTCATCTTGGAGCTCAAGTGGAGAAACACTTTGCTGCTGTTCGTGTCCATGTAATACAGTCCAGAATATTGTCTTAAATCCCATCCTTTTCACAGGTCTTTTTACTTGAAGTAGCCTCGTCACAAGAATCAGGATGAGATTTGTGTCATTAATACAAATTGCATGACCTGGATCAAATAAGACTGTCTTGAAGTGAATCCATGCAAACAGCATATATGACTCTGGTGGATGTCCATGCATTGCCTGACTATGTTTGCTTTAGAGCAAACCTGTCTTCAGGAATATAATTTTTAGCTGGTGGCAGGTTCCAATAGCCTGTGCAGATTTTAATAATGCCTTTGTCAGTATTATGAATCATTTCAGTAGTTCATATAAGTTTAATTCACATTACCTGGCTCCCTTCTAGCAGCATGTGGTGAGTCCTGGAGGTTGGGAGCAGCTGCAGCCTGTGTGTGTCTGTGTCAGTCTCCTCTCATCCACACTGTTGCAGCTCCCTCCCCACTTCCTGCAATGTGCATTGAGCAGACAGGAGGGGGATGTTGTGGAGGAGAGGACAAATGCATGAGGAGACACTGGCACACAGTCTGCAGCTGCCCCTCCCCGGGACTCACCATACGCTGCTGGCAGGGAGCCATCAGTCTCTCTCTTTACAGAAAAATAAAATTGGAACTCTAATACGTATGGGAAACCAGATCCTTCCATAATTTTTTTAGCTCTTATTTGTATGATATTGGAACACAAATGTAAAAATATATATTTTATGTATGTTGTTATTTTATTAATCTTGTTGTATGCCTACAGAAAACACAAAAACTTGAACATGACATATGTTTTCTTATTTTAGTGCTGGCCCGTCTTTAAATGGTTCCTTGATAATAAATTTCAATTTCCATTTTATCCCCAGTGATTCATCATTTTTCCACAAAGCAAAGAAGAATTCGTGCAATAAAAGAAATGGCGAGAATTTTGCATCCCGGCGGTCAGATCATGCTATATGTATGGGCAATGGAACAAAAAAGCCGTCGGTTTGAAAAACAAGATGTATTTGTGCCATGGAACAAAGAATTACTGCCCAGACGGACCCAAGAAGGTGAAAATAAAGTGAATTCCAATACTAAGTCACCAGACCTTGTCAAAACGTTGATTCAAGAGTCAGAGAGTATCAACTTGCATAACTTGAAACAGACTTTTGATGCAAAGCAATTGCACAACAGCAGCACCTGTAAAGCTAGTGAATCGTGCTGCATGAAGTTCCCCAGTGATGACAGTAGACTCTACAGTGCTATCGGAAGATCTATACGTTCATGGTTCTTCTCCAGATCCCTTGATGAGTCCACCTTGAGAAGACAGATAGATAAGATGAAGTGTCTTAGCCCTGCAAGTGGCTGGGTGAATAGTGCGGTGTCTGTGCAACCTTCCCGACACTGTAGTCTTGACCTTGGACACCAGAGGCTCTTACTAAAGGAGCACAGTTTTGATGATGATGAGGTTTTTATTAAAAGCGAATCGCACAAAAAGCATCAATGGTTTCTAGCTTTAGATCCAAAAAATGAAAATGGGAGACATGTTGGTTTGGTTCAGAATGACATTAAACAAAGCTTTCAGCCAGATGCCCAATACTGTACTTGTATTTGTAGCAGTGAAGGTGATGCAGGTTCCCAAAAGAAAATCTTAAAAAGAACTTCCACCACAGAGTCCAGTTACTCAATTTTGGATGAGACTGTGGCAGCCAGTGACCAAGAGCCAGATGCTTTCGACTCAAAGGCTTACATGCGATATTATCACGTTTTCCGCGAAGGAGAATTACGTACTCTCTTGGAAAACGATGTACCAGAACTTAGCGTTATAAGTTCTTCTTATGACCACGGTAACTGGTTTATAATTGCAGAAAAAAATTGATCTTATCCAACAAGTATTTTCTTTTTACATAATGGTGCACATTAATAGTAAGGCAAACTGCACCACTGGGCAGCGGGCAACTCATTCATGATGACCGGATCACGGTCTTCATGAATGTGGCGCACGCTGCACGCGCCCAAAGTGCAGGAAGTGTGTACACCAGATATTTTCTGGTGCACTCCGTTCAAGGGTCATGCGCCACATTTCTGTTGGACTTGCCAACATAATGGGGCACATTTACTTACCCCGTCCTGCGCGATCCCCGATCCGGAATGTCCGCCGGAATCCACATCTGCCATGATTCAAGAAGATCGCGCACTGATTCCCTGCTTGTGTCGCTTCCCCGATCAGGTCTGCCAGAGTTCACCATCTTCTTCCCAGTGTATGTAAGTGCATTGGATGCTACACAAATTTAAATGTTAAATCACCGCTTAGTCAGAAACCGTCGGATGGTCTGACGGCCCACCCCCCGATTTCTGTCACATGAAAGCCAGTGCTGATGCGCCAAAATCCTTTCGCGTGCAACACAATCCCCGGCGCGATGCCCGAAAAGTCAAGAAACCCAACGAAAATGCAGCCGCGGGACCCTTATTAAATAAGCCCCAATGTGACGGCAGGAGCGAGTACACACAGTAACGCTCATTTCTGTGCCAGGGATTATACTAGGTCAAACACTTATACATGTGCAACCAGTTTATGTGCAGTCTATGGCAGAATTCTGGCGTAGACTGCAAAATAAAATTTAGCCCACTGTCTTGTCTAACTGGTACTGCTGAGTTTTATTGTATTTTCGTTTACAATTCTTTACTGCAATTATCGTGATGTTGTTTATTTTATTTCTTACATGTGCAAACAACAATACTTGAAACCAATGTTTTATACAAATTAGCCATTAACTAATTTTATTAGTGTATTTTTTTACTATTCTTGTTTCCTATTATAAAAGATACTCTCATTCATTTTTTTAACAGATATTGTTTAACTAGATATTCAAGCAATATTGATTATGGGAAAAGACATTACATGATGGTCGTTTATAGTCCACTTTTAGTAGATGTACAGAAATTGGTGTTATTAGTAGAACTAGGTTCACACTTGGGTTCGGTAGACCTTCTGTTTTTGATCATGGAAACATTTGTGCAATAGCCCGCACAATTTACATAATATCTGATGGATATTGTATATTAGACCCCCATCACTCTGATATTGATTATTAATACTGATGAAAACATCATCTTGCAACTGATTTGAAACTCCTTTTGAATTAAAATTGGGAGTCTAAAATAGGAAAATTCTACAATAGTCCAAACACTTTTAGACCCAAATGTTTGGGTTACGTTACTTGTTAGGCTTCATGGAGATGGCTGTGTGCTTGCCTGGTTATATGCCCTCTCCATAGAAAGTCCCATATTTTACACAGCGGCCGTCCAGCTAGGCCATGGAGCGGTGAGACATTGGGGAACATTTACTAAGGGTTGTGCGCCAGTTTTCTGTCAGACTTTGCACGTTCTTTTAGGTTCAAAGTGTCTGCATCACAAATGTGTCGCACGGGGCTCTTTCCTAGTGCAGCTGCTCTAGACATCATGCGACACAAATTAGAGGGCGTTCCGGTGCTCAGTCGGACCGTGCCCCGGATTCATCATGCGAAGTCTGATAGAAGTGTATCGCACGCCCTATGTTAAAGGTGCACCAAAAAAAAAATGGTGCACTGTGACAGGCCAGTGCAGGGGGCGTCAGATTCATAAAGAACCAGACATTTTGAATCTGGCGCACACTGTACTATTTACAGGCAAACTGTATTTAGTGCAGGTTGCCCTGTTCTTAGTAAATGTGCCCCACTGTGTGCTCACCTCACTGTGTCTGTATACCATAGATCTCTATGGGGGCTGTGATCTGGCCACAGAGTTTGCTGTCCGATCATGACCACCATAACGGTTGTGTACATGAGGCCTTACTGAACAGATACTATTGACTTTGATGTTGGCGATCCCATGACAATTCTTACCTGTCAATAAGTTAATTTCCGTGCCAACATAGGGCAAACTACATGCAAAGGAGATACCCTGGACATTTATACCTGGGGTATTTCAAAGAGATTTTTAAATTCCAACAAATCAACTTTTCCACATGAAAAAAAGTGATTTATTGACCACAATAAAAATGTTGATGTTTTGTTAAAGTTGACAATGCAATAAAAATGCTGCTGTGTACAGTTTGTTCATGTTCCTATCAGTAATATAGTAATGTGTCTTCTGTAAATGATAACATATTCATAGAACAGATCATTGTGTATGTATTCTGCCGTATGTGTAGATGTATAACCTTCACCTCATACAATCAACTCGATTGTTTCAAATTGAAACTCGTAATGTAAGGAAAAATGTTTTGAAAGAATGAATAAATGAGCTCATTCAGTGTGTACTGCTTAGATTCTAAAAATATACATTGTGGTAAAAGATTTCAGAGGATTGTGAGTTTTTTTGGAATGATGAAAGGCAAATATTGTTTATATTGGCATCAGTACTAAATATAACTCCCTGCATTGTTATATACCTACTAGACAAACTCGACACATCGTCAACCATAAGGAACAATTTTGGGGAAATTGTTTTAAATTAAAGGGTTATTCCCATTTCAGTAATTTAATATTATTGTTTGTGTGATGAAAAGTTATACAAAAGATATTCCAATTTACTTTCTGTATCAATTCTTCATTGGTTTCTAGATCTCTGCTTGCTGTCCTTCAAAACAAAGATTCTATGTTTACTTCCAGTGGACAGAAATCTGACCATGGTCACACAGGTGCATGGCTCATTATTACACACAGCTCTGATTACTCTCTATGATACTAATTAGCCAAGCACCTGTGTGACCATGGTCAGATTTATATCCAATGGAATTAAACGTAGAAGATTTCTATTGCAGGACAGCAAGCAGAGATCTAGAAAACTGAAAGGAATTGATATAGAAAGTATATAGGAAAATGTTATAACTTTTCATTACACAGACAATAACAATTATTTGCTGAAATGGGAACACTCCTTTAAGATTTCACTTTTTTCCTTTGACCAAACAATACAATACGTTGACCACATGTGAATGATCTACTCTACTGCCCTTTACTCAGTGAAAATTAGGAGCAGACCTGGCACAGAGCATCATAAAAACAATGAAATGATAAGGACTAGATTAGGTTCCTTCATGAACAATTTGTTATATCAGATCTCCAGGACATTGTCTGGGTTTAGTAGATTATTAAAATTGACACACAGTTAAGTATATAAGGCTTATACAGTAATGAGAATTCACAGATCTTTTCCGGACGACTGAGTCAGGAGTTACAGAAACATCAAAACAGGGGTTTACTACACTGTTTCCATAACTCTCTTAGAGTAAAATAGGAGTAAGGTTTCATCCATATGAACGGATTTCAGAGACGTGTGGTATAATGTCCAATAGAGGTTTATGACTCAAATGGGGCCACATGGGAAATTGGAATGGTCTTAGAGGGCTGGACTAATATCCCTAACTCAGTTCTACTCAATACCTATATACTGTATTCAGTATATAACCTATCCTTACATTAAAAAAAAAACTAATTAAAACAGTACAAAGATTCAATTAAATATGGAGGACCTAATTGCATCATATTTAATGATGGGGAAAGGAGCTCAAATTTGAACTCAGACAGGTCGTTCAGGGATGGCTGGATGTGGCCCACAGGCCCTGTGAAGGAAGCCGCGACATTCCGGACCCCTGAAGGGTAAGGGCAAGGTCACTTAGTTATCCTTTTATAGACACTCCCAGAACACACAGGTTCTGAGAGGCGCCGGAACTGATTCAAAGTTGTCCACACAACTTTCGGATATGGCACAACAATAAATCACAGCCCTGAATGGCTATAAGATCCCTCTCACTAGCCGCAGTGAGACAGAATATTCTCAGCCTCAAGCTGCCACAAGTTCTCCTTTAATATAAGCCGGATTATATAGGGTGAGGAACCTATATAGCATAACCCAGTAGCATGTATATAAGCGAGAAACCCGGACGTAAGATTCATGATCGAGATAAAAGAGCAACGCAGGTTAAGTTTTATATTTAATTGCCTTAAGGGCACACTAGACAAAACAATATATACAGTTGGGATATATACGGTTACACAGAGTACAAAATACAAGGTAGCACTATAAGTAACAGCAGTTCAGTAAGTTAGTTACCTTTGTGTGTGTGGCCCTAATGGGGATGGATAGTCCACACTTTAAGATCCTCCCTGCGCTTGTTGATGGTAAGATTTCCCCCAGGTGAAAGACAATGTTGGCTGAGAGAAACCTGAATATATCAGGTGCAGACACACCTCTGCCAACCCAACAGGAGGAGTCATGGGTCCCTCCTACCTGTGACTACAACTAGAGACCTGGAGAAGCCATAGCTTCTAGTATCATTGGATCTGGGGTGTATCCCATTGATACCAAAACCTGACCCATTTTCTATGGTCCTATCCAGAGATATTGATATCTCTGGAACAGAGTATCCTAGAGTTCCAGAAATCGCAGCCGCATGAACACCTGAATATCATGAATCCAAAAATGTATTTATTCTTCTGGTGAGATGTACCCATAACTGTCCCTATTCAACTTAATGGTTTTGGAGTTTATGGCCCTTGGGGGGGGGGGGGGGGGATATGCCTGGAGTCGATCTGTCTGCTGAAGTCTTTGAAGCCGAGTCACATGCTGTGTTTGTCAACAATCTAGCTCAATTAGGCCAATGTTAAGTTGAGGCTGGTCGAAAGTGGTACTACTAGAAGGCCTCCCCTCCACCTGTCACATTTATCACAGGCCCTAATATGGATGAACATATTGGGGCAGATTTGTCAAGCTGTCTGAAAGTCAGAATATTTCTAGTTGCCCATGGCAATGACAGCTCAGCTTTCATTTTACCAGTGCTCATGAATATTTTAAAGGGGAGCTGTGATTGGTTGCCATGGGAAACTAGGAATATTCTGACTTTCAGAAAGCTTGAAAAATCTGCCCATTATGACTGCAAAAAGAATTTATTGTAGTGCTTTGTCGCAACTGATAGCCGTCCATTCTAGCACAATCAATGCTTGCATTTTGTTACAATTTGTTGTTTTTTGTTTGTCCACCCGTCTCTTGATGATTGACCACAAGTTCTCAATGGGATTAAGATCTGGGGGGTTTCCAGGCCATGCACCCAAAATCTTTATGTTTTGTTCCCTGAGCCATTTAGTTATCACCTTTGCTTTATGGCAAGGTGCTCCATCATGCTGGAAAAGGCATTGTTGGTCACCAAACTGCTCTTGGGCGGTTGGGAGAAGTTGCTCTTGGAGGACATTCAGGTACCATTCTTTATTCATGGATGTGTTTCTATGCAAGACTGTGAGAGAGCCGATTCCCTTGGCTGAGAAGACTCCCCACACATGAATGGTTGCAGGATGCTTTACAGAGACAACACAAGGCATGGGACAAGACTGGTGGTATCGCTCACCTTGTCTGCTCTGAACAAGCTGTTTTCCAGATGTTCCAAACAATCGGTAAGGGGATTCATCAGAGAAAATGACTTTACCCCAGTCCTCAGCAGTCCCTGTACCTTTTGTAGAATATCAGTCTGTCCCTGATGTTTTTCTGGAGAGAAGTGGCTTCTTTGCTGCCCTCCTTGACACCAGGCCTTGCTCCAAGAGTCTCCGCCTCACAGTGCGTGCAGATGCACTCACACCTGCCTGCAGCCATTCCTGAGCAAGCTCTGCACTGCTGGTAGCCCGATCCCAAAGCTGAAACACTTTTAAGAGACGGTCCTGGCGCCTATTGGTCCTTCTTGGGAACCCTGGAGCCTTTTTGGAAACAATGGAACCTCTCTCCTTGAATTCCTTGATGATGCGATAGATTGTTGACTGAGGTGCAATCTTTCTAGCTGCGATACTCTTCCCTGTTAGGCCAGTTTTGTGCAGTGCATTGATGACTGCACGTGTTTCTTTGGAGATAACCATGGCTAACAGAAGAGAAACAATGATGCCAAGCACCAGCCTCCTTTTAAAGTGTCCACTGGTGTGATTCTTACTTAATCATGACAGATTGATCTCCAGCCCTGTCCCCATCAGCACCCACACCTGTGTTAATGGAGCAATCACGGAAATGATGTTAGCTGCTCCTTTTAAGGCAGGCCTGCAATGAAGTTGAAATGTGTTTTGGGGGAAAAAGTTCATTTTCTAGGCAAATATTGACTTTGCAATTAATTGCTGTTAAGCTGATCACTCTTTATAACATTCTGGAGTATATGCAGATTGCCATTATAAAACTTGATGCAGTAGACTTTGTAAAAATTAACATTTGTATCATTCTCAAAACATATGGCCATGAATGTATGACTGATGACAACGGTAATAGTTACGTGATGTGTGACTTTTCTCTGAATGTTATACTCCTAAACAGTGAGAACAATGGTTGCTAAATGGAGGTGACTGTACTGGATCCAGGCTTCAGTATCTCCAGATGTCTGTCACGCCAATTCCAAATGCTTTCTTCAGAAACCCTTAACCCATTGGGGCTTGATAGAGTAACACCTGGATTATACGGGTAATTGAAAGTGATTGTCAGAAGAGCTGAGATATTCAAGAAAGTTCCACTCATCACAGAGAACTTGACCTTTCTGCTGCTTGTCACTATTAACTTTCTCATTCCCCGACATCTTAGAAGTCATTCTGCCCCCACAGAGGGTTGTTGTTTTTTTGGAAAATGGAGCTGACATCATGTCAAGTGTTCAGTGTTTTCTACATTGCCTTTTATTGCTGCTAAAAGGCTGCTCTCAGACAGACATGGCTGCATATTTGTGGACAGACAGATGACAGAGATTCTTTCTTCAGTCATCAGTGAAACATTTATCTGCTGGTGAATTTGCCCACACTCGCTGGATGTGAGGGTCCTCAGGACTGGTCATAGCACGTCTGACATTCGCAGTCATAGACACGCATTATTTTATATGTATGAACACAGCAATAGGAATGTATGACTGGGGTATCAATATACTCTTGGAAAGACTTCTATGTATTTAGTATTAACATTTTAAAGGAGTCTGTTCCATGTTTTCCCCCCTTTAAACTAGTAAAAGTTTGGAGTAGCGAACTTATATATATTATGCCCAGTGGTTGATTCGAGTGCCCAGTGTTTTTCCCAAACTAGGCAAGTGCTCAGACTATTAAACACTGTATCATGCCTCCACCTTCGTGTGTTAATGGTTTGTGAGCAAGAAGAAGACTGTGCTTTTGTTTTATTGTCATTCAGACATAGATAACTGTATGACCCAATTACATTTGAGAGATTTGATTTGCTTCATTTTACTCTATTTTGATTCTTACTCTTAGGTTACATGACCACCAATGTGCAGTTTGTACGAGTGCTAGTCATTGTATAAACAGCTAGCACGTATCCCAATGTATTTCTATGGGTTGACAAATTATAGAACAGGACCTATTCCTGCCCGTGTTTGGGGCTCAAGCAATCTTTTACTAATTAGCGGAACTCACCTGTTAATTGCAGTGCCCGGGTTAGGGGTGGCCCCAGCGCTATTCTGGGTCTGCCAGGCACCAACAAGGTGTCACCATCTGCTGCTGCTCTTCGGAAGGGATGGTAAAACGTGGTGCATCCCAATAGGAAATAAGTCCAGAGAGTCAGGGTCTGAGGTGAACAGTTTCCTTCTTTGCCAAAGAAATGCAAATGCAAAGCAATATAAGCAAAGCCTAGGGCTGACCTCTCCAAGAAGGGTTAATGCTAAGGAAAGGCCTGGGCTAGCTGTCCCTCTCTTTCTCAGAAGGCAGGTATCTTGGTCACAATTTAGGAGCCCAGGGTCTCTGGCAGAGTATCCCCATCTCAGCTTCTTCTCCTGGCTGCTCAGGTAGACTGGTAATCTTCTCCTCCAAACTGAGTTCCCTAACTGCAAGACACTAAGGACTGGGACTATTCTCCTTATATACTTTCTTCCAAGGCAGGAGTGGTTACATTTTAGAACAAACATAAAGCCAAAGTGTTTTCCCATAGACTTACGTATATTGAGTCCCCATAATATTATATGGCAGCAGGATTTTAAAGTATAAACGAGTTTCCAGACAGTTTTCTGTCATTCTAAATGTCAAGCTGTCTGCTTGTCTGGTAAACAAGTCTGTTTTTATTCCTCAAAACAACCTGTGAAAAATTACTGGCTTCGTGGGATTTCACAAAAAACAAAGAATTCTAGAAAGGACATTTCATACCCTACCTGAGGGGGCTGCTGGAGGACTGAGGGGGCTGCTGGAGGACCGAGGGGGCTGCTGGAGGACTGAGGGGACTGCTGGTTTAGTGCGGTAGTGACAGGTCATCCTTAAACCCATCTTGATACATCATACATAATATACCAGGAAATTCTTATGGAACAAGTCAGACAGCTCTTTGATGATGGTCTTCTTAGTTTCTAATTTTTTGCTGCCGGTTTGTACCGAATGAGTAAAGACTGAGTAAAAATGAACTTGACTGTTTTACATTTCCTTTATGTTTGGCTAGGTTCATACCAATTCATTTAGCTTTTTCTTTTAGGCATTTTATGGGTCTAGATGCTTTTCTATCAATGAGGAAACAAATTATTCTATAACATTTAGCCCAAAAATATAAAGACAGTATTCCATTAACTAAAGATGAAGAGACATTGGGGCAGATTTACTTACCCGGCCCATTCGTGATCCAGCGGTGCATTCTCTGAACAGGATTCGGGTTCGGACGGGATTTATGAAGGTAGTTCCTCCGCCGTCCACCAGGTGGCGCTGCTGCGCTGAAAATCATCTGAACGCGCCGGAATACACCAAGCTGGACCAGGTGAAGGTAAGCGCTTCCCAAGCGACACATTTTCGGTTTTTAAATGCGGCGGTTTTTCCGAATACGTCGGGTTTTCGTTCGGCCACGCCCCCCGATTTCCGTCGCGTGCATGCCAGTGCCGATGCGCCACAATCCGATCGTGTGCGCCAAAATCCCGGGGCAATTCAGGTACAATCGGCGCAAATTGGAAATATTCGGGTAACACGTCGGGAAAACGCGAATCGGGCCCTTAGTAAATTACCCCCATTGAGTGATGCAACAAAATAATGACCCAAATCAATCCAGTAAATTAAAGGGGTATTCTAATCTGGGCATTCACATTCAGTTTCATTAATCAGCCATATATAAACATTTCTTCAATTACATGTTATTGATTTTTTTTTACCTGTGTGAAGATAATTTCTCATAGATATAGTCATATGGTCCCTTAGAAGCAAGACTGTGTCCTTGGATACGGCCACTTCTGCTGGAGTGATTGCACAAAGAAACAAAAAGTTTATTGTATATGAAATGTCCCGCAGCCGTCCTGTGGTAATGATTGCTGAAGCCCGGTTGTCAGGCAGGACACAATAGTGCATGTCTGGCCACCACTGCCAAATTGTGAGGTGGTCGTATCCGAGGAAGCTATCTTGTTTCTAAGGGACAGCAATTATCTTCACACAGGAACATTTTTTAATAACATCCAATTGAAGACATTTTTAAATATGGAAAATGTATTAAATTAAATGTGAAGGCCCAGATGGGAATACCCTTTTAATTAAAATATGGTTAAAAAGAAGAATATGTTTTTGAATGGCCAATTTGGAATGTTTTACATCTGAATAACTTACTGCTATTTTGGACAATGTTCCAGTGGAAGTTACTAGTTCTTCCATACCATAGAAAGTATAACTCTATATACAGTAGTGTTGGTGGATATTATAAACACAGTCCATAACTACACCATCGGCTAATGTAATCGTTCAATGTGGACAGTGGTCTGTACAAATGAAGAACCCTGTAGCTTCATAACCACAAAACGCATATACTTAAATGATGGTTCAGAACATCACGTTTATACTTCTTCTTTATCAGTAAAGTTTTCACGACATTCATATGTAGAAAGGTAATAAATTACATCACCGTAATCCACTTCAGTATGACAAAAAGTCCATAGATAAGATATCAGTCCACACCGAATCCTCGTGGATCACTTAGACACCAGAAGCATTAACTTATGACGTTTCGGAGGATGTCCCTCCTTCCTCGGACATGCGCACTAGATACTAGGGTACGTATTTATACAAATGCAATTAGCGAAAAGTGCATTATAGAAACATACTACAATAAAGCTAAAAACAGCTAGAAAATCACCCTGTTATATCAACTACTATATTAGAGTGCAAACACTCTAACTGGTAATTATAAATGTATATTATTATAATTATATTGCTCATTTAACCCATGAGGGTATAGGGTTTCCAGTTTAGCGATCCAAAAAACGCTTCTCATCACTTTGTAAATGTTCGAGGACTAACCAAGGAAGATCACACACCTTGTGTCCCTACTCCTTAAAGTGCTTTGCTACCCCTGTCTCATGTTACATATTTCTTTCCTATTGTGCCCTGATCTACACTCCTTGTTAAAAATTGACTAATCACAGATTTATTTTTGTTGAGTCTGCTTTTTGTCTGTCCGATATATTCTAGTCCACATTTCAGCATTTAGATCACACTTTGTGTATGGTAAGTAAAAGCAGAATTCTGGCATGAAAGGCAAGGATAGGTGCCTTTTCTTTATGTAGATGAGAATGTTTGATGGGTAATTCTTTTTTCTTGTAAGTCTGATCGTATTTGGGCATTAACTATGGAGCGGCCCTTTTTATAGACAAATTAGGGTCATAGACCAATTTTTCAAGTTTGTTTTCTAAATTAAAGAAGCATGTTTGTCAAATTTGGAAATAAACTGCTCACTAGATCTCTTTCTAACTTCTACAATTGACAACTTCAGCACTTGGAGACCATCATTGCTACATATTCTCCTAGCTCTAATAAATTGACCCATCAAGATCCCTTTAAATGTTTGAGGGGCATAATAGCTCTCAAATTTAAAGGACATCTACCACCAGGATCAAGGATTATAAACTAAGCACAATGACAAAACCAAATCAGTCCCTACAATCCTCAACAGATCATAGATGCCTCTCCAACTATAAACACGTATACTATATAAAATTATATTCTTTATTGAAAGCAATTACACATATTATACATATATATCCCTCAAGTGGGAAAATCCAAATACAGTATATGGGGGACACAAGTAGTCCCAGATCAAAGATAGGGCAGCACAGAAGACCAGTGGCCACCCCTATTAGTCCAGGGTCCTAATAGTATATTAGCAATATTTACAACTCAGTCAAAAATAAGAACAGGGGGGGGTGGTGGTAAAGTGGCAGTAGTGCAGTGAGAAAAAATAAAGCATAAACCGGAGGTACCTTCCGGTATCCAAAAATTCATTTTACTATTGCACACTTACCCGCAAACATGATAAAAACTGACGCTGGGCAATCAAGGGGAGGCCAAAGGATACACCCCGACTCGCGTTTCGCACTGATGCTTCGTCCTGAAATTATTCGCTAATTGCATTTGTATAAATACGTACCCTAGTATCTAGTGCGCATGTCCGAGGATGGAGGGACATCCACTGAAAGTTAATGGGGCACATTTACTTACCCGGCCCATTCGCGATCCAGCGGCGCGTTCTCTGCACAGGATTCGGGTCCGGCTGGGATTTAAGATGGTAGTTCCTCCGCCGTCCACCAGGTGGCGCTGCAGCGCCGAAAATAATCTTAACGCCCCGGAATGCACCATCCCATAGAAGGTGAAGGTGAGCGCTCCCCAAGCGACACATTTTCGGTTTTTAAATGCGGCGGTTTTTCCGAATACGTCGGGTTTTCGTTCGGCCACGCCCCCCCGATTTCTGTCGCGCGCATGCCGGCCCCGATGCGCCACAATCCGGTCGCGTGCGCCAAAAACCCGGGGCAATTCATGTACAAGCGGCGCAAATCGGAAATATTCGGGTAACACGTCGGGAAAACGCGAATCGGGCCCTTAGTAAATGACCCCCAATGTGTCTAGTGTCGAGCTGAGCCACAAGGATTCGGTGTGGACTGATATCTTATACGTGGACTTTGTGCTACACTGAAGTGTATTGTGGTGTCATTTATTGCCTTTCTGCATGTGAATGTTGTGAAAATGTTATTGATAAAGAAGAAGTTAGAACGTGTAACTAGTTGTGGTCTGAACAGTCATTTACATCTATGGATATTTTAAACACATCCGTTTCAAGAACAAATTCAAAGTCAGAGATTCACACGTGGCAGATTAGTTGTAGATTACTTGTATTTGTATAAATCTGTTCCATTCATATAAAAGAGGTTTATTTTGACCACAGTCACACGGATTCCTGCAAATTTAGGAGACTGGAATAGTGCAGAAGAGTATGCACTCTGATGAGTACAGATATGACCTTATAAGGTCTACATTTTCACAGATTTTCAGTTATTTTCCCATTCATTTAGAGACAGTTACTATTATTCCAGCAAGGCATTTTAGCAATAATTGTTTACATTGTGTCATGTAACTAAATAAGTGAACCCTGATCCACACCTGCAATACATCCCTTGAGATATGTATCAAGCTGATGACATGTATATGATTAAAAAAGAACAGGACACACAGGCGATGAAAGGGTCTGGTCTGATGCTGGATACCTGAGACATTGAGCTCACTCATCCTAGAGGAGCAGGAAGGATAATACAATAAAGGATCTAATGGATGAGCAATTTTCAGTAATCAATACAACGTGGACCGGAAATCAATATGATTCAGTACGTTGAAAAAAAAAATCAATGCGGAATTCAGTCTGAGAGCATAGTGGACTAATGCTTGGCGAGTACTGACCATATATCTATAGATTTATCCATTACATGCCTGGCTAACACATGGAAATGTTGTCAAGAAGAGAGTACGTTATTATGATGACTTATCTGTAATTTAACCTGTCCTCTTATACTTTACATTGCATATGACTGCAAAAATACGACAGCATTTCACAGTGTTTGGAAATAATTCATGAGCAAAAACAAGAGTTATTGATCCTGGTGCAAAATGGTAAGAGTGGCATAGGAATGTGGTTCACCACCCCGACTGCATGACTGGTTAGGCTAGATGGCTGGTCCCCGGGATTACTTATGGTATCAAGAAAAACATTATAACTTGACCATCTACAATGTAAACAACTGTCATGATAGTAACACGGTGATACCTCGGCTGCTGGGACTATTAAAGGGTGTAAGAAGAATGCCGTGACAAGTTCTCTTTAATGGCACACATTTGCCAGTTTCTGTCCTGGCTACTGTATAAATAGACTGATATGTTAACAATAGAGATGTATTTAAACTTCCCTAAGCTTTGTAACAGAAAGATAGCATAGATGACTTTATACAGTACAGCTCCCCTTGCTAAACTCTGTCAACTCCTCCATCTCATTATGTACAAACCTTTGTACAGACTCAGCCACATCTGCTTCCACCTCAAAGCAAACAGCATACCCTCTTCCATCTCACAGCAGACAGCACAGTCTGAAGCAGCTCACTACTACTGTATCCCTCCCTTAGCCATACCCTCTTCCATCTCACAGCAGACAGCACAGTCTCATGCAGCTCACTACTACTGTATCCCTCCCTTAGCCATGCCCTCTTCCATCTCACAGCAGACAGCACAGTCTCATGCAGCTCACTACTACTGTATCCCTCCCTTAGCCATACCCTCTTCCATCTCACAGCAGACAGCACAGTCTCATGCAGCTCACTACTACTGTATCCCTCCCTCAGCCATACCCTCTTCCATCTCACAGCAGACAGGACAGTCTGATACAGCTCACTACTACAGTATCCCTCCCTCAGCCATACCCTCTTCCATCTCACAGCAGACAGCACAGTCTCATGCAGCTCACTACTACTGTATCCCTCCCTCAGCCATACCCTCTTCCATCTCACAGCAGACAGGACAGTCTGATACAGCTCACTACTACAGTATCCCTCCCTCAGCCATACCCTCTTCCATCTCACAGCAGACAGCACAGTCTAATGCAGCTCACTACTACTACATCTCCCCTCAGCCACATCCCCTTCCACCTCCCAGAAAACAGCTCAGTGTGATACCGCTGACTACTGCTGCCTTCCTCCCTTACCCTCACCCTTTCCTTTTTCAAAACAGACAGAACAGTATGATAAAGCTCATTCTCCCCAGCCATGCCATATTCCTCAGTTAAATATCCTCTCCCTCTGTGTGTAATACTCTCTGCCCAGTCTCCTTCCCTATGTCTAGCAGTGTTAGAAGTTAAAAGACAGGATCTTGTGCTAAATAATTTAATTAAGTGTCTGTCTGTATGTCAGTATAACATAAGAAAGATGGCATTTTTTTAAAATTGTCTATTTTTTAAGAATCAGTTTTTTCCCCTTTTTACCTATTTAATTTATCCTCCAGAAAGTCAGAAAAGAGCTTTGTGAGACATCGTTTTTTAATATTTTATATAGCATATTCACCCTGAATAGCAGCAAATTACATTATAGATTAGATTTTTAAGAGCCCAATAACACTTTAAGAGAGCTATGAAAAAAATCTTTATTGGTTGCCGAGGCGGTTTTGCTTGGACAGTTGTACACACAACTAAGCTCCTCCCACACAACTAACAGTTCGAAGTGATGCATCATGGACTTGAATAGACATACACTCTAATAGAACATTATTCGAAGCCCCATTATCACTGGTGTCCTGTGGTATCCTGCAGGGGGCACTAGTCATTTTAACGTATCCTTCGGACTATAAGGCACACAAAAAATCATTTGATTTTCTCAGAAATCAAATGTGCACCTTATAGTCCAGTGCGCCTTATATATGAACCGTACTTGCAGACAACAGCTGCCTTGAACTGTGCACAGCTCTGCCACCTGCTGGTTATTCATCCTTATAATCAGGTGCGCCTTATAATCCCGTGCGCCTTATATATGAACCTAGACGTTTTAGCAGGCATTTATTGATGGTGCGCCTTATAATCCGGTGCACTTTATAGTACGAAAAATACGGTAATCTGATATGTTTGAGTATGTTTCTGTTCAGTTGTTTAAGCCCAGGGACATTGTTACTGTAACAACACATGTCTCCCTGATTTTGGTTTAAAGTGTATTTTTATATAAAGTTTATGTTCATCTGATACCACAGTTTATGCAAAACCTCACATGTTGTGTGCAATCTGTAATGTTATGTAGTGTATTCTGCCTGTCACTATTCTACTAACAGACTCTGCCAGTGCCTACTAGACTTCGTTGAATGCCAGCCATGGATGCCATTATTAGGCTTCCAGCTGCCATCATAAACCCATCAGCACCCTGTAATCATGGTGCCACTACTATACCAGTGAGGGTTTTGATGCCAGGTTAGAAACTCTCTCGAGCCAAGCAATTACAGCAGCAATTGCAACATTTTATCAATTCCTTATTGTTCCCAAGATGTATGCCATGGGGGAATAAAGGGTTAATAATGATAAACCATGGAACAAACTGCTTAAAGGAAATCTACCATCAAAATCTATCAGGATAAACCAGGGACATTTACTAAGAGATCCAGGCACCGGGACTGTGCTAATCTTCTTACATTTGATAAGAATCCACGGGAAGAAAGTCTCATTTGGATCGGTGCTGCGTCAGTCCATGAAGAAGTGATGATGAAGTATCGATTGATCTTTTATTAGTAAAACACAATGGGGCAGATTTACTTACCCGGTCCAGTTGTGATCCAGCGGCGCGTTCTCCAACGCTGATTCGGGTTCTGCCAGGATTCACTAAGGTCATGCACCTGATGTCCACTAGGTGTCGCTGCTGCGCTGAAGTCCGCTGGAATTCACCTCCTCCGTCTCGATGTATGTGAGTGCTATTCTTGCAACACACGTTTTTTAAAAGATTCTGCGTTTTTTCAGAATCCGTCTGGTTTTTCGACAGCCACGCCCCCGATTTCTGTTGTGTGAAAGCCGGCTCCGATGTGCCACGATCCGATCGTGTGCGCCAAAATCCCGGGGCAATTCGTCGCAAATCGAAAAAATTTGGGAAAACCAACGAAAATGCGCGATTCAGACCCTTAGTAAATGAGCCCCAATGCGTTTCGGTTCCGAACAGGAGCCTTCGTCAGGTGAAATCATATATGAATCAGATATGACGAAAGCTCCCTTCAGAGCCGAAATGCGTTGTGTTTACTAATAAAAGATCAATCGATACTTGATCATCACTTCTTCATTGAGCGACGCAGCGACGATCCAAATGAGGCTTTCTTCCTGTGGATTCTTATCAAACGCCAAGTCCACCATTCTGGGGGCACGGACTCCTGTCTCGTGGCTTGCAGCGCCCCCTTCCATCACAAGAGCGTCTTCACGACGTGACATGCCTTTAACTTGAGTACACTTGAGTCCTTTTGCGCTTTTTGTCTCTTCTCTCTGAACTGGTTGTGCTGTTGTACGATTGTTAAGGTTTCCTCCACCAACCCTACCCAACGCCAGTGATTACAAATCTTCTTATATTTGTTATCCAAAGCCTCTGTCCTTCTAAAATTAACTTTTAAAATTATGCTAATGCCTCCGAAGGGCTGTGGGGTGTCACCAGAGCCCCTCAATGCTTCAGATTTACAGGTTGTTACACCAAGCAGAGCATGTCTCACCCAGTAGCAGGAAGTGCAGGGGGGGGGGGGGGGGGGCGAAATGTGCTCTGCTCAATGTAACAGCCTGTGAAGCTACAGCACTAGGGCACTCTGGAAACACCCACCACAGCCCTCAAGTAAGCCCTAGAGTAATTATAAACGTTATTTCAGAATGTAGGAGGCCATGGATAACAAATATAAGCAGATTACCACAGTAACAGAGCCTGGATCTATGAGTAACTGTCCCTGGTTTATCATACTAGATTTTAATAGTAGATTTTCTTTAAGAAATATATCTCAGGGTAAGTGATAAAGAAGGTTTTTTTTGGTCAAGATACCGTTGAGACGTTAAAGGAAACTTACCACTACGGATCTACCTATTAAGGTTGATCCGGTGGTAGGTGCATCTAACGTATGTAACGATAGGCCTTTTTAGGGCTAATCTTTTACTCCCCTCTATCTTTTCTAATCTTTAATCAGGGTAATATGCACATGCACTAAAGAAGCTACTGGGTCATGAAGTAGTTGGAGCTGAGGCTACACTTCGCGGCTACTCCACACCCCAGTAGTCTCTTTGATCCTCTTACCCAGACATCTTCAGCATAATTCAGCTCCTCGCCGCAAAGCCGAAGTTCTGCGCATGCGCAAAACACAGGCCAGCGGCTGCGCGATCTCGGCTCCAAAGCTCCTTGTAGCTGCGCGCGGAAAATGTCTGGGTAGGAGGAGAAAGGAGGCTACTGTGGTGTGGAGTAGCCGTGCCGTGTGGCCTCAGCTCCGGCTACTCCACACCCAGTGGCCTCTTTAGAAAATTTGCATATTACCCTGATTAAAGATTAGAAAAGGAAGAGGGGAGAAAAAGGGCTATCCTTACATACGCTAGATGCACCTACCACCGGATCTACCTTAATTGGTAGATCCATAGTGGTAGGTTCCCTTAAAGGTGCACCAAAAAAAAAGAAAGTTGTGAATCTGGCGCCCTCTGCACACTACACAGGAAAGCAGCATTTAGTGCAGACTGCACTGTTCTTAGTAAATGTGGACCATTGCTTTTATTAGAATGGTCAGATTATACCCGGGTATACACTGAGCTAGTGTGTATAGTGTGTGGATGAGCTGTCTAGGTCTTTCTCTCATCCCAGGGGTGTGACTGGGAAAGATTGGGACCCACAGCAGACTTCTGCATGAGACCCTTTCCCCCTATGCTAGGCAGTCTTATTATCCCAGGGTCAGGGCACTCAAGTAACTGTAGACCACATGCGGGAAGTAGACGGCAGGAAGCTAGAGATGAGAGATTTTGAGTCCTGCTGTCTCCTCCCCTGACAATTCTTATCTGAATTCCCAACTGTGTACTGTAGAAGATTTCCCTGTTATATACATATTATTATGTACAATTTGCAGCTATGGCTGCTACCACTGTAGTTACGACCCTGACTCATCCAGTTCTGGCATTGTTTGCTTTTTATTGGTGAATTATTGGTAACTATTGTTTCTCGTCGGCTCTAACTACATAGTGACTGGAAATTAGATATTTTCCTATACAGGCAGTCCCCGGGTTACGTACAAGATAGGGTCTGGAGGTTTGTTCTTAAGTTGAATTTGTATGTAAGTCGAAACTGTATATTTTATAATTGTAGATCCAGACAAAAAATTTTTTGTCCCAGTGACAATTGGAGTTTAAACATTTTTTGCTGTAATGGGACCAAGGATTATCAATAAAGCTTCATAACAGACTTATTACAAAGGATTATTGCAGTCTGGGACTATAGTAAAGCATTCAGAAAGCTTCACCAGAGGTCAGAGGGTTCTGTCTGTAACTATGAGTTGTCTGTAAGTCGGGTGTCCTTAAGTAGGGGACCGCCTGTATTTGGATTAACTAATAACTGAGCTATGGATTTACATAACATTGCTATAGTGTAGAGAAAAACTCTTGAGCACTATAGTAGGATTCCTGGAGACTCTTCCATTCTCTGTATGACACGGTGGCACATGTGAAATAATTGAAGTAGATAATATCACAGCTGAATTCATCCTGGATTCACAACCCTGGAATATTTATTATCATATACATTCAAGAAAAGAGTAATATTAATGAGAAAACTAAATACCATGATGCATGTCAGTTTTCTGTCACTAGGGGTCCCTCCATGCTCACTTCTGAGATGTGAGTAATTCTAGTATTCATCTAGTAATTTCATTCTCTTGTTGTAGCTGTGGCTGGAGAGGGGCAGTAGGGATAGTTCACATTAAGGTCCAGAGAACCATTGCACAGCCTCTGGAGACCTGCAGATCACAGGGGAATGGAGACCCATCACAAAGAGGGCACCATACATTGGGTTTCTGTTCTCCTTCACCCACCGCAGACACCCCACACAGTATAAAAAAATAGAAAAACACAAAAAGCTCAATTTTTACATGGCTTCAAACTTGATGAACTAAAAAAAAAAAAACCTTTTGCAATTGGTGTATAGTCTTGAGAAACTAAGGGGCTGCGTATAACAAAAAAGAGAAAAAGAAGCATCAGGGTAAGAAACTCCTTATGATGCCCAAAAACTAGTTGCTGTTAACCCCTTAAGGACGCAGGGTTTTTTCGCTCATTTCTTGCTCTCCACATTCAAAAATCCATAACTTTTTCATTTTTCCGTGTACAGAGCTGTGTGAGGGCTTATTTTATGTGTAACAAATTTTACTTCTCCGTCACATTATTTATTATAACATGCCGTGTACTGGGAAGCTGAAAAAAAATTCCAAATATGGAAAAATTGGAAAAAAAATCATGTTCACGTCACGTTCTTGCGGTTTTTACGTCTTTCACTTTGCGCTCCAAATAACACCTCTACTTTATTCTTTGGTTCGGTACGATCGTGGTGATACCAAATTTATACAGGTTTTATTGTTTTTTAATACATTTTCAAAAATTAAACATTTTCACCATCTTCTGACGCTATTAACTTTTTCATACTTTGGTGCACGCAGCTGTGTGAGGTGTCATTTTTTGCGAAATGAGCCAATGTTTTCACTGCTACCATTTTTAGGACTGTGCGACATTTTGGTAAATTTTTATATGAAGTAAAATAGTGTAAAAGTCGCATTTTGGACATTTGGGCGCCATTTCCCGTTTTGGACGATTTCAACATTTAGGTTTTTAGCATTTTTTAATTATTTTTAAAACTTTTTTGAAACTTTTTTTTACAGTTTTTTAGACCCTCTAGGGTACATTAAACCTAGATGGTCTGATCGTTTATACCATATACTGCAATACTACTGTATACTACAGTATACTTTACAATGAACCACGTCTTTTAAATGCCGCCGGCAGCATCGGAGGAGTTAATGTGCACCTGTGTATGAAGAGGACTTAGCCCGTGAGCTCTCTTCATTCACCCTCTGCACCTCTGCGCGTAGAGCTACAGCGCAGAGTGTTAAGGGGTTAAAGGAGTTTTTCCACAAAACAAGTTATGCCTTATCCACAGGTTATGGCCTAATTTGCTGATCGGTGGGGGTATTCATGCTGAGATGCCCACAGACTAGGAGAACAGGTGGTGGCAGGCAGACATTACTGTCCCCGCGAGGAGCCCCCAGGACGCGGGAAGTCACAGGAAATTCCAATTCCTGCTGCCCAGGGATATGTGGCATGTGGGTAAGTATAATATGGCAGACCCTACTGGTGTCCTATACTTACCCTGTTAAAGTTTGTCCAATCCCTCCAAGCCACGCCGTGTGTGTAGGAAATGAAGACAATTGCCCACATTTACCAAGAGCCGTGCGCCAGTTTTCTGTCTGACTTTGCAAACTTCTTGCACATGTATTTAAAAAAATGTCTGCCTCACATTTGTGTTGCATGTGTTGCGTCTGCACTAGTCTTCATGCGACACAAATTTCTACACTGAAGGGGGCGTTACGATGCACAGACGGACCATGCGCCACTTTTATCATACAAAGTTCAACAAAAGTGTGTTGCACTCCCTATGTTAAAGGTGCACCAGAATAAAATGGTGCCCTCTGTCGGAGCAGTAAAGAGGGAGCCAGATTCATGAAGAACGGGTGCCACAAATCATGAAAGTAGCTCCCCCTGCACCATATACAGACAAACTGCACATACTACAGACTTCACTATTTTTAGTAAACTTGGGCCAATGTGCAGAGTAAAGTGACTGCCTGCTACACTGGAAGACTTGTGTATGATCATATGATATCCAAGCCTCTAGCTTTCCTCTACGAAACATTCATTAGCATAGAAGCTCACTTACTGCTGTTTACGCGCCCAAAATACTCCATCAGTGTTACTTTTGGGAGCTGCTAACAATGTCTTTTCCCCAGAAGTTGAGACACGGTTTACTTGCATTGGTCATATGAAGTGACATGAGTTATGTCAGTAAACTGAAGCAATCCGTCAGCACTTAATCTTCATGGTGATAGAGCAGCACATTGAGAATTGCTGTGCGATGTGTTACATGACCTCTTACCACTTGAATAACAGGATTAAATACATTCCGATGAGGTTTATTGGAGCTTAAAATTGCATTAATTGCCATTAACCTGTGGGATCAAGCATTGACATTTCTTATCATATCCCATCTCCGAATAGTCCCATTGTATATTGAATGTCTATGAAATATGAGATTTCCTGTACTCACTAAATATATTACTTAACACTCAAGCACACTAGACTCCCTTGTGCATTATGTCTTCATTGTTTTCAGAAATCATGCATGATACGCGATCTGGATTGATAAGATTTGAAGAGGTCGGTTGGATTTAGTACAATGAGTTTCACTCTAAATGACAGAAGAGACATCAGGGGGATTTATCGAAACATGTGTACTGTGAGGATAAGGGACTGACGGGGCATTGGGTTTGACCAAGGACTCTGCTGCAAAAAGCCTGTTTTACTACACCAAGCTGCAGACAGTGGTAGGTACTGGCCCCACAGATCTTTGTAATCAGTGTCGAACTGGACCACCAGAGCACTAGAGGATCATCCGGTGGACCCAGACTGTAAACTCATACCAGACCCCAGATATACACTCGTAAATAACCTAATGTGGAAGCTACTAGGGTCTATTCCCTAGGACAAGGGTATCAAACACACGGCCCAAGAACTTGTGTTATCCGTCCCGATTCTTATGTCCCTGCCTCCAAGCTGCGCTTCTCGTGAGCGCAGCACGGAGACAGGGTCTGATACTCATCTTTCCTCGCTCCTACGGAGCAGCACTCTAAAGCCGGGACATATGATAATGACATCTCATTATGTGCGCCAGCTTCAGAGTAGGTGCATAAAGCAGGGAACGCGGAAGAAAAAGGCGGCTGCTGGTGCTGCTTTGTGGGAGCGAGGAAAGGCAAGTAATTTTTTTCACGCATTAGAACAGGGAAGGGGTAAGGGCTACTGGGGCAATGTGGCTATTTGGCGGCAGTGTGGGGGCTCTAGATGTTGGGGGCAGTGTAAGGGCTTTGGCTGCAGAGGGAACTGTGGCTACTGGGGGCAGTGTGGGGGCTCTGGTTACTGGGGGACAGAGTGGGGGCTCTGACTACTGGGGGGCGTTGTGGCTGCTGAGGCACTGTGGCTACTGTAATCATTACTTTATGTTTAGTAGAAGCAGGACTGTGAGAAATGCAATTACATTCTGTGACGGCAGCTGGACCTGAAGCACTTTGGTGTGTGAGCTCTGTCCTGAGCAGCTGCACAGCTCCTCCCTTCTAGAGTAACTGCTTTAGTGTTTAAACAGAAGCTGCTACAGCAGTGACTTATAGCAGAGGGGAAGGGACTGTGCTGTAAGATCTCACACAGGCGTGCTCCAGAATGCTGCAAGTCCATCTACAATCTTTGAATATAAATGCATTTTTCATATCCCTGTTGCTGGTAACAACGCACACTAAGATGAGCCGGTCTAAACATTTGTATTTTAAAAACTGCTGGTAGACTCCCTTTAAAAAGCCCAACTCCCATGCCACTTTTTTGTCATAGAAATTAGTATAAAATATTACATTACATTGAGTATGTTTTTGGCACATGTAGGTCCAGAGATGTGCTTAATTTATTAAGAGGCTTGTCTCATGCAAGCATACAAGTGTATTAATACATTTCTCCCCAACAAAACAGCAGAACCCTATAGAAACAAGGGATGTTAAATCACTCCAATACACCACTTCTTTGAAAAAAACTATTTCTTGTGGTTATCAGCTACAGAAGCGAAGAGTAGTCTTCAACTACTTGTATCTCCGGTTCTGTGGTGTGATTTTAAAGATGAAATTCCTATGTTTAATACTAAAATCATGTTTCTAGGTGCTATAGAGGCCAAGATGTGGGCTCCAAGGTACACTCTTCCTTTAACCTCTAATTGTAACTCATCTCAGTTACAAAGTGACTCTTTTCAGCTTATGACTTTGGAGACGATTTTTATATAGGTAAGGAGGGGAGATTAGACATATTGTAATTCTAGACCAGATATTTCATATCCTACATGTGTCCCTTTAAGACCCAATAAGCTAGCCCTCCTGGGGAAATATATGCCGTCTTTCTTATAATTGCGATCGACACAAAATGAGTAGAAAAAAAAGCTATTAAAATATTAAAGGTTGGATTTGCTGGACTTGCGTCTTTTTCCAGCCTTATATACTATGATACAGTTTTTTTAACTCTGGGTGGAACTCATATCTGGTACATAATGACACTAAATAAAAAAAAGTCAAGTCAAACCATTAGGAGAGGATAAAGCCACCGAAACAGGGTCCTAATTGTCTCCATAGGAAAATACTGCAGAAACTATATAAGACCCTTATAGAAAGTAATTGTATAAATGAAAAGAAAGTAATGAGCAGAGACTCCTGTCGAGGAGAGAAGGAAATGAAGGAGAGCTGAAGCAATCAGGGGTATTTCCTGTGAAAGGCTTTTTCATTTGGGCAGAATGTTGTAAGCTCCGCTGCCTGCATCTTTAAGATAACCAGGTCCTTCACATTTTATCAGATTGCCCAACCTCAAACTATTCCAAAAAAAACCCAAATAGTTTCCATCTACTGCTAGTTGTATATACATTATATACAAGGTATTTGTACAGCAAAATATCCTTCCCATCTGCAGACTGCACAGAGAATTCCTTCTACGTAAGTATAAGGCTGGAAAGTCTATTCCACACATTCCATTGTAATCCCCGGAACAATGCATGATAGAAGTGTATCACCCTCCGAAGGAAGACAGATTCAATGAGGCACAAATATACAGGTAATCTCCGGCTTTGTAGTCATCTCTTTATGAATGAAATATACACAGGTATCTACAATGCTTTTTGAGAGAGCATTCAGTTTTTGACAAATGCTTGATTTTCACCCCCATGCACATTGTGTGTTGTGGCTCCATCTAGTATGGCACCAGTACAAACAGTTCTTCCATGGCAGAAGATCCCCCATGTAATACACAGCCCTGAATGAGCATCATACAGAATCATAGTCTCTTCATAATATGGAGCTATAGGGGACTCCATGTACCAATGAGGCCTAATAAGAACATATTCAAAATAATTTTTTTGTCTTTACTACAGTGTTCCTCCGAGTTCCTGCATTCCTGTGGCGTTGCTGCATTCCTGTGGTGTTCCTTTATTCCTGTGGTGTTCCTTTATTCCTGTGGTGTTCCTGTATTCCTGTGGCAGTCCCGTACTCCTGTGGCAGTCCCGTACTCCTGTGGTGGTCCTGTATCCCGGTGGTCATCCCGAGGTCCTGCCATCCCGAGGTCCTGCCATCCCGAGGTCCTGCCGTTCCTGTGTCTGGTTCCTGTTGTCCGTCCGTGTGGTTCCTACTCTGGTGATCCGTGCCAGCATTCCTGTGCCATCCTGTGTACCAACGTTGCACTCCTGCTGTCATCCCAGGCTCGGACGGTTCCTGCTTGCTACCTTGGCTGCCACTGTGAGCATACTACCAACCCTCGCGGTGGTCCAGAGGGTCCACAGACTCTTTTTACAGAGATTCTCTGATGGTTCGCCCAGCTGCTTCATTTACTGAGAGGCCTAAGGAGGACTTTTGGTCCCCTGTTCTCCTAATCACTGGTGGTTCCAACAATTGCAAATTTTGACATGTATCTTGTCTCCTGTAGCTTTTATGGGGCATCCCCTTAAATTATGCCAATAAACCTTCAAGAGCTGTTGACCACCTATTTGGCAGCCACCATCCTCTCCTATATACATATACAAACTCTGTTTAAAGGAAATCTACCATCTGGAATCTACTTACTGAAGTACATCCAGAGGTAAATCCTAAACTTTTTTCTATATTGCTGTGTATATTGACAGCGTGATTAAAAACTTTGGAGCACATTTACTAACAGTGCAAACTGCACAAAATGCAGTTTGCCTGTGTAGTGTGCAGGGGGCGCCAGATTCAGGATTTCTGGTGCACGTTCTACATAAATCTGGCGCCTCCTGCACTGCTCCGACAGAGTGCACCAACTTTATTTTGGTGTGCACCTTTAACATGGGCCGTGCAACACAACTTTGTCAGATAAATTTGGTGCACTGTCTGACTGAGCACTGGAACGCCCCCCTAATTTGTGTTGCATGATGCCGTTTTCAGCTGCACCACAAAAGGGTAGTGTGCGCCACAAATTTGAAGCAGGAACTTCTTAAATACCTGCACCAACTGCGCAGGGGAGCTCTGTGCCGGTAGGGGACAAGGAGCTACTGCTGGGTTCACAGTCGGTGCATTCTCGCTAGAAGACGGCTCTGTAGTGCTGCTGGGGGTGTGGAATAATGTTAGCCCTCGGAGCTCCAAGAGGCTATTTCATGCCCCTAATAGCCTCTGCAAGTATGCTGCATACAGGCAGTCCCCGGGTTACGTACAAGATCTGTTCTGTAGGTTTGTTCTTAAGTTGAATTTATATATAAGTCGGAACTGTATACTTTATAATTGTAGTTCCAGACTCAATTTTTTTTGGTCTCTGACAATTGGATTTTAAAAATGTTGGATTGTAATAAGAACCAGGATTAACAATAAAACTTAATTGCAGACACCTTTAATAACTGTTATAGCTGTTTATTGTAGCCTAGGGCTAAAGTACAGTAAATTACCAATTACCACAGGTCCGTTTGTAACTAGGGGTCGTATTAGCAAAATACAGTTTTTAATCACGTTGTCAATATACAAGGAATTATAAAAAGAAGTCTAGTGATTACAATAGAAAATCTACCTCAGTACATACATTCCAGATGGTAGATTTCCTTTAGCCCATTCCATATAAAGGACCTTGCACCAGTTTTCTGTCAGACTTTGCATGTTCTTTTATGTGCAAACTGCTTGCACATGTATTTAAAAAGTGTCTGCGCCACATATGTGCCACAAATTTGTACACTATTTATCATGCATTTATCATGCATTGTTCAACAGAAGTGTGTCATATGCCCTATGTCAAAGGTGCACCGAAATAAAGTTAGTGCACCTTTGTGCAGCAGTGGGAGCAGTGTAGAGGGCGCCAGGTTCAGTCATGATGGGCCCACATTTAACAAAAACAGTGAAAACTGCTCTAGGTGCAGTTTTCACTGTTTTTGTTAAATGTGGGCCAATATCTTATACATACTTTATATAAAACGCTGTAGACTGCATGTAAAATTCACATTCAAGAGAAGATAAAAATATTAGGGTCAGAAAAGGGAAACAATGTAGAAATAGATCTACCTGTTTTTGTGATTGATGTCTGCCATTTGACATGACCCGAAGACAGCAATTCAAATGTCTTCCTTTGTCTTTGATCTGAATTTTCTCTTATGTCATGGCCTAAAACCACTGCTGCCTGCAAGGTAGTTTTACTGATAAAATGTAAATTTTTTCACTTCAGTTTTAACCCATGATCCAACCATCCTTCATTATCTGGAATTAATCCACCATAAGACGGGTAGTCACGGCTCCAATACGCTTGTTCTATAACTACAACAGAAGACTGGGGTGAGTATAATTTAGTTGAACATAATAAATAAGCCTGAAGCCTATGTCTCTAAAGCATAGACAATGCAAACCAGAGCTTCCCTGGACTCTACACGATGGAATGTTAAGACCTATTAAAAAATCTGGTAGCAAGTCTAAAGCCCGAGGCTGCATTACCAAGAGATGCTCATTTCCGGTCAGGCACACCCAGCTCCTAATGTTTCTAAGAGAAAAATACAAAACACAAACAAAAAACATTTGAGGACCCTGGAGCCAGATACCAGCAACCCACTGTCATCTTACTACTCAATTCCTTCCATAATGTGCCATCTTTCCTATTCTGGTTTGAATTTACTTCCCTTAATGGCCTATTTATTCCACATATGTCTATACCCAATGAGAAGTGAGGACCAATTAGTTATGGATATATACATAGTTAAAGAGGACCTGTCATAGCCTTATGAAACTGTGGTGTAGGGTCCCAATTCATCTGTTTGACAGCTATAAGTGGTAAAAAAGAAACTTTTATACTCGCGCAGGTGTGAGTTTGCATGGTTTCAGTGTGGCTTCTCTGCGCTTGTGCTCTGGCCCAAAAAATAGTTTTATTCCCCCTGTTTTGTTTTCCTGATGCAGTCAAGGAGGCAGGAGAGCTCCTGTATCCAAGTCAAGTTCTTTTGCCTGATTGTAAGTTCCTTTGATGGTCAATTTGATGGTTGTACATTAGTTTGCATGGTTCCAGTGTGGCTTCTCTTTGCTTATACTCCTTCCCAAAAAAGAGTTTTGTGCCCCCTGTTTTCTTTTCCTGATGTAGTCATTGAGGTGGCAGAGCACCTGTATCCAAGTCACCTTGTCTCCTCACGGCCACTAGGGCTGCTAAAATCCACCCCTCCGAAATCACAGCCCCGCGTCACTACTAGCTACTTTGAATTTGCAAATATGTGCAGTGCGCCGGTCATTTTTGTCATCCCTTTGTGTCTCCAGAGGGCCACCATACATGTGCGAGTACTCGACAGCCGACAGGGAAACACAGTACTTGTGCATGCACGCAAATTTCAAAGTAGTTAGTAGTGTTGTGGCGCTGGCGGTAGCACGGAGGGGAGTGTGGAAGGGTGGATTTAAACAGCCCAAGTGGCCGTGAGGAGGCGGGGTAGCTTGACTTGGATACAGGAGCTCTCCCGCCTCATTGACTTCAGGAAAAGAAAACAGGGGGAATAAAACTCTGTTTTTGGGCAGGAGCACAAGCACAGAGAAGCCACACTAGACAACCATGCAACTTGATTTACAGTCATCTACAAGGTACTGTTAATGTTTTACCGTAGTTTGGGGTTTTGAGGTGACAGGTTCTCATTAAAGATCATATAAGAAGTCCAGACTTAGTATCCGTACACTGAAAAGTGGTTACAATTGGTGCAAGGAACTTGTAAAGCATTATCCCCTCATTTAATGTATTTAGCCAGAAAGGAAATTTCTAGACCAGGACCACACGGCTGCAGGTTTATCCACTCTGAAATTTGTTAGTAGTTAACCCTTGGCAAATTACTGTTCCTTTTACCCAACATTTTAAACAAGTTCTATCCACAAATAAATTACTATTCTAAATTACTTGAATTGTATGTCTGGAGAATGTCAATTTATGCTTCAGATTTTTAATGCAGTTTTCAACTAATACAATGCAAAGATTAAAATCTGGATGGATGGTTATCATTGCATACAAACCTTCCCATTTTGGGTGTTATTTACAATTCTGTACTTATAAAAACAAGGATATTCTGTAGCGTCTCACAAATGTGACATCATTCGCCAATGCCCGTTTCTTTGCGGCTTCCTATTGTCGTATTATTTTAAATAAATTAATCTTAGTTTATGGCTTTTACGGTTTGGCTTTTATATAAAAATCAGATATCATGACCATTAGCTTGAACATTTAGAGTGTAAGAAAGCAGAAGGATGAGGCAGAATATCACCGTTTGAGCACAGAGAATCCTCCAGCTCACCTAGATCCACGGTCGAATTTTTCCACGTGCACAAATCCCCCCTGCTGCAGGGCAACACCTCCATTCAAAAAACTTTCCGGATCCAGCTTTCTTGCAGAATAAAACCGCCCTTTATTGGTTAATTCATGGCATCCACAGGTAAAATACAGGTATATATCGGTCAAAGTCAACACGTTTCGAGCACTCTTGTGTGCTCTTACTCATGAGTGGTTTGACTTTGACCTATATACCTGTATTTTAAGTGTGGATGCCATGAATTAACCAATAAAGGTGGTTTTATTCTGCAAGAAAGCTGGATCCGGAAAGTATTTTGATTAGAATATCACCGTTACCTAGTGGGAACTGAGCTGTGATGTAAGGAAGAAGGCGGCTATGAATATTCCGTATTAACCTCAGTAGGTCATGATAGAGGGCTTCATGGTATTTCACATACAAATGCAGACAGACACAAATGGAGCCCATCACAAGAGGTTACAATCTGTCAGTGGGGTGAGAAGACACCTACTGCTGACCTCAAGCAAGTGGTAATTATTTTACAAGCCTGTCATTACCCCCATATATGTCTTTAGTGAATCTATAATGAACTTGCAACAAAGCTCATTTACATATTAATGAAAGAACATTATTTCCCGGGTGACACATATTTGTACAATGAAAATTGTAATGACCCTATTCACACCGGTTGTAGTGAATGGAACAATACTGTGGGCCTTGTATGTCAGTAAGGGAGGTCTCACTTGTGATGTGTGGACTATTCATGATAATGATTCATTTATCTTTCATATATTGATCACATCATTAATAAATGTATAAAATTGCTCATACAGCAGTAAAATTGTCTGTAGTGCTGCACAGTGACTTCCATTACAATATCACAGGAAATCAATTAATCTATGGCCTTGATTGGAAACGTGCACCTAAACAAGAATGTAAAACTTTATGCAGACGTGTCCCGATTCACCTCCAGAACTCCATTTTGCCCTTGACATGAACCCAATCTACAGAGGATGCGCTTTATATTGCCAAATCCTCACCTTCTCTGTCTTCTACCGCATCCATTCATCATCACGTCTTTCCCATGTTTTTGTGCCCCCATTGTATCCTACTGTTTCTCTACATCCATCTCTGTCTGTCTGTCTTGGTGGTCCTTCTGTCATCCAATTGTCACCCCAATTCTGTCTCATATCATCCATCTTTTCATTGACAGATGCTGATTTTCTTTTCAATTCCGCACTCAATATTTTCAATTGCAAAATTCTAATTATTATTTTCTAATTGCATATATTTATGTTTACCAAAGCAAAAAGTATTGGTGACGTCTATGCAATTCTGCATCCTCTCATTATTCTAGTGGAATATTTTCCCAATACATTGGGATACATTTTTTCTCTGTTTTAATTAAACCTGGCCAAGCACACAAAATAGCTCCGGGATACAGCTAAGGTGTCTGACCTTCTTCTACCTTTGCTGCTTTAATCCCCTAATAACCTGCTTTAACCTCTTCCCCACTATAGACACTCACACGAAAAGAGATAAGTATCTGATCAATGGTGGTTGGACAAACTCATTGATCACGAGAATGGGGGGAGTCCCCGTATGAATATAGAAGTGGGTCACACATGTAAGATACTACTACGTTTACTTTTTTGAGACATCCCCTACTGGAGATTTGAAATATAAGATATAGTCAAGTGCATGCAAGCTTACCTGCTGCCAGACATCACTAGTGGAGATTTAAAGGGAACGTGTCAGGTGAATGTGAGACACTAAACAACCAACAGGCTCTCCTGTGGCAATTCTGCTGGCATTGCACATCCTGGCTTCACTGTGCAAGCGCCGTAAACACGATGAATGTGTAATGAACTTAGGGTGCTATTCCAACATCATTGAGGGATTATGTGAGGTTCCTCAGCTGACCCTCATCAGGCCTACATTTAGGTAAGTATAAACATTTGCTTTTGTTATTTTTTTTATTGGGCCCACAGACATTGCACATATAGGCCAATTTGGGACAGTAACCCCACAGATCCATAAGTCTGACAGGTTCTCTTTAAGCCCTGAAAATGTGTTGATTTTTGTGGGTCCATCTAACCAGCTAATGTAGATGTTCTTAGTAAAGAAGCTTCTTCCATAGAGTCCCACCATATGTACTAATGTACATATGTACTTCTCGAGTGAATGTGCCGGCCGGCCAGTGGGCGGGTGGATGTGCCGGCTGGCACATCCACTTGCTCACTGGCCCCACCGGCACAAGAACCCTCCTGCCGGTCAGCACATGCACCTTCCCGCTGGGAGTTTTGTAGTTTATACAAAAGAGTATTTACATCAGATTTACAACATTCGATAGTTTTCTGAGGATTTCTCTCTCCATGAATTACACAAGAATGTTCACAAATTGAACTTTATAGTGATGGTATTTATTATTCCATGCCGTATACTGGGAAGCAGGAAAAAAATTCAGAATGCAGTGAAAATGATGAAAAAACACATTTGCGCCGTTTTCTTGTGGGCTTGGATTTTACAGCTTTCACTGAGCGCCCCAAATCACATGTCTATTTTATTCTTTGGATCGGTACGATCACGAGAATACCAAATTTGTACAGGTTTTATAATGTTTTCAAACATTTAAAAAAATTAAAACCTTCTGTACAAAAAAAAAATTCTTCATTTTTCCATGTTCTGGCACTAATAACTTTTTCATACTTCAGTGCACGGAGCTGTGGGAGGTGTCATTTTTTGCGACTTTTGATGACTTTTTAATGCTTTCATTTTTAGGACTGTTTGGGCTTTTGATCACTTTTTATAGAATTTTTTATATTTTTCAAAATGGAAAAAAAGTGGCATTTTCAACTTTGGGCGCTAATTTCCGTTACGGGGGTTAAACGCTGGGAAAAATCGCTAATATATTTTGATAGATCGGACATTTTGGGACGCGATGATACCTAATGTGTTTATGATTTTTACAGTTTATTTATATTTCTATCAGTTCTAGAAAAAGGGGGGTGATTTAAACTTTTACTATTTTTACTATTTTTTCATATTTTTTTTACATTTTTTAAAAAAAAAAAATTACCATTATTTTAGATCCTCCAGGGTAATTTAACCCTGCAGGGTCCGATTGCTAATACTATATACTGCAATACTACCGTATTGCAGTATATAGCTATTTTACAATGATTTTTAATAGCCTGCCATCTGGTGGCTATTCGAAATCATTCCACCTGGCAAGCCTACGAGTCTCAATGAGACTCTAGGCTGCCATAGCAATCGATCGCCATGTAAAGGTAAGTTAGGTGCTGCGGTCGGGTTCGACCGCAGCACTTAACAGGTTAACTGCCGCAATCGGTGCCAGCACCCGCTGTTTTATACAGCCATTACCCGCTGTGTATGGAGAGAGCTCAGCTCGTTTGCGATTCGGACGCTTAGTAAATTAGCCCCATCATGTGAATTAAGACTACTTTAATATAACCACAGATGTAGAACTTCATTCCTTGTGTACCGGCTACTTCTATTACTTAGGAAAATAAAGACTACTTCCCAGTATTAGTGTGAATCATGTATCTGTGAAACAAGTAAACACACAAGGGCAAGCTGAGCATTTCACCTCAGGGCAGCACCATGTTCCGGAAGACTGGAGACACGTGGTACAAACAATTATTTATTAGGAAATTTCGAATAATCCAACGTCACTTTCTAATCAATATCGGAACCGCAACCTCATAGACTCTGCCTTGATCTCTTGTGTACTGAAGTGAGGCACAATATGCTTATTGAGAGGCATATGTTTGAATAAATTAGATGTTTATCTGGTTTACCTGTAAATTTTAGCTATTATTTATGCCACTTTTAAGTGTACAATATTGGAAACTTAGCAGCCTCTGATAAGCCCCACTTAAAAAAAGGCTTATGGAGAAATGAAAAATAGAGAGATTTTTGAATCCCAGAATTGCCAATAGCTTTACACTGATGTGATTTATACAGGCCCCATTCTCCATACAAATGAAGCAGCATGAATATTTGCAATTCCCAATCGACCAGACATAAATTACCAACAGGACACAAAATAGATTTTCTCACACTGTGAGACTGATGCCTGAACAGTGAGGTGAGCAGCGACTGTGGATCAGCAATGTCAACGTTTATAGAGATCTTTTCAGGAAGCGCTTTATGTTGCCTGTAAAGGAAACGGGAAGGTCCAACACAAAGGGTTATTAAGGACAGGAAGAAAATAAAATAACACCCTGAATCTATAAATATCCTTTACATCACAAGCTGTCAAGATGGAGACAGCTGCCCTGATAGTAAGATAGAGATATAGGCAGAAATTTTAAAAGAATGTCAGAAATAGGAGTGTCAGACAGGCCCACCAGGGAATCAGAGGATCCTCCGGTGGGCTCCGGCTCTAACCTAAGACTGGCCACCAGAGATCCAGCAGAAGACAAGCTAATTTGGAGTCTCCTACGGTCTATTTCCTGGGGTATAATATAGGGTGGACACCAAGAATAATTTTATCTGATGGGCCCAAGGAACCTAGTCAAAGACTACTCAAGACTGACCAGCCCTTAAACCTAGAAGAGTATCTCCTGAGTGTACCCCCAAGGCTACCAGGCTGAGTCTCTATATTTTGATATCTACTAAATCCCTTATATTACAACTCTGGAAAGGAACCATGTGCACCCACCAGAACTGATTTCTACATCAGATTGAAATACATGTCCATCATGGCCTATGAGTCACTCATAGCGTTACACACTTGGCTATCCTAGCTGTTGGACTTTCAGGCATATTTAATGTTGTTTAATATATGGTAGATTTGTTAGTATACATTGATACTTTATGATTTGTAAAACGGTGCGGAATTTGATGGTGCTGTATAAATAAAGATTATTACTATACTTTCTGTATTTTGCTTATTGTAGTTTGCAGATAGATAAATAGATAGATAAAAAACATTTACTGGAGAAATGTCAAGAGGCACGAGCTCACCCAGCTGTGGGCACGCGTCCCCATCTCCTTGGGAGCATGTGCCGGCTTCAGGAGATTTAAAGGGCCATTTCCAAGAATCCCTTATAAACCAACCTCTCCCTGTACACCCTGCCGGATCTTTGTGCTATATGCCTCTGAGAAAGCATATATTGTTGTCCTGTGCCTGTTTATTGATTTCCCGTTGTGACCCCGGACCAGTTCTCGTTTACGCTCCTCCGCTGCCAGCCCTGACCTTCTGCTCTGATGTTACTCCCGTGCCACCTGCCCTGTCCTCCTGCCTGTGCCCGACCACAAACTTAGCTTCTGTTTTTGTACCTCGCCTTGGCTGCCGCCACGGACAAGTCGCACCTGTGAAATGACCTGGTGGTGTCCCAGGCGTCAGCTTATGTCATCGTCCACGGTGGTCCAGTGGGTCCACTACCCTTGGAGCCTGACAAGATATATATATATATGTATCATAGATAGATAGATAGTTGATTAGCGATAGAGTTAATTAGAGATAGATAGCTTGTCTGTTTTTGGCTGCAGGTAGATCCACTGCAGGTTGTCTGTACTGAACCATCCCATGTGTCCCTGGCCTAAAAATGGTTTGTTGTTCCAATCTATTACTGAACATTACCAGTCATTGTAACCCATTAGGCTCTACTGAAAGCGTAATAATGGCTAAGATGTAAAAGCCTCTTCTCTGCAGAGCACTCAGTGTTTATCCTAGATGCTTCCTCTTGTAAAAAAGTAGGCATCCTGTGCTGGGGATTATAATAATAACCGGTGTCAGGTGCTTTGTTATATGTCTCAGTCCTCTTTCTATAAAGCTTCTTACTCATCTCCCACTGGTAGTACATATGTCTGTGCAATCTGTCAGGTACTAAAACATGTTACATAAGAAATATACTGTCTAATACATAGAAAGTTAATTCATATGTTGATTACATAAGATTCAGTTTGGCCAGAAATTGAAACATTTATCATGATCACAAGCTAAAATACCAAAACAATTATAATATGTAATCAATAATGCCCAAGAAGAATTTAAAGTGAACCCATCTCCATGAAAATGCAGTGTAATCTCCAAGCAGAATGATATAGAGCAGGTGGAGCTGAGCAGATTGTACATAGTGTTCTATCTGCAGAGAGCATGTTATAGAGCAGGAGGAGCTGAGGAGATTATACATAATGAGGCACATTTACTTACCCGGTCTCTGGATTTTACAGAAAGTGCATTGTCAGACTATTCACTAAGATCGTGCGCCTGATATCCTGCATGTGTCGCTTCCCTGCTCAGGTCCGACACCATCTTTTTAGTGGTGCATCTTATGGCTAGGGCTGGCGACACAATTTAAAAGTTAAATTCCGCTCTCCTTTAAATCATGGATCTACCTAATAAGGAAGATCCGATAGTAGAATTCTGCTATAATTCTTAAGCAATAAAATCAGTATTTTCACATAAAATCCTTATCTTTGATACATGTAAATGATTGGCAGAGGCTACTGGGGCAGGAAGTATTACTTCCGCTCTATGGCAAGGCTACTCACCACCCAGTAGCCTCTGCCGATCACTCATATCAAAGATAATAATAATTCCTTTATTTATATAGCGCACACAGATTACGCAGCGCTGCACAGAGCTTGCAAAATCGGTCAAGATAAGAATTTTATGTGAAAATACTGACTGTAATGCTGATACAAATACACTATGGGGTGAGATTTATAGCAGTAACCTACCATGGGATCTACTTTATGAGTAGGTTAAGGCTGAGTGAAGTCGGGCAGCTTTCCATAATTGTTTTCACACATCAGTGGGTTAGTAGGTTCAGTAGTAGTTGGGTCCTTTGAATCTCCCAAGGTTTCGTGGTGTTTCTCAGTAATATGACTTCTAGAAATAATAATAATGACTTATTAGAAAATGTTCAAAAGACCCAACATCTTCTCTTCCTAATCAATATCAGAATAGAAACCTCATAGAGTTATTGTCATCTTTATATACGTCTTACGATACGTTTTTGTGACCTCTAGGCTATGAGTATATATTAAAAAGTCAGGAGTTTGTCCCCTTAATCATTATTTTATGGTCTTGCTACATCTCAGTATTGATGTAAACCAATTACTGATTGTAATTACTTCTTGTGTTGTTGAGGTAAAGCAATTACCTCTTCACCTTATTTATTTCCTGTCCTCTGCAGCATCTGGATGAACAACATGGTGTATGAATCATCTCATCATTCCTCATCTGGAATCATTGTGAGGATAACAACAGAGGAAAAACTTTTTTAGATATAGTAGATCTGTGGTGCTAATTTAGTTATGAGTGCCGGAAGAAAAGCACTGGTCACCAATAAAGTGCTGCTGATTCACAGGCTGTTACACTGTGCAGGAGCAGCGTTACGTTCCTACTGCTGCAGTGAGATTACATCAGGCAGAGAGGAAGGGGGACCCCCATAAATAAGGAAAACGGGGGGTACCACAGTCGGACCCCTTGTTGATCCCCAAGATGAAGAGAGTCGCTGGCCCCTAGAATACCTAGAATACAGCCCTTTTTTCGGACAAGTCAGAAAGCTACCTAAAAATGGTCTATAACCCTCAATAAATGTGGCACAAGGCATTTCCAATTTCTCAGTATTCTGGAGCACATGATCTTTCCCTCCCTGACATGTCCCTAGAGCCACTCACTCTCCAGCTGAAGTAGAGAACGGGGTGGTCAGAGACCAGCAGTGACACCCTGGGAAGGGCAGGTACATCAGGTATAGAGGTAGGTTACAGAGCTTGCCTCTGTATGTAATAGTACAAATACTTTATTGAACAATGGAAACAAACACTACAGGCGTCAAAAACAATAAAAAGCTTAAACCAAGCAAATGACGTAATGGGGCAGGCCTGTAAGCCATTGTTACACATATATGGAGATATCACCACCCTGGACCACCAATGCACAGTAGTTTTGTGTATCTCTCTCCTTAGACACTTTGCTCTGTGTACCCTTGCTGCTCGGTAGTATGTATTTTTACATAGACATTCACTCGTTAGCAGAGTTTACTCTGGATCATTTGCATGCATCTTATTCTGTTATGTGAGCATGGCTACACTTTGCTATTACATAACCTCTGCTTAAGTTTACTGCAGACTTTCATATAGTCACATCGGGGGTTATTTATCATAAGGCGGCTCGGTCTTTGACTATTTTGGGAGCTCCGCTACCCATGAGATACAATAAAGGGAACCTGTCAACAGTAATCAGCCTAATAAACCGCTCCCAGTGTGTCAGGCATTTGAACAGCTTCTAGGTTATGTTTCTTTCATGGTTCGGCCTGGTGGGATCAATCAGAAAATCATCTTTGAAGTTAGATGTAAGTTAGAAGTATAGAGTCAGGGAGGCAGAGAGTTCAACATTAAAGTCATACTCCTGTCTCTGAACACCTCCTCCCATGTGATTGACATCATGCGCCAGACTTCAGGAGATCTTATCAATAATGTCCATGGACGCAGGACCATCAATTACAGAGAAGTGGCATTTTAAGGCAGGGAAAGCTTGACTTCAGTTTTAAACTCTCCGCCTCCTTGACTTCATAAAACCAATTTACATCTCACTTCAAAGCAGATTTTCTAGATGATGCCACCACAACCAGCCATGAAAGAATCATCATCTAGAAGCTGCTCAGCTGCTTGACAACATACTGGTAGTGGTTTACTAGGCCAATTTCTGATGATTACTTTTACCCTTTAATAAATGTTCTTATGGTCTCCTTTCTGTCTGGTATTTTTTTTTCAAAAAGTCCCAAAAAGTCTCATAATGCATAAAATGTCCCAGCACATAGAATAGCAGGGGACTGGAGTGACTAGCAGACATTTTATGAGACTTTTTGCAAAAGTCCCAACTGAATCTGACCTTGCACTCTGTTGCACTAGCAGTAGTTCTGTGTTTAAGCCAGATTAACAAAGTCCTTTTTAGAAGTGAAAAGTCCCAAAAACCCTCAATGAAACTTTTTTAGACTCTTTTTATGCCAAAATAGCCCAGGAAAACCAGTGATAAATAACCCCCATGGACTTTGTTTGGTCTTTGATATAGTTATATGCATTTCTCTTTAGCAGGATGATATAGGGATATTTGCATGCATTAATCTACAGTGTACTGTTTATTTAATCATAACACATACATTGTTATCATATACACTTTTCCCCATTTATCGAGCTTCTTGGTCAAAGTAAGATACACACCCCATAATTTCTAGTTGTTAGGATGGTTGGCTCACCCCATTGGGGGGGGGGGGATTTAACAATGTGTCTCAGGTTCTGCCAGTTTCTAGCTGAAAAACACTCGTCTTTTGCTGCTCCAGATTTATCACTGTGATGATGAATTCTGGTGCCGTATAAGACTGTCGGCACCTACTTTAGAACTTCTTTTAGTCGGTTTAAACTGTGCACCAGAATTTTGTCTACACGGACGACTTCCCGCAAGCTACGCCCCTTTCCTGCAAGGCCACGAAGGCCACGCCCCCTCAATTGGAAAAGTCGGGAAAGTGCCAAAAAAAAGGTCTAAAAACCTTGATTACTGTGGTGCAAGGCATTTTAGACACTGTTTTTGGCACAAAACTACTAGAATTGTGGCACAAGTGCGTTTATAAATCTCCCTCGCCCCCCATTGTGTCATTTGCTTTTTTAAGATTTTTAATTGTTTTAACCCCTGTGGTGTTTGTTTCCATTTTTTTTAATAAAGTATTTTTTTTATTCATGGAGTCTTTAAGATTATACTTTTCTTTATTTTTTTTGTAAATTTAGTGTTATAATCTGTTGGCACTCAAGATGAATTTTTGGAATGATGCCTGCCATCTTGTGGCTCTCTAAAGTATTAAACCTATATAAACTTACACAATAAACACTGAATATATAGCAATGCTCAGTAATAGTGCTGATTAATGTGCACCTTAAAGCGCTGTTACTGCTTAGTCGGAATTTGCTCCAGTTTTGATGAATATGTTGCACTCTGCACATTCCTCAAGAAAACTACATAAAGTACAGACAAATGAAACAGCATCTGTCCTTTAATGGTAAATACACACCATATTCTGATAATACTATGATTGGGGTAGATGAAATAAGCATCTGCTTCATTGCAGACTTAAGATTTACTCAACTTGATAAATTGTCAGCAAACATTAAACTGGAAAGATTGATTTATTTCAACATGCGGCCAAGAAACCAAAATCCGGAATTAATATGAAAAACATTACGTATAAAGATGAAAGGGCTTAGAGGACAGACGCAGAGAACTTAGCCATCACCATACTCCCCCGGAGGGCAGCAGGAACACATGTACATTTGCCTCAAGCATTTACACTTTTGATAAATGACAGCGTACCCAAATTTAGACCTTCACCTTACATTGCATTGCATAGATAGATGTTGGTTTTAAGATATACAAGTAATATATAAGTAAAGGAGATCTGCCTAATTGCATTGCCGTCAACATTGCATTTACAAAAAATGCGCAAAATATTAACACACATGTTTGTTAACACCATGTTAATGAATGTGCATACAATGGGTTAATGATTTTTTTGTACACACAATGGGGCACATTTACTTACCTGGTCCTGTTGCGATCCAGCGGCGCGTTCTCCATCGAGGATTCGGGTCTTCCGGCGATTCACTAAGGTAGCGTGCCCAATGTCCACCAGGTGTCGCTGCTGCGCTAAAGTCCACGGGAGTTCGCCGGAGTTCACCGTCCTATTTGGGTGCAGGTAAGCGCGTGTCAAGCAACACATTTTTTTTTTATTTAATTCCTCGTTTTTTCTGAATCGGTCGGGTTTTCCGACGGCCACGCCCCCGAATTTCCGTCGCATGCATGCCGGTGTGCCACAATCTGAACACGTGCACCAAAAACCCGGGGCAATTCAGGGAAAACCGGAGAAACTCGGTAATATTCGGGAAACCAGATGAAAAATACAGATTCGGGCCCTTAGTAAATGACCCCCAATGTTGGACGATCTAAAAAGAAGATCCAAACTCCGCCTAAATTAACACATTATTTTGCCACAAGAAGTAACGTGGGGGAAAAAAAAAGAAAACAATAAAAATACATCAAGTATGGATTCCCACTTAAATACATCCCCACAAGAGTCATTGGATCAGATGGATACAGACTTCATAGTTTCATAGTTTATATGGTTGAAAAAAGACACGTGTCCATCAAGTTCAACCAAGGAAGGGAAGGGATTGGATGAGGAAGGGATTTAGGGGAAACAATTCTATATACTATAACCATCAATGTTATTTAGGTGTAAAAAGGCATCTAGACCCTTCTTGAAGCTCTCTACTGTCCCTGCTGTGACCAGCGCCTGAGGCAGGCTATTCCACAGATTGACCGTTCTCATAGTAAAAAAGCCCTGTCGTCCCCGGTGATTAAACCTTGATTTCTCCAAACGGAGACAGTGCCCTCTTGTCTTTTGATTTGATTTAATCTGAAACAACTTACCACCATATTTTTTGTATGGACCGTTCATTTCCTGTGGTAATAACTTTTCAACACTTTAAGATATCTCTGTGATTTTGAGAATGTTTTCTCGTGAGACATTGTACTTTATGTTTATAGTGTCATTTCCAGTGATCAGTCTAAGAGATTTTTATCTGGGGCTCAAACCTCCCATTGCAAGGTGACTTTCGTATTAACCCTCCAGGCAGGGGCATATTCTGGACTGTGAGCTTTCTCTCCTCTGTCAGGGGCCTGCCTGTGGCTGAGAAGCAGTGGCCTAGGAAGACCACCTTCTCCTGGCAGTACTGGAGTTTGTCTCCGGAAACTTTGCAACCCTTCAGGAACAGAAAACACATAAGGTCAACAGATGCATCCTGGTAAACCTGCAAAATGGAGGCGCAAAATGGTAGGTCATCTGCATACTGTAAAAGGACAAGATCCAGTAAGGGGGCTTGTCTGCCAGTCTACTCCCTGCAGGGCCTTGGAGTTCTGGCTGGGGGAGTTTTACCCACCTCCCCCATGGGAATCTGAACCAGGTGTACTGGAATACTAAATTGGGTACAAATAGGTACTGGGAATCTTCATTTGACAAACATTTGGCAAATCAAATAACAGTGAAGAATATGGCATTCTCGGGGACTGCTGCGAGTGAGATGTGTGGATAGGGACCACTGGTAGTGGCTTCAGTACACTCATTGACCGCCTGATCTTTCTGGGTCTTTTTCTTGACTGGGAGCAGGTAAATCATCACTGGGCTAGCAGGGGAGGAGTCTCACATCAGTTCTACATCAAAAGGAACTAACTCTATCTTGGGAAGGGTGTGCTTGCTGATGTTAAACCCCCCTCCCACCCCCCAGTCCCACCCTGTTGGGGGTGTTTCAGTTTCCTAGAATGTGGGCAGTCACTTCATTAATGTCTCCCCTCCCCGCAGTTGAAACACTTATCTCAGTCTCACTTTGGCAGTGGTCTGTGAAACTGCTGATCCTGTTCACTGTTCCCCCTGGCTTTCTGTAAGTCTTGTTGGTCCGTCTGTATGCCAGTCTGGCAGAGATGTCTCTAGTCCATTAACAAAACAGCTGGCAAGTGCACTAGATGTACACTACAGTGTCAGGTCATCCGCCATCTGTACAAAAGCTGTAAACAGTCCCTGTGGAACTCTTCCCTTAACTGTTTATGTCTATGCTTAATCTCATCTACACATATGGAAATCTCCCTTAACTATCTCTAGCCCAGCGTTCTGTGCGATCTATAAAGTTGTGGCCAGACTCCAACATATCAAACAGAAGTCAGGTACACTTAAATGAAGTGTTGGTGTTTAGTCAAAAAGGAAACAAAAGTCATAGGCTCTGTCATAGAGTTGGGGCTTGTCCTTGCTCAGTCGGTTCTTGGAGTACACAGGGGGACATCATCAGCAGTGACATTATGTGGCATAAACAGGGCACACTGCATTCTTGCATCACAAGAAGAATCCTTTAAGGCTGTCATCTAAAACACCGGGCGCAGCGTTGCTACCACACCTTTTGTAAACATTTACAAGGTTACCAGCCTGTGAGCTCTTTGAGATGAGATAACAAAACACAGATAACGCAGCTTTATGCCCCCTCGCTCTCCCTCATTTATGCTACAAACTCCAAAAAACAACTACCAGAGATATTGCAACACCTTTTTTTAATAATAATTTTTCTTTAATTGTCAGGATCAAATAAGTTTTAACTGGACCAAAATAAAACAAACAACTTCCCACTCCAAGAACTCTCTCAACAGACATCTGGAATCAGTGAAAAATATTTGCCTTTGGCGGCTTTTATTCCAGACATCTATCAAGATTCTCCAAGGGTGCTCAGCTGCTAAACTGCAACAAAAACCAGTTGTTTTCTACAACTATTATACTCAACCAGCCTTTAAAGAGTCATAGGCAATTAATTTCAGGGACTTGAGAAAATAAACTGTTCTAAGATGGCCGCCACTGAAGGATGGTAGGGCGTGTCATCTTCTCTAGCCACCAGGTACAGGGGTGGAGTCTAAGAGGGTGCTGGTCTGGATCCTAGACACCATATTTTTTTCCTTTTTCCAGGGAGGAAAATACATAAAATCTCTTTTCCTTAAATTCTCTCCTCATCAAGACTTTGAAATATGTCCCTAATTGAACATCTTTCTCTTCAGTGGGCACTCTGTCCCGGTCCGTCCGCCAAAGCCAGAGGCTCTAAGTGTCTGTTTGCAAATCTGATAAAGTTTTCTCACTTTTACATTCAAGAGATCATCTTGTACACTTGTTCATTCAAGAGATGAGCGAGTATACTCGGACGAGTATTTCGCCCGCTCGAGATCAAGCATTTACTTAAAGAGAACCCGTCATGCAAAATAACCCCCCTAATCTAAATATATTTTCATAAACTGCCTCTAGAGAGCATTGCCTCTATCCCTTCATTGTCCCTCTACATGCCTGTAAACTTAAGCAATGAGGTCCTAAAGCTGTATGCAAATGACCTGTGAGATGTCCAATGAGTCATTATCATATTTAAGCTGTCCAGCTTATTCATGAGTGGGAGGCACAGCCACACCCCCAGTGCTTGACTGACAGCCTGTATAATGGTGTGAGGTATAATGGTGTAATGGCGGTTACATGTGCTTTCTGGTGCTGGCGCCCCCTGCAGCCTGTGTGTGTGTATAGGAGAGATACAACAGCACCATGCAGCCATGTTATAGCAGAACATGTCAGGTACTTGTGTAGCTGATGTCTGTGTCTCTCACATGTTATAGCAGAACATGTCGGGTACTTGTGTAGCTGATGTCTTTGTCTCTGTGTATTAGGAGGATGCACCATGTCAGCAGATGCAGCACACACACTAGCAATGCTTTACTAAACATTACACACAGACATGAGCAGGGGGAGGAGAGGGGAGGGGTAACAGGGGTGACATCACTGCCTCTGACCATGTGACCAGCCTCATTTACATAATAAAGAAAAGAGGATTTTACAATGATTAATGTATGAAATAACTAGATAAAGGTTGTGATGGGATCCTTATGAGCTGCTCCAACAAGTTGTAGTGACAGGACTAGTGACACAGACCTGATGACAGGTGTCCTTTAAGAAAACACAGTAAAGAACAGTGAAGAATACAATGAAAACAGTGAACACAGGATCATTTAAGTGAAGAATACAATGAAGAACACAGTGAAGAACACATTGCAGATGTTCCGTACATCTGCTAACTTATCCGAAGACACGCGTGCCGTTCAGTGTTCTTCACAATAGTATGTGAAGAACAATATGTGTGAAGAACACATTGCAGATGTATGGAAACATCTGTTTCCAATATGTTTTTTCAATGTGTTCTTTCAGTGAAAAATGCTCGAGTCTCCCATTGACTTCAATGGGGTTAGTTATTCGATACGAGCACTCGAGAATCGGGAAAAGTTCGTCTTGAAAAACGAGAACTCAAGCATTTTAGTGATCGCTCATCTCTACATCTGACACATCCAAAACATTCAAAACTTCACTACTACTTTTCTTTTCACCACAATACTACCAGCCCTTATGTTCCATTACATCAACTTTGCACTTTCTCAACAACCAATTGTCCATTTACATCTTCCCCTTCATGTGAGAAATAAGTCGCTTTTCCGCAATGCGCTTGTCAGTCAACTTACAAGTGGTTCTTTGCCACAATTATAAGTGCATAGTGTTATATATGGACATTTAAAGGCATAGTACATAATATCACACAAGGAAATGACTTTACCCAGTCCATCCAGCCAGTGAAACAGAAGTGACAGTGAAGGCAGACAATAAAGTAAACTTACCCCAAGCAGTCCTTGTCAATTCTGGTCACTGGCCGCCTGGGGCGTGAAAAGGTGATAGAATACTGCAATGCTATTGGCCATAATGAATATACGAGGACATCCTCTAAGACATTTTCCCAAAATGTTTTATGAACTATAAAACCATTTCTTCCCGAGGCCTTCTCGATGTAGCACCTAAGCATTATATAATACTATCTGATTGATGTTCACGGCCAGCTTCTTGTACCACACCCTTGACTTCTGCATGGCGTTGTATGGATGAAGCACCTGGCCCAACAAGTCCACCTCTCCCATGTACTTGTTATAATCTAAAATTGGGGGTTTCTGTACTGGTACCTCGTACTGGGACAGGGGTGGTGGTGTGCCCAGGTATTGTGGTTAAAACAAAGGACCTCTCTCTTATCCTTGTACTTAACACACAATACAGTATAGTGCCCTGCTATCGTGCCTTTTAAGTTTTTGCCCAAGCAGCGACTTAGGGAGACCTCTCTGATTTTTGCGTACAGTGCCGCATTGCAGATGTATGGAAACATCTGCAATGTGTTCTTCACACATATTGTTCTTCACATACTATTGTGAAGAACACCGTTCGGCACGCGTGTCTACGGATAAGTTAGCAGATGTATGGAACATCTGCAATGTGTTCTTCACTGTGTTCTTTCAGTGAAAACATCTGCAAACATCTGCAATGTGTTCTTCAGTGTTCTTTCAATGTGTTCTTTCAGTGAAAAATGCTCGAGTCTCCCATTGACTTCAATGGGGTTCGTTATTTGATACGAGCACTCGAGCATCGGGAAAAGTTTGTCTCGAATAACGAGCACTCGAGCATTTTAGTGCTCGCTCATCTCTACATCTGACACATCCAAAACCTTCAAAACTTCACTACTACTTTTCTTTTCACAACATTGTTACCATGTTCCATTACATCAACTTTGCACTTTCTCAACAACCAACTGTCCACTTACATCTTCCCCTTCATGTGAGAAATAAGTCCCTTATCCGCAATGCGCTTGAGTCAATTTACTCTGTTCACTACCTGTGTCTACAACTACAATACGGTTACAGGGACACTTCCCCAAAGATTCAGTGAAGGCCGACACCTCTATTTATTGACAAACAAAGAAACTACATACCAGAGAATTTCTCACAAAGGACGCTACACCAAGTCACTGTCTGACTAGACTGACTCTATACCAAGTCACTGTCTTTCAGACTCTGACTTAAACAAGTCGCTGTCCTTCACTAGTTCTCACAGTCACACGAGACCGTTCAGACTCCCTGAAGGGAGTGGAACAAACACCTGGCCAGGGCAGGTCTCCGCAAATCTCTGAAACTCACCTCTGTGGGCAACCCTTAATGACAAAACTGTATCACAGACACTATTACAGTCACAACAGAATACCTCCCACTCTAGCACTGCGGACATCTAAGGGTTACTCCTCCCCGTCTCACAGCTTCAGCTAACATCACAGACTGTCTGATTGTCCGTCAACGTCCAGTCATTGTCAGTCACCTTACAAGTGGTTCTTTGCCACAATTATAGGTGCATACTGTTATATATGGACATTTGAAGGCATAGTACATAATATAACACAAGGAAATGACTTTACCCAGTCCATCCAGCCAGTGAAACAGAAGTGTACTTGTGGTTAAAACAAGGACCTCTCTCTTATCCTTTTACTTAACACACTGTACTTGCGTACTTTGCGTACAGTGCCGCATGCCACAGTATTTCTGGAAGCGAGGCACTTGAACAGGCTAGTGCTGGTGTAGAAATTGTCCAGATAGAGCAGTGGGTGCACCAAATCCAAAACCATCTTCCCTGTAACACCCAGGAAGAGGGGGCATTCTGGGCGCACTATAGTGGATTCATTCCCTTCATATACCCTGATGTATTTTCACATAGCTTATGCATCTACACACCATACCTTGTCCTCTTATTGGGCAGGTTGTGGTGGAATTGAAGTCTCCCTTTAAATTATACCAGGGACTCGTCTATGCTCACATGTTTGGCGAGGGTATATTCCAGGGCAAACTTGGCATAAAATAATTTAATATGGGCCTGACCTTAAATAAACAATCATAACTGGGGTCACCTCTGGGTGGGCTCTGTGTGTTGTTGATGTAGTGCATAAACTTATGGATGGCTTCAAAGCGCATCCTGCTCATTGCTATGTGAAACATCGGGGTGTGGTACAGAATCTCTGTGCTCAAGTAGTCCCTGATTGCGGGCTTCTTTACAATCCCCATAAGAAGTATTATGCCCCAATACTTCTCCATCTCTGCTGCAGTGACAGGGGTCCATGCAGGGTTGTGCATAAAATGAAGCTGTGTTTTTGGCAATATGCTGTGCAGTGTAGAGATTGGTCTGGACTACAATTAAATTCAACAGTTCCTTATTAATAAAAAAAACTTTAAAAAGTCCACGGCTCTGAGCCCTGCCGTGTCAAATTTAATTCCAAGTCAGCCCAAAAATTTGGGGACCCGGGAGGTATAATTGCCTGGGGCTACCCATGTGGGGTCAGTGGAAGCCCCAGGCACTTCAATCGCAGAAGTCCCAGGCACTTCAATCGCAGAAGTCCTAGGCACAGGAACCTTACGGCACAGGAACCCTTTCTCGGAGGTTCTTCCAGGTCAATGGAAGATGAGCAGGAGGAGGATGATAGGTAAAAGGGGACATCATCTCCACTAGCTGACTCGTTGTCAGAGGCAAGCATGTTGTATGCCTCCAACACGGAGTGCGTATTCTGAGACATTGCACACAAAAAATTAAGAATGTGCACCAGAAAAAAAACTAGAGAACGTACACCAGAAAAATTAGATGATGTGCACCCAACTACACATGCACCCAACTGCCGTCTAGCCAGCAGATTAAAAAAAATGAAATAATGCACACCAAACCATACGGACAAGCTGCACAAGTGGCACACACACAAAAAATGAAATAATGCGCACCAAACCACGCGGACAAGCCGCACACATGGCACACATAAAAAATATTGTGCACCAAAAAAAGGAATAGTCCCATTCTGCTATCTCTCTTAAGTCTTTATCGCTTTGAATAATATGCAATTTAGTTCTGATGACTGTTTTTATTCTTTCTGCCTGTGGAGTATAGTTAAAGAAGAATCCAAAACTGTTTCACCCTCCCTTCTGCAATTCATGTTTTGTACACAAGTTGTGAATATTTTCAATAAAATGGATTAGTTAGAAGATTCCATCTGGTGAGTGCCAATCTGCAACTTTCCATTTTCTTTTCAAGAAATGGCTATATTGGCTTCTGTGATTGCCCCTGAAATTACAGTGGCTACTGTGTCTGCACTGTAACTGTATTGGCTACTGTGGGGGGTATCATTACTATATTAGCTATAGTGGGGTCCTCGTGACAATATGGGTGGTTGTCGGAATATGGTGATGCAATGTTTGAATTTTTAAAATGTAATAAGATATAACTAACATATAAACATTCGGTATATCTGCTATCATACTCATTCAAAGAATAAAGGAAAGCTGCTGTCTCTATTGCAAATTGGAAGTTGTAAAAAATAAAGCCTGTATATTGAATACGGTGCAACTGTGGGTTTTTTGCCAATTCCACCACATTTGGAATTTTTCCAGCTTCCCAGTACATGGCACAGAATATTAAATGGTGCCACTAGAAAATACAATTTGTCTCATAGATAAAAAGCCCTCATAATAACCTCAAAATATTGTAATTGTGACATACCTTTGAGAACACAATAAAATCATACTTATTTTACAATGGAGTACAAAAATGAACACTAGATGTCAGCACAGGATGCAGTATTGAAAAGAAACTGCATCCTGAGTACTAACAATAAACATTGGATGACAGCACTGCAATATTCCTCAACTATTAATCCCCCCAACTATTGATCCAAGCATGATAAAGATAACTTTTAACCGCTTATTTACAATTTTACTCAGTTATTTTTTTGCTGTTTCTGTTCCTAATACTGTCACATGGCACTAGTGTATATATATATATATATATATATATTATATATATATATATATATCACATCCCAAAACTTTCAAACCAATGCTACCAGCCCTTCTGTCCCATCATATCGACTTGCACTTTTCCATCAGTCCTACTTAACTCAACAACCTTCTGTCTACTTACATCTTTCCCTTATCTGCACTGAACTATTGCTAGCGCACCAGTGGTTCCCTCCAGGAGAACGTCCTTTTAATTCTAATTCTTCTAATTCTTATTATGACTCCGCCCATTCCAGGTTTTATAAACCACACACTCTACAGGTCCACCCTTTCGGACCGGGTTGTCCGCCATTATGGGGCTGTGGCTGGGCACATGGCACTGTCGCCATTTTGGTTCCGCATTTCACATCTCTTTCTAAAAGCTTCACATATCCATATAGCACTTCCGCTCTTGTTGAACAATCATCTCCTCGCACTTCTGACCAACCTACAACTTGCAATGCTCTGGCCACTCTGTAGTGAGCCTGAGCGGCCTCCAATATGCCCTTATCTTCTAACACACCTCTACTTGTGGTTAGAATTTGCTTCCACACTGAAGGCTGCAGCTTTCCCTTTGAGGGCATACCAACATACTTGTACAACCTCACACAATTATTAACATACTTTTTTCCTTCCCTTTTTTCAACAAGCCTGACTGCAGTCTCTGCCCCCTCGGGGAGGGTATGCACTTTCTTAAACACACCTAACATCATGTTCTAACAAGGTACACGTTAGTGTAGCTATTCACTCAACGCAGGGGCCCCGGCTCACCGTTGTGTGTCAGCAAAATAACAAAGTCCCTAACCTACCCGACCTCTGATCACACATCCGTTAGAGCTATTAATAGTTCAAAAACCGTGCTTCCCTCGGTACCTCAATCAGCCGGTCTCCTAGTGAGCCAATGCTATCTTCTTTCCGGTCTCTAACCCTAGACCACCTTAATTCCCTCCCCCCCTGGCCGCCATTATAGGGCTGTGGCTGGGCACATGGCACTGTCGCCATCTTGGTTCCGCATTTCACATCTCTATCTAAAAGCTTCACATATCCATATGGCACTTCTGCTTTTGTTGAACAATCATCTCCCTGCACTTCTGACCATCCTTCAACTTGCAATGCTCTGGCCACTCTGTAGTGAGCCTGAGCGGCTTCCAATATGCCCTTATCTTCTAACTCACCTCTACTTGTGGTTAGAATTTGCTTCCACACTGAAGGCTGCAACCTTCCCTTTGAGGGCATATCAACATACTTGTACAACCTCACACAATTATTAACATACCTTTTTCCTTCCCGTTTTTCAACAAACCTGACTGCAGTCTCTGCTCCCTCGGGGAGGGTATGCACTTTCTTAAACACACCTAACATCATGTTCTAACAAGGTACACGTTGGTGTAGCTACTCACTCAACGCAGGGGCCCCAGCTCACCGTCGTGTGTCAGCAAAATAATAAAGTCCCTACGCTACCAAACCTCTGATCACACACCCGTTAGCACTATTTAGAGTTCAAAAACCGTGCTTCCCTCGGTACCTTAATCAGCCGGTCTCCTAGTGAGCCAATGCTATCCTTCCGGTCTCTAACCTAGACCACCTTAATTCCCTTCCCTCCCCCCGTATAAAATAATAAAATCAATCAGGACACGTAACCAGTGTGCAATATCCCCCAGAACAGAGGATGTCAATCTGTACTATTCTCAGCCTGCAAACTTCCTCCCCAGCTTCTACAGAAGGGGGGCAGAGACTCTATCACCACTCAGACAATCAGCCCTTAGACCCGAAAAGTATCAGAAGCTTCTAACTTATTCCACACCAATGATCACAGGGAAGTCTAACACATATATAATATGCATTAACTTACCTCTATTGGTGTGGACAAGCGTTCGTCCTCCGTCCTCTGGTTCGGGTCCTCGGGTGTACGGTATCAGCGGGGATGGTCCCTGTTCGGGCGCCAGTTGTCGGGGCTGGGCCAATCCCGCCTTACACTCTTCTCTCAGACACCCCAAATTATTTGAGCATGCGTGCACGTTTGGATAAGAAAAGACAGAAGACTGAAGTTCTGTTTTATCTTATGTTCATGCTCTTAACTTGCCGTACAGAAAAGAGAAATGAACTGTGTCTTTATTTCCTGATACATAGCCTCTTATACCCAAACAAAAAGGTGTGGTTACATACATTAAAATCATTATAATTGGTTATAGCTAATCATATATGTCTAGCCTCCGGCTCTTGCTGATTGGTCTTCCAACTTAGATTATGGTTGCCATGCAGGCGTCATCTTCTGTAGCCTGAAGATTAGGAAGTTAACCTTTACTCCAAAAACCTGGTACTATCTTTGGAGCAACATCTGCTCTTCCATCTTCTGCTTTCCATCACAAGACTTGAGTTCCGCTGACAGTTGCATGTCTGGTTAAAACTGATGTAAGGGAAAAGCTCTGTATTTCTCAACAGACAAAATACAAAATATAGGGCAAAGGGCACATGTATACAATCATAAGGCATATAATCATTAGAAGCATATAATCATTATCTTGACCCTCACAATTCCCCCCTAAATACTGAGCTTTTCCCTACACTTCACTGCGATTTGTTTTTCCTATAGGCTGTCCATGTGGTGGGAGAGGGGAGTGGATTGCTTCACTGACGGGGCAGCGCAAAACCGCCTTACACTCTTCTCTCAGACACCCCAAATTATTTGAGCATGCGTGCACGTTTGGATAAGAAAAGACAGAAGACTGAAGTTCTGTTTTATCCTAGGTTCATGCTCTTAACTTGCCGTACAGAAAAGAGAACTGAACTGTGTTTATTTCCTGATTACATAGCTTCTTATACCCATAGAAAAAGGTGTGGTTACAGACATTAAAATCATTATAATTGGTTATAGCTAAGCATATATGTCTAGCCTCCGGCTCTTGCTGATTGGTCTTCCAACTTAGATTATGGTTGCCATGCAGGCGTCATCTTCTGTAGCCTGAAGATTAGGAAGTTAACCTTTACTCCAAAAACCTGGTACTATCTTTGGAGCAACATCTGCTCTTCCATCTTCTGCTTTCCATCACAAGACTTGAGTTTCGCTGACAGTTGCATGTCTGGTTAAAACTGATGTAAGGGAAAAGCTCTGTATTTCATAACAGACAGAGTACAAAAATGTAGGGCAAAGGGCACATGTATACAATCATAAAGCATATAATTATTATGGACATATAATCATTATCTTGACCCTCACAGCAGCATGGTGGCTCAGTGGTTAGCACTACAGCCTTGCAGCATGGTGGCTCAGTGGTTAGCACTACAGCCTTGCAGTGACGGGGCAGCGCAAAACCGCCTTACACTCTTCTCTCAGACACCCCAGAGAGATAGGAGGCTGCAGCATTATTCAGAGCTTTGTGTTTAGGGTTATGTATTTCAAAGTGCATACGAAGGAGACAGGAGCCAGTGCAGTGATTGGCACAAATGGCGGCATGGGTAGCGTTTGCCTGAAAGACAAGCTGGCTGCTGATAAGAATAGATTGACTGAGGAGAGCGAGGAAGACGATTATAGGAGCAGTGAAGTACATCGTAGGCTAGCGAGAGGAATAAGTGCAACAATTGAATTTGTAGAGTTTCAATGTAGAAACGGATTGGATTCTGGAGACGTCTGAGATGCATACGGCAAAGTAGCGAAAGAGGATGAATAATGGTAAAAAGGAGAGGGTCACTTTTGGCATAGCTCGACTTATACAATATGTCAGGGACACAGGGCTTTCCATTGCTATGTTCAGCTGCATTCAGCTGGAGCAAACAAGGGCCCGATCTTTCTGTTCCCTAAACACAGATAACGAAAAAAGTTTAGTCCCAATAAACAATTGGCTTTCAAATTTTTTTGCTGTCATGGAACCAAGTTAAAGCATAGACCTACGAGCAGTCTGGGGACCAAAGTCCAATCATCCAAGGCAGAGGTCACAGAGGGTCACAGGGGGCAGAGGGGCCTTCTGAACAGGGTCGTCGTAAGGGGGCGTCCTACAGTGGGGGACCTCCTGTGATTAAAGGGTCCACAATAAATGCAGGACAATTTTTATTAGAAAAACGTACTAGACTATGTTTGCATCTTTTTAAAATATACCACACAGATGTGGTGAGGAAAATATTTAACCAAAATTTGATTATTAAAATCGATATTTTGTACCCAAAAATCCAGATCCCCTTACAGCTTCATGACCAAAATAAAAAATAAGTGTTAGATTGTGGCTATTGACAAAAAAAACTAGGTCCCAATGGGGCATAAATAAGGGTACGGTAGCGACCAACAATAACAACTGATATAAAGTACTCGTCAAGAGCGTAAAACATGTTTAACGCTTTTCAGCTTTTACCCTTTCACACAAAAAAGATTTACTTCTTAAAGCAATCCACTAATTGGGTTATAGTGATAATCTACTAAACACGGATACTAAAAAATTGTTTTACATTCAATTGCACTACATAGACAATCATGGGGCCCGTAGCAAAAGTCAGATAGTGCTCCTAAAAAAAAATCTAATTAAATATCTAGATTTATAATATACAGGGGTATTGAAAAGTATTCATGACCTTTTGAAGGACCAATACCATGAGGCATCTCTCTATACAGACTAGGTATGGTTTTTTAATGAGTCCATATTAGTGGGTCCACATAATATGGGGTCCACAGGTAGCATATCAGCTGGATTGTCTGCATTATGTGGAAAACGAAAATTTTTTAAAAGATATGGATCTGGAGTATTTTTACCTAAAAGGATTTCATCTTGCAAAGGAAGGTAATTTGGGTATTAGTCTGAGAGTCCGGGGAAGGCCATTCCAGAGAATTGGTGCAACTCGGGAGAAGTCCTGGCGACGTGCAGGAGAGGTTCGAATTAAGGTAGAGATTAATCTAATGTCACTGGCAGATCGAAGAGCACAGGAAGGGCGATAGACTGAGATGAGAGAAGAGAGATAGGTAGGTGCAGCATTATTCAAAACTTTGTGGATGAGGGTTATAATTTTAAAGTGAATACGGAAGGAGACAGGCAGCATTAAGAATTGATTGTAGAGGAGAGAGTTTAGTGAGTAGAAAATCAATTAGTAGGGAGTTAAAGTAGTCTATTCGAGAGTGAATAAGCGCAACAATTGGCATTTTAGTAGTTTCAATTGTCAGAAATGGGAAGATTCTGGAGATGTTTCTGAGATGGATGCGGCACGAGTGAGCAAAAGATTGAATATATGATGAAAAGGAGAGGTCAGAGTCCAGCACAACCCCAAGACAGTGGCCCCGGGGCTATAGTGATCCCACAAACCAAGATGGAGAAATCATGGTTGGGTTGGTTAGTAGATGGTGGAAAGACAAGAAGTTCAGTTTTAGAAAGATAAGTTTCAAGAAGAGAGAGGGCATGATGTTAGAGACAGCAGAGAGACAGTCACTAGTGTTCTGGATTAAGGCAGGGGTGATGTTACCTGCAGAAGTATATAGCTGGGTGTCATCAGCATAGAGATCATACTGGAAACCAAATCTGCTGATGGTTTGTCCAATGGGGGCATTATAGAAGGCGTAGAACCACCTCAAGTGATATCAAAGGGAAATGGACAGCATGTGAGTTATAAAATGGTCTGAATATTTATGACCATGTGATATTTCAGATTTTCTTGCTTAATAAATTAGCAAAAATATCAACATTTCTGTTATTTTTCTGTCAAGATGGGGAGCAGAGTGCACATTCATGAGCAAAAAAGAACTTTTTTTGATCTTACCAATTGGCCACAATGAAAGAAAGAGTTAAAATTCCAATGTGTTTGTATGTGACTTGCATTGAAAGAAGTGAGAAAACAATATATCAAATTCCAAAAATTATGTCTTGCATTTAAAGCCGCCCTATGCATTTCTGATTAATTCTGAAGTGTTTATATTATTTTTTATTACACATTAATAAGTAGATGTGAATTAATAAGAGAATTATATTAGCAGAATAACATAAATACATTACACATAGGCTATAAAGGCTATGGGAGGTATGGAGGGGGCGTTAATGGGGCATTGAGGGCGGAAGAGTGAGCTAGCAGAGAATGTATCTGGCCTGTGCCTGTGGACAACTGCACCATGAAAACCTTCACCTTGAACGCTCCCATGTTTTAGCAGCTTACATACTTCTGGCCATTGCAGCCATCCGCTGGATACAATCAGGAGGCCTAAGTTTTTGATGTATCCGACAGCACCCGAGGGTTGGGGCTCCTATTATGTGGCAGAAGTGGTTGACACCCCCTATGATTCTATAATGTTTCATTCAGGTAATATTCCTGTGTACAATGACCATTATTATAAGTATCTGGTGATCAAAGCAGTAAAGTAATTTTTTTTCAAAATTTATTTTGAATCCTTAATCATTCATAATTTTTTTTCTTTATTATCACATTTCTTGAGGTAAAACTGGGTTTCAAAAGCAGAATATACACTTTAGGGAAAAATATACAACCCAGAACTCCGGCACATGAGGTCAGGATGGCGAATACCTCCACAGCAGATCACAGCTATCTTTGCTGTTGGGTGAACAACAAACAAGTTTGTTGTGATTGGTGGACAGGAGGCCGAAAAAGGAAAACCCACACGCAAACTGGAGAACTGAATAAATGGTCCTCCGTGCGGGCGACAGGGGTTCAGCAGGGCACATTGAACTGGTGGCGGACCTTGTTTAGGAGGGGGGGGGGGGGGGGGGGGGGAGTGATCTCTGGACGGACTTTGCCAGAACACACTCAAAGCCTTTTAGGGTTAATGACATGGATAACCACTTGATTACAATGTATTGTACGACAAGTGTCGCGCCACTATCGTGTCCCACACGAATCTCTTTGTGTTGAATGGAAAGGCAATGCTAAGAACAAAAACAATTAGGCATCACACTATTGACTGGGGGCGTTCCCGGATGCTCATTTGACCGTGCAGACAGGTTTCCCTCCTTCCTCCGTATAAGTATATAACATGGCACTCGGGTGGCAAGACACAATTCCATCTACACTATTTGTGCTCCAGAAATCATGAAAGACCATGATTCATTCACTGCCATGGCCGCGAAAAGATCTTCATTGTCCCTTTTTTTCGTGGGCCCCCTTTAGCAGGGGTGTTGCAACACAGACTTTATCATTTCTAAATACGGAGAATGCTCCGACCTGAGCACCGGAACCCCCCTTATTGTCGTGTTCCTCTGCATGCATCGGGGTCAATCTTACCTTGCAGCTGTCGTGGACATACAACAATCGGAGGATCGCGCGGGGCAGGCAACAGTTCCTCCGGCAGCCAACAACTTTCTACAAATACCTGTGCATAGCGATATCAGCACCACCAACAAGAACACTGGCCAGAAGTGCCGTCAGAAACTGGCACAAAGTCCTTAGTACATGGCCCCCCAAAAGCTCTTAAAACAATGAGGCTTATAGGGAAGGAAGGTAAGCACACCATGCTGCTGTGTTCCTATTTATTAGGCAGGAGGAGCAAGGGAATTTTAGTGTATTGAGTGGGATATGGCGCATCGAGTACTTCGAGGTGATAAGGAGCAGGTGTACAGAGCAGATGACAGGTTCGCATGTGTGTAGTGAGCGGGGATGACAGTTGGCAATGCGTGTAGTGATCGGAATGACGTCGCATGTGTTTATGAGTATGGGATACCGTCCGCGTGTGGTGGTGGTGAGGCGGATGATGACAAGGTGCACTGCTGTGGTGAGCTGGATGACAGTCGCATGTGCGTAGTGAGTTGGCATGCAGCAAGTCTCAACAGAACAGTGTCTTAGTGAGACAGGGATGACCCTCGCATGTGTGTTAGTGGAGCGGCTAACACTCAAGGTGCATGTGTGCTCGTGAGGCAGTGGACGACGGGAGGCGCATGTTGTGTATTTTGCGGGATACAGTGCGCACACAAAAGTAAAAATTATCAGCTGTGGGTACCAGCATTCTGCAGCAGTCAAGGACGTGGCCTCTAGCACCAGGGACTGACTGCTCCGTAAAAAGGGTAATGAGCACAGGCATAGTCAGAACATTGCTGGTAGGGGGGTCCGATTCGCATCAATTAGCAGGTGAACATGACAGCCATACGGTCACAAAGACCATGCTACTACCGAACAGTGGGAGCACATTTCCTAAGGTCCACGACTGCATTTTCCGTCAGTGTCCCCGACGATTTAGTGCCACTTGTATTCACGCATACCGTTTACCGGGTTTTTTGGCCAAACCACACACTTGGGGGACCACGGGCCCAACGGATTCCTGAGCTTATTCGGACTAAGCGCGGATTTAAAATTCAAATGTGACTGGCGCATGGGCAAGGCCGTCACATACAAACACCGATGGACAGACGAATCTGAGCTCGAGGGACCTGAGCGGAGGGAATGCGACACTCGGGATATCGGAGCACGTATCGTGGTTGACTTGTCAGTAAACTTCGTTCCTGGTCTGGCCAACGCACTACTCGGTATCGGTGTAGGGACCGCGACTCCCATCGCTGGTTAAGTTTACATGATGCCCCTGTGTTGACTTATGAGAACCGGTGTCCCCCCTCGGGTCTGCTGTTGCCGATCTGGTTTGACAGATTCTAGGGAGGGGCTAGGTGAGTATCCACGGTCATTGGTCCACAGTGCACCAATGACAAGTAAAGAGGTAGTTGAAGGTCCTTAAAATGATGTCAGGGATTTAGGCCTTAAGCTCCTGGCAAGGAACCTCTAAGTTGTAAAACAGGAAATGAAATCCGCGCTTGACCCAGGTAAGGTAGTACAACTCTTCTTTTATCGGAAACCATTGCTTGCATGGCAACTTACATCTTCAAATGCACTAACCAGCCATGTATCTTAATCCTCAGCGGCTACGTGACAGATGGTGGTAACCTGGCTCGCCTACGCGTTTCTAGTGTCCGCAACACTCTTATTCATGGCTAGTGTCACGCCGCCAGGGAAGGCAATAAAATGCAGTGAACCAGAAAACCTCTCTCTGAAACACAGAGAGAGTAAAGAGGTCGCCTGGCATGGATGCTGCCCATCATATGGTAGTTACGCGCCAAAATAGAACGCGCGCAGATCTATGTTCATCGTGCGTGTCCCAAGCCTACAATGGATTCCTTGGCATGCGTGGTTCTAAATATCTGTCGCAGATTTTGTATGGGCTCGTAAAGAACTACTAGGGGCACTCTATAATTAAGTGTGTGCCATATATAAAACTGTTTCTTTGGCTGGTGCGTGCATGAAACATACAATTAAAAACAGGGCAGGTTACTATTTTTCTCAAAACGGACACCGCTTAAATCGTGCTATTTTTGTTTTGTGTTATCGTTTTTTTAAACAGGGAGACATTTACCTCTATACCCCTTTGTTCTATTATATATAACTTCCGTTTGTGGTAAGTTTTAATTCTATGGTCCAGCACAATGTGGTGATGGTTTATTAATCATTCTAACCTGTTTATACCTTATCTTTCAAATCATTTGACGAGGCCCAAGATGAGAATATCTTAATTCGTGGGGTTACATGTCGTGATTGTGATTGCGAGATGGGCGACCAAGGAGGGGCGTTATGATATAGTGACTTTAGGGTCTAAGGTACTTATACTGTAAACGTTTTGTAAACATTCAGATAAACATCCTGTAAACTCCCCAAATGTTAAACATCTCATGTGAAACATCATTGTATAACATTCCCTAGTATACATCCTTGTAACATCCCTGGTAAACACAGCTCCTTGTAACCTTTTATGACGTTGGCAGCAAAGAACTTAAAGGAGGGGAAGTAAATCGCAATTTTAAGGGGAGGCTAATATCTCTTATTATTGAATAAGTTGGGGAGGTTTGCAGTATGACGATTGCCACTTATGTCTTCCATGAATAGTGAACATCAATTGTTCTTCTGTCCCTCGTAATTTAACAAAAACCCTGAGGGTTCTGTTTGTAAAGATGGACTAGCCACTATGGCACTCCGCAACAATGCAAACCCATCTCTGGTCAAATAGACGCACTCTGTAATGTGGCTTCCCAGGTGCCCGGTAGTGCACTCCGATCTAAAGCCAGAGTGCCGAGGGCTCGGTGTCTAGGCCATATACCCGATCAATTGTGGGGGGGGGGTGGCGCACCAGGCAGAGGGCGAGGAAGGTTTGGGAGGCCCCCTGAGATATAGGGGGGGGGGGGCATGCGGAGGAGGTCCCATAGCGCGGAGGTGTGCCAGGACGCGCACTGTAAGAGTGGTGCCCGATGGGGGGCACCAGACAGGGTGCCGTGAGGGCAGGACTATGGTGGTCGCAGTCCGAGGAGGGTAACCACAGTAGAGACCCGCACGGTAAGACAATGCGGGAAGACATGAGGGGGGGCGGGTGGGGATTGTCGTGATGATAGCGAGGTGTTTGTGCTGCATTGTGAGGTATGCGTTATAACTTGCATGTTCTTACATAGGATGTGGTGCCCCAACATTGTGAAACAACAAGCCCGGTTATAGATGTACCGCCAATTAATTCTTCCGTGTTCTCTTACACATGAACTAGTGATGCCTTACAGCGGGAACAGGTGGAACGAGCCTTTGATTGAGTCATTACCTTATGGACGTGGTGGCCTTTTCCGCAGATACCTAAGGTCCACTCCCACTTTTCCAAATTTCGCCACCATGCTATCTTGGAACAAAATTTGGAGACAGTTTATTAACAATTTTTTGATTTGAGCAACTGGTGGCCTATAAATCTTTATTACCCCAAACGTCGCGCTTCGTTTGGGTACCCTCTTGGTATTAACTTTTTAGTTTGGGTACATATGTAATGTAGCATACATTTCTATCTTTAGCACCCTATTTGATGTGTTCTGCTGGTCCCACCAAAAAAAAAAAGTTTCTAAAAAAAGGTGTTCCAATTGCCATGGGAGTATCAGCCTCTTTTGGTGTAAAACACCATAAATTTCTGATGTTCGTATTTGATTTCCCTATTGTATTCAGTCTTAGTGAACACATACAGTCACTTTAGTGCAAGCAATGCAAACAGTGACGTTCCCTACTTGTCATTCCCCGGGGTACCCCTTCTCCCCAAATGCAGTAATCAATCGCATTTTGTTGTATATAGATTGGACATGTGAATAACACGTTCAGCACACGGTACAACGAATTCGGTGTACTCCTCGAGATTCGGTTTGCGGTAACAGAAATACTTAGATTTGTTATTGAATTAGTAGTCTGATTATCATATATATTTAGACCACATAATCTGGGAACACTCCATATATGAGTGTAGGATTCGTAAGTTGGGTGAACGTATGTTGAATTGATTATTATTTCATATGTAACCCCCCGAATTCTGTAAGGCAGACCTCGCCCAACCATATAACACACCAAGGTCTTGTCGATGTAATCTGCCATGACCAGAAAACCGAGTCTAGAATGGAGTACTGTCGTCATACAGAGGACATTCCGCTTCACTCCCATGTATCCATACACGTCAACTAAGTCGCCAAGGGGGAGAATATTTGGCTCCCACATCGGGAACTCTGTGAGTTCGACAGGTAAAAGCGATTTGTCAACGAAACCAATTGTTCCTCCTAAGATACAACATGCTCTCGCTCATGACGTCTTATGACAAATTTTGACTGTGAAAGCACAAGGTGCTTTCTTATCCGATAGGTCAATGGCCTCACAGCTATATGTGGTGTTGGCATAAGCATTATTAATGCTTGTTACATCACAGCTAAGCCACTTTACGTGTTATCTGCCACATGTGATTTTTTCGCTACGGTGCTTTAAAAGAACGGCCTCCCTGGTCTTTGGGAGATACCCGGGGTTCTACTGCAGTGTTGAAGGAGCCTGTCAGCCTCTACGGGTAGTTGTCCTACACAAAACACAGCAAGCTAACCTGTCCAACGTGCGTCACCAGAAAAGTCAGCGGAGATCATGGAGGTAGTAGTGGCTTTGGCGTTCCATTAGCGAGACAAACACAGGGCTGGACATTCGTCGGCCTACACCTACAGTAGGATTGGCCTGTCACCTGCAAAGGGGAGTGCACTGTTTGGGGGAAATAGCTTAAAGTTGGAGGGTGTTAAAAATAGATAATTGGGAGGGGACACATACGCACCTGTGCAAGGGCAAAAATCAGAACAGTTGTAAGATCGAGAGTTGTGACGACAGTCATATGTACCACTGGAGATGAAGGTGGCGGCTGACAATGACGATTGGGGAATTAAGAAATAAAGGAATAGTGATCAGTGAAACCATACAAAGTCGGCATGACACAGTGCCAGAAGCCTCACAACACCGCTATGCGTAACACTAAGGAACTTGCATTAATAAAGTGTTGTGGGACGGTAAATACTAGATAACAAAGTAGGTGTTATCAGTAAAAATCAGCGAGACATGTCTTGTAACGTAGCTATGAATGGCTGTTACCTATTCATGGTTAAGCATTTTAGAAATGATTGTATAAAACAAAGAGGAGGGGTCTGTTCTATATGACTGAAGTCTTGCCATTCAACACCGAAAAGACCTGCAGCTCCTGCAAATGGGCATCAAAGGTTATTCTTGGTGTCTAAACCAAACAAAAAGACAATTACATGTTGCAACAACGATCCTGGAGCCAACAAGAGGGGGGGCACATGGCTGGACCCTTGTCCTTACCACAGACCTTATAGGGTATCAAAACTACAGTTTGGGTGGGAACCTGGTAATAGTGACATAATATCATGTGACTTTTTTTGATCTAGGCTTTACCTAGAGCCCGCGTTAGTGGAGGGCGGCACAACAACACACTCTAAACTTCAACGTGCTGCAATTTTCGAAGCAACTAAGGAAGCATCTTATAGGCCTATAAACTTGGCACAATGTTCCTCAAGACCAAAGCCACCTTCCCCACCAAAAATGGACTATCAAAATACAGTCCTTCTCGGAACACATCAGCCATAGGAAAAAGCAATAGAAATCCAAGAAAAAAGCCAATCTATTAACTAGTCCTGTAAGACTGCAATAAGTGAGTAGAATACGGGTGTTTAACCTCTAACCCCCCATAAAACAAAGACGGTCAACATAATTATCGTACATACACGATCCGTGGTTGCAGGGTTGGCGTGAGTGGGCTAATCTGGGCTGAGCCCTCTCCACTCACGCGGTATGTTCCGTTTCTGCATATACACACGTCAACCCCACGCGTGTGTTACTACCATCAGGCAGCTTCACCAAAGATGGGGGTGCATCTACATGCCTTATAATAGATTCTGTAACAAGTACTATGTGTACAATTTTTATTCATAGGTAGTTAAAGTGTTTTTTTTTTTAACTTTTTAGTAGGCCAGAAGGTAATAATTCATCTAAATCTACACTACTGGAATCCTTTTCTTCGAGACAAAAGCATGTAAGGCATATGATATTAATATAAGATGTGTATTCTTTAGTACATGGGTAATGTTGTGTCTCTATGCCTTGTACAACAACTGATTTCCCACGTCTAACATAGAGAGAACATTGTTTACAAATTTATGTAATCCTAATTCCTGCGTGTATCTCGTCGCCACTGTATGCTGTGATTGACTTTTTCTTACAGATGCCCACAAGGCGCGTGTAATGATCCCTTGGTCCTCAGCAGGAGTTCAGGAGTCGCTCCTAATTCTGGGGACACATCATGCCTGCGGCTATATCACGTGTCTCTCCTGTCCCCGTATTCGGAAGAAAGTAGGGTTTTCCTCCATAACACTATGTACATAACGAAATGAGATTTAGTGACTTTACTGTCACTGACCATATTTGATCCTCCGGGAGGCTGTAGCACAGATGAGCAGATACAAGCAACAGGGTGCAGTAGAGGACCCATGATGTCTCCTTCAACAACCCTCCGTCGTCTCTGATTACAAGCAGATCGGCCAACCTGCTGGGGATACGCCCCATAAGCATACCGGGACATGATCCAATACCTGGGTGCAGGTTGGCACTTTTCTGGCTTCAACCCGTTCATGTCCACAGTGTAGCGAACAAGCAATGTGCTCTATCCGCACCTTGACCAGGTCCCATAACTATAGTCTATGGGTGTCCATATCCCTGGGTTCCCTAACCAGTTCATGTGCAATTAGGCGTCCTTTATGATAATTTTTGGGTCTCTTTTTCTTCAAAAAACACCCACTGCACTACAATTTTTAAATTTGTTTCACAGAAGAGAGATCCTCAGATGCATCCATATACGTTCCTCTAGTCAAAGTTATTTTTCATACAACATTCAGTTCTAACCCATTCCAAAGAGACTGTGGCTGTGATGCCACGTGATACCACACCAGGCAAACCGAACTGCTTCCACGCTGGAAAAATCACATTGGCGGTGCTAGAATTCCCATAACTAAATAGCAAGAAAGAAAATGCTACGAATTGTCAATTTCATTCTAACATAGAGATGAGGCTATTGATTCCTTATTCAGTTGTGGTCTGAGAACACTTTGCCACATAATTTTGATCCGATCTATCAGAACCACTGCGGATTTTTTTTGGACGTCTTTTCACAGGAACAACTTCACTCGCAGTTAATTGCTGTGCACTAAAGGACAGAGCACGTGTCCTGCTTCGTCTATCTTTAGTGGACAGCATTTAGATTTGTGTGACAAGGTCCGTGTGTTATAAAGTATCACACAGCTGGATTGATTAAGTGGCAGGTCCTCAAAGAGTTACTCAAACAGCTTGTGCTGCCACACCAAATAAGGTAGCTTAATCATCGCAATCGTCCCTCCACATTTCATAAATGGTTTAATAGAACTCCTCCAATAACCAGAATTTTTGCAGGCTATGCGAATTTATGCAAAAAATTGTGCGAAAATAATGTTGGGAAGTAGGATACAGGAAAAGTGGACAGGTTTTCAAGCACCACCAGCTTCCGATAAAGGTGAGGGGTATTTTATCTGTAACAATTTGGAGTTCCCAGGTTTTTCACAATTTAACATTTTTCATCAATGCCCCAGGGAAGCGGGGATTCCAATGACAGTAAAAGCCCTTGCAATACCATTTGAATGTGGCCGCAACTTTCTGTGGCATAGCAGTTACACCATCCCCAAGTCCCTTGACAACGATCTAGTAAAATCTGGGATCTGTGTCAAGGAGACCGCAATGGGCTAAAATTCGATAGTGCATACCCACCAACTTTGACTTTCATGTATTGCCTTCCCTAAAGACAGACTTTGGTGATACAGAGACCATAAAAGGTAAAATCTCGTTCGTTTCACATTGTTGAACAAAAGTCCCCAGTTGCATTAAATTAATGGGGCCTTGAATGCCCACCATTTGTGGACTAGGAGTAGGTGTTGGCACTGTCCATGGAGTCTGCAGCCATTAATTCTGCAAACACTCATCGATAACACACCCTAATCAACTTGCTGCTGCGTCCAATAAAATATGTATGACACCATATAAAAAGGCCAGATTCAATGTCTCCAAGTCCATGCTTTTTCTACTATTTATCAGAACAGTGAAATGCCTGCGCATAATGTCTCCGAGAAAGATGAGTGGCCTGAGCAAAGAAAGTGAAATGTAAGACCAAAGATATGAGTTTTATCGGATAATGATAACATTTCTTAAATTTTACTTTTATAGTCTAAGCGGTAATATTATTTTTTTGTCATAGCACAGGAGTTATATTGAGAAGCTTCATCTCATTTCTGGGACACTCCCCATGTTAAATAGCCAAACTCGAAACCGGACTGTGAGCTTCATCCCTCCTCGTCGCCATCTTCTGAGAACTTCCTTGTGTCAGTCTGTGTCATTCTTGCGTATCTTTGGTCGTACCAGCGGACATCACCTGCTTACTGAGACAATATCTGTGGAACACTTGCTCATTGGTGTCTTCTTCTATTCTGGCAGGCCAAAACTGATCCCGTCTGTGTTGCCGGCGTTCAAAGCCCCAAACCTGTCGGAAGTGTACTGTATCAAGGAAGGTCTCATTCAACGGCTAGTTTCTGTAGCGTAACTTATCTGTTTTCTTCTGTAGCACTTTGTCCTTTGTCGGCGTTCCACTGGTTTGTTGTGTCACCTCCTTAATGTAGAGTATAACCTCACACATCCGTATCCTGGAAGATCATCATTCATGATGAGGGGTCAGATAGCTGCTCTACTCATGTGGGGTATATGGGCTCCTGGCGCTGTGAGCTTGTTCTGGCTTTCATGATGGTGAGGACATGTTACCCGGACAGTTTTTAATGAGGCCAAGTACATCACCTTCAGCATGCTGTCTGTTCTTGCAGTGTCCTTATCGCCAGGATCCCCCGGCTATCTGGCACCAGAGGGACATTACTGTGTATTTATCACGAGGCATGTTGCCATGAAAAGACAGTCTAATCTGCAGGCAGCATGTTATGGAGCAGGAGGAGCTGAGCAGATTATACACCCGGTTTTCTGTAGGTAGTACTGGGGGAGAATGCTGGGCATTACATTACCTGGGGAGACTGCTGGGCATCACATTACTGGGGGAGACTGCTGGGCATTACATTACTGAGGGAGGCTGAAGGCCATTATATTACTGGGGGAGGCTGAAGGCCATTATATTACTGGGAGAGGCTGCAGGGCATTACATTACTGGAGGAGACTGCTGGGCATTACATTACTGGGGGAGACTGCTGGGCATTACATTACTGGAGGAGGCTGCTGGGCATTACATTACTGGGGGAGGCTGAAGACCATTATATTACTGGGGGAGGCTGAAGGCCATTATATTACTGGGAGAGGCTGAAGGCCATTACATTACTGGGAGAGGCTGCAGGGCATTACATTCCTGCGGAAGGCTACAGGGCATTACATTACTAGGGGAGATAGCTGGGCATTTCATTACTGGGGAAGCTTCTGGGCTTTACATTACTGGAGGAGGCTGCTTGGCATTACATTACTAGGGGAGACAGCTGGGCATCACATTACTGGGGGAAGCTGCTGGGCATTACATTACTGTGGGAGGATGCTGGGCATTGCATTACTCATGGAGTCTGCTGGGCATTACTATACTGGGGTAGGCTGCTGGGCATTACTATACTGGGGTAGGCTGCTGGGCATTACAATACTGGGGGAGACAGCTGGGTATTACATTACTGGAGGAGGCTGCTGGGCATTACATAAGTGGGTGTGGCTGCTGGGCATTATATTACTGGGGGAGGCTGCTGGGCATTACATTAGTGGGTGAGGCTGCTGGGCATTACATTACTGGGGTAGGCTGCTGGTCATTACATTAGTGGGTGAGGCTGCTGGGCATTACATTACTGGGGGAGGCTGCTGGTCATTACTATACTGGGTTAGGCTGCTGGGTATTACATTACTGGAGGAGGCTGCTGGGCGTTACATAAGTGGGTGTGGCTGCTGGGCATTACATAAGTGGATGTGGCTGCTGGGCATTACAGTACTGGGGAAGGCTACAGGGCATTACATTACTAGGGGAGACAGCTGAGCATTTCATTACCAGGGGAGGCTGCTGGGTGTTACATTACTGGAGGAGGTTGCTGGGTATTACATTACTGTGGTAGGCAGCTGGGCATTACATTACTGGAGGAGGCTGCTGGGCATTACATTACTAGGGGAGACAGCTGGGCATTACATTACTCATGGAGGCTGCTGGGCACTACATTAATGGTGGAGGCTGCTGGGCATTACATTACTGGGGTAGGCTGCTGGGCATTAGGGGGAGGACCCGAACGAGATGCTGGCCATTATAACATTAACTGGGAGGAGGCTGAGCGGGATTATATTACTGGGGGAGAATGCGTATGGGTATCACTTGACTAGGGAGGCTGCTGGGGAATTACATACTGGGGGAGACTGCTGGGCATTACATTACTGGGGGAGAGACAGCTGGGCATTACAATCCAGGGAGGGGGAGCATTAGACCCGGCAGGCTACTGGGGAGACTGTGGGCAGTACATTTAGCTGGGAGACTGCGGGAATCTCATTGACTGGGCGATGCTGGACGACATTACTGGGGAGGCTGAAGGCCGTATATACTGGGGGAGGTGACGGCCATTAGATACCTGGGCGAGGCTGCCAGGGCATTACCTTACTGGAGGAGACTGCTGGGGCAGTACATACTGGGGAGGAGACGTGGGCATTACATCCTGGATGGCGGTGCGGGCATTACATACTGGGGCGGCTGAAGACCCTTATATTACTGGGGCGGCTGAACGGCATTCAGTACTGGGCGTGAGGATGGAAGGCCATTAAATCTCCTGGGAGCGGCTGAAGGCATTAATTCGTGCGGCAGGTACAGGGCATTACCTTATAGGGGAGATAGCTGGGCATTTCATTACTGGGAAGCTTTGGGGCGTTACATAAGCTGGAGGAGGTGCTGCACATACCCCTAGGGGAGCCAGTGGGATCACATACGGGGGAAGCTGCTGGGCATACATTTCGTGTGGAGGATGTGGGAATTGCCTAACTATGGGAGCTGCTGGGCTTACTTACGGGGTAGGCTGTTGGGGATTACTATTTACTGGGGTAGGGTGCTGAGGCTACAGATATGGGGGAGACAGGCGGGTTATTACATGCGTGGAGGAGGCTGCGGGCAATTACTAAGTGGGTTGTGGCTGCTGGCATTATATAATGGGGGGAGGCTGCTGGGCATTACCTAGTGGTTGGTGGCTGCATGGATTACTTACTGGGGTAGGCTGCTGGTCATACATAGTGGGGAGGCTGCTGGGCATACCTTATGGGGAGAGGGCTGCTGGTCATACAATAGGGCTTAGGCTGCGGGATACATTACTGGAGGGCGGCTGCTGGGCGTACATAATGGGTGTGGCTGCTGGGCATTACATAAGAGGGATGTGGCTTGCGGGGCGCATGACAGTTACTGGGGAAGGCTACAGGGCATTCATATAGGGGAGGACAGGGGCATTTCAATACCGGGAGGCTTGCTGGGTACGAGACTGAGGAGGTGTTGTGTCTTACATTACTGGGGTAGGCCGCTGGGCATTACATTACTGGAGGAGTGTGGGCATTACTAATTCTAAGGGAGACAAGACTGGGCATAACATTACTCATGGAGGCTGTGGGCAAACTAATGGTGGAGGGCTGGGCATTAACATTACTGGGGTAGCTGTGGGCAACTACTGTGGAGACTGTGTGGCATTTAGATGGGGAGGGTGGGTTCATCTTAATGGTGGAGGAGGTGGGCATTACATTATTCATGGAGGCGCGGGGCAGTACATTCTGGGGTGGGCTGCTGGGCCATTATCATTCTGTGGAGAGCTCATGGATTACTCATGGAGGATGGAGCTCTGGGCAATTTCATTGAGGGGGAGGGCCTCTGGGCATTACATTAGGGGTAGGCTGCCCTGAGGCATCCATCCATTTGGGGGGAGGCTGCTTGGGGGGGAATTACTACTGGGGAGAAGCTGCGGCATATAAATACACCAGGCGGCTGCTGTGCCTTACATTTAATGGGGGAGGATGCAGGGCATACCTATCTGGAGGATGCTGGGCATTATTACGGGGGTAGGCTGATGCGGAATTACATATTGGTGGAGACTGCCTGGGCATTTCCTAGAGGGGGGATGCTGGATCATTCATCATGGGCGGATGATGTGGGCATTTATATTATGGGGAGGCTGCAGGGCATACATACTGTGCAGGCTACAGGGCATTACATCCCCCCCACTAGGGGTAGACAGCCCCCTGAGATTTCATAGGGGAAGCTGCATGGGATTACCCACGTGGCGCCCCCCGCAGCTGGAATTACATTACTTGGGGGAGGCTGCTGGCCATTACATTACTAGGGGAGACAGCTGGGCATTACATTACTCATGGAGGCTGCTGGGCATTTCATTAGAGGGGGAGGCTGCTGGGCATTATATTACTGGGGTAGGCTGCTGGGCATTACATTACTTGGGGGAGGCTGCTTGGGATTACATTACTGGGGGAGGCTGCTGGGGATTTCATTAGAGGGGGAGGCTGCTGGGCATTACATTACTGTGGGAGGCTTCTGCACATTTCATTAGTAGGGGAAATGCTGCCCAGTTCATCACTGAGAGGAGGATGCTGGGCATTTAATTAAAGGGGGAGCCTGCTTGGCATTTCACTTGTGAGAGGAGGCTGCTGGGTATTTCATCTTCCACCCTAGGCTTATAATCCAGTCAAACGTGCCGTAAACGCTCCGTAAGCGTAAATGTGGAGCAACGGCTGCATAAGTGTAACCGCGATGCAAACGCCACATAAGCGTAACGCAAACACTGTATAAGCATACGTGTGAAGTAAACACAACTTAAGGGCAAACGTTACGCAAACACTGCATAAGTGCAAACGCAGAACAAACACAAATGCAGCCTAAGCGTAAACGTGCCCCAAACACCACCACTGTAAACATCACGTCACTTAAGCGTAAACGTGATGCATACACAAACGCAGCCTAATTGTAAATATGCCACAAACACCACATCAGCTCAAACATTCCACAAATGCCGCGTAAGCGTAAATGTACCACAAACGCTGCTTAATTGTAACCATGATGCAAACGCCATGTAAGAGTAACACAAACGCTGTGTAAGCATAGGTGTGACATAAACACCATGTAAGTGCAAACGTGATGCAAATGCTGTGAAAGCGTAAACGCAGCGCAAACCCAAAGCAGTTTAAGTGTAAATGTGCCGCAAACACCATGTAAGTGTAAACTTGCTGCAAACGCTGCATAAGCGTTTACATGACGCAAATAATAATAATAATTCGAATAATAATTCTTTATTTATATAGCGCACACAGATTGCGCAGCGCTGCACAAAGCTTGTCAAATTAGTCCCTGTCCCCATGGGGCTCACAATCTAAACAACCTAACAGTAAATGGCGAATAAGCATAACCGTAACAGTAAGCATAACCTTGATACAAATGCTGCATAAGCATAATGGTGATGGTGCGTAACCCAAACGCCCCTTAAGCTTAAAAGTGACGCAAATGCTGCGAAAGTGCAAACGTGGCACAAACACCGTGTAACCGCAAACGTGGCGCAAAGCAGTGTAAGTGTAAACTCCAGACAAACACCGCGTTCGGGTAAACATGATGCAAACACGTAAACACAGCGTAAACGAGCTGCCAATGCCATGTAAGCAAGAACGCAGCGCAAACACCACCTAAGCGTAAACGCAACACAAACTACATGTATGCGTAAATTCGACGCAAACGCTACATATGCCATGTAAACATCAATGCAATGCAAACACAACATAAGCGTCAATGTGACACAAACCTGACAAATGCAAACACCACATAAGTGTAAATTAAATTCAAACACTATGGAAACGCCATGTAAAACACAATTGCAACATATGCAAAAACCATGAAAACCTAAGTGTAAACGTAATGCAAACATCATGTAAACGCAAGATACTTTTACATTACATTTTGTGTTTACATTGCGTTTGTGGTAGCATCTCATTTTTTTTTTGGTTTCTTTAAACGGAATGTTCACGAAATTTTGAAACATTGTGATGTACATACAGTACATTGTCATGTAAATGCGGTGTCAACAAAATATTAGCGAAATGTGTATGAACACAACCTTTAGATGAACATAGAAAAAAATCACAGCTAAATATTCATAATAGCTTCTCTGACATTGCTGGCCACTGATTGGACAGTATGAGAGAAGATTAGCATAACACACCCCTCCAGCCCCCGCTCCTCCTCTCTGACCAAACACAGATTACAATGATCAGATACTGGGACTGATATCTCTGCAACTGTGGGAGCTAGAATGAAAATTCAAAATGCCCCTGAATCTGTGTAACAGCCCCTACAGTATGCCCCTACATTGCATGTGCAATGTGGTGAAAGGTCCTCTTTAAGTAAAAACATGTTTTGATTTACAAAGCAAAATATATGTTGTTATTGAGAAAACTTGCATGTGCTTGTTGATGCATTTACAAATAACTTAGGCTGTACCATGCCATGAAGAAAGGGTGAGTACTGGATCTCTGCGCAGAGTTTGTGGAGTACAATACCCAAGATTTTGGGTGGTTTTTACTATTTTGTTTATTTATGTATGTATTTTTAATTTTGCAGTCCAAGTACACTGAGATACTGGTGTGTGCTCCTCTGTCAAGATCTCCTCTTCTTTAAGCTTCTTGTTTTTTTTTAAAGGTTTTAATAATTGCAAATGATATCCATTGACACTTATGTAGCCTGGATCCCCCCCTCAGGCTTATTTGCATAATCTTAAAAGCCTATTTGTTTGTAAAAACCAGGGCATAAGTAGCTAAAAGAAAAGCAGATTCTGCCAGAGGGGCCACACACAGGTAAGTCAGTGTGCTTGGGACAGGCCACTTTTAAATAAATCTGTTCCATTATACATTATCTCTGCACATGTACCTGTGTTTTTCCCTCCTTTGAGAGCTTCAGCCTTTGCCTGTTCTCACCATGCTGCCCTATGCCTATATGCATAGCCTCCTCTCCCTCACTGCTCTAGGCCATATTCATGGCGTCACCCACCGTATCTCCCTATTCACTGTTCATCCTCACTGACAGAGACACAAAGAGAGGATGGAGCAAGAGGAGCTACAACTCTGCTGTGGCATCTCCTCCTATTCATCAGTGCTCAGACATATAAACAAAGAATCACAGAGAATCTGCCCAAACCACAAGTAGCAGGAATTCTGAATCACTTGATGAACATTCAGGGATTATTGAGGCAGTAAGGACACATAAGCAACTTAAAGGGCATCTACCACCAGGATGAAGGACTGCATGCCAAAGAGCCTGAAGGGCTCCATGCTCCATAGGTGTTAATGGAGCCTGGCCCCCAGGTTCATTTCCAAACAGTCTTTCATCCTGGTGGTAGATGCCACCATCTTATACTCTCATACAAGAGATTGAAAAAAAGTAAGTTAAAGGGGTTTTCCCATGAGGGAAAATTCTCAAATCTCAATCCCCTAGTGATGTTAACACAATAAAGATCATTTTTAACCCCTTCACAATTTTAGTGGTTTAGTGGTCAGTGCAAAATTCCAGAGTGTGTGCAAGGACTCTCTAAGCAGACACATTATAATCCATCTAGTTCTGAGAACTGAAAATGTGGTTACATTATCAGGGTCAGGTTTATATATACTTTCATCTGGCTTCTGAACATTGTACTAGTATATGACACATAGAAAGAGAGATGAGACATGATGAGATGCCTATTACACACAATGTCAGCTCTCCTACATTTCTGCTATTCCACACTAGAACTACTGTGCCTTCCTCCCCCGATAATGTACTTATCTGTCAGTAGCTTGTAGTCCTCCCCACCCTGCTGCCACCGGCTGGAAGTCAGTGTATTTGTCAGTGTGAGCTCCGGCCTTCCCTGCAGGGGGTGGGGCTAGAGTGCAGGGAGCAGAGAGAGAGACAAGCTCTGTGAAGCCTCAGTCAGAGGTTTGACCCTAAAGGTCTGACCCTAAAGTCAGAGGTTACAGGGTCGTGTCTAGGGGCAACTGAAATTGTGTACAGCAGGACTGATAGAGACAGGTTGGCCGTATTTTTGTTAATTACAGTGAATTAGAGAATGTGTTATTTTGATATCCTGAGTACATATCAGAAACTTGTCTGCTTGGGAATACCCCTTTAAAGCTTTTAGTATGCAATGACGGGGAAAAAACACAAAAATTGACTTGTTAGATTAGAAGTTAAAACAGGCTCTTCATGATGTGTTTCATGATGGAAAACATACAATAACATATTAAATATATGATTTTAAGTGGTTAAATATACTCAGGAAGCTACTGCACAAACAAAACCCCTTAACGTAGTAATTTTAGTTAACAAATCTATCAGTTTATGTAAGTGCCTGCGTGGAGATCAGGTTTTGACTTGTATCCCTGTCTGTGGCTTCACTCTAAAAGACAGTTATATAACTGCAGATTACATCAATCTGTTATAATTATGTTTTCTTCTTCAGAAATGTCCTATATGGCGGAGTCTTGGAGGAGAGGATTATGTAAAATGTTTCTCCTCTCAGAGTGTATTGTGTTTTCTTGGGTACTGTTCTGTATATAGAGCTCACAATGTTTAGGTTCTGGGATGATTTCTAGCCACAAGAAGCTAACAATGAAACAAAGATCTACAAAACTGTGAGGAATTGATCTGGAAAGTATAATGTAAACTTGTAGAACTTTTCAATGTACAAGCAACAACATGTATTATTTATGAAGAAACATGACAGCCCCATTGAGAACTTTATTAACTCATGGTTGGGATAGTGAAATAAGAAGCAATTCTGGTTTTATGATCTCTTTTGTTTTAACTAATTCAAATATTTGTGTTTAACATAACTATTTAAATAACATATCCATCTTTGGTTCTTATTTATTTTGTAATGTACTTGCTATGGGAAGAGCAGTGTTTTAGTGTTATTCTGCATTACAACTTTTTTGATTACTTTTATTCTCTAGTTTTATGGTTAGACTGTGTAACTTTATGATCACAGATAAAATGGAGTGTAGGACGAACGCCCACACACTTGGGTCTTAGTTTGTTCTCGAACCCTCGTATGAGGAAGTTCACACGGAACTACTAATGGAAGCAAAGATATTGGATCTTGTTTTCAAACAAATAGCCAGCTCTTGTTTAGTATCCAAATGTACTAGAGACCTGATCAGATCCGATGGAACCATGCTATTCTGTCGAAGAGTTCTGACCCATCCTAGGTTTTGAAAGATCAGTGATTTGATCCAGGTAGCAGCAGCCATAGCACCCTCACAGGGACAGGACAGAAATGTCCAACTTTTAATCTTGGTTGTTTTTTTGTTATCTTGATCTATGAATCTTCACATTCTTATTCTTGGTCTATATATACAGTATATACCTGATCGCTTCTGGCCCAATATAATCCCATTACAGACCGGGCTTGTAACTAACGAGAGCTGGTGGCAGTATTGGCAGCTGACTGAGCTGGGCAAGTGAAACGGATCCTCTCAGCCTTTCAGGATTGTAAGCGAGTGTTGTACCACACTAGAGGTTATTTGCGTGACCATAGTGTTGTAGAACGCCACAAGAGCCACCAGCACCATCGTGTTGCAATAGACACTTTGCATACTGAGGTCTAGTCTCCTGACCCTACTTTCTAAATTTGTTCAAAAGAAGACGAGTGACTGGCACAGACTGGAGGAATCTATGTAGCGTTTGGTCTGACTACCCTTACCCCATGGGCTTTCAGCATTAATCCCCTAGTCACTTGATTGGTCATAAAGGTGTGACTGCATTATTAAAAAAGGAGCTCTGGTCCCCCATAACTGCATAAAGAGAAAGAAAATGAAGTGGATGGAGTCTATGGCATAGGTGGAAATAGCAGAGCACTTTTATAATAATATAATATAATAATAATAATCTTTATTTATATAGCGCCATCAAATTCCGTAGCGCTTTACAAATCATAGGGGACATATACAACTATATTACATTACAAAGAACAAACAGTCATATGGAATAATAGGAGTGAGGGCCCTGCTCACAAGAGCTTACAGTCTATGAGGATGAGGGGGTGACACATAAGGTTGTATAATGGTCCAGCCATTCTTTATAAGGGAGCAATATAAAATAATTTAATAAATAATTTACTAAACAACGATGTTGCTGCTTGAACCAGCCATCAGCCGCCATCTTATTTACAGGGTCCTAGGTGAAAAAGACTGGCTGTTTGCCAGATAACAGATGGGAGATAGGACACAGGATGGATTAGTAAAGGGAGAGTTGACATTTCAAGCAGTTAGTGAGTGTGATAGGCTTGCCTAAAGAGATGGGTTTTAAGAGCACGTTTGAAGCTTTGGAGGGTGGGTATTAGTCTGAGAGTCTGGGGAAGGGCATTCCAGAGAATTGGTGCAACTCGGGAGAAGTCCTGGAGACGTGCATGGGAGGTTTGAATTAAGGTAGAGATTAATCTAATGTCACTGGCAGATCGAAGAGCACAGGAAGGGCGATAGACTGAGATGAGAGAACCCCCCATTCACTATCGTTTTTAGCCTACAGTGAAACGACACCTGCTTTGCCAGCCAGATTTAGAGCTGGTGCCGAGAAAAATAAAGGTGTACAAGACACATCAAATCAGCCGACTGTGACCTAATTCCAACTCCCATAACCCTAAATCCCTTGCACCCACTCTTGGTTTGTATTAAGGTGGATGTGGGGTGTCACTACGCTCGCTCAACACAAGGGTGAGCAGTCTCTGCAACATCCATCCACTTCGAGCTATTAGTCGCACTACATAATAGGCCGCCCGCACCAGCCACACGCTACCTAACAAACACACAATGGAACTATACGTTATGTCGCCCTTAAAGTGAATGGGCTGTATGAGGCTTCTGCTTGTGAGAGCATGACCTCCTACTATAGTAACCTATTCATAACTAGAAGTACACCGACCTAACGCTTGCCCTGAGACCAGAAGCAGCTCTTCTCCCTAGCGGATCCAGACAGAGAATGATCGTCGAGCAGCGCGGGCCAGGGGCTCGTCTATTCATGTGGCCGTCACCTTGAGGGCCGCCAGACACTTGCGTAGTGAACGAGATAAGCGCGTGACCACGTCTGCAGAGGAGGAGTGCAGATTTGCATGGCTTGGTGAATTGGCTCTGTTCTGGCCGCCAAAAAAGCAAACGGCGGGAGAGATGCCGTTGCTCGAGGACTGGCGAAATACCGTCCGGAGGCACGGGAGCAGTTTCGAGTACGCTGACATGCTGTGGAAAATGAGCATCAAGCTTTACTCGGCCCTGCGTATGTTCGCTCATCTCTATTGAACGACACATGCTTGTGTCAAATGCATAATTTGATGCAAGGTTGACACCCTTATAACCTGTTGTATATCATCGTTTTTACATTGTCGATAGACTTAGTTAACCCCTTACCGACGTTTGATGTATGATGTATGTCGCACGTCGGTTGCGGAGTGTATGTAGAGGGCTCACAGGCTGAGCATCCTCTTATCCAATCGGGCGGTATGCGCATATGGCCCAGACAAACACCCACTGTGTTAACCCCACAGTCATTGCTGGCTATTGTGGGTGGTTAACCCTGTAAAGCCGCGACAAAGCTACTAAAGTGTTATTTGTCTAAATCTTGCATATCGATCGTCCACGCCTCTCTGTGAAGTCATCAGTTGGGGTTACCAGCGTGACAGACAATTGGGTCATACATATAGACCACGAATTGACTGTCAAGGGAGTAAGTGGTGACGGTCGTAAAATCCGCCATATTTACTGGCCACGCCACGTATGTAACCTTAGTACTCACCCCCATTCTAGAATTGAATAAATATCAAGATATAGCAATGTGACAAGTATCATAGATTAGTTTGTGCAATGAAATGGCAAAAAAATTGTTGTCTGACAACTATCAAAATATAAAATGGTTATTCTTGGTTTCAACGACCGAAAACATTATAAAACCTATAAAATTTGGGTATCCACGTGATCGCACCAATTTGTCTTTGGGTCAGCACAGGAAAAGCCAATAAAAACCGAAGCCCCAACAAAAAATGCTACAAAATGCGATTTTTCACAAAATTTCACTGAAACATTGAGAATTTTTCCACCTTCCAGTGCGGCCTGGCATATTAAACCTGTCAATATGCAGCGTGACAATCGATGTGGTATCCCCAGAGAAAAAATATCCTCAACACACTTTACACTCATACGTCTCGCCAGAGATCGCTCAATTGGGTTTAGGCCAGGATCTGGCTGAGCCGGTCAGGAAATGGTCACATAGATGATTCTGAAGCATCCGCTCGTGTTATTTTTTTTTAGCTGTGTGCTTAGGGTCATTGTTCTTATCGGCAGGTGACTTCGGCCCAGCTGAGGTCCAGAGCTTGGAAGAGTATCAGGACATCTCTGTATCAGGTGGATAAGTTATCTTCCTTCCATTACCACCAGTGGTCCTGCCCCCCCCCTATGGCCTGATTCTGCCAACACCAGTGTGACTGCTGGAAACCAATTCTGTAAAGAAGTACAATTTAGGTAAGATAGTTTCTTCCACCTAGTGTGGAAACTTGTATAAGCCTGGGAATTGGTATATATCTGGTTTGTTTGCCAGGATAACAGACGGAAGGGACATAGGCGGTAGTTTTAAGGGAGAGGTGACGTTTCATGCAGTTAGCGAGTGTGCTAGGCATGTCTAACGATGGGCTTTAAGAGCCGTTTGAAACTTGGAGGGTACAGTCCTCCAGAATTAACTATATACAGCCCCTAACATAAACTTAAACTACAGTCTTCCCAGCATTAACTATATGTAGCCCCCCAGATTAACTATATTACAAGTCACCTAACACACCAAACTATATGCAGTACAGCATAACAATTATACAGCCCCCTAATGATAACTATATACAGCCCCCCAGCATTAACTATATACATTCACCAGCATGAACTATATACAGTTCCCCAGCATTAACTATCTAGAGCCCCCCAGCATTAACTACAGCATTAATCTACAGCCCCCATTCATAAAACGGCCTTTAATTTATTCAATTTATCGCCGGGCGCTCCTGTGTTCCTCACACCGGGTGCTCGGCGCTCTTCTACTAATAATTTATTCACATCTCCTGCTCTGCTTCTATCCCACCCCTCTATTTGCTTTGGCAGTTTCTGAGAGCCAGTGCCGTCACCCCCCTCTCAGGAACATATTTGCACATACGCTGTCGTCTCCCTCAAAGTCGTGCAGGGTTTGTCTTATTTACCTGGAATATTGCCTGATGTCTGTATGTTCACTGCAACTCGATGTGCTTTTATTGCAATAAAGGATTAAGGTGGATGTTCTCTCGGACGGATTTTTTAAAATTACCTTCATTTGCAAAATGAAATCCTTTTAGGTTAAAAATACTCCAAGTGCCATAGCTTTTAAAAAATGTTTCGTTTGCCACAATGAAGGCAGACCAAGCAACTGATATGCGACCTGTGGACCCCATAGGTATTGTGGACCCACTAATATGGACCTTAAACCAACTACAGGTCTGTATGAGAGATGCCTCATGGTAGGTGTCCTTCAAAAGGGTCCGGAATACTTTTCATACCACTGTATATATAAATCTAGATATTTAATTAATATTTTTTTTAGGAGAGCATACCTGACTTTTGCTACGGGTCCCCATGATTTCTATGTATGCATTGAACTGTAAAACAATTTTAGTACAGTAGTTTAGTAGATTATCACTATAACCCAATTAGTGGATTGCTTTAAGAAGTAAATCTTTTGTGTGAAAGGTAAATGAGCTAAAAGCCGTTAAACAATGTTTTACGCTCTTGACAGATGACTTTATATCACTGTATGTTATTGTTGGTCGCTACCACATTATTTAGCCCCATTTGGACCTAGTTTTTTTTGTCAATGCCACAATCTATAACTTTATTTTTATATTTTGGTCATTAAAGCTGTATGGGATCTAGATTTTTGGGTACAAAATATAGATTTTAATATCAAAATTTTGGGTTATATATTTTCCTAACCCCTTCTGTGTGGTATATTTTAAAAAGAATGCAAATCATAGTCATAGTATTGTCTAATAAAAATTGTCTGCATTTATTGTGGACCCTTAATACAGGAGGTCCCCCACTTGAGGACGCCCGACTTACGGACGACCCCTAGTTACAGACAGGCCCCTCTGCCCCCTGTGACCTCTGGTGACGCTCTCTGGATGATTGACTTTGGTCCCAGACTGCAGTGATCAGATGTAAGGTGTCTGTAATGAAGCTTTATTGATAATCTTTGGTTCCATTACAGCAAAAAAATTTGAAAATCCAATTGTTATTGGGACTAAACATTTTTTTTTATCTGTTTTAGGGGAACAGAAGATCATGATGCCCTGTTTGCTCCAGCTGAATGCAGCTGAACATAGCAATGGATAAGCCTGTGTCCTGACGATTATTTTATTAGAGTCTAATAGCCAAGAAAAGTGACCTCTCCTTTTTACCATATATTCAATCTCTGCTAGCTCTTGCCGTATGCATCTCAGAAACATCTCCAGAATCCAAAATCCGTTTCTGACATTTGAAACTTCTAAAATGCTAATTGTTGCACTTATTCACTCTCGACTAGCCTACTGTAACTCTACTGTAGCTCCCTACTAACGTCAGTCTTCCCACTCGCAAACTCTCTCATCTCAATCTATTCTTAATCGCAGCAGCCAGGTTGTCTTTCAGCCAAAGTACTCACGATGCTCCAATTGTGCCAATCACGACTGGCCTGTCTCCTTCCGTAGTCACTTTGAAATTAAACCCTAATACACAAAGCCTGAATAATGCTGCACCTCCCTATCTCTTCTCTCATCTCATCTATCGCTTCCTTGCTCTCGATCTGCTAGTGACATTAATTAATCTCTACCTTAATTCAAACCTCCCATGCACGTCTCCAGGACTTCTCCCGAGTTGCACCAATTCTCTGGAATGCCCTTCCCAGAATCTCAGACTAATACCCACCCTCAAAGCTTCAAACGGTCATTAAAACCCATCTCTTAGGCCAGCCTTCACACTCACTAACTGTTGAAATGTCAACTCTCCTTATACATCCATCCTGTGTCCTATCTCGCCATTGTTATCTGGCAAACAGCCAGTCTTTTTCACCTAGGACCCTGTAAATAAGATGGCGGCTGATGGCTGTTAAGCAGCAACATCGTTGGTTTAGTAAATTATTTATTAAATTATTTTATAATTGCTCCCTTATAAAGAATGGCTGGACCATTATACAACCTTATGTGTCACCCCTCATCCTCAAGACTGTAAGCTCTTGTGAGCAGGGCCTCACTCCTATTATTCCATATGACTGTTGTTCTTGTAATGTAATATGTGTATATGTCCCCTATGATTTGTAAGCGCTACGGAATTTGATGGCGCTATATAAATAAAGATTATTATTATATATTATATTATTTAAAAGTGCTTGCTATTTACCTATGCCAAGAACCATCCATCATTTTCTTTCTCTTTATGCAGTTATGGGGGACCAGAAGCTCCTTTTTTAATAATGCAGTCACACCTTTATGACCAATCAAGTGACTAGGGGATTAATGCTTAAAGCCCATGGGGTAAGGGTAGTCAGACCAACGTACACTAGTTTCCTCAGTGTGCCAGTCACCGTCTTTCTTTTGAACAAATTTAGAAAGTAGGGTCAGGAGACTAGACCTCAGTATGCAAAGTGTCTATTGCAACACGATGGTGCTGGTGGCTCTTGTGACGTTCTACAACACTATGGTCACGCGAGGTCAGTTCACTATCATTTACACTGACATCCCCAGGACGAACATACCCATGGGACACAAGGGAATGACCCAAATAACCTCTAGTGTGGTACAACACTCGCTTATAATCCTGAAAGGCTGAGGCATTACATTACAAAACAAGTACATACAAAATAAATAAGAACCAAAGATGGAATGTTATTAATAGTTATGTTAAACACAAATATTTGAATTGTTAAAACAAAAGAGATCATAAAACCAGAATTGCCTTTTATTTCACTCTCCAACCATGAGTTAATAAAGTTTCAATGGGGCTGTCATGTTTTTCATAAATATACATGTTGTGCTTGTACATTGAAAAGTGCTTACAAGTTTACATTATAATTTCCAGATCAATCCTCACAGTTTTGATCTTTGGTTCGTTAGCTTCTTGTGGCTAAGAAATCATCCAGAACCTAAAAATTGCGAGCTCTATATAAGACAGTACCAAGAAACACAATACACTCGGAGAGGAGAAACATTTTACATAATCCTCTCCTCCAAGACTCCGCCATATAGGACATTCTGGAAGAAGAAACAAATATTATAACAGATTGATGTAATCTGCAGTTATATAACTGTCTTTGAGTGAAGCACCAACAGGGATGGATACAAGTCAAAACCTGATCTCCACGCAGGCACTTACATAAACTGATAGATTTGAAGAGATTTGTTAACTAAAATTAATACGTTAAGGGGTTTGTTTGGTGCAGTAGCTTCCTGAGTATATTAACCACTTACTTAAATCATATACAGGCGGGTCCCCTACTTAGAAGACACTCGACTACATACGACCCCTAGTTTACAAACAGACCTCTGGATATTGGTAATTTATTGTACTTTAGTCCTAGGCTAAAATGATCAGCTGTAACAGTATCACAGGTACTGTAATGAAGCTTTAGTGTTAATATTGATTCTTATGACACCCAACATTTTTAAAATCGATGTCACAGAGACCAAAAAGTTCTGGCTGGGATTACAATGATAAAATATACAGTTCCGACTTACATACAAATTCAACTTAAGAACAAAACCTACAGACCCATCTTGTATGAACCGCGGGACTGCCTGTATTTAATATGTTAATGTATGTTTCCATCATGAAACACATCATGAAGAGCCTGTTTTAACTCTAATCTAACAAGTCAATTTTGTGTTTTTTCCCCGTCATTGCATACCTAAAAGCTTTAAAGGGGTATTCCCAAGCAGACAATGTTCTGATATGTACTCAGGAATAAAATAACACATTCTCTAATCACTGTAATAACAAAAATACGGCCAACCGGTCTCTATCAGTCCTGCTGTAACAATTTCAGTTGCCCCTAGACACGACCCTGTAACCTCTGACTTTAGGGTCAGGGAACATCTTGCTGAGCTTCACGGAGCTTGTCCTCTCTCTTGCTCCCTGCACTCTAGCCCCAACCCCTGCAAGGGAACGGGCGCTAACACTGACAAATACACGACTTCCAGCCGGTGGCAGCAGGGTGGGGAGGACTACAAGCTACTGACAGATAAGTACATTTAGGGGAGAAGGCACAGTAGTTTTAGTGTGGAATAGCAGAAATGTAGGAGAGCTGAACATTGTGTGTAATGGCACTCATCATGTCTATCTCTTTCTTATTTGTCATATACTAGTACATAGGTTCAGAAGCCAGATATGAAAGTATAATAAACCCCCCCGATAAGTGTAAACCACATTTCAGTTCTCAGAACTAGATGGATATAATGTGTCTGCTTAGAGAGGTCCTTGCACACACTCGGGAATTTTGCACGACCACTAAACCACTAAAATGGTGAAGGGGTTTAAAAAGGATCTTTTGTGTTAAATCACTAGGGGATTGAGATTGAGAATTGTTCCCTCATGGGAAAACCCCTTTAACTTACTTTTTTCACATCTCTTGTATGGAGTATAAAGATGGTGGCATCTACCTACCCAGGATGAAAGACTGTTTGGAAATGAACCTGGGGGCCCAGGCGCCATAACACCTATGGAGCAGGAGCCCTTCGGTCTTTGGCATGCAGTCCTTCATCCTGTGGGTAGTGCCCTTTAAGTTTGCTTATGTGTCCTACTGCCCAATAATCCCTGAATCATCAAAGTGATCAGAATTCCTGCTACTGTGGTTGGGCAGATTCTCTGTGTGATTCTGGTTATATGTCTGAGACTGATGAATAGGAGGAGATGCCACGCAGAGTTGTAGCTCCTTGCTCCATCCCTCTTGTGTCTCTATGTCAGGATGAACAGTGAATGGGGAGATACGGGGGTGACGCCAGAAATATGGCCTAGAGCAGTGAGGAGGAGGGGAGGAGGCGCATATAGGCAGAGGCAGCATCGGTGAGAACAGGCAAAGGCTGGTGATCTATCAAAGAGAAAGAAACAGTACATGTGAGAGATAATGTTATATGGCAACAGATTTATTTAAAAGTGGCCTGTCAAAGCACACTGATATACCGTGTGTGGCCCCCTGGCAGAATCTGCTTTTCTTAGCTACTATGCCCTGGTTTTTACAACAAATAGGCTTTTAAGATTATGCAATAGGCCTGAGGGGGGGATACAGGACAGACAGTGATCAATGGATATCATTTGCAATTATTAAAACCTTAAAAAAAACCAAGAAGCTAAGAAGCGGAGATCTTGACATATGTAGGAATCCTTGTATACACCACCAGGTATCTGTATATAGTTAATGCTGGGGGGCTGTATATAGTTATTGTTAGGGGACTGCATATAGTTAATGCTGGGGGACTGTATATAGTTAATGCTGGAAGACTGTAGTTATTGTTAGGGGGCTGTATATAGTTAATGCTGGGGGACTGTATATAGTTAATCCTGGGAAGCTGTATATAGTTATTGTTAGGGGGCTGTATATAGTTAATGCTGGGGGGCTGTATATAGTTATTGTTAGGGGACTGTAGATAGTTAATGCTGGGGGACTGTATATTGTTAAGGCTGGGGTTCTGTTTATAATGGTTGGGGACTGTATATAGTTAATGCTGGGGGCTGTATATAGATATTGTTAGGCAACTGTATATTGTGACTACTGGGGACTGTATATAGTAATTACTGGGGGTTGTATATAGTTATTGTTAGAGGGCTGTATATAGTGATTACTGGGAGCTGCATATACTGATTACTGGGGGTTGTATATAATTATTGCTGGGGGGCTGTACATAGATATTGTTCGGGTGGCTGTATATAGTGATGACTTGGGTTTGTATATAATTATTCCTGGGGGCTGTATATAGTGATTACGGGGGGCTGTATATGATCCACCATTGCACAGTAAGCATCATGTATGATCACATTTGTGGATTCCTGGAAAGTGCAACCAAGTGTAATTCCCCCTCCTGGCTGTGGTCCTCTCACAGAGCCTGGGTCATACCATTGTAACCATTGTAGGGGCTCAGATATATCTGACTCCACTTGCCACACATTATTTCCCAATATTGGTATTCTTTCACAATGTTTTTAACCTGATGTTATTGATTACTCTATGAGGTGATACAGGAGATTGGATTGTTCCTATTATTGATCTTCTTACAGGGAACAGTTTTCCTATTTTTGTTCACATCGTCACTTTCAGCACTTAAAAAACTATTTCTGCTGAAAAGAATTGTAAAATAAAATATTGTACTTGTGTCCATTCGCTGAGGTTATATAAGTGTCAGCCCTCCCTCCCCGCCCGTTATATAAGGCGCATTCTCCTTTACACAACACAGAAACAACGAGAAGCGCCGACTTCCTGGCGAGAGGCGACGTTATATGCGGTGACGTCACGCGGCACGCCCCGCCTCCACAGGCCCCGCCTCTGTTATGTCTCGTTATGAAACCGGCCATCGGCCGCGCCGTGTTTTGTAACTGTCTCTGGCGCCGCAGCCAATGAGAAGTGTCCCCGGTGGTCAGCTGACCCGCACTTTATGTAAAAGCAGGTAGTAGTGTGCTAGTATGTGGTGGAGGCGCTGACTGCTCTCGTCATGTCGTCCATGGCTGCGCCTCGCAGTGCGCTCATAGAGTCGCTGAACATGTCCCGGCCGCTGCAGCTGGAGCCGCTGATGGAGTGTCTGCTGCGGCAGTACCGGGGCTCCGTGCTGGTGGCGGAGGAGGAGGCAGCGGCCTGTGCGCTGCGGTGCCCGGGATGTGGCGGCTTCATGCGGGACCCGGTGACGGTACAGTGCGGGCACACGTACTGCTGGCCCTGCCTGCGGGGGGAGCCCCGGAAGCGCTGCCGCCTGTGCCAGGGGGACATGGGGCGTCCTCCCCGCCGCACATGCGTCCTGCTCAAGCAGCTGGCGGACAGGTGTCTCCCCGGGAGGAGCTGGCAGCACCGGGACGTGGCCGAGCTGCTGGAGGCCGGCGAGCACCGGGAGGCGCTCAGGAAGATCCGTGACGTCATGGAGACAGGTGAGTGACGTCACCACGCCCTGTCTGACTGTTCTGGGGCTCCTGATAGCCCTCCAGACCTTGGAGGTTCTGAATGTGTCATGTGACCCTACTGGGTCGGGGCGCTGACACATTCCAGTACATCTGGTGTGTGCTGATCCACATTGTCACCCAGTGTACTGGAGCCGCTTGTATAACTGCCCATAGATCATCACCCTGTGTGGATGGGGCTGATATAAGAGGGCGAACCTTCACACTTTCACTTATGGAATCCGTATGTTTCACCAGGTTTGATCCCGTTAATTAGCAGCCCCCCTCCGGAGGGGTATGACATTTCCTTTCCACAATTCCCTCTAGTGTCAAGTCTCGCTTTTCAACATATATTAAAAAAAAAAAAAAGTCTTGCACAAAGTTGTGTGAAAATGAGCAGAGAAGAGTCATATTTTGCCTAAGATGAGTCATTGGATACATGTTGTCGCTTTAGTCATCCCTATATTTGGTTCTGTGGTACCTAGAAACATGATTTTGGTGTCATATTAAAGTAAAGAACCTCCTTCTTTTGGATCACACCCAGACGTGTAGTTCTGTGAGCCTGTTCCTCCATGTCTTTGATGTGATCTGGAGTTTGATTCTGATCTGTACTGTGACACCAAAAGCCATGTTTCTAGGTCCTGGAGGATTTGTATCTGTACAGTCATCAATGCACAAATCTGAGAAATTCTACTAAGTTTAGTTTTCGTTGTGTGGCTTTATAGATGAGCACAAATTGTAACATGACAGGGCTGAACTTCAGAGGGGAGATGAGTGTTTGGTTACTGTATTTTGATCTCCTCGATATGTCCAGCGTCTTCTGTAACCCAGTGTGTGCTGTTTGGATAGTACAGATCGGGATGTCATAGTATAGGGATTATTCAGCTTAGAAGTGGATATGTGATTGTACATGAGATCCCTCTGGCGGCCACCCCATCCATCAATATGGATATGTGTATAGATGACTCCTTAGGTAAATGTCCACTATAGAACTATCTGTATGGATTTAATCTCCGGCTGTGTTACATGTGGAGGTGAAATAAACCAATAGATATCATTAACCATTGAATACTGTGGGGGAGGGGTGTATTGGTATAGTAGTGATACAATACCACTGGTGTATAAGAATAAATCATTGGGACCTATCACAGCGGAGCCATTGCTACATTTGTATCCAGAGACTTCTTATCTACATTGTAGCAAACAAGGGAACATGAAAGGGATTTTGAGCCAGGATTATAATAACCTTCACCAAGCAATTCTACAAGGTTCTCCCCAGACCAGTCCTGCGCCTTTCCATCGCTTGTGCAGGATATTTCAGTTCTCATCTACACGTATGTCACTTGTTGTGATTGATGGAAAGCCACCGTGTTTTTCCAGGTCAACCTCCTGGTGTAGAGAAGACCAAAGCATTGTTTCCTTTTTGGCAGACGTTTTAGTTTTTGTCTTTGTCCATCTGTTACACCCACCTGGCTATTCGTATTGTGGAATTTTAAGGAAAATCTACCCTTTATACCACAGGTGCCCGTCCTGCTCATGTCTCAGGGTTACAGTCCAGCTGGCACACTTCTCCATATCTTTCTATGGGTTCAGTTTGCCAGTTCTGCAGTTTTATAGAGAAGGTCCTATCAGTGCCCGCAGTGCTTTCCTATTGTCGGCAACCCATGAATGGACCTCACAAGTCGCAGACTGCAGGTCCTTTGTTTGAGGCTTGTGAAAAGCACACGTTCCTATGTAGGTAGGCTAACTCTGAATAGCGCTGCAGAAATAATGACTTATTTACTCTGTACATGCCAGTACACTTGTAGTACAAGAATTGGGAGCGTACAGATATACAGCAAAGTGGACCTTTATCAGGACTAGCAAACTGCCAGCAATTTCGATCATTTCCCCCTTCACCCTAATTATACACAAAGTAGGCGTAGATGGTGGCGGAGTATGTTGGGGTACTTGCTATAGCCTGTTATCATTCAGGCCTGGAAGAGCTCTTGTGTATGATAAATGTCTTCTCCCCCCATGTTCTGTAGAATATATATATATATATCTCCTGAACACACAACCATTCAAATGATTGTCATGTCTCCTCTTACATCTTCATCCATCTAATCTTCTCTTTAGTACTAGAAATCTCCCCTCTAGCAGCCTCTGTCCTTTTAAGGAGTAATGTGTACAGCCCCTTTAAGTTGGCACCCAATATTTGGCTGAAAAGAAGGTGCATTTTTTCCTGTAGACGGGGAGAGAAGGGGTTTGGTATCTCATATGTTCTTATAAATGAACAATCTGACTGTTGACCTGCCTGATGTGTCCGCTCGTGTAAAGGCTCCTTTTTCCCGATTTGGGATACTTACAGGGGAAGATGGAGCCTGTCCCTGGCACGGTGGGCAATATATCCATCAAAACGGATTGATGTATGGCCCATTGAAAGGCATGGGACCGTATGCAACGGTATATTACGGGTTGCATACGGCTGTTTTTACTTTTTGTGTGAAAGCAGCTGTAATGATTTGCAGTGTGACCTTAGATGCAGGAATATGAAGTGACCCTTACAATAGGAGAGGGGAAGGGGCTACGAGCCCAGTTGGATTTGTCTTTCCATCTATTACATGGCAGTGATGGGGTACCCGTGTCTAGGGAAGGCAGGGTTACTCTGTGCTGCTTGTGTGAACATTGCTCGGCTGTGATCTAATCAGAGCTGCAGAACTTTCCTCCATAACCATATAAATAAGAGATAACTTTTTGCCCAGTGAAAGGAGTTGTGCTGTCTGAGTAATCTGATAAGAAGCGTCTGCCTCTCCTGGATCACGTGACTGCTGGTTATGAAACAATCCTCTTGTGATGTCATATGTTATACAACCAGCACCCAGGGCTGCAGGGAGGGGGCCTGGTCCTCTCCTGTGTGCGCCTAGGAATTGGATGCTGAAAAATGGCTTTTTTTTCTTCTACTTGCTTCTATTAAAATGTTTACTTGATATTGATACGGTCCAGTATCTTAAACACATTAGTCAGGTCATTCTGGCGTCCCGTATATGTGGATATATAGACTCTATGCTTTCTCTTTGCATCTTCGGTGTAAATGGGGAATGAAACCACCTAGTCCTTGACACATTTTGCCCCAATGTTATTTTGAGGGAACCTTCACTTCTAAGAAAGGCCTCATATTCTTTAGTATCTGAACAAAACCATGTGCCGTGCAGTATATGAAGCTAGCCTTCCATGTGTACTGTACACTGCCATACTGACAATTCTTCATTGTGTGAACTTGTTGGGTCACCAACACCAGTTTTTTGGTAGAAAAGGGTAAATTGCAGACTTATTTCCAGTGACTCTCCCTGTATACAACAAGTATGTATCAGTGTATCCCAGCCATGGTTACATCACTATTGGTCATATATATAATACATTCTCCCAGTTCTACTCCAGTCTGTCAACTCTATCAAGGCTTTTATTATGTGATCCTGTGTGAAGGTTCACAACTGAATACTATGAGATTGTTAGCATTGCTCTCTATGTATACTTATGCTCACACATGTCTTACTCTTGCAGATCCTGATGACTTGATCCTACGTGTTTACAAAGCTGAGGCCTATGCTGCACTATTAGAATATGGGAAAGCTCATGAGCAACTGGACCTTGCTCTCTCAAAGCAACGCAACTGGCCAGAGGTGATGATGGTAGAAATATGTATATGTGTCTGAATTGTTGTACGTTCTCACGGCCCCTTAGACTCCTCCTCATGCACAGGACCATCTGGGGGACGTATATATATACGTACCCATAAACCTTCACATTTTGGGCTGCATCGTAAAGATCTGTTGCATGTCCTTATGTTCATCTCATGTTAGTGTAGCTTAATACTAGTCTTGGTAGCAGTCAGCTCCCAGATCACCCACAAATAAGACTGGTATAAGCTTTCCAGGCATAACATTCATCATCTTTGGTTCTCTGTCACTTTCGAGAAGATAGTTTTATATTTTATGCACATAAAGTTGTTTGTTTTACCTGTAGGGTCATTTAGTAGACTGCAGCTGGTAGACTGCAGCTCAGGTCACACCTGTGTTCAAGATACAGGAATGCAAAAAAGGGGGAGAAAGCCAAATGGGTGCGCTTGTAACCAAAAATGAAGTGACATCTTCAGATATAGCGGAGTTTATTGCCAAACATAAAAATCCAATCTATTATTATCTCCCGTCAGAAAAATGATTATAACCGAGGTCTTACGGAGGCAGTGAAATGTCCATTGCTGTCAGTTTGCACCGATACTGTTATTTGCGTGGCAAATTGAATGCATTTGTGATGATGAGCTTGAATGTAAATTTAAGAATAAGAATCTGTGTGTATTTCAGTGTTACTGGCGTCTTGTAATTGTACTTTATGCAATGACCATATAAACCCTTCCTGCCTCCTCAGGTTTACTTCAGGAAAGCCAAAGTTCTGCAGGAGACTGGGAATCTGTATGAATCTTTGAGGTTTTATCTGCAGTGCTTGGCCTTGGACGAGGAGTTTACAGCAGCCAGAAGTGAGATAGAAAAGGTGACTGAGCATTGTACACTATTTCTTGTGTTAAAGGGGTATTTCGGGAATATGAACGTCTGACACAAAAACCCATGATGATATAAATAAATGAATACAACAATATCCATGTCATTAGCCACAAAACGGAGCTTAAATAATTTGATTTTATGATTTACAAAATTTATGGCCTCTCTAAAGTAGGTGGAGTTATCACTAAGATGGCCGCACCTGGAAACTACATGTTCCATGATCCTTTAGTTCTCAGTAACTCCTCCTCCCTCTTATGCTCTGCTCCCAGTGATGATGTAACAGATTTTCTTGCTCTGTTACCATAGTAATGATGTGTAACTGCCATCACCACAACACTGGCCATACTGGATGCACTGCAACCAACCAACTACAGCCAAACACAGTGGTGATCACATGACCCTGCCCAGGCAGCTGCAGGACATGTGATGTGGACATGTGACCAGCAGCCATCTTCTGTCCTGCAACGGACCGCGCGGAGGAAATTAACGGACTGATTAAAGGGCCAGTAGCATTTTAATTCTTCATTACAGTCTATGTCACCAGCATTTTCTGCTAAGGGGAGCAAAATTTTAAATAACAACTAATTACACACTAGCTTATATTTTGAGTGCCCACTTGTATATGAATTATGCTGATTCCTGGAATACCCCTTTAAGTGTAGTTTTCTGTGTCTCGTAATACCTTGTACTTGGTATTGGTTTACACATATTAGTGTGTCCTGAAGATCGCTGTAGCTGTACACATCCACTGATCTCTTAAGAGATCAACAAGGATTAAGCCAAGGACAGGAGAAATCCATTCACAACCTCGGCATACGACTCTGTAATGTCTTAATGCACACAGTGCTTACTCTGTCATACACATGAGTCTGCTGTCATTCATTGAAAGAAACGGACACCTGTCTTAAGACTTCTGCTATTAATTCCATCAATAATGCAAATAACGGAAGACTATTAGATTTTTTTTACCTTCTAAGATAATGGAAGTTGTTGCACTAACAGAAACCATTAAGTCAAATCAATGGATCTTTTAGTGCATGTGTCTTCTGTATTCATTGCTATGACAGACGTTAGTAGTTAAAGTACAAACGTAGGTGTGAACTGAGCCTTGGGCTGCATTCACACTTATGTATGGGGGACATACGTATGGCCGCAAGCTTGCAGCCATACATAGGTCACCCATAGACTGCAATGGCCGCACCACTCCATGTCCCATCTTTACCCGCGTTCTGGCCTGTATGCAATGCATTTCTATGGAGATGGGAGGGATCGCCCCTCTTCCTCTCCATCGCGCTGGATGTATGCCCGGCCGTAGCTGTGCCGGCAAACTTTCGTGTAAATGCAGCCTTAGGGGGAGTTGGAGAAACTTTCCATTTGAGAGAAATCTTATGGCTTGTTTCATGTCCTATCTGGACGGTGGCTACTACACATAGTTTAGGACCGTTGCGTGGGCAGCCAACCCTTGTCTGACACAAGTCTTATTCTAAATGTGAGGCAATGGGGTTAAATACTTGCTGGGCATCAAACCATGGTCTCTGCCACGTTCCTCACAGCATCCATCCTTCTTGGTTGATGTATTAAGCAAAAGAGATCTCCTGGACAAAATTTTATAAAGTTGTTGCAGTGTTATGTGCAGGCAACAAGGTCTAGACAGTGATCTGTATTATATTAATGGCTCTGTAGATAATTTTTACATAACATTTTACTTGCTGTAAGTATGTGGGTTTTGTTTTTTTTGTTTTTTAATAGAGAAACTGTTGTACAAATCATTCTAAATGCTTCCCACATATCTATAGATCAGTCTATTCAGCTTCTCCTGCTCTGTAATATCTAACTCCAGGTAATGCTGCCTGCTCGTTGGGGCAGGTTCTTTATAGGTTCTCTAGATTTGTTACAGAGGTTAAACAAGGTGAAAGCTGTTTGCCATAAAAAGATTTATTTGCAAAAAGAGGTTGTTATTCGGATCCAGTTTCGTGATTTACTTTTCTCTTGTTAAGGGCAGTGTGTATAGAACAATTACTATAATCCTTTATATCGCCATGAACCTCAATGCGTATGTGAGAGAAGGTTTAAATTTGTGAAAAAAACAGTCCAGAAAAATCGTATTGTAAGCAATTGTACAAAGGTGACTATAGTAGTCTCCATGTATGATGGTGCCCTGTGCAGATCACCTCTCGCTTAGATTAAGAATTGTCCTAACGGCTCTTAAACATAACATTCTACTTGCTGTAAGTATGTGGGTTTTGTTTTTGTTTTTTTTTAATAGAGAAACTGTTGTACAAATCATTCTAAATGCTTCCCACATATCTATAGATCAGTCTATTCAGCTTCTCCTGCTCTGTAACATCTAACTCCAGGTAATGCTGCATGCTCGTTGGGGCAGGTTCTTTATAGGTTCTCTAGTTTTGTTACAGAGCTTAAACAAGGTGAAAGCTGTTTGCCATAAAAAGATTTATTTGCAAAAAGAGGTTGTTATTCGGATCCAGTTTGTGATTTACTTTCTCTTATTAAGGTCAATGTGTATAGAACAATTACTATAATCTTTTATATCGCCGTGAACCTCAATGCGTATGTGAGAGAAGGTTTAAATTTGTGTAAAAACAGTCCAGAGAAATCGTATTGTAAGCAATTGTGCAAAGGTGGCTATAGTAGTCTCCATGTACGATGGTGCCCTGTGCAGCTCGCCTCTCGCTTAGATTAAGAATTGTCCTAACGGCTCTTAATTCTTTCTTGTAGATTCTCCGTGACTTCCTTTTTCCTGTCCCAGAAACTGTGGAAGGTATTCTAAAAGATCTTGAAATAAAACCTTTGCCAAATCTGCCATTGAAACCTTTTGTATTAGGATCTGATAGGAAGGAAGCTGCATATCATTTACACACAAGTCTGGAAGAGGTAACTTTCAGAATTTTGACACAATATGTGCAAAGTATTATCTTATTCTTGTTATAAGAGAAATCCTCTCATTTTGTGAGGCATATATTAAAGTCTTTAGTCCAAAGATGTGTTTATTGGACAGACTTTGAATTATCCATTGCTAAACGTTAAATGAGGTTATCCAATGAATAAAAGCTTTTTCATACTACTTCCCTTCCTGCCTGAGGGATCTGGCCTGAGGGATATGTATGTTCAACGAGGCTCTGACTTTGGGTCATGTGGTGTCTGTGGCTCGGGTTTATTCTGCTGTACTGAAGATATCCAGCCCCCTCGTTCACATTCGGGAGTACATAATGTCTCCTGTTACTGAGGGGCTGGAAGTTTTTTTTGTACAGCAGCAAAAATGCAGCCCTCCTCACTTGATGCTATGATGCACAGACTCTTGTGACCTGGAGTCAGAGCATCTTTGTAAGGCAGTGTAAAGGCACTGGTTACCTGGTTCCTCAAACCAGAGAAGGGAGACAGTATAGTTACAGAACTCAGAAGTGTTTTTTTTTTTTTTTTTTTTTCTTTATGTATTCCCTCAATAACCCTTTTTATACTACTATGTATCTCCAAAAATAAGACCTACCTCCAAAAAAGCCCTAGTAGAAATGTTTACCCTTTTCATAGTAGGGATGAAATATAAGCCACGCCCCAAAAATAAGCCAAGTACAAATGGCTATATGTTCTAAACCTTTTCACCTATATACAGAGTTCAAGTGTTTAAGACTAGAACCTCCCCTAATCCCTCAAATTTATTATAACTAGGTAACAACCATTGTAGATGACGAGCTTTGTAATTTTCATATACAGCTCTCACTCCTCTGTTGTTAAAAACACAAGTTGTCGCAGTTCAGAAAGCTGACAGATGCAATGGCTACAAGCGTCTAAATGGCACGGAGGCGCTTTAAGTATGGAAAGTGCCATTGTTGGACATTACAATTGAATTCAGGATTTGGAGAGGAATGATGATGCAAGATGATGACATGATTCTATTTGGGGAGGGGGATATTTTGTTTATAGAAAAAATATATCTCCTGAAAATGAGCCTTAACACATTTTGGGAGCAAAAAATATTCTTATTTTTGGAGAAACTCTGTATATACCAAATTATGTAAACTGTCTATTTCAATCTCTGGAGACCAGTTCCAAAAAATATTCATGACAAATCCTGGAGATTGGGGTTTGACCAAATGTAGGGATGGCTGTACATGCACTGATTGAGTGATGGATTGCATCTTTCAAGTGTTTGTGACCTATTCTGTTACTATGTGGCAAACTGGGGCAGTTGTGCATAGATGCTAATGTTGTTTTCCATGACAGGAGGAGGGGGCTCCAAAACAGATGAAGAGCCTGAGTGGTAGCAGCTTGCAGCGCACACAGTCTGTGCATGGCCTACACCGCGAGGGGAAGACTGACGCCGGGGAAGGCCTGAAAAGGGTGTCTTCAGAACCTCTCTTATCAACCCAGGAAAATGGCATATTGCTCAAAAGAAAGTTCCCCCTCTCTGAGCAGGATGTGAATATAAGTGAAGATGGTCGGAAGCATTTACGGCATGGAGGTAAGAATGCTGTCAATAAAGCCTCATTCAGACGGCCATTGTGTGGATGTATATCTGGCCACAAGTATGTAGCTGGATATATTCCCTCATAGACGCCTGTGATGACCCGGTGACAGCACGGTGCCACACACGTCCTACCGTACTGTACACTGGGAAAATATAGAAAATCCTACAGGATATACATTAGCCTTATTAAATAATCACATCATAGACACTTGGTTGCTAAATTTTAAAGCTCCCCAAACCTAACCATAATTTCTGTTCTGTTCTAGAATCCGCCTGCGACTCCTCCAATTTCATAGCAGATCCTTCCATCCTGTGTAAGCTGATTGATGCAGCCGACTTTGAGTGCTCCCTGTGCATGAGGTTAGTAACTTTTCTATGATCCTTTAGTATTGCTTAGCAAACATTACCTTGCCCTGTGCCTGGATATGTAGCTCTGCTCCATTTGATTGAATGGGACACTGTAGCCGTACTAGACACAATACGTGAGCATGACTGGCAATGTTTCTGGCCAAAAATAAAAACCTACCTCTTTTTCTAATCTTGTTAAACAATTTATGTTCCTCTGTATAGCATTGACTGTAAATTGATGTTCAGTTTGTGTATGTATTGCATAAGCGATGTGAAAAGCATCACAATGCTAAGTGATATTCATTGGTAAATAAATGACTGGTGAATGAATAACTGAACTCTAAACATAAAGGGGCAGATTTATCTAAATGTCTAAAAATCTGGTGCAACTTTAGACTAAGATTTACCATTTAGAAATGGACACTATCATTTAGCATTGGTGCATTTGTATAACTTCTTGTCGCAGAAGCCCTTGCTGCTTTGCCTAAAAACGCCTTGGGCTACATTCAGTGTTTTGGCACAAAAAATACGACTGTGTATTCTGAAGAAAACGGACAGATAAAACTGCCCCATTATGTCTGCAGGTTGTTCTATGAGCCGGTTACCACTCCGTGTGGACACACCTTCTGCAAGAACTGCTTGGAGCGCTGCTTGGATCACACACCTCAATGTCCGCTATGTAAGCAGAGCCTGACTGAGGTGAGTGCATGATGGTGTTTATTACTACATATCTATTCATGGCTCTGTGCTAACATCTGGTCAGGGGGTCTAGTCCATAACGCCAAATACTCACATTGGGGTCTGACTGCTGGGATCCCCAACAATAACAAGAACATGACCTGCTCTTAAGGGAATTGAGAGCCTCTTCTCACTAATGGGTGGAGAGGCATGAACAGTATACATCCTACTCCATTCATTTGTAGGTGAGTGTCAGAGCATTGTACCGAGCTATTCCCATCTCCAACGCCTCCCTTGAATAGTAAATAGAGCAGCAGGAGAATGTGAAAATTAGATCTCTGGATTCCTTCCTGTTCTTGTGATTGGTGGGGGTCCCAGTAGTTGGACCCATTCAATCCCCCTGTAATCCCACAGGATTGGGTCAACTCCTTTACAGGAATTCTATTAGATTCCGCATTGTAAAGGACACTTTATAAACTTTCTGATTTTAACTTTTTATAGACTTTACACATTTTATCATTTTATACAAATTTAGGGGTTTTTTTGGAGCATCCCTAGCTCATTCGCACAAAGTAAAAAAATTGTGCTGTTGCACGGTGCGGTTTGGACAGTTCTTTGTGGGTTATTTCTGCCATATTATGTGCTTGGGCTGCACAGATTTTCTGATTTGGCTTGTCCGGGAAAGCCCACAAGCTGTCATCAATATGTCAATAAACAAATTAAAATGCTTAAACAGGAACCTGAACTTTTTTAGTTCTCATTTTATTTGATCTGGATATTCCTGCATTTACCATGATTTCTTTGCTCTTAGTATCTAGCTCAAAGAACCTACAATGTGACGACCTTATTGGATGAATTAATAAAGAAATATCTCCCCAATGAGATGTCTGAGAGGAAACGACTTCATGAAGAAGAAACTGATGAGCTATCAAAGTAATTATGTTTCTTTTACTCTAACGAGAAATCCACTGTATAAATTGATCAATTGTATTTGGGGACTTGGAAACGTTAATAAAAGGCAGATTGGATGTGGATTTCCAGCGGAAAATGTATATTAAAATCCGCCTCAGGAGCTGGGCTCATTTCTGTATTTGTACCTTGGTCTACTAAATAAAATAACCATATTTTTCTTTTTGTTCTGCAATGCAGTTTAACAAAAAATGTGCCTATGTTTGTGTGCACAATGGCCTATCCCACCGTGCCTTGTCCTCTTCACGTGTTTGAACCGCGATACCGACTTATGATACGGAGATGTATGGAAACTGGCACAAAGCAATTTGGAATGTGCATCAGTGATCCAGAAAAGGGGTAAGTGTGTGTGTGTGTGTGTGTTGTTTTTTATAAATAACTCTGATTTTGTCCCCCGAGAGTACAATCTTCCCAGTGCATTGAATATTTTGTTGTCCATGTAAGATCACATCTTTAAGTCTTCAGTTATTTGCATTGGTTATTGAGAACCAAAAGCAGGCATGGTAAAACCTGCAGAAAAGGTGCAAGTGCGAGACATTGGACCCAAATAGACAGAAATCTGGGGCAGCCAAGTATTTCATTGCTCATAAAATAAGATTGATTCAGTTTGCACATGTGTGTTTGCGCAAGTTTTTGGATGCAGCTGCACTGTGTCTGACAAGCCAGAAAAATGTGCCCCTAATGGGGCGTGTTACTGCTTAGTCCAAGTTTTGCAACACATTTTGTTATTGTGCAACACGCTGTATATTAAAGGTGCACACTTCCCGAGCAGTGCAGGGTGTACCAGTTTTATTGAGGACGGTGCGCCGATATTCAATAATCGAATTTTGTTCCTCACTCTGATAAATCTGGACCATTATATCTTATCTCTGCAAAGACTTTCACCTTTTCAGTGCTTGTCCACTCTTGGTTTTGGCTCACAATAACTGATGCAAACAACTGAAGACCTAACGGAGATGTGGACTCTGTACGTGTTAAGTAACACTGTCGTCTCCTTTAGTTTTGCAGATTACGGTTGCATGCTGCAGATTCGTAACGTCCATTTTTTGCCTGATGGTCGCTCTGTGGTCGACACGATTGGAGGGAAAAGGTTTCGGGTATTAAATAGAGGAATGAGGGACGGTTATAGCACCGCCGACATTGAATACTTGACTGACACTCAGGTAACTTTTTTACATCATTGATGAAAGTTGTACATGTGTGTAATGTTAATTTTTTGATTTGTGTATATGGGGAAAAAATGTGAAAAATTAATTTAAGCTATCCTAATTCTCTGGCTAGGTTGTTGAAGAAGAGTTGCAGCAGCTCGCAGAGCTTCATGATGCCGTCTACGCTCAGGCCTGTCGCTGGTTTCAGAACCTCAGATACAGGTTTCGAAGTCAGATCCTACATCATTTTGGCTCCATGCCAGAGCGAGAAGAAAATGTACAGGTAAGTGGCAGAAAGCCGCATGCAGGGTAATTCTCATTACTACTTCACTTAAAAGAAATCTCGCATGAGACCCAGGGGCTATGAATCATAGAGCCAGGCACTGAGACATATTACACTGAAAAGGGGAAGTAGACTCTCATACAAAGACAAATATCCTATACTAATGGATGTTCCTGGCTTCCTTAACATTGGGCATACATGGCTTATGATGGCAATCCAACCTCTTAATATTGGCTGTAAGAGCTGGTGGACTTCTGAATGCTGAGTTGGGGGGTTACTTTATGTAGGACTACTATGTATACTGGTGGAAGGTAAATACATGCAGCAATGGTGTGGCAGGGCCAGTCAGGAGGTACAAGCACAAAGCACGATGGAGCTTGTAAAAAAACTGACATACAGTGTGAATCCTCTGTACTTTCGCATTCTTTATTTTTCTCTTTGCAAACTTTTGTGTTGTACCCCCAACCCTTTAAATACAGATTGGAATTTGGTATTGGCGCAAATGTATCACCATAGGTGCCAGTATTGGGCTGCTTTCACACAAATGTATACTACTTCTGGGCCCGGCCCGGACCAGATGTAGCAGTCCTGAGGAGTGGTTGGGGGAGGGCCACTTGTCCCCTATTCATAGGGAGCTGTGCAGCCAGGCCTTACCTAAAGCAAAGGATAGAGCACCCTTTTGAACAACTAGCATACAACTGCGACATACGACAGTGTGAAAGGGGCCTTTCTCTGCAAATTCATTGACTTGACAGTAATTCCAACTGTCCCTAATTCTAACATTATGAGAACTTTATGTAATGTTGGAAGGATAACCCCTGTTCATATAGACATAATAAAGATTGCTGTAATGGGCTCCACTATTCCCAAAGATTCTGACCCCTGAAATTTTTTATGAATTGATTTGTTCTATATATGACGTTGGCAGCTGCCTAATTTCTCTGGGGCTTTCCCAATAGACAGAACTGATATATGAACCAAGTCATATATGTCATCTAATGAAGACCTTTTTTTAATGTCCCTTAATTTCAGGTTGCTCCAAGTGGACCGGCCTGGTGCTGGTGGCTGCTGGCCGTGTTACCTGTGGACCCCAGGTATCAGCTCTCCGTTCTGTCTATGAGATCATTAAGAGAGCGTCTCCTGAAGATCCAGCATATCCTGACTTATTTTTCCAGAGACCAGTCCAAATGACTAACCGCCTGGAGCTTCCTTAAAAGTCACCCGGTCCTGACTCTAATCACTGCTGGGGTTTTTGCTGTCTTTGCACACATGGCATTGGTCTGAACAAATGTCCGGACTATTGTGGATGCCTTCCAGATGACTGTAAAAAGTGTGGATATAATCTGCTTCTTTTGTTACAACAAACGTATTGCACTATGTACAAAGTTATTGTTTGTATTTTTTTTAAAAACTTGTAAATTAATTTAGTCTTCATTTTAAGACTTCTGACATGCGTGTGTGTGTGTTTTGTGTATTGCTGCTCAGAGTACATTGTAAATGAAATGTAAGAGACTTGTCCAGCAGAGGAGCTCCTCCTGGTTGTCTTTGATTATTTTTATTATTATTTTATAAATCTATGCAGTATTTGTGTTCTAGTGTCCAGATCATTTCTTTCCAAGTACATTTTCTGAGGGAAATATATAATTTATAAAACCTCTGTTTTAGGGATTATTCACACAAACGTGTGCTGTCTGTTTTCCAGCATATGATCCAACAGACACTTAAGTTTTTTTTTGGTTTGGAGTCTGACACTAAAGAATGTATATTCATTTTTCGAAGTCTGTCACCAGGTTTCACCTGACTAGACTTCTAGTCCTGTCAGAGTATGAAATCTCCTTTCTAGAGCTTCCTCTTTTATGTCAAATATCCCCCTCTACCCAAAGTCATGTGAAAAAGAGCAGAGTCATGAATAGTTTTTTCAGATTTAAATAGGTTTAATTCTAGAGAACCTAGAAACATGGTGTTGGTGTCATATTAACCCTTTCAGTACTGATGGTCATTGGTGCCTGAATAACAAGGTCAATTTTTGCCGTTCTGCTATGCACTTCTGTAAATCTCTGTAAAATAATTACATATTGTAACAAATTTTACTTTTTTTTTCACAAGACATGTGAGACTTTCTCTTGGTACAATATTTTTAAAAGTTGCATACCTTATATACTCGAGTATAAGCCTAGTTTTTCAGCACAAAATTTTTGCTCAAAAACCCTAACTCGGCTTATACTCGAGTCAACTAAAACATAAAGACAAAACTCACCTTTCTGACGTCACCCGTAGGTCCTCTTCTGTCTGAGACAGTCGAGGACCTACAGGGGACATTGGAAAGATGAGTACAGTGTAATTTTTTTTCTTGCTACAGGGGCTGGGCTGGCTATATACTGGGAGGCTGTAACCAATGCATTTCCCACCCTCGGCTTATACTCGAGTCAATAGGTTTTCCCAGTTTTTTTGTGTTTTAAATAAGGGATCTCGGCTTATACTCGGGTCGGCTTATACTCGAGTATATACGGTATTTAAAATTTGCCAATAATTGACTACAAATGTGAAAAAATAAGCATTTTTGTCATTTTTCCAATTAGTGTTTTTTTTTTTTTTTTTTTAAGTAGTAGTAACTTTTTTACCAAACTGTTATAAACATGTACAGCATTTTTCCATTGCCACGTTCCTAGGTTCAGCTACAGATGCAGAGGGTGCATGTACTTCTGCAATAATGAAAGTGTTTCCTGCAGCTCCTTCTACACTCTGCCTGCTGCTGCCTGTCTGCAGGGGGGCACAATTCAAACACCTATATAACCTGAACCCTTGCACTTAGAAACACAAGTCTGATGCCCTATTAAACAGGAGAGTTTACTCTTTAATATGATGAATGGATGCTTAACAGAACCGGAGATATCCACTCTTAAAGTTACAATCGGCAATGGAGAGCTGTACATGTACTTGTAGGGTTCAGGATATACAGCCGTATGTCTTTATCAGTCTTTAGGCAATTGGTCATAGACATAGTTGGAAATGTGAGCTGCAGATAAAGAATGCATTTCACACTTTTTTTTCTGTTACTACCTGTATCTCTGGTTCAGTAGATCAAATAACCACTAGTCTTTGAAAGATGTGATTTGTATATTTTAATATGACTCTTAAAGCATGGTTCAAGGTACTATAGATCTGCTGATTGAGGCTACCCTTTGCAGCTTCTAAAAGTGACTCATCTGGGGTAATTATGACTGTTCTGCTAATTTTTTCCTCATGACAAGGTAAAAAGGCAAGGTTTCATATAAAAGAGAGGTTATTAAGAAGGACATTTCATACGATGCCTGAGGAGACTAGAAGCGGGAAAATCTTTTTGGGGTAAAATTTGGTGACTCTTTCCCTTTGGCCCAATGACCAGCTCTAATCTGTGATGCAGACCAAAACATAGGACGTCTCCATTCTGCATCCTTCACAGTCCATATGAGACAAAGAACATCTGCATAATTGTCCTTCAAAACAAGCTGTGTATGGGACGTGGAAAGCACTGAGGGGGGACTGGCATTTTGAACGCCAGTCTTAAAGTTCCCTCCTGCAGACAACCATATCTACGGCTTCTTAGTAAATAGGGGAAGAAATTCTGTCAGTTCTGTCCTGTAGACTAAATCTGCATTAGCAGAGTATGTTGCTACGGTTTCTGATGAAGACTATAGTAAATCCGGTGGGCCAGACGTTCACGACACTGCCCACTCCACTCCGCAACACCTGCAAAAAATAAAAATATGCCATGTCGGTCAGAGAAGCCAGCTAACGGGAAAGGAGGAGGGGCCCATAAAACTGGGCATAATGAATCTCCCTCAAAGTGTGGATAAGACCATAAAATGTGGCCTGTAGCTCATATGAATCACATGCCACAAGTGATAATTAAGAAAGTCTAAAAGATATTGCTAATATCTTTAGAAAAATATTTAATAAACTTATGGTATTTTTGTGTTCTTGGTATTTGTGCAAAATGGGAGATATACACTCACCGGCCACTTTATTAGGTACACCTGTCCAACTGCTCGTTCGTCCATTTTACTGTAAATGTTACCATACTGTACCTTAAATTTTTATTTTATTAAATATTCCATGCCATGTACTCAGAAGCGGGAAAAAAATTCCAAATGCAATGAAAATGGTGAAAAAAAGCATTTGCGCAATTTTTCTTGTGGGCTTGGATATTACGTCTTTCACTGAGCGCCCCAAATGACATGTCCACTTTATTCTTTGGGTTGGTACGATTAAGGGGATACCAAATTTGTATAGGTTTTATGTTTTCATACATTTTTACAAAAATGAAAACCTCCTGTACAAAAATAATTTTTTTGATTATTTTTTTTTTTGACAACTTCTGGCACTATGGCGCTTTTTTTTTTATACTTTGGTGTACGGAGCTGTGGGTGGTGTAATTTTTTGCGAAATTTGATAATATTTTCAATGATATCATTTTTAGGACTGTACAACCTTTTGATCACTTTTTATAGATTTTTTTTTTTTTTTTTTTATATATTTTTCAAAATGGCAAAAAAGTGCCATTTTCGACTTTGGGCGGTATTTTCCGTTACGGGGTTAAACACATTGAAAAACAGTTATCATATTTTGATAGATCTGGCATTTTCAGACGCGTCGATACCTGATGTGTTTATGATTTTTACTGTTTATTTATATTTGTCAGTTCTAGGGAAAGGGGGGTGATGGCAGTATATGGGGTTTTTCCTCATTCATTACAATGTGCTAAAACGAAATGCCCTCGGGTCTTCCGAAGACCCGAGGCTACCGTGGAGACTGATTGCCGCCCCCGATGACGTCACGGCCATGCGCCGCTATCTCTTTGAGGCTGCCGGCAGCCATAGCTGTGAAAACACCCGTGATCGGTGCTAGCACCTATCACTGGTGTTACCGGTAAGCCTTTGCTGCAATATGCAGCAAAGACTTACCGGCTATGCAGAGGGCTCAGCCCGTGAGCCCTCTCCATGCAGCGCGACCCGACCGCCGCCGTGAATACACGGTGGGCGAGCGCGATTACTGACGTATAAAACGACCCCGGACTAGACAGAAGATTTTTCTGTCTTCAAAAGTCGTCTTATACGCCGGAATATACAGTATATAATTTATATAACCTTTTAGTGATAATTCACACAAATGTGTGCTGTCTGTTTTCCAGCATATGATCCAACAGACACTTAAGTTGTTTTGGTTTGGGGTCTGACAGCAAAAAAATGTATATTAATTTTTAGAAGTCTGTCACCAGGTTTTACCTGACTAGACTTCTAGCCCCGTCAGCGTATGAAATCTCCTTTCTAAATCTCCTTTCCTTTTTTATGTAAAATATCCCGCTCTAGCCAAAGTCCTGCGAAAATGAGCAGAGTCATGAATTGTTTTTTCACATGTACATAGATTTAATTCTAGAGAACCTAGAAACATGGTTTTGGTGTCATATTAACCCTTTCAGTGCTGATGGTCATTGGTGCCTGAATGACGAGGTCAATTTTTGACGTTCTGCTATGCACTTCTGTAAAATAATTACATATTGTAACATATTTTACTACTTCCCCCTCCTCCCCCCCAAAAACATTTCTGTGCCATAAAACTGGGCATAATTAATCTACCTCAACGTGTTGGTAAGACCATAAAATGGGCCCTGTAGCTCATATGAATCACGCCACAATTGATAATTAAACAAGTCTAAAATATATTGGTAATATTTTTAGAAAAATATTTTATAAACTTAAGGTATTTTTATGTGTGCCTGGTATCTGTGCAAAATGGGAGGTATATATATAAATATGTGAATTTTTAAAAACCCACAAAGCTCAATATTGACGCTTATTGGCAGAATTATAAGGAGGGGTTATTCTCTTTGAAGTCTCTCCAAGTCCGAGCAGAGATCTGCCATTGCTCTGACTGGTCTGTCCAGTTACATAAAGCTTCATCCATTTGAATGGTTGCCATTATATGCCTCATATCCTCCTGCCGCAGCCAAACAAAGGCGTCTCCTGTCATGCTGATGTGTTGTGTGAATATGGAAATGTCTTAGATCTCTTCTCACCTGGCGCAGACCGTCATAAGGCAAACAAATGTAAATGCATGTGGCTACCGGTTTTATTTAAGGGTCTGTTTATGTTTTTCAGGGTCTGTTTAGGTGTTCTATTGTGTGGCTGGCTCCTCTCATACACTCTCATTATACCTGAGTGTTTGAGGATTGTGTGCACCACTCTTCTTAAAACGTGCAATAAATTGGCACATGTGTCCCAACATTCTTACTAGGAATTATTTGGAAAATTGTGGCACCTGCCTTGATAAGGGGGACAGTAAAATAGGCTGTCAGTTCTTTCATGAATATATGAAACCTTCATTCTACACCGCTATGGAGGATAGGTGAGTGCTCCTCGCCCTCTCCATAGGAACCTGTGAACCCTTTGAAGCTGCAGCAGTGAGGGGCTATGGTCACACCCCCCTCCCCCTGAGCCCTTTGGGCTCATTAGCATAATTTTGACATTTTATTTTAGGAGGAGGCCATGGATAACAAAATTGGATTACCACAGTCACATTGCCTGGAGCTATGACGAAGTGTCCCTGATTTTGTGTGGTGAATGCAGGCAGCCAGAATTAATTAAAGAATGTATTTAGAATAAATTTAAAAAAAATATATATATATGGTATTAAAAGTTGGATTTAAGGTAGTTTCACAACTGTGATTTCTCACTGAAGCCAGTTTGGCCCATGGGACACATAAAGATTGTTTTTCTCTCCCTGGTGTCAGTGATTTATCACTGATCCCTTACTAAACCATTCTTTTCAATGGTCTTTTTTTTTCCCCACTGATTCAAGGTTGCCAGTGAATGCTAAAAAAAAAAAAAAACAGGTTCTGATCAGTGGTGAAAAAGCCCAATGAAAGGAATGGTTCTGTAAGGTATGTGTCCACAGGCCAAAATTAGTTTAGTGAAGAAAAACAACAACTTTAGCAGTTTGAAATTCCAGCATCATTGAGTAATATTTTAAAGGTGTAGTCTTGGTAAAATTTGCAAATCCATAATAATCCAGAAATATTTTAAAGGTCCAGTCTCATCATACAGAGATTCCTTTCAGTACCAGTCTTTGTATTATTTACAGCAGACTTTTAACTATATCCTTGTGTTTCCTAATTGCAGTGTCCATGTTCACATGATCTGTTTATATCTAAAGTGCAGTGCCAGTGGCAATACTCCTTACATCTATATAAGCATATTGTCAGGACAGACCTAGAGAGAGAATGCTAGTCAGGGATAATTAATAATTGCCCTTATCAGGGCACCCTGACCTTCATGTATATACTGATATGCTCTTATGATACAGGGGCAGTGACTAATTTCATCTACATCCTTATAGGCTACTATAGTGTGCTGGAAATACCAGCATTTCTGTTCTTATATGGCACCACAGGGCAGTTACAGTAGCAGCCATCACTACATTACCCCAGTGGGCAGTTAAAGAGATGTAACATCCACATAGCAAATGTCATGTGCAATTTGCAACTAATGGAATTACACAGTACACACCTTATTTTGTCCACAACCTGCTGGGTGGGGATGGACTGATCTGAAAAGTAGCGACGGCTGGGAGTGATGTAGTGTGGTAAGTCTTTGTCATGACAAGTTGTCTGGAATTATAGCTCGTCATAGGCCAGCAACTGTCCCAATCAGTCCCAGCGGTTGTGGGCCAAACTTTTGCTTTCTCTCCAATGTTTGAAGAATAGAAAGCTGAACCCTTCACTGGGATGGTGTGGACAGGCCTGGAGGTGGTGGTGGTGACCATTTGCGAAGAGACAGGTGACCTTGTCACTTACAAGGCGGTGGTAGAGGTTTAGACAACCTACACAAGAACATTGAGATGATCACATGCAGGGGCGGTTTTACACCAAGTGGGGCCCCAAAAATAAAACTATTTTATGAACAGTCACAGTCAGTGAGAGGCTCCTTTAGCCCCGCACAATAACAGCACTTTGTAGATTATAACAGTAGTATGGTAAGACAATCTGTAATATGGGACTGTAGGAGAATGTTATAGAAGATTGACAGATGATAGGGAGATGGATGATAGATATTAAAGATTTTATAGATGCATAAATATAAAGAAAATTATATATAATATTAAAGATTTTATAGATGCATAAATATAAAGAAAATTATATATAGATACAGTAGAACAGAGATAGAAGAACAATGGATAGATAACCATTCACACCTCGGCATCGACTCTGTTAATGTCTTAATGCACACAGTGCTTACTCTGTCATACACATATCCTGCTGTCATTCATTGAAAGAAACAGACACCTGTCTTAAGACTTCTTTCTGCTATTAATTCCATCAATAATGCAAATAACGGAAGACTATTAGATTTTTTTACCTTCTAAGATAATGGAAGTTGTGTTGGCACGAACAGAAACCATTAGTCAATCAATGGATCTTTTAGTGTCAGTGTCTTCTGTATCATTGCTAGACAGACGTTCGTAGTTAAGTACAAACGTAGGTGTGAACAGCGCCTTGGTCTGCATTCACACTAATATATGGGGAACATGCGTATGGCGCAAGCTGCAGGCCAACATAGGTCACCCATAGCTGCAATGATGGCCGAAACCACTCCATGTCCTCTTACCTCACGTGTGGCCTGTATGCAATCATTTCTATTGCGAGGGAGGGATCACCCCTCCTCCTCTCCATGCTCTGGTGTATTCCCAGCGTAGCTGTGCCGGCAAACTTTCGTGTAATGCAGCCTTAAGGGTGAGTTGGATAAAACGTTCCATTTGGGAGAGAATCTTATGGCTTGTTTCTGTCCTATCCTGGACGGTGGCTACTAACATAGTTTAGGAACCGTGCGTGGTCAGCCAACCCTTGGTCTACACAAGTCTTATTCTAAAGTGAGTGCAATGGTTAAATACTTGCTGGGCATCAAACCCTGGTCTCTGCCACGTTCCTCACAGCATCCATCCTTCTTGGTTGATGTATAAGCAAAAGAGATCTCCTGGACAAAATTTTATAAGTGGTTTCAGTGTTATGTGCAGGCAACAAGGTCCTAACAGTTATCTGTATTATATTAATGGCTCTGATTAATCTTTACATAACATTTTACTTGCTGTAAGTATGTGGGTTTTGTTTTTTTTTGTTTTTTTCTTTTTAACTAGAGACTGGTTGTACAATCATTCTAAATGCTTCCCACATATCTAAGATCAGTCTTTCAGCTCTCCTGGCTCTGTAACATCTACCTCCCTTAATGCTGCATGCCTTTGGGCGCAGGTTCTTTATAGGTGTCTCTATTTGTTACAGAGCTGAAACCAGGTGAAGCTGTGCCATAAAAAGATTTATTTGCAAAGGAGGTTGTTTCTTCGGATAATCCATGGGTGATTTTACTTTTCTCTTCTTAAGGTCAATGTGTCTAGGAACTTACTATAATCTTTTATACGCCTGAACCGCAATGCGTCATGTGAGAGAAGGTTTAAATTTGTGTAAAAACAGTCCATAGAAATCGTATTGTAAGCATTGTGCAAGGTGGGGCTATAGTAGTCTCCATTAACGATTGGTGCCCTGTGCAGCTCGCCTCCTTTAGCTTAAGAATTGTCCTAACGGCTCTTAATTCTTCGTGTAGATTCTCCGTGAACTTCCTTTTTCCTGTCCCAGAAACTGTGGAAGGTATTTCGTAAAAGATCTTGAAATAAAACAGTTTGCCAAATCTGCCATTGAAACCTTTTGTATTAGATCTGATAGTGAAGGAAGCTGCATATCATTTACAACCCAGTCTGGAGATGTAACTTTCAGAATTTGACACAATATGTTCAAAGTATTATCTTATTCTTGTTTATAAGAGAATCCTCTCATTTTGTGGGCATATATTAACGTCTTTGTCCAAGATTGTTTATTGATAGACTTTCACTTGTCCATTGCGACCGTTATGAGGTTATCCAATGAATACAAACCTTTTTCATAATACCTTCCTTCCTGCCTGATGGATCTTGCCTGAGGGATATGTATGTTCAACGAGGCTTTCTGATTTGGGTCTGTGGTGGCTGTGGGCTCGGGTTTATTCTGCTGTACTGAAGATATCCATCCCCCTCGTTCACATTCTGAGAGTACATAATGTCTCCTGTTACTGAGGGGCTTTTTTGGAAGTTTTTTTTGTACAGCACAAAAATGCAGCCCTCGCCCTCCTCACTTGATGCTATGATGCCAGACCTTGTGACCTGGATCAGAGCATCTTGTAAGCAGTTTACAGCACTGGTTTTACCTGGTACCCTCAAACCATACACCGGAACAACGAGAGAAGGGAGACAGTATAGTTACAGACTCGAAGTGTTTTTTTTATTTTTTTTTATTTCTTTAATGTATTCCCTCCATAACCCTTTTTATACTACTATGATCTCCAAACATAAGACCTCACCGCCAAACAACCGAGTAAATGTTTACCCTTTTCATAGTAGGGATGAATATAAGCCATGCCCCAAAAATAAGCTAAGTAGCACAAATGCTATATGTTCTAAACCTGTTCACCTATCTCCAGAGTTCAGTGTTATGACTAGAACCTCCCTAATCCCTCAAATTTATATAACTAGGTACAACCATTGTAGTTGATGAGCTTTGTAAATTTCATATACCGCCTCTCACTCCTCTGTTGTTAAACTTAGTTGTCGCGTTCAGAAAGCTGACAGATGCAATGGCTACAAGCAGCTAAATGGCAACGGAGCGCTTAAGTAATTGTAAAGGTCATTGTTTGGACATACAATTGAATTCAGGATTTGAGATGAATGCTGATCCAAGATGATGACATGATTCTTTTGGGGAGGGGGATATTTTTGTTTATAGAAAAAATATATCTCCTGAAAATGAGCCTAACAACATTTGGGAGAAAAAATATTCTTATTTTTGGAAAACTCTGTATATACCAAATTATGTAAAACTGTCTATTTCATCTCCTGGAGACCATTTCCAAAAAATTTCATGACAAATCCGGGGATTGGGGTTGCCCAAATGTAGGGATGGCGTTACATGCACTGATTGAGTGATGGATTGCATCTTTCAAGTGTTTGTGACCTATTCTGTTACTATGTGGCAAACGGGAAGTTGTGCATAGAGCTAATGTTGTTTTCATGACATGAGGAGGGGGCTCCAAAACAGTGAAGAGCCGGAGTGGTAGCAGCTTGCAAGGCACACAGTCTGTCATGCCTACACCGCGAGGGGAAACTGACGCCGGGGAGGCCCTGAAAGGGTGTCCTTCAAACTCTCTTATCAATCACCCAAGAAAATGGCATATTGCTCACAAGAAAGTTCCCCCTCTCTGACAGGTGTGCATATAAGTGAAGATGGTCGGAAGCTTTAACTGGCATGGAGGTAAGAATTCTGTCAATAAAGCTCATTCATAACGGCCATTGTTTGGAATGTATATCTGGCCACAAGTATGTAGCTGGATATATCCCTCATAGACGCCTGTGTGACCCGGTGACGCACGGTGTGCCACACACGCCACCGTACTGTACACTGGGAAAATATAGAAAATCTTACAGGATATACATTAGCCTTATTAAATATCACATCATAGACACTTGGGTTGCTAAATTTTAAAAAGCTCCCCAAACCTAACCATAAAATTTCTGTTTCTGTTCTAGAATCCCGCCTGCTACTCTCCTCCAATTTCAGAGTCAGATCCTTCCAGCCTGGGTAAGCTGATTGATGCCGCCGACTTGGAGTGCTTCCCCTTGGCAAGGTTATTACTTTTCATGATCCTTTCGTATTGCTTAGCAACATTACCTTGCCCTGTGGCCTGGATATGTAGCTTCTTGCTGCATTGATTTAATGGGAACACTGTGCCGTACTAGACACAATACGTGAGCATGACTGGCAATGTTTTCTGGCCAAAATAAAAACCTACCCTGTTTTCTAATCGTTTAACAATTTATGTTTCCTCTGTATAGCAGTGACTGTACAATTGATGTTCTTTGTGTATTTAATGCATAAGCGATGTTGAAAAGCTCACAATGCTAAGTGATATTCATGGTAAAAAAAAATGACTGGTGAATGAAAAATGAACTCTAAACATAACGGGCAGATTACTAATGTCCTAAAAATCTGGTGCAACTTTAGGATAGACTAGATTACCATTAGAAATGGACAACTATCATTTAGCATTGGTCATTTTTTTTTGTAATCACTTCTTGTCGCAAAGCCTTTGCTGCTTTGCTAAAAACAGCCTGGGCTACATTCAGTGTTTTTGGCACAAAAAATACTAGTGTATTCTGAGAAAAAGGACAGCATAAAAAAACTGCCCCTTATGTCGCAGGTTGTTCTATGAGCCGGTGACCACGCCGTGTGGAACACAACAACACCTTCTGGCAAGAACTGCTTGGAGCGCTGCTTGGGTACACACCTCATGTCCTCTATTAAGCAAGTCCTGACTGAGTTGAGTGCATGAATGGTGTTTATTACTACATATCTATTCATGTCTCTGTGCTAACATCTGGTCATGGGTCTATTCCTAACGCATATCACATTGTGGTCCTGAACTGCCGTGAATCCCCAACAATAAACAAGAACATGACCGCCTCTACGGGAATTTGAGAGCCCGCTTCTCACTAATGGGTGGAGCGGCATGAACAGTATACATCCTACTCATTCATTTGTAGTGAGTGTTAGCATGTACCGACTATTCCCATCTCCACTCCAACGTCTCCCTTTAATATTAAATAGAGCAGCAGGGAATGTTAGAATGAGATCTCTGGATCCTTCCTGTTCTTGTGATTGGTGGGGGTCCCAGCAGTTGGACCCCTACAATCCCCCCTGTTAGTCCCACCGGGCTTGGGTCAACAAACAAACATCCTTACAGGAATTCTACAAGATGGTCGCATGGTAAAGGACACTTTCTAAACTTCCGATTTTTAATTTTTATAGCTTTACAAACATTTTATCATTTAATACAAATTGGGGTTTTTTGGACATCCCTAGCTCTTCGCATACAAATAAAAAAAATTTGTGCTGTTGGCCGGTGCGGTTTGACAGTTCTTTGTGGGTTCTTTCTGCATATTATGTGCTTGGGCTGGCAACAGATTTTCTGATTTGGCTTTCCTCCTGGAAAGCCCACAGCTGTCACAATCTGTCATACAACAATTAAAATGCTTAACAGGAACCTGAAAACTTTTTTAGTTCTCATTTTATTTGATCTGGATATTCCTGCACTTTACCATGATTTCTTTGCTCTTAGTATCTAGCTTCAAAGAACCTACAATTTACGACCTATTGGATGAATTAATAAAGAGAATATCACCCAATGAGATGTCTGAAGGGACCGACTTCATTAAGAGAAACTGATGAGCTATCCAAAGGAAATTATGTTTCTTACTCTACCGAGAAATCCACTGTATAAATTATCAATTTGGGTATTGGGGACTTGGAAACGTAATAAAGGCAGAATTGGGATGTTGGATTTCCAGCTGAAAATGTGTGTAAAATCCAAATCCGCCTCAGAAGCTGGGCTCATTTGTATTTGTTACTTGGTCTACTAATAAAATAACCATATTTTCTTTTTTGTTCTGCAAGGCAGTTTAACAACATGTGCCTATGTTTTGTGTGCACATGGCTAATCCCCCGTGCCTTGTCCTCTTCACGTGTTTTGAACCGCGATAAAACCGACTTATGATCGAGATGTATGGAAACGGCACAAAGCATTTGGAATGTGGCATCAGTGATCCAAAGGGGTAAATTTTAGTGTGTGTGTGTGTGTGTGTGTTTTTGTTTTTTTTTTTTGTTTTTTTTTTTAATAACTCTGATTTCGTCCCCCGAGAGTACAGCCTTCCCAGTGCATCGATATTTGTTGTACATGTAAGATCCCATCTTTAGTCGTCCGTTATTGCCTTGGTTATTGAAAACCAAAAGCGGGCATGGTAAAAACCGGCAGAAAAGGTGCCAGTAAGCATGGGACCCAGATAGACTGAACTCTGGGGCAAGCCAGTTTTCATTGCTCATAAAATAAGATTGATTCAGTTTTGCACATTGTGTTTTTCGCAAGTTTTTTTGATGCCGCTGCCAACTGTGTCTGACAGCCAGAAAATTGCCCTAATGGCGTGTTACTGACTGCTTTAGTCCAGTTTTGCAACACAGTTTGTTATTGTGCCACAACGCTGTATATTAAAAGGTGCACACTTCCGAGCAGTTGCAGGGTGTTACCAGTTTTATTGAAAGTGCGCCACAATATTCGATAATTCGAATTTTTGTTCCTCACTCTGGATAATCTGGACCCTTTTTAATCTTATCTCTGCAAATACTCCTCCCCTTTTTCAGTGCTTTGTCCACTCTTGGTTTTTGGCTCACAAACTGATGCAAACAACTGAAGACCTACGGAGTTTTGTGACTTCTGTACGTGGTAAGTAACACTGTCCGTCTCCTTTAGTTTTGCAGATTACGGTTGCATGCTGCAGATTCGTAACGTCCTTGTTTGCCTGATGGTCGCTCTGTGGTCGACCGATTGGAGGAACAGGTTTCGGGTATTAAATAGAGGAATGAGGGCGGTTTAGCACCGCCGACATTGAATACTTGACTGACCTCAGGTCACTTTTTTTACATCATGTGAAAAGTTTGTGCATGTGTGTAAGGTTAATTTTTTGATTTGTGTAATATGGGGGAAAATGGTGAAAAATGAATTTACGCTATCCTAATTCTCTGGCCAGTGTTGAAGAAAACTGCAGCAGCTCACAGAGCTTCATGATTCCGTCTATGCTCCAGGCCCTGTCGCTGGTTTCATGGTTTTCCAGAACCTCAGATACAGGTTTTCGAAGTCAATCCTATAATCAATCATTTTTGGCTCCAATCCAGAGCGGAGAAAGTACAGGTAGTGGCAGAAATCCGCATGCATGGTAATTCTCATTACTACTTCACTTAAAAGAATCTCCGGCATGAGACCCAGGGGCTATGAATCATAGAGCCAGGCACTGAGACATATTACACTGAAAAGGGAAGTAGACTCTCATACAAACAATATCCTATACTAAGATGTTCCTGGCTTCCTTAACATGGGCATACATGGCTTATGATGGCAATATCCAACCTCTTAATTTGGCTGTAGAGCTGGTGGACTTCTAATGCTGAGTTGGGGGTTCCTCTTTATTTAGGACTACTATGTATACTGTGGAATGTGATGCACTGCCGGCAATGGTGTGTCAGGGCGGTCAGGAGGTACAAAAGCACAAAGCACGATGAGCTTGTAAAAAACTGACATACAGTGTGAATCCTCTTAACTTTTCGCATTCTTTATTTTTCTCTTTGCAACTTTTGCTGTTTGTACCCCACCCGTGTAAATACAGATTGGACTTTGGTATGGGCGGCAATGTATCACATAGGTGCCAGTATTGGGCTGCTTTCACACAATGTATACTACTTTCTGGGGCCCGGCCCTGACCTAGATGTAGCAGTCCTGAGGAGTGGTTGGGGGAGGGTCCACTTGTCCCCTATTCATAGGAGCGTGCTCCAGGCTTACCTAAAGCAAAGGATAGAGGCACCCTTTTGAACTACTAGCATACCAATGCGACATCGACAGTGTGAAAGGGGCTTTCTCTGCAAATTCATTGACTTGACGTAATTCCAACTGTCCCTAATTCTAACATTATGAGACTTTATGTAATGTTGGAAGATAACCCCGTTCATAATAGACATAATAAAGATTGCTGTAATGGGCTCCACTTTCCAAAGATTCTGACCCCGGAAATTTTTTTTATGAATTGATTTGTTCTATAATATGACGTTGGCGCTGCCTAATGTCTCTCTGGGGGCTTTCAAATAGACAGAACTGATTATATAACAAGTCAAAATGTAATGTCTCTAATAATACTTTTTTTTAATGTCCCTTATTTCAGGTTGGCCCCAAGTGAGAACCGGCCTTTTGCTGGTGGGCTGCTGGTCCGTGTTACCTGTGGACCCCAGGTATCAGCTCTCCGTTCTGTCTATGAGATCATTAAGAGAGCGTCTCCTGAAGATCAGCATATCCTGACTTATTTTTCCAGCAACCAGTCCAACTGACTAACCGCCTGGAGCTTCCTAAAAGTCACCCGTCCCTGACTCTAATTCACTGCTGGGGTTTTTGCTGTCTTTGCACACTGGCATTGGTCTGACAATGCCGTACTATTGTGGATGCCTGCCCAGATTACTGTAAAAAGTGTGGATATAATCTGCTTCTTTTGTTACAACAAACGTATTGCACGAGTAAACAAGTTTGGTTTTATTTTTTTTAAAAAACTTGTAAATTAATTTATTCTTCATTTTAAGAGACTTCTGCGCGTGTGTTTTTTGTGTATTGCTGCTCAGAGTACATGGTAAATGAAATGTAAGAGACTTGTCCAGCAGAGGGCTCCTCCTGGTTGTCTTGATTATTTTTTATTATGATTTTATCAATCTATGGCAGTATTTGTGTTCTAGTGTCCAGATCATTTCTTTCTTTCCAAGTACATTTTCCCAAGGAAATAACCGTATATGCCCGGCGTATAGACGACCCCCCTACTTTCCTGTTAAAATATAGAGTTTAAAGATATATTCGCCGTATATGACTACGCTTCCTTCCAACGCTACAAACACAGGTTAAAAACAAAAACTGATTTGCATTTAACATGTCCTTTTTTTTAATTTAACTTCTTATACATGCGGTATAGAGCAGGATAAACTGTGGCTCATAAACATAAGGCATACACAAACAACCACAATTAATCCATCGTCCATTTACTGTAAATGTTACCATACTGTACCTTAAAATTTTTATTTTATAAATCATTCCATGTCATTGTACTCACAGCGGAAAAAAAATCCAAATGCAATGAAATGGTGAAAAAAAGCATTGCCGCAATTTTTTCTTGTGGGCTTGGATATTACGTCTTTCACTGAGCGCCCCAAATGAACATGTCCACTTGATTCTTTTGGGTTGGTACGATTAAGGGGATACCAAATGTGTATAGGTTTATGTTTTCATACTTTTTTAACAAAAATGAACCTCCTGTCAAAAATAATTTTTTGATTATTTTTTTTTTTGACAACTTCTGGCACTATGGCCTCTTTTTTTTTATACTTTGGTGTATACGGAGCTGTGGGTGGTGTAATTTTTTTGCGAAATTTGATAATATTTTCATGATATCATTTTTAGGACTGTACAACCTTTTGACACTTTTTAATATTTTTTTTTTTTTTTTTTTTTATATATTTTTCAATGGCAAAAAAGTGCCATTTTCGACGTTGGGCGGTATTTTCCGTTACGGGGTAAACACATTGAAAACGTTATCATATTTGATAGATCTGGCATTTTCGGAGATCGCGTCGATACCCTGATGTGTTTATGATTTTTACTGTTTATCTTTATTTGTCAGTTCTAGGAAAGGGGGTGATGGCAGTCTATGGGGGGTTTTCCTCATTCATTACAATGTGCTAAAACGAAATGCCCTCGGCTTTCTGTAAGACCCGAGGCTCGTGGAGACTGAATTGCCCCCCCCGAGACGTCACGGCCATGCGCCTCTATCTCTTTTGATGCTTCGCCGCAGCCATAGCTTGTGACAAAACCCGTGATCGGTGCTACACCTATCCCTGGTGTTTACCGTTAAGCCTTTTTTGCTGCAATATGCATCAAAAGACTTACCGCTGTGCAGAGGCTCAGCCGTTAGCCCCTCCATTCAAGCTGCGACCCGACCCCGCCGCCGGAATACACGGTGGGCGAGCGGCGATTACTGACGTATAAAACGCCCCCAGGACTCAGAAGATTGTTTCCTGTCTTCAAAAAGTCGTCTTATTACGCCGGAATATACAGTATATAATTTATATAACCTTTTAGTGATAATTCACACAAATGTGTGCTGTCTGTTTTTTCCAGCATTGATCCACAGACACTTTAAGTTTTTTGGGGGGGGGGGGGGGTGGGGGGGGGGTTTTGGGGTCTGAAGCAAAATTTCCTATTAATTTTGCGAAGTCTGTCACCTAGGTTTTTACCTGACTAGTATACTTCTAGCCCCCGTCATCGTTAATTCTCCTTTCTACATCTCCTTTCCTTTTTTATGTAAAATATCCCGCTCTAGCCAAGTCCCTGCGAAAATGAGCAGAGTCATGAAATGGTTTTTTCAGCATGTACATATTTAATTCTAGGAACCTAGAAACATGGTTTTGTGTCATATTAACCCTTTCATGGCTGATGGTCATTGTGCCTGAATACGAGGTCAAGTTTTGACGTTCTGCTATGGCCTTCTGTAAATAATTACATATTGTAACATATTTTACTACTTTCCCTCCCCCTCCTCCCCCCCCCAAAACATTTCTTCTGTGGTGCCATAAAACTGGGCATAATTATCTACCTCAAGTGTTGGTAAGACCATAAAATGGGCCCTGTAGCTCATATGATCACGCCACAATTGATAATTAAACAAGTCTAAAAATATATGGTAATATTTTTAGAAAAATATTTTATAAACTACTTAAGGTATTTTTTGTGGTGCCTGGATCTGTGCAAAATGGGAGGTCTATATATAAATAATGTGAATTTTTAAAAACCCCCAAGCTCAAAATTGACTCTTATTGGCAGAATTAGAAGGAGGTGTTATCTCTTGAATTCTCTCCTCTCATCTTCTCCAAGTCCGAGCAGAGATCTGCCATTGCTCTGAACTGGTCTGCCAGTTATAAAGCTTCATCCATTTGAATGGTTTTGTCCAATTATATGCCTCATATCCTCCTGCCGCAGCCAGACACAGGCGTCTCCCATGTCATCTGATGTGTTGTGTAATATGGAATGTCTTAGATCTCTTCTCACCTCTGGCGCAGACCGTCATAAAGGCAAACAAATGTAAATGCATGTGGCTACCACCGGTTTTTTATTTAAGGTCTGTTTATGTTGTTCAGGGTCTGTTTAGGTGTTCATTGTGTGGGCTGGCTCCTCGCATTATACCTGAGGTTGTGAGGATTGTGTGCACACTCTGGCTAAAAACGTGCAATAAATGTGGGAGCACACGATGTGAGTGCCCAGAATCATTCTTACTCAGGAGTCTTTTGGAAAATTGTGCAAGGAGCCCTGCCCTGTTGACTAAGGTGTGGTCGTAAATACAACGCCTGTCAAGTTCTTTCATGAATATAGGATGAAACCTGCATTCCTCACATTACACGCGCGCTATGGAGGAGGTGAGTGCTCCTCGCCCTCTCCATAGGAACCTGTGAACCTTTGAAGCTGCAGCAGTGAGGGGCATGGTTAACCCACCCACCCTCCCCTGACCCTTTGGGCTCATTAGCATAATTGACATTTTATTTTAGGAGAGCCATGGATAACAAAATTGGATTACCAAGTCACATTGGCCTGGAGCTATGAGGAAGTGTCCTGATTTTGTGTGGTGAATGCAGGCAGCCAGAATTAATTAAAGAATGTATGTTAGAATAAATTTAAAAAAAATATATTAGTGGTATTAAAAGTTGGATTTGGTGGTGTTTCACACTGTGATTTCTCACTGAAGCCCATTTGGCCCATGGGACACAAAAGATTGTTTTTCTCTCTTCCTGGGTGTCAGTGATTTATCACTGATGCCCTTACTAAAACCTTTCTTTTCAATGGTCTTTTTTTTTTTCCCCACTGATTCAAGGTTGCAGTGAAATGCTAAAAAAAAAAACAGGTTCTGATCAGTGGTGAAAAGCCAATGAAAGGAATGGTTATGTAAGGTATGTTGTCCCACAGGCCAAATTAGTTTAGTGAACAAAAACAACAACGTTAGCAGTTTGAAATTCCGGCATCATTGAGTAATATTTTTAAAGGTGTAGTCTTGTTAAATTTGCAAAATCCATAATAATCCAGAAATATTTATCAAGGTCCAGTCTCATCATACAGAGATTCCTTTCAGTACCAGTCTTTGTATTATTTACAGCAGACTTTTAACTATATCCTTGTGTTTACCTAATTGCAGTGTCCTGTCACCTTGATCGTTTATATCTAAGTGCAGTGCCAGTGGCAATACTCCTTACCTCTATATAAGCATATTGTCGACAGACCTAGAGAGAATCGTAGTCAGGATAATTAATAATTGCCCTTATCAGGGCACCTGACCTTCATGTAATACTGATATGCTGTTATGATACAGGGGCTGATGACTAATTGATCTACAAACTCCTTATAGCTACTATCGTGTGGCGGAAATACCACATTTCTGTTCTTATATGGCACCACACAGGGCGCTTTACAGTACAGCCACACTACATTCCCAGTCGGGCAGTTAAGAGATGTACATCCACATAGCAATGTCATGTGCAATTTGCAACTAATGGAATTGCACAGTACCACACCTATTTTGTCCACCACCTGCTGGTGGGGTGGACTGATGGATCTGAACAAGTAGCGACGCTGCTGGGAGTGTGTAGTGTGGTAAGTCTTTTGTCATGACCCTTGTGTCGTAATTATCGCTCGTCATAGGGTCCACTGTCCATGGTCATCCCGCGTGTTGGGTCCAAACTTTGCCTTTCTCTCCAATGTTTGCAATGAAATAAAGCTGAACTCCTCACTTGGGTAGGTGTGGACAGGCCTGGAGTGTGGTGGTGGTGACCATTTGCTTGACGAAGGATACAGTGACCTGTCACTTACAAGGCGTGGTAAGGTGTTGAGACACCTACACAAGAACATTGAGATATCACTGCAGGGGCGGTTTTACAAACCAAAGTGGGAGGCCCAAAAATAAAACTATTTTATGAACAGTCATAGTCCGTGAGAGGCTCCTTTAGCCCCCACAAAACAGCACTTTGAGATTATAACAGTAGTATGGTAAGACAATCTGTAATATGGGAACTGTAGGAGAAGTTGATAGAAGATTGACAGATATAGGAGAGTGATAATGATTAAGATTTTATAGATGCAAAATATAAAGAAAATTATATATATATCAGTAGAACAGAGATAGAAGAACAATGGATAGATAATACATAGGAGATAGAAGATGTCTAGATAGATAGATAGGAAATAGATTAATTATAGGAGATAGATAACTAGACAGATGATAGATATATAGACAGGAGACAGATAGATGATAGATATATAGATGATAAGTATCTTCACCTGGGCATTCAACCAAGGGCTATTAAAGGAGCCATACATCCTCTGCACACAGAAGTCCCACTAACACTCGCCCTGATCACCTGCTTATGGTCGTCAATTTTTCACTGTATAAAAAAAAATACCCCAATCACTGAATGATTATTTTTTGCACTTCTTTGTGCGGTTATTATGATATACTGAGCTTTCTATTTTTATAGGTGTAAGTGAAATGGATACGATTGTTCCTATTTGTTCAAATTGAAATTAAATATGAAATATATGTATTAAGTAAAAGAAACAAAAAGCGATTGTTACAGTTCTGTACTTTATTTTCCATGCCCGTGCGTCTCTTCACATTCACCTCTGGATGTGCAATGTGCGGCAGCTTTTCACATATCTAAAGTAAGAAGATGAAGTCCCACTCTTTCTGTCTGTGCTGCGTTTTGAGACGCAATTTAAAGGGGGGTTCCCATTTCAACAAGTAACTGCTATTGTTTGAATAATGAAAAGTTGTACAAAAGTCCAATATACTTTCTGTATAAATTCCTCATGGTTTTCTAGATCTCTGCTTGCTGTCATTCTATAGAAAGCTTCTATGTTTACTTCCATTAGAAAGAAATCTCACCATAGTTACACTGGCGCACAGCGTAAGGCCCCTTCCACACTTGCGTTGCAGATCACGTCAGAGTCTGATCAGGGTGCGATCAGGGTTTGGTCAGTGAAAAACGCACATTTTGCATCAGAGTGCAATCAGTTTTCAGTCAGAGTTTGTTCAGTGTCTCAGTTTTTTACACACGTTTTCAATGCAATTTCAATGCGTTTTTCACGCACAGAAAATGCGCGTGAAAGGACTCAGGACTGAGCTCTATCTTTTCTATGGCAATTGATGCGTGAAAAACGCATTGCACTTGCAAGTGTCTCAGAGTGCAATGCGTTTTTGATGCATCTCCATAGACTTGTATGATGCGTTTTTCACGCGCGTGACTTGCAAAAGTAGAGCATGCCGAGATTTAAATGCGCGTTAAAAAAATGCGCGTGTGCGCGTGAAAAAAATGCTAGTCTGAAAAGACCCATTGGTTACAATGGGTCAGAGTGCAATGCAAGTTCTGCGCGTCAAAAGCACGCGCAGAAAACGCGCGTGAAAAACGCAAGTGTGAAGGGGGCCTTAGTGTCAGAGAGAGTAATCAGAGCTGTGTGACCATGGTTAGATTTCTGTCCACTGGAAGTAAACAAGCTTCTTCTAGAATGGCAGCAAGCAGAGATCTAGAAAACTGGGGAATAGATACTGAAAGTAAATTGGAAATGTGTATAACGTTTCATTATTCAAACAATAGCAATTACTTGTTGAAATGGCTCCCCCGTGAACACAAGGTAACATTGTGTTTCCATGGCTTTTAACATGATGGAAAATGCGCTCACGGGGGAAGCCCTTAAATTGCGTCTCAAAACGCATCATGTGAACGCAGATTTAGCCGAAGATGTGGATCACTGGGTTCATAATAGAATTGATTTCAGGCTAAAAGAGGGAACAAAGTCTTAGTAATGGGGGACGGTTCAAGATGTAAAGTTATGAACCCCTCCGGATCGGCTCCATCATACGGATGACAGAGCGGTGGCTCCTCCCCCTCCTGTGCTGGCCCCGCCCCGCCGCTCACATGTCCTGCGTGTGTTGTGCGCTGCTCTTTTGGTAAGTTTCTCCGGTGCCGGCGGCTGCTGCTGCGTCCTCTCCCTCCCCCGGGTGGAGCTTGTCCCCCCGCTATATAATCCCCCAGGCCCGGCCTTGTCCCCTCGCCCAGGAAGTGTCTGCTGCTGCGGCGAGGACCCACGTGTGTGCGGGCAGCATGGAGTTTGAGGAGCTGGGCATCCGGGAGGAGTGCGGGGTATTCGGCTGCATCGCATCTGGACCGTGGCCCACACAGCTGGACGTGCCCCATGTTATCACCCTGGGGCTGGTGGGCTTACAGCATAGGTAATGTGCACACTGTGTATTGTCTTGTCATAGGTGCGTTATCCTCCTAGAGAGTATTCACACCTGCAGCTTCTAACCGCGGTCTTAAAGGGGAAGTTGCATCTGTTATTTGTAATCTCTTTTTATGACATGGTTATTTCTTGCATCCTGTAAATTCCCTCCCCCCAAGAGATCTGTAACTTTTTCCTTACTGGACATCCCCTCTAAGTATGGGGTCTCATCCTATCAGCTAATGCTCACTTACAATTGTTCCCATTTTGGGAATTCCTCTTTAAATCCTTTCCTTGGGAGGTATCCCCCATGTCCTGTGATCCTGGATTAGTTCCCAAAAAAAGTTAAAACCTGCAAAAAAAAGTTGCACAATGATTGAGATTGATAAAGTTCCCTGAAGGTTATTTTGTGTTCTCCTGGAGTGACCCTGTTACCCATCCTGTATGTTCATGGCCGGTCCTCTATTGTTTGTTGACCATTTTATACTAGCAACAATGTGGTAGAACAGGAATCCTGCAGTGACCTCTGACTCCTGCCCTGGGCACCAGGTCCCACACTGGTCACTTTGGGACTCTAAAGTTGTGGTTATAATTTGTATAGACCTGGTTGTGCTCCAGCCGGTGTTGGAGGGTCTGTCTCCCCTGGTGTGAGGGCGTCAGGTTGTGGCTTCCTTCCAGTATGTTGATGACCTCCTCCCGTGACAAGCACAATAGAGCTGACCATGCAGGTCACATGGCCCTCCAGAATTAGAAGAAGCTTGGTTTACGTTAAGGCCTTGGCTAAAAAAAATTCCTGGGCTTCATCTCCGGAGTGCAGTGTATATGAGGTCATGGAGGGCAGGAGCGTCCCGTGTTTCATCTTATGACAGGGCTGGCATTTTACTACTTTGTGAAACTTTTTTTATTTTGTAAAATATTGCACGTTGTCTGGTATCAGAATTTCTGGTTTTCTGTGAATAAATCTTGGTGGTTTCAATGGACTTGAACTCAAATCCCAATGGGAGAGCGTGTGTGTTATCCCGTTTTATGCATGGATGTCCTCCCACCCTACAAAAACAAAGGGGTTTATTGGATTTCCTGCGATTTTGTCATTGGTGTCTTCCTTTGTCCAATTTCGGAAAGTCAGATTGTGAGACTGGTGCGAAGAAACATTTGAGGCCCCTGCACATGGAGTGTAAATGTATTGGGTTTTCCGCATGGAGTTGTGTTATGATACATGTGCCCCCATTGTGTAATGCAGAGATTAAAGATACTATTTATCATAGGTTTTCCTTTGCAACTTTTTAAAGTTGGCTGAAGTTTGCACATAGCACTGCTGAAGTATGCCAAATTTGCCAATGTGATACATATCTGGTTTTGTTCTTTCTCTGCTTTGCAGGTTTTGTGATTTTAAATGTTTTAGGTGCATCTATGGGACTAAGCATGGGATCAGTTGTACTTTGTTTTGCACCAAAAAGTTGCAATACAAAGAAAACATCTAAGTTGAGGAACACTGCAACCGGCACAACCACTAGCTGACTACTTAATACCCCAAAATGCACCAAAAAACGAAAAACCTGCACAAAGAGGGAAAAAAAATCAAAGAGAAATTTCCCCCAATGCGTTGAATAGCTGATGTGTAATGCTTCACTTATCCTGTGATGGCGCTATTTGGAATCTAAATATCAGTTATGATTTACACACGGATCGTAGCTGGTCGCGTATGGTCCCAGCAGGGGACACCTTTTGTAATAAGCCACAAACGAAACTCAAATGGCAGCTTTTACACCCTCCAAGATAAATGAAACGAGTCCAAAAAGGCAATTTTCCAGCCTTCCCATATACCACACCTTTTCTCTTAGGTCACCCTATTATAGTTCATACAGCAAGGATTCCATGCAGTTACTGAATAGACTGTATCTACTTGTGGGTATCCGTGTAACAGTATATCCTCTATAATACCTCCTGTGTAGGTGGCCTGGGGCAGCTGAAAGGCCAGCAATGTCCTATTACATTTCACCTATTCAGGGGGTCACGCAGGTCAATATTCCCTTCTTACAGCTGTTACACATGTAACAGAACTATGCTGTCACCTTGGGGTGGGGGCAGCAATCACATTGACCTTTCCTATAAATTGATGTGGAGTCATGTTAAAGGGCTTACCTGATGAACATGCAGTGGATTATTAATAAATATTTTATTACTGGGACCCACATCTGAAATCTAGTATTATTGAATGGAACAGGGGTCACACATGCACATTGCTGCCCCAGCTTTCTGAAACGGGTGGGAGGACCCCCTACTGCAGTGATTGGGTAACGTCCCATTAGTGTTATGGATTCTACCTCTTCCCCCTGATCGTTAATTTATTATGTATATTGCATATGTGATAAATGTTACATAGGTCATAGAGGTCCATTTTTACAAGGGGCCTTCTATAAATTAGGGACTGTCTATTTATTGTATTTGGCTTGCGTTGGGGGCGCTTTTTTGTACAGGGATTGAAGGGCATCTACCACCAGGATGAAGGACTGTATGCAAATGAGCCTGCAGGGCTCCAGGCTCCATAGGTGTTAATGTCATTTGCATACAGTCTTTCATCCTGGTGGTAGATTTACTTTAAAACTCTAGAAAGCTATAAAGTGTCCAGACTAATGTGCATTTTCTTTTCTTTTTAAAGGGGACAGGAAAGTGCTGGCATTGTGACCAGTGATGGAGGTGCTGCTCCAACATATAAAGTACACAAGGTAATATTGTCTCTTTGAAGAAACCTAAAATGTAATATATTTTTATATTGTTTGCAATGCCCGGTCACCCAACGTCTGCCTCCTTGTGATGATCACATCCATCGGGCATTTGGGTTTTTGCATCACTGTCCCAATAATGTAAATGGCCCTGAGTTATAGATTTGTCATCCATGAGAGCGTATGAGGGGCACAGGGAGTGGGACCCTATTGGTGGCTTGTTAATATTTGAGTCTTGGAGGTAGAACTGTTCTTTTTAATTCATGGTTTCCTAGGAAACAAAATAATCAAGTGTATATTTTATATTCCAGGGTATGGGTCTCGTCAACCATGTGTTTAGTGAGGAGAGTCTTAAGAAGTTAAACATGAGTAATTTGGGAATCGGCCACACAAGATATTCGACATCTGGAAATTCGGCTCTAGAAAACTGCCAACCGTTTGTGGTGGAGACTCTGCACGGAAAGATTGCGGTAGCTCATAACGGAGAGCTGGTAAATGCTGCCCGGCTGAAGAGGAAGGTAAGGCCATGAGGGATCTTCTAGGATCTCCAGCCACCATGAATCTATCCAGACTTCTTGCCGGTTTTGGTGGGTTCTGTATTGGCTGATGGTAGATAATTATAAGTGATGTTCAGACGCTGCTTTTCTGCTTTCGTTCTCATTATATTTGTAGTTGTTGCTTCTCTACAAGATAAAGGAGACAAACCCCATGGATATGTAATAAAGACAAATAATGAGTCTCTGTAGACCTTGAATATAACGTCTTCACACTTCCAGTTCCTTATCATCCCCTGGGATAAAGTTCATATGAATGAGATAATTTTCTCTGAATGTAATAAATAATGGCTGTACTTTTGATATAAACAGCCCTGCTTGGCACATCTGCAGGCATTGTATAGACTTTTATATAGCCAATAAGTTCTTCTGGATGGGAAGTTTAAAGCCTGTGACCAGGAGTGTGATTTTTAGCTGGTGACCGGTCCCAATAGTCTGTGCTATGCTGATTTTTAAAGATGCCTTTGTCAGCATTCTGAATCATTTCAGTAGTTTATATAATTTTAATTCATAGTACCTGGCTCCATGCGAGCAGTGTGTGATGAGTCCCAGGGAGGGGGCAGCAGCAGCCTGTGTGTTCCTGTGTCTGTCTCCTCACCTCTTATGATTCTCTATGAGCAGTCACAGGCTGCAGCTGCTTTCTCCCCGGACTCTCCACACGCTAGCAGGGAGCCAGGTAATGTGAATTAAACTTTTATAAAGTATGATTCAGAGTGCTTACAAAGGCAGGTCATAGGCTATTGAAACCTGTCACCAGCTAAATATTACATTCCTGGTGACAGGTTTGCGTTAAACTGAGCTTTTGGAAATAGTCTTCCTATAGGTCAGTTCTTGACTAGGTCTTGTCACAAGCCTTGTTCATAATCTTCAAGCAAGCACAAGAAATGTCATGGGGCGCTACCTTGCCAAAGGTGGCACTAGAGGAACAGATTTTCTTCATTCAAAAACAGGTTTTTTTTTTGTTGTTTTTTTGCATATTCCCTTTCCTGCTTGTGACACGAGCAAGGATTATTGGACTCTTCCCGCAAAGGTGGTCTGTAAAGGCAATCTCCTTTTAAGATCTCTTGCCATTCTTGAATTATATAAGCCAGTGGCTTTGCCTGGGACTGTAGTTCAGTATTATTGCGAGTGTGGACCAACCTTTAAATATTGGTGTCTTATCAATGCTTCCCTTGTTTGCTATGCTACATTAACATAGGGAATATTCTGGAGAATTTTATAAGATCCACGGGCACAAAATGTGATTTGCATGGGATAATGAATTGAGCATGGCTTGTTACATCAGATCCGTGCATAACGCCTGCCCATTTATTGTGGCTGGTTATGGCACATCTTGTAGTAGAATGTTGGAATGTAGTAGAAGGGTAATGTAAAAGGAAGTAACACAAATGTCTGCAGAATCGGAGGATACATGGGCATTTTGTGGTCTGTATACACGGCGATGCCTAGTTCAGCTGCAGGCACAAAATGACATTGCTGCCCTCTTCTGTGGTATACACAAGGCTGCTATACAAAGATGACTCGCTTTTGGAATAACCTGAGCATGTATATTGGTTCATAGCAGTGTAATATCTGATCATTGCTGTGAAAATGTGAATGTACTTTCAGCATGAGCATCCACCTTGGGCTGCAATAATCATCAGTTTACTACTTCTGTCTGTAGATGTAATATAGACTTGCAAAACCAACAGTAGTAAAGAGAATACCTGTACAAGTTAATGGTCTTTTTGTGTGTTGTACATCTCCTTGATGTAAATCTACCCATATTTGGGTTTAAAGGAACACTCCAGTCACAGCTGATTCAATAACTTGTACCTGGTGCAGGGCCTGAAGGGAGGAGCATAACTCTAGGATCTCTCAATACAATGAATATGAGGCGTGCTCCTCCCTTCAGGCTCTGCCCCATGTATTATTCAATGTATAAGCTTTGACTGGAGTGTTCCTCCTTAAAGGTGGCTTGTTTATTTATTTATTTTTATTAGAGAATCAAAAATGTTCAGTGAACTTCTATAGCATAACCCGGCTCTGTATATCTCCACAGTTGATGCGTCATGGTATTGGTCTGTCCACAAGTTCTGACAGTGAACTGATCACACAGCTCCTGGCCTTCACACCACCTAAGGAAGAGGATCACTCGGCCGATTGGGTCGCACGGTAATTAAGTATTTCGTTGTCTTAATTTCAGGGGTGTAGTCGGTACCTTGAACAGAATGTGAATTATCCCTGTAGAAATTTTGATGTAAAATCCTGGTTAATGGTCTCCTTGATAATTTACTTGGAACCATGTTTATCTTTAACATCCCCCTATTATAAACTAGATCTACTTGGACTTAATGTGCTGCTGTTCTCTCTGGAAGTTGCTCCATAAGAGAACTTAAGATATCAGGACACTCTTTTTAAAGACATTATAAAACTTTGAGTAGCTTTAGTCACCCCTGTACCTATATTTTGTAATTTGCCATGTGATCTCTACAAGCATATCCCAATCCTGGTGCACAGCTATTGCTATCCTCCTCACTCTACATTTCTACTACAGGATAAAAAACCTGATGAATGAGACTCCGACCTCGTACTCTCTGCTGGTCATGCACAATGGCGTCATCTATGCCGTGCGGGATCCATACGGCAATCGTCCTCTCTGCATTGGGCGGCTCATTCCTGTGACCAGTGAGGAACCAGGTAATTTTTGCATCTATCATTAAACTAAAACCAATTTCTAAGAACTGTGAGCAGATCTGTGCATTGGCCTTTAAATTGGGGACACGTCTTGACCAAGTCTGGGAGGTGCCCACACAAAAGGATGGGCTGTGATTTATTATAATGATCCCCACTTCTGTTATTTTTGTGCCATTTATGATGAGCTCCAAGGTTCTCTCCTTTCCCACAGTGTATTCACAAGTCTGTGTCAACTGGAGGAGATTAGATTAGCAATCCCTAAAACAAACCCCTTCTGCCAATAACAAAGTGCATTGCTTCACCATTGTTTGTGCTGTGCGGTGACCATGAAAATATCTTCCAGCTCTGACCTTCTCCCATTGTCTACATGTATGATAAAGGCATGGAATTAAATTGCAGAGCTTAATTATATAAAATGTGATGGTTTCCAATGGGTTTTGCCATGTATGAAGGATGAGCTGCAGTACATGGATATGGCCACTACACAGTTGTCGGAGTTATCTGCTCCCGTCATCATGCATTATTTTAATGTAAGAGTTTATTTACAATGCTTAAAATTTTTCAATATTTCTCATGTGCAGAGAAGAGGCGGTCAGAGACGGAGGGTTGGGTGGTGTCCTCCGAATCCTGTAGTTTTCTCTCCATCGGTGCAGAGTGAGTATTGATAACGTAATGCTGCTGGAGTGTCATTTGATCCACTCAGAACTGTTGTGTAACTAGTTACGTAACATAGACGAAATGAATTTTTTTATGTAACCACCTTACACTTGTATATTCCTCTATTTGTAGGTACTACCGTGAAGTCCTACCAGGGGAGATAGTAAAGATCTCTTGTGATGGAGTACAGACTCTGGATATTGTACCCAGATATCGAGAGAGGGATCCATCTGCCTTCTGCATCTTTGAATATGTTTACTTTGCACGGCCAGACTCCATCTTTGAAGGTATCTTTACTTTGGTTTTGTCTTTTGGCATGTATTTGGAATATATTTTTTTTAACTTTATGGATTGAAAATTTTGAGAATTTTTAAGACCCCCCAACATACAGTCAAGACCACACAGTGGGTTATAGACCCATAGGAGACAGGGGACAAGGCAGGGAAGGTGGTTTACTTTCCATTTGCCAGGCTTGTATCTTACTCAGAACATTCTAAATTGGTTTCCTGAAATTGAAAGGAATTTTCTAAATTTGGTCGATTTGTTGTAAAATTTCTGCAGCCCATTATATGCAAAAATAAAAAATATTTGTCACTTGACCGTAACTGTCCACTTTGGGTTTGCCAACTTCTATGCATTAATAAGTTTGTTTCTTTAAGGGCAAATGGTGTATTCGGTCAGAAGAAGGTGTGGACAGCAGTTGGCTATTGAGGCCCCGGTAGAGGCTGACCTGGTCAGCACCGTGCCTGAATCTGCAACCCCTGCCGCTCTTGGCTACGCAGAGAAGGTAAAGCTTGTGATTTAATCTTTACATACATCCCACAGAATGATGTGGAAGGTAGATAACAGTCCTTGTTTTGGATTTTTAACAGTGTGGGATTCGGTATGTGGAGGTGCTCTGCAAAAATCGTTACGTTGGTCGCACCTTTATTCAGCCGAACATGAGACTACGGCAGCTCGGTGTGGCAAAAAAGTTTGGAGTCCTGTCTGACAACTTTGAGGGCAAAAGAATCGTGCTGATCGATGATTCCATCGTGCGAGGAAACACTATTTCTCCGATTATTAAGTTGCTGAAGGACTCTGGAGCCAAAGAGGTTGGTAGCAGCTGTGATACTGTGGGCAATTATAAGGGGCTTTTATAAGTCTTCAGTAAAGCCACTAGATGAAATTGCAGGGTGTACATGGGGTTTGCCAAAGCACTTGCTGGAAAGTATATGAGATCTTTATGGAAGTGGCCGAACAATCTGTAAATTTGCGGGGAAAGTTAATGAAACGCATAGTGTATGGGGTTGTATTTTTGTTTTTTCTAAATGCTGTATTCTCTTCCCTTAGGTTCACATAAGAGTGGCTTCCCCACCAATAAGACATCCCTGTTACATGGGAATTAATATCCCTACAAAAGAAGAACTGATCGCAAATCGCCCAGAGTTTGATGACCTGGCAGGATATATTGGTAAGTACTGCTGTACCCTTAGCACATAGGTACAAAAACCCCCCTACATGATCGGGTGCATTTACAAGCCGCAGATCATGGACTTGTGTTCCATTGTTTGCAGTCTGTGTCATGTGTGGGGTCTGCTCATTTGATGTTAGAAAATACTGCTCAAGCCACAAACGCACGCAGGAAAAGTGTGCGTCTTGGCCAGTGGAAGCCGTGACTATATATGATCCCATAAATACATGGGGACTTGGCTCTTGTTTTATTACATAGCCCAACACACATCGCAAAACGTTGGTGTACATGAGATATAAGGCCCCTTCTACACTCGCGGGCGTGATGCGATGAACTCACATCGCACTCGCAACGTGTGCTGCTCGGATCGAACGGCCCGATCGCTGCAAACCAGAACTGACATGCTAGGATCAGTTCCGGTTTGCAGCATTTGGGCCCTGAGATCCGAGCGAGTGTGACGCTCGTTCATCGGATCACGCCCGCGATTGTAGAAGGGGCCTAACACTTGTAGTTCACTGGATAATTTTGATTCCTTGTATTTTAGGTGCAAACAGTGTGGTTTACCTCTCGGTGGACGGGCTCACGTCCGCAGTGCGTGAAGGCATTAAACATTTCAAAGACCAACAGAATGGATTGAATGGCACAAGCTCGCACTCTTCCTCCTCCTCACATGGGCACTGCACAGCGTGCCTCACCGGAGAGTACCCAGTGGAGCTGGAGTGGTGAACAGCCCCAAATCTTATGTCAACCTATCATCCTTGTTGTTGTTCTCACATTGGACTTTTGGACTTGCTTATCAAAATTTACAAAAAAAGAAGTTGGGCTGTGATGCCAAATCTCAATTCTAAATATATTTTTTCTATTTCAGATGAACCCTTTACCATTCTGATATTATTGGTTACTGTGGGCAGACATTTTGTTTGAGGTTTTTTTTTTTTGCCAAAATGGGCCCCAGTTTTATTTATATATTTTTTTTTTTAGCCAAATGACTGCTGCTACCAAATGATCCTCCTTCTTCTACATTTTGTCTTTAAAGTGCTGAAACATGGACAGACTATTCATTAAGACCCATTGAATTATGCAGATGACCTTCTGAGACTTTTCTACTTTTCATGTGTAGACTATATTGTCTGATTCTCTCCTTTTTGTATTCAGTGCATTGTCACTCTCTCCCTTCTGTATTCTGAAACATCTGGAGATCTGACAATAAAGCGCCTTTTTCTTATGTTGGTTCATTTTGTTTGAACATGAAGCCATATTTGATGAGCGTCTTATATTGCGGTTTAGCTGTAAACACATATTGCACAGGTTTTTGGTTTTTCTTTTTTTTTTTTTTTTTTTTTTTAAACTTTGATGGATTTGGGGGATGAAGGGGTTATGGAATCGAAGTCCGGCAGCCCATCTGATGGAACAAGGGCTGCTGTTATCACAAGGTGATTTCCCGAAGTTTTTGCCATATACAATACAGGCAGTCCCTTACTTAAGGACACGGACTTGCAGACAACCCATAGTTGCAGACAAACCCCTCTGACCTCTGGTGAAGCTCTCTGAATGCTTTACTATAGTCCCAGACTGCAATGATCTGTAAGGTGATATATATATATTTTTTTTTTGTCTGGATCTACAGTTATAAAATATACAGTTTCGACTTGCATACAAATTCAACATAAGAACAAACCTCCAGACCCTATCTTGTACGTAACCTGGGGACTGCCCTATGTATTTTCCCCAGCACACGCCTGGTGTAGAAGTGGTGATGAATCCCCCGCCCCCCATTGTCTCTATTGGCCAAACATTCAAGTTTGTCATCTAGGTGTTTGTAAGTGTGAACCTGTTCTGTTACCTGGCCGTTGATCTCAATTGATCTGGAGGTGGTCTTAGCATGTTGTTGTGTTTTTTTTTTTTTTTTTTTTTTTGCATCACTTTTAATAAAAGGTCATACAGTCCCCAAAATCATATCAATGAAAATAGCAGCTTGGTTTGCAAAAGATTACACCTTGCACAGCTCTAAAAACACAGCACAGGAATTTGGCACAACTGTTTTTTTTGGCCACATTCAGAATTTTTTTTCCATCTTCCCTGTACACTGAATAAAATCTAAAATGGTGCCACTAGAAAATCCAATTTGTCCCACAGACATTAAAGGGGTATTCTCGTCTGGGCATTCACATTCAGTTTCACTAATCTTCCATATATAAACATTTCTTCAATTAGATGTTATTAAAAAAAATGTTCCTGTGTGAAGATAATTTCCTATATACATAGCCATGTTGTCCCTTAAACCAGATAGCTTCCTCGGTTACAACCACGTCATACTCTGGCAGCGGTGGCCAGACATGCGCTATAGAGTCCTGCCCGACCTCCTGGGTTCATCGATAATTACCACAGGACGGCTGTGCTACATGTGGTAACTCCCGGACACTTCATATACAAAACCTTTTTGTTTATTTGTGCAATCTCTCCAGCAGAGGTGGCCGTATCCGAGGAAGCTATCTTGTTTCTAATGGACAAAATGACTACATTTATGAGAAATTATCTTCACACAGGAACATTTTTTTTAATAACATCTAATTGAAGAAATGGTTATATATGGCAGATTAATGAAACTGAATGTGAATGCCCAGACGAGAATACCCCTTTAAGCCCTCTTGTCTCTAAATGGGGAAAAATAAAGATATACCGTATTTTCTGGAATATAAGACAACTTTTTACCCCTGAATCTTTTGAAAAGTCGGGTTGTCTTATATGCTGGGTGAGGGGCACCCTATTAACAAACTCGCAGGAATCCTGGATGCCCTGGCTATGGAAAAAAGGTGGCAATGCATTCAGATAACCACGCTGCTTTTACTTGTCTGGCCCATCCCTCCTCTGCCCGTGCTGCTTCAGTTCTCGGCGCAGCATTGGTCCCCTTACTGATGTGTGATACGTCACAAGTCAGCTGCAGGTGTGTGGAGAGGGCCCACAGGCTGAGCCCTCTCCGTACAAGGTGGGGGTTTGATGTGATGCATATTGCAGCAAACACATACCCGTGATTGGTGTTGGCACACTTTGCGGGCGTTAACCCCTTGATTGGGGCACATTGTAATAAATGTAAAATCTAAAAAACGGTGAAAAGATTTAACCCCTAAAAATTCAAATGCCCCCCCCCCCCTTTCCCTTTAACCGATATAAAAATCATAAATATGTTGGGTATCGTGGCATTCAAAAAAGTCTGTTCTATCTAAATAGAATTTATTATTCCCATCATTTTATCCCAGAAAATGGCGCCCAAATGTCCGAAAAGCCCCTTTTTCGCCAGGAGTTATGGAATCTAAGTCCGGCAGCACATCTAAAAAAGTGAGCAAAAGCCCCAACAGTCCTGAAAATGGTAGCAATGAAAACTATTTTTTTTTTTTCCCCCCTATAGAAGGCTTTAATGAAAACTTACATATTGAAATCCGATCTGATGTTTTGTCTTTTTTCTTTGTGCGTCGGAAGAGGGGTAGTCTTATATGGCAAGTATATCCCACAATCTGTTTTGATTGGAAAGTTGGGGTTGCTGCAATACCAGCACAAGCCATGGGCAGGTGTGGCGCTGTTCTTGGAAGAAAGCTGCCATGTTTGTAAATAGAGCAACAGAATTCCGTTCTCATGATCCATGAAAATGTGCAACTTTTTTTTTTTAGCTTATAAACTGCACGTTTATTAAATGGTGCCGCTATAAGGTGCAATTTATGCCACACAAAACAAGCCCTCACACAGCTGTGTAAGATAGGAATTACAATGTTTGACTGTGGCAAGTAACAAGGAAAAAAATTCACCAATGATGTTATCTAAAACCTATTTTTTTTTTTTTTAAATCACTTTTTAGATTTTATTGATACAGTATAACAATGTCAGCCTTTCTGATTTTACAGCAGTCAGCTGAGTTGAATATCCCCCATGTCAGGCCAGTAATAAAGAATGTAGTGACAGTCATTATTGAAGCTTTAGATTGAAACATGAGATGTGACTGCGCCTCCTTCATGATGATAAGAGACACATGAAACCATTTATGTTCACCTCATGTAACCGCCACTGGGGAGACAGCCGGTGCTGCAGTGAATCTGGGTAGAGCACTGTGAAATCGGGAACAAAACTTTCCCTGTTTTCCATATTTCCGCCCCAGTGAACATCACACTCGGTGATGTTTTATCATCTTGAACATTTTGTCCGCATTCTTTAAAGAGGGAGGGTTGAAAACTTATGTAATGTGTGTCCACGTGACAAAAGTATCCAAATATTATTTATATAACGGGTGTATTTTTTTCAGAAGTTTTTACACAAAAGTACATCTTGGAAACCCCATTTAGGTTGTGTTCACACGTGGCATTTACATTGCATTTTGACATGCAATACAACAGCTGAGGAGAGGAGACTTTCCAGACTTCATTGCTGCTAACATATGCGTTCACAAAATGCAATGTTAATGCATGAAAACTGATAACATTTGCTTTTTGTAATCACAAATGTTTGCAAATGTAAAGCAAATCTCCTCTCCTCAGCTGTTGTACTGCGTTCCAAAACGCAATGTAAATGCCACGTGTGCACGCAGCCTCAGGATGATGCTACACATGGCATTTTGAACCAGTTTTTGGTCCGTTTTTGACAGGTTTTACCAATTATCTTAATTAAACATGGTCAAAAATGGATGCGTTTTCAAAAAACGGACCAAAAACTGCATCAAAACGCCATGTGTGGCCTCACCCTCATAGTGGGGATACACAGGAGAAATTGCTGTGGCTGCATTCCCCCATGACAAATTTGTTGCGTTTTTAAATGCGTCCAACACACAAGCGGGAGGGGCTTGGCCAAAATGAATATGCATTTCCAATTAAACACTTGTGTTTTGCCACGAGTGCCACGTGTTGTAGAAGTGCATATGTACCAAGTTGTCATTAGTGTCCACTCCTGTACATTACCCCTCACATCTGCTTGCACCAAAAACAACTGGACTTACTGTTTTTTCAGCTACAGGAAACAGGCAAAATAATATTCCCAAATGTGGCCTGAAATGTAATAATACAACCTACACGTAATACCTGTGGCCTCTACTAATGCCCCCTTTCTCATTTTGTGCTTTGAAAAGTTACCTCATACCCACACTAAGTGTCCTTACAGCTCACACCAGTTATGTACTCACAGTCCCTCAGTTATCTCCCCCCAGCCCCCAGTTACGTCCTCACAGATTCCCTAATAAGCTTCTCCTTAAAGGGGGTTTTCACAAACACAAGTTAGGCCCTATCCACAGTGCTGAGACCCCCATAGATCATGAAAACAAGGGGTCCGATGAGGTCCCGCGTACCTCCGGACGCTCCGTCAGATTAATGGAGCAGACGGCCGCACGTGACTGTTCTGCTCCATTAATCTCTATGGAGCTGACGGAAATTGCAGAGCACAGTGCTCAGTGATCTCTGCAAATAAGGAGGCGAAGATTTAAAAGGATGCCATTTACTCCATTTACACAGGAGATTTCTCCATATGAAAGTCAATGTATACATATGTATTCTTGTGCTCACCAAAATCCAGGTCACATTGTGATCATGTTTTTCTGTCACTTCCTGCTAGATATCTCATGTGTACCAAATGGATTGGAGCTACTAAAAGGAGAAATTGTATCTTTATTACACAATAGCCAAAGGTTAATCAGGGTTAGGCAACATGTTTCCCAATTAGAGGTCAAAGGGTCCCATTGTGAAACTATTTGAAGACCAGTGCACGACCCTCTGATCTTTTATATAAACGGCATCCATCATATTATGTATATAGCGCTTTACAAAGGATCTGTGTCATGTATGTAACTATGTTCAGATCTGTTGTAACTTGTAATGATACAAACCTTAATTACTCAAGGTAATTTCCCATATCATAGAGGTCTAGTCTGTACACAGGATATGCCAGAAACATTTTCTTTTATAGGGAAATACTGATCCAGAAAAGATCTTCCTTTCGGACTCTGCTACCATTGCATTGCGTCCACTCAGGGGTCCTTAGTTGCTGATACGCATAGAGGAGGATTTTTCAGTAAAAGGTATGAGCCCATAGAGCTTAACATATGATGGTTACTTCAACATAATTTCACATCACTAGATTAGCAAAATCAATTTGGAATAAATCAGTTGCACCGTAAAAGGATAAAAAAAAAATAAAAATAAAAAAAAAAGGAAAAAACCCACACATGCCATCACTGTCCTAAAGAACAAATTATTCTATTCCACTTGATCTCTGCCCTCCCAGGCTTCTCAGAATTGGGTCATTGTTTTACCTGCTAAACTTTTGATTTACTTTCCAGTTGCAGTGGCCTCAGCCTCTGACATGTGACATCATCCCACAAGTCTGGCCAGAACATGGTTCAACTGGGACAGCAGCGTTCAAAATATTTTTTTCCTGGAATTCTAACGGATTTCCCATCCTGGAAATATCCGATTGATGGGGACCGAGAGGCAACCCCTGCACCAATAACCAGTCATAAAACACATAGCAAGGAGCTGAAAGCAGTCAGTGCTGTACAATGGCCATTACAGGCAACTTGGAGACAACCGCTTCCAGCTTTATATTCTGGGAAACCCCTTTAGATAAGGGATGTTTGTTACCCGATTTAGCATTATGGATGACACCAATGCAAAAATGGAGATTTGTGATAAAAGTAACATTATAATTAGTAAAAACCATAGAAGCCTTTTTAGAACACAAAGCCAACCACATAGTATATAAAGACAAGTTTTCAGTAGATCTGAAGATGTAATATAACAGATACAACTCCTTCTCTCTGGTTCACTTCTGTGTCCTTATTTCAATAGTTTGAAAGACAAGTGTTATCTCCATTCCAGGTCTGACACCAGTAGCAGCTGATGTATATCAGACTGGGGGTTCTATTTTGTCTGCCTTTTAAAGATTCTACAATGAGGGGCTCTAGTTGAGCCCTAAATTGCATTGTAAGCCGAGCCATTAAGCCCTGATACCCACAAAACGAGTTCAGTCCAAGAAACTTGCCCAGTCCACTTGCAAGATTTCCGGAACTGAAAGGACATTGCCGAGTTCAGGAAATCCTGCAAGCACATTGAGTTTCTTGGACCAAAACCTCACTTGTGGGCAAGAGGCTTTAGACATTAAACCTCCACCTCAGCAAATCCCAAGAGAACATAAACCATGACGCATAAATCTAGAAAAAGCAACAGTTTAATGGCAATGAAAGATGGTGTGATATGGGGCACAGTTACATGCTGCACTCTCGGAGCTTGGCGTCGGCCTGCTTGAGGGAAATCCATGTATTCAGAGTACAAGAGCGCAGCTTGGACCAGATGAGGTGATTGTTCAATCCAAAAATCTGTGCCGCAAACTGAGCCGCCGCCTCTGGAGATAAAACCGTTGAACATCCAAGCCCTGCAGGAGAAACAAGGCAGAACATAGTCACTTGTCCGTCATAGAGACCATTACAAGACAAGATTTTCTAGAGACTCTCTTACCACTGGGCATCCGCAGAGATGACCACACATCCTGTGCTCCCCAATCTGCAGTCAGGGGAGGACAGTTGATAACCGGATAAGCCGTGTTTCCAGACATGACAGGACCCAGGCCATTGCTTCTACCAGCCACAGCAACAAAAACTGTAGGGATGCCATCTCCTAAGAAATAATACAAGTCCATGCAAGTATAAGAAGCAATGTACAGCCAGCTCTTAAGGAAAGGAAGGTTATTCTAGATAAGAAAGTGGCTGCCTAAACCCCTAAATCGGAGGAGCACCTCCCGATGGGTTGTTTGATATACGTTTATTAGTAGATACACTATAATCTCACACAACTGTGGCACCATTTTCTGAAAACGCCAACCGTGTTTAAGGAATCCTGGATATTGCAGAATTTGGGAAGTCAGTTTGCTCACTATTAGAGTTTAACAGTTTTAGGTATTTGCAAGATAAAAACCAAGGACAGAGTTTTTACTTGAAAAATATATTATAAAATGTGCGCTGGACATCTTACAACGCCATACTTGAAGCGGTGTGCAGGATTGAAACGTGGCACAATTACTTTTGTCTCACTAAATTGGTGTCAAAAGCACCAATATGGGATTCAGAATTTAAAGGGCATCTACCACCAGGATGAAGGACTGTATGCAAATGAGCCTGTGGGGCTCCAGGCTCCTTAGTTTTTAATGGAGCCTGGAGCCCCTCAGGTTCATTTGCATACAGTCCTTCATCCTGGAGGTAGATGCCCTTTAAGAGAAGTTGCAGATTCGGAATGCATGCCACGCTATGGACCCATAATTCTGCAGTGTCCATGAATCTTTTATCCCATACAGGAAAGTGTTCAATCAAAACTTGGAAGCCTTGTTCACCTTCATACTCTGCCTTTATTCTCAGGGTTTCATCAGGTCCTTTGTGGGCAGAGGTCACCCGCAGCTCACATGGAATGCTGTAGTTGGCACAGGATTTCTTAATTTTCTCACAGTGCACAAGATCAGAAATGGACCCCATCAACACCACCACTCGTCCTTGGTTTGCGCTTGTCAGGAGCAGCTGAGAAAAGACGTTGGAGACATTACCCAGATACATTTAGGACTGAGCAAATAGGACATATTATATTATTACTAGTCGGCTTAGATTTTAGCTACAGTTTGCAATTAGATTCTGAAGACCTGTGGATCAAAATCTACACCTCGTACAGCACTGTGCTACATTAAATCTGCAATCCGCAGTGTCAACCAAATACGTAACCTATAGAGACTGCCTTAGGCTAATTGCACAGAGAAGTGTGCTGACCCGACCAGAGGAGAGGGGCCCGGGTTAGAACTGCCCTCTCTGCAGAGAGCCGGGCCACTATATAATCAGGCAAAATATAGGAGATGCCCATCATCTCGTGCAGCGACCACCCTGCCAGGACCCTTTACAGTGACAGTTTAAGAATTTTATATTGTGTCTTAGTGTCTGCCAGTCTTAACCCACTAGTTTTTTGCTGCACCAGATTTATCACAGTAATAAATTCTGGTGCACCGTTGGTTCCTACCGTAGACTTCCATTTAGTTGGTCTTAACTGTGCGCCACATTTTTTGGTGCATAGACCACAAACCTTTTCCGAAGGTTCCAGAGTGGTGGGAAAAGTAGCAAAAAGATGGTCAAAAGCGTTGATATAAGTGGCGCAATGAATTTTAGACTTTTTTTAAGCAAATCCTCCAGATCTCTGACATATGCGCAATGCACAATGGAGGCTGTGATCTAGCCATGAGTTGTGCAGCCAGGGCACTAGCACTGACCTGTAACACAGCACCTCCAAGTGCTACGGCCCCTTACAAACAGCCGATTTGTGGTGGTGTAGAGAGCCCTACCAAGTGATTGTCTGGTGGAACAGAGTTTCAATAACTGTGTCAGAAACCAGGAATATACAAAAATTCTGCGCTACCTCCACTCTGTCTGCAACCCATTCGAAGTTCCTCTTCACCATCTGCATGGCTTCTGGAGTGATCTCCTTTAGATCCCGGTAGGTCTAGAGAGAAGTTACAAGTTACCCACAACTATCCAGTCAGATCTTCTCACCTGGTTATACATATAAGGTGGGATAAATACCTGTTTATCCTTCTGCTGGGTCTTATCTCCTGCAGGCCACAGGCGCCACGAGTCATTATCAATCACATCAGCCAGGACAATCTCTTTTTTGGTCACGTCCACACCAAACTCAATCTAAAATGTTACAGTATTTTATACATTATAACATGGAGACAGATGTCTGACCAGTACCTTTATACCCCCACCCATAGCTGTGTCCTACCTTCATGTCCACTAGTGTGCAGTCCTGAGTAGCCCAGGCCTTTTCCAGAATCTCAAAGATTGCCACGGTGGAGTGACACATGATGTCCACCTCCGTCTGGCCAATCACAAGGCCGGCGCAGTTCATTTTGGTGGAGATCAGTTGCTCTTCAGACCACTGAGGATCATTATTGGCGTCATCCTGAACCACAAAGAGAAGAGGAACACAATAACGACCAGAACTGGAATTCATGACTGGCCTAGAGGGAAGGGACAAACCTTAAAAAACATCTCGACTTTTGGAGGATAAAATTTGTATCCCTCAGGGACCCCAGGATTTCTCTTCAGGAAGGAGCCTGTGGCGATTCTCCTGCACACCCACTCTATGGGGATCATCTCACAGTGGGTGGCAATGAATGCGGCCGCACTGCTCTTCTTCACAAAAGCAGTCTTGATGCCTAGGGAACAAAATATGTATAATATTTGGGGGAAGTTGAAAGTCTGGTCTCAATAAGGGGGGGGGTGATCTTTGCCCATACATGTGATCTGCAATGTACCTCACTATGGAGACATGATGGAAGGTGCTGCATCATACAGCCTGGAGGAGGGGAGTCTCCCAGGTTTGTGTCTGTACCCACAGCATGTCCCTATATAATACATATATATTCTATACCAGACGTCACTCACCAGCTTCTTGCAGAAGTTTGAAGATACAGCTGGTAGTGTTGTTGGAGATGGAAGCCTTCCCCTCCATATGGTCCTTCCGCGCTGCATTCCCTGCAGTGATCTGGTCCTTGGACAGCATGAGTACACAGCCAGGGTGGTCCGGGAGCTCATACACCTCCTTAGTTTTACCTTCATTCAGCTTCTTGCCAAGTCTTAGTTCTTTAAGGGAGAAGAAATAAGGAATTTATTAGAATGTAGAAAATAACACTGCATGTACCCAATGATTATATGTACACAAGATTACCCCAGAGAGGAGCCACAGAGCACTACACCTAAGCAATGTACAAATCAGGGGGGTGTAGATTAACATTATCAAATAGACCAGCAGAGGGTGCTGAGGACAGGACTCCAAGCATCACAGCGATATACGATGCAAGGATCCCCTCTATAATCAGTTTGGTGCTATTTGAGGGAGCAGGAAATCTCTGTATCACATCACTGCGATGCTCCTGTTCATTTTTTGAGCCTTAATGTCCATTATTATGACACGTGTCACTCTTTGACACAGAGGAAAGTTCATTTTTAAATGTAAAAAAAAATAAATAAATAAAATTCCCTTCAAATCCTGTAACATCACGTTCATCACTCATGTGACTCTGCTGCAGCCAATCACAGGTCTCACAGACTACCATTGAGGCCGGTGAGTGAATAGGTCAGTAAAGGGCCTATTGAACCATTTCTGTGACTTATCAAGGTTTTAGGAATATGAAAACCTCATTTACGTGCAGATTTGGCAAAAAGACAAGACCAAGGATTTGAAGATTCGCCAATTAAGTTGAGAAATCACAACCGTACAAGGGATATGACGTGGGGCAGAACCAGAGACGCACAGAAATCCCCCAATATTATATTAACCCTTTACACAAAAGTGCGTCCAGTACGTAAGAGCCGCACCCTCCACCCACATGGGTGCCCAGGACACATGGCAGCACGTGTGCACTCACCTGCGCTGGATTCCATCTTGCTGGCCGTCAGTCTGTCTGTCTAAACACAGAGAGAGAGAAGGATCAGAGAAGATGCGCATGTAGTAGCAGCGGCGCAGTGATGCATGCCGGGAGTTGTAGTGCACTTTATAAGCAGCTCCGGGGCCTACAGCACAGAGACAGCGCGGAGAACGACAACTAGTGACGGCCACATGGCGGCTCTTACCCGGCACCAGAGAGAAGCCGCAGGAGAGTCGCAGGCAGAGAACACACACAGCACCTGACCAGCGGCCGCGCTCCAATAAGGAAGCTTCAGCCCCCGCCCACTCCTGCCGACCAATCACAAGCGCCGCCAAAATACTCATTACCATATCACCAGAGATTAACTCCATCACCACCGAGATGACGTTATAAGGAAAGACGCAGTCACGCGCGCAGTTGGCGTTGCGGTTTTTGTTGCATCCTCTCACAACACATAAGTTTAGCATCTTGCTTTTTCAAAAACAATTCTTGTTAAAATGTCTTTACATGGTTTTTTCTCCATTGCGTTTTTTAAGGTCTGCTTTTGTGAGGTGGGTTTTTCATTGCACTTTTCAAAGCAATTGCAGTTTTTTATAAACGCCTGTGTTTGTGGACTTATGCAATTGCATGCACCAAGAGCAGGGAGAACAAGATCCATGTGTTTTTACAAATTGCAGGAGACACAGATGTATTCAAATAAAATACATCAAGCATTGCGTCTTGAAAACGCAACCAAAAATTAAAAAAAAAAACACATTAACCCTTACAGGACGTTTTATTGTTGCGTTTGTTTTTTCTTTCTTTCCAAAAGCGATAACTTTTTTTATTTTTAATTTTACAGAAATGTGCATAAGGTCCAAACGTACGTAGATTTAACAAAAAAATAAATGTTTTATTTAGCCAAATTCTGAGGCCAATATTTTTTTCACAATTTGGTGTACAGAGATGATGTAAGGTGTCATTTTTTGTGGTATGTGTTGGCGTTGTAACTTGTATGAATTTGGGGCCTAAATGACAGTTTGATCATTTTTATTCAAATAGTCATGAATGGAAATATGGCAAAAAAGTGGTGATTCATTCATTTCCCATTACGTTTGTCACGGCCAAGAATAATCTTTTTTCTATTTTAATAGAACGGCATTTTGGGATGTGGTGATACCTATCATGTTTCTGATTTTTACTATTTATTTCTTTTTATATGTGTTCTAGGGAAAGGTGGGGTGATATAAACTTAAGTTTTAAAAATATTTTTTACATTTTTTTTTCTTTATTTAACTCCAAAATAAGGAGAGAAAGGAAGGTGCTCCCGAAACTCAATAAGGTTACTTTAACCGTGCAGGGTCTGATTGCTCATGCTATATACTGCAATACTACATTTTTATCCAGATGCTCGATGTCTCAACATTTTATTGAGGGGAAATTGCTGATGGTTATTTTATTGAGGGGAGGCTGCTAGACATTTTATTAATAAGGGAAGGCTGCTGATGGATATTTTGTTAATAAGGGGAGTCTGCTGCTGGACATTTTATTGAGGGGAAGCTGCTGATGGATATTTTATGAAGGAGAAGCAGCCAGACATCTTTTTAATGAGGGAAGGCTGATGCCAGAAATATTATCAATGAGAGGAAGCTACTACCACAAATTTTATTAATGAGGATAGGCTGCTGCCGAACACACTTCAGTAATGAGGATAGGCTGCTGCCAAACACACTTCAGTAATGAGGATAGGCTGCTGCCGAACATCTTATTAATGAGAAGAGGCTGATGCCGGACGTTTTGTTTATGAGGGGAGGCTGCTTACGGTCACTTTATTAATAACTGCGTAACAGGCTCCTATTTTATTAGCACATGTAGACTTCCGAGGTGCCTCATCTGCAACATGTAGTCTCTATTGATTAAAGAACAGCAATTACTGTTGCAAATAGAAAGATTCTGAATGCATTGTCTGAAGGTTACAGCAGTCACCAATCAGTAGGACTTGTACATGACTTTGCTATGAATGACCTCAGCACATCCGCAGCCACAGGACATCACTAATCTCTCACACTGCTCTTGTGGGATTTTGGTCCACTCTCCTACAGTTCTGGGACTGTCGTGGGTTTCTTTGCCTAAACTTTGTCACCAGAGGTTTTCTATTGGGTTTAAGATGAGGACTCTGAAATGGCCATTCTATAGATCTATTGTTTTTCTCCTGCCATCCCAGGCAGTTGGGAGAGTGTCCTTGCATGTAGCGGATTTGTCCCGCAGCCTGGTCCCAGCCCCGACTGCATCTGTAGAGCTGAGACCTGGAGGCAGGATCAGATCCAGCTGCTTCCACACGCAGCGTTTTTGTTCTTTGGAGGCAGTTCCTCCCCTTGGTGGACCCGTCCCCCCTGGAGAAGAAGAATGAATGATGTAAAGGAGAGCAACAAGTTTTTTTTTGTTTAATACCCAGGAAGGGGGAGGGGCCACAATATAAGGGAGGATGGAGAGCACAAGGCCTCAATATAAAGAGGATGGAGACCACAATATGAGGTGGATGGAGGACAGGAGGCTAACATATAAAGGGAATGGGGGACAAGGGGCTACAATGAGAAGGGGAGGAAGAAATGGGCCACAATATGAGAAAAGGAGGCGGTAGGAGTACAGAAAGTATTATAGATAAGCATGGGGAGATAAATAAAGGTGGTAGAACAAATGAAATTAAAAAGTTTGTATTATATGTTACTGAGTTGCATGATATGTGTTCATAGGGGGGTTAGCCAAAGAAAAGGGGAATTATACTATATGGGGTCATTAAGACCTATACTATACTGTCTGGGGGCGGGATAGTGGGAGTGGTTTATAAAAGCATAGAGGGGCTTTTTGTCCCTCTTTCTCTAGCCCAAAAGTTGGGTGGTGTATGGGCTTCAAGTCCCATGTAGGTCAACTTCTGCAAAAAGTTTGTAGCTGATTTGCAGTTGATTATGAGCCCCATGGGGACAGGGACTGATTTGGCAAGCTCTGTGTAGCGCTGCGTAATCTGTGTGTGCTATATAAATAAAGGAATTATTATTAGTTTGCAAATGTTTTTTTGTTTCGAGGAACTACTTTAACCGTTTCACTGTGTGACAGTGGGCATTGTCCAGCATAAAAATTGTTGGCTGATTGAGAGAAGAATGCAAGGAAAGAGCCATGTGTTATTGCATTCACTCTAGCAGTTAGCTGTATGAGAGGTCCCACTCCTGCTGCAGAAAAGTTTCCCCAAACCATGACACTTCTGCCACCACCTTTCACTGACTTCTTTACACACCTTGGGTTCAATCTTTTGATTTTTTCCATCAGACCCAAATAAACTTAACTTGCTTTACTTACTAAAATGAACTGTGGACACCTCTGTCCTCTGTAAACACAACATGCTCCTCAACAAAGGTGAGTCTAGGCTTTTGATTATTTCTGCTAATGAGAGGTTTGGTCACTGCAGAAATAATCAAAAGCCTAGACTCACCTTTGTTGAGGAGCATGTTGTGTGGACAGAGGTCAGAGTTGTCCACAGTTCATTTTAGTAAGTAAAGCAAGTTAAGTTTATTTGGGTCTGATGGAAAAAATCAGCTTTTAGTCCATATGCTCTTGAAGAAAATCTACCATTATGCATGATAAACCAGGGAGACTAAGTCATAGATCCAGGCACCAAGACTGTGGTAATCTACAAGATGTCCGGCGCTCCGGGTTGCGAATTATGCACGCCCCCACATGCTGGGAGAGGGGGGCGACATCATGCGAGGGGCGTGAATTTACACCTCCAGTGTGATAGATGCCTCTCCCATGTTGGAGGTGATGTCACGAAGGGGGCGTGCATAATTAGCACCCCAAAGCGCCAGACATATTGTCCCCGCACCATCTGTGCTGGTTTTCTTTTTTCTAGGTGTGTCAAGATTAGAGAAGAGGGATTAAGTTGAAGAAGAGCGTAGGTAAATACTTGTAGAGTTTTTTACTTTTTAAAAAAGGTATATTTCCTTTAAGGAAATTAGCACCAAGTGCCAGCATAACACCAATAAATAGCAGGTATCTGAAAGTGTTGATCAGTGTTTATTTTACAATTATCTCATTTACATTTTTATTTGGTGCCTTAGAATATATACGGTTTATGAAATAATCTCTAAGTGGTTTGCCCATGAAAGAAAGGTCTCAAATTTGAATCCCGTAGCGATGTTTACACTTAAAAATCTTCTTAAACCCCTTATATTACAGACACAACGGGGCAGATTTATCAAGCTGTCTAGAAGTCAGAACATTCTTAGTTGACCATGGCAACCAATTACAACTCCCCTATAAAATATTCATGACCACTGGTAAAATGAAAGCTGAGCTGTAATTGAATGCCATGGACAACTATGAATTTTCTGACTTTCAGACAGCTTGATAAATCTGCCCCATTATAATCCCTCTTATGCTATGAGATACTGTGTGCTGACAATGTGCTCAGATTATCAGGCTACAGGGTTTATTTATACGACTACAGGAACAATTTAACTAGCTGCTACCTCCAGAAGTTCTCTGATGAGACTGCTAAAGTAGACCTTGTTACCAGCAAGAACGACAGAGAGTACAAAGAATTGGTCAGAGAATTTGTGCCAGCAAAACTACTTAAGGATTTGTACTGGGAAGACCACAGAGATGGTGGTAGACTTCCGTAAGCAAAGGTCCTCCATCTCATCCAGGAGACGGACATTGTGGCAGTGAAGTCTTAGAAGTATTTGGGTGTCCTCCTCAACAATAAACTAGAGTGGGCAGAGAACATAAACGCACTTCACAGGAAGATCAGAGCAGACTATTCATGCTAAACAGGCTGAGGGCATTTGGAGCGCAGGACGCACCTTCTTCAACTCCGTAGTGGCGTCAGCCATCTTTTTGTTGTAGTCTGTTGGGGAAGCAGCATCTCAGCTAAGTAGAGCAGCAAAATGGAAAAAATTATTAGGAAAGCCAGCTCTGTCCTGGGGGATCCTCTTGACACAGTGCAGGTGGTAGCTGACAAGAGGATAATGTGCAAGTTGAAATCTATTAGTGAGAATAGCTCCCATCCCATGCATGAGACTGTGATGTGGTGTGGGGAGCACCTTCAGTGACCGACTGCTTCACCCCAAGTGTAAAAGCAATATAGTAAGTAATTTCTCCCCTCTGTCATCAGGCTGTTCAACCAACGAGGCCCAAACGGGAGTAAGCTGTGCTCCCCATCCAACTAGTCCCTACTGGTCCCATAATCACACTGAATACCAAACTGACGATCATTACTTGTCTTCTTTTTTTATCATTTTAATTTTCCTTTACCTCTAATATTATTGTCCTGTCATTGTTTGTACTGTACTCTCCCCCCCCCCATCTTTTCAGTGCAACCTGCTTGCAGATGCACTACAACCGAATCAAGGAAGGGAGCGTTCAGGTGCACACACGAACTGTGCGCCACATTTATCATGCACAGTCCCAGAGAATTGTGTTGCACAATCATATTAAAGTTGCACCAAAAAACAGTTGGTGCACTCTGTCTGAGCCGTGCAGGGGGTGCTAGATTCATGAAGAACGTGTGCTAGAAACCCTGAATCTAACACCCCCTGCAGACTACACAGGAAACTGCACATAGTACAGACTGCACAGTTTTTGATAAATGTGGGCCTTTGTGTTGATCTCCAGTGTATATTGTGAGTGCTCACAGTGCAGGGTCCACTTTCCATTTGTTCTAGATCTCTTTAGTTTTGTGCCTTTTGTACTTCTATCTTCTGTAATGTATTTGAACTTCTTACTGAATATACAGCACCATGGAAATACTGGCACCCCATAAATGAAAAACTTACAATCTTACAACTGAAAAATAACAACCAATTACCAGCATCCGTTCTCTGTGTAGCAAAATGAAGGGACAACTCAACAGAAGCCGAGCTGTACAGTCTTTATGTCTCGGTCAATGTTACATTACACTTCTATCCCTTTAATTATTTCATTGCAGAAATAAACAATTTCTGAACCCAGTCTTATTGATGCCTTAAGACAACTGGGCCTAATATCCTTTGCATCCATCTATTGTTGCTTTACATGTTATTGAGATATTGCCATCATACAGTAAAATTAAGTCATGGACTCCCAATGTAAAAAAAACTTTAATACACAATATAACTGAAATCCGTATAAAACTTGAATACACAAGTGGAACAGCAGCTGGGGGTTGTGAGGCTGCGGATCACGTGCCTCTGGCCTTCAGCGCCTCATCCGCCTGTTTCACACAGATCCATTTGTTCAGGGCACAGGAGCGTAGCTTGGACCATAACTGATGATTATTAAGTCCTAAGATATGAGCGGAAAACTGAGCTGCTGCTTCCGGGGATAACACCGTGCAAAATCCGAAATCTAAAAGGTACAAAGAAGTAAAATAAATAAATAAATAAATATCACAAAGAAACACAGCAATTTTTTATTTCAAGTTTAACTAAATTTTTTACAACCTTTTAAAAATAATTAGTACAGATGATAACAGTAAACTTTGTAATATACTTTATTAGAGAATTCTGTTCTTGTGTCCTTCTCTTAAAGGGGTTTTCCCATGAACTAAAGATAGGCCCTATTCATGGGATAGGGCCTAACTTGCTGATCAGTGGGGGTCTCAGTGATGTGATCTCCACAGATTAAAAAAACCAGGGGTCCGTTGGACAATCTCTATGGAGCTGACGTAGATCAGCAAGCGCCACGCTCACCGATCTCCGTCAGCTCTATAGAGATTAATGGAGCAGCACAGTCATGTTTGGTCGTCTGCTCCATTAGTCTGATAGACTCCTCGTTCTTGGAATCTGTGGGGGGGTCTCAGTGCTTAGACCCCCACTGATCAGCAAGTCAGGCCCTATCCCCTGCATAGGGCCTAACTTCAGTTTGTGGGAAAACCCCTTTAAGGCCACTCACACGTAAGTGAGTGTGATGCACTCACAGATACAAATACTTGATACTGTAGATCGGGTTCCATCCCAATTAATACAGAAACAGTTATTCAAGCACACAAACATCTTTGGGTTGCAGAAAAGTGACAATGGTTATTGGTGGTTTTACAGGACATAACGTTTTGGCCTAACTTGACCTTTGTCAAACACCAATGCCACCATAGCACTCCATTCCCTGCAGTGCAACGCTACTGGTTCACCAAAGTTTATGATCTTCATTCTTACTCTACAGGAGGCATTGGCATGTGACAAAGGCTGGGTTTGGCCAAACATTGTAACCTCGAAAGCAAAACATTGTCATTTTCTGCAACCACAAGATATATGTATTTATTTAAGCTGTTAGTGGATACAAAATAGAAGCCTTATTTGTACAGACAGCTGATAGGTAAAGGAACCTGCTAAAGTGTTGATTTTCCTTACCCTTCACAGACAGTCCCTGGAAAGTCTAATCTTCACAGAGCTGAATCCTCAAAGGAAATAAGCTATAGCTATTAAAGAGTTAATCTTTAGTCTCCTTTCCTTATCTCTGTGCTGTGTACTGGACTTTAAATGATAGCAAAAAAGACCACAGCACAGAACAGGGACCGATGAACTCAAAAAAGTGCTTTATTCCAACCAAATGCAACATTTCGATGCGCTGTGCTGAGATCTTCTTTGCAATTATTGGATCCATGGGAAACCCCTGACTGGGGCACCATCCACAACTATCAGTCTTTCTTTGACCTTGGATATGCTGTCCACTATTTCTGTATGTGTACAGGACTTCAGATACATTGCTCTCTACAGGAGAAAGAAGCAGGAAAACAGAGAAACTTCTTTACTCAAAGTGAACCTGTCACCTGGAATGTAATTTTTAGCTGGTGACAGGTTCCAATAGCCTATACTATGATTATTTTAAAAATGCCATTGTCAGAAGTCAGAATAATTTCAGTACTTTAAAGGGGACCTACCACCACGATTCTACCTATAAAGGTAGAACGGGTGGTAGGTGGATGAATGGGACGTAAGGATAGCCCTTTTACACACATATACATACATATATACATACACACATATACATACATATATACATACACACATATATACATACATACATACACACATATATACATACATACATACACACATATACATACACACATATACATACATACATACACATATACACACATATACATACATACATACATACAGTCTTACCTGCTTGTCATCCTGTGGATTCCAGTTTCCCAACTGACTCCGGTGCCAGCAATTATACTCAATGACGTCTGCCAGGACAATTTCTCTACTCTCAACGTCCACCCCAAACTGAACCTGAATAAGAAGGTAAAAACATAAATTAATCGATTCAGCATAAGCAGAGAGCCGCAACAGGAACCATAGATATGCACAGGCTAAGAGATATATTCAAGGCAGTATTAAAAGTTTTCAGACCCCTTCAATTTTTTCACCCTTTGTTTCATTGCAGTCAATTGGTAAGATCAAAGTTTTTTTGCTCATTAAATGTACACTCTGCGTCGCATTGTGACAAACCCCCCCCCCAGAAATGTAGATATTGTTGATAATTTATTAAACAAGAAACACTGCAATATCACGTGGTCATGAGTACTCACAGGGGCGTAACAATCGCGGTCTCAGAGGTTGCGAACGGGTTGGGCCCGTTCTCTGTCTTTGCTTCTTGGAATGTCGGCCGCCCAAAGGCTGTCCCGCACCAGCCGCCCAAACTTCTCCCTCTGTTTATACTTCCCTGAACGCTGACCCTCCCAAACTCCGCCCATCCGAACGCCTTGCGCCCCCCCTTCCGAACTCAGTGCGGCCCCCCCCGAACACTTGGCCGGACTTCAGAACAACTCTGTGCCCATTCCTGACTGGCCCAGCCAGAGTGCTGACCTAAACCCAATTGAGAATTTCTGAAAACCATCCAACCTGAGGGAACTGGAGAGGATCTGCAAGGAAAAGGCAGAGGACCCCAAATCCAGGTGTGAAAATCTTGTTACATCTTCCCAACAAGACTCCTGGCTGCACTAGCTCAAAAGCTGCTTCTATTCAATACTGTATGACCACGTGATATTTGAGTTTTTATTGTTTAATAAATTAGCAAAAATATCTACATTTCTGTTTTTTTTCTGTCAAAATTAGGCGCAGAGTTTACATTACTGAGCAAAAAAAACAAACAAAAGAAAAACTCCCCACTGTGTAAGTATTGCACTAATACACACCTTGATATTTGCAAGAATGAAGTCTGAGGCTGAACACGCTTTTTCCAGAATTTCAAACATGGCCACCACGGTGCGGTTTAGGATGTCGATTTCACATTGGTCAATAGTGACTCCCGCACATATCAGCTTTAAGGCCTGTAATTGCTCATCTGAACAAACCTGTTCGCTGACATCATCCACCTGCAAAACAGAACATAAAGAAGGAGGATTGTATAAAATGTATGGGCAGTAGTATTGTCACAGGCTTATTTACAGCCTTTACTGCCAATGTCATCACTAGGAAGGTTATCACAAAAGCCTGGGTCTGCCTCACTATCCTAATAAAATAAATAAATTATATAAAATAATATATATATATTCCAAAACAAAATGTGTAGAGCGGCACCGTGTATAAAATGATTCGGGTGCAGGTCTTCTTAAGAGGTCCGACACCGACCCCAACATCCAGTAGTAGACAATTGAGAAGCAGCACTCCGGAAATTCCACTGAAGAACAAAGTTTTATTCCAAACAGTAATAGAGTGACGTTTCGCCAATTCAATCAATGCCTATCAAGCATGATAATGCTTGATAATGCCTTGATTGAATTGGCGAAACGTGTCCACCACTATATATATATATATAGGCATCAATATGGGGGTTGTTTTTAGGGTTCAAAGATTTTATTTTTTTTTTTGAGTCAAAACCCCCAATATCATAGAACCACAGAGCCACACATGCTTGCTGCTATAAGTGCCATCACTTTTTTCAATAACACTTTACTTTCAACAAATCTATTCATCTATCTGTCTATCCCTCATAATAGTTGCCATATGTAGATCTCTAATTTTTACCTACCTATGGATCTCGCTTTTCTACCATCATCTTCCATTGATCAAATCATCAGCTTCATCCATATTCACCTACCTATCGATCTCTTATTTCTAATTACCACCGTATATACTCGAGTATAAGCCGAACGAGATAAGCCGGGCCCCTAATTTTTACCAAAAAAACTGGGGAAAAACCTATTGACTCGAGTATAGCCGCAGGGGGAAATTATGATGGTCACAGCTCTCCAGTTAGTTGTAGCAAGTATGCAGCCCTGCCCCAGTGTATATAGCCAGCCAGCCCCTGCCCCAGTGTATATAGCCAGGCCAGCCCCTGCCCCAGTGTTTATAGCCAGCCCGCCCCTGTGTATACAGCCAGCCAGCCCCAGTGTTATAAGCCAGCCCGTGTATATAGCCAGCCCCAGTGTATATAGCCAGCCATGCCCAGGGTATATAGCAAGCCAGCCCCTGGCCCCAGTGTATATAGCCAGCCAGGCCATGCCTGCCCCTGTATATAGCCAGCCCCCTTCCCCACCGTGTATATAGCCAGCCCCTGCCCCCGTGTATGTAGCCAGCCAGGTCCCAGCCCCAGTGTAGTAGCCAGCCAAGCCCTGCCCAGTTGTATGTAGCCACAGCCCATGCCCAGTTGTATATAGCCAGCCGCCCTGCCAGTGTATATAGCCAGCAGCCTGCCCCCAGTGTATTATAGCCAGCCAGCCCCTGCCCCAGTGGTATAGAGCAGCCAGCCCAGCCCCCGGTATATGACCCAGCCGCCGCAGCTGCCCTAGTGTATATAGACCTGCAGCACCCATGCCCCAGTTTATAACTGCCAGCCCATGCACCCGAGTATATAATCCAGCCCCACTGCTAATATAACCTGACAGCCCCCACTGCCCCAGTTTATATAACCTGCAGCCATGCCCAGTTGCCCTGCCTGCCCCCCGTTTAATAACCATGCCAGCACCTGCCCCTAGTTTATAAACCTGCAGCCACCCTGCCCCAGTTTATATTACCGCCAGCCCCTGCCCAGTTATATAAACCTGCCACCCTGCCCCATTTATATAAAAAACCTGCCAGCCCCTGCCCCAGTTTATATAACCTGCCAGCCCATGCCCAGTCAGTTATATTAACCTGCCAGCCCTGCCCCATGTTTATATAACTGCCAGCCCCTGCCCAGTTATATAACCTGCAGCCCTGCCCCAGTTTATATAACCTGCAGCCCCTGCCCAGTTTATATAAACTGCCAGCCCCTAGCCCCCCAGTTTATATAACCTGCCAAGACCTGCCCCAGCCGCCTCACTGCTCCCTGTATATAACCTGCCAGCCCCTGCCCACAGTTGATAGAACACCAGCCCAGCCCCCTGCCCCAGGTTTATATACAGCCTATGCCCTAGGCCCCGAATTACTCAGCCCATCAGTTTATATCAACCGTGCCCACTGCCCCTCCCAGTTTATATAAACTGCCAGCCCCTGCCCAGTTTATTATAACCTGCAGCCTTGCACCAGTTTTATAAAACCTCGGCCAGCCCCTGACCAGAGTTTATATAACCGCCGCCCTGCCCCAGTTTATATAACCTGCCAGCCTCTGCCCCAGTTTATATAACCTGCCAGCCTCTGCCCCAGTTTATATAACCTGCCAGCCTCTGCCCCAGTTTATATAACCTTCCAGCCTCTGCCCCAGTTTATATAACCTGCCAGCCCCTGCCCCAGTTTATATAGCCCCCCCCTTCGCTGTCGTGCAGCACAACAATACCGGATGGATCGCACAGAAGATCTGCGGGTGCCGCCAGAAAGGCGAGTTTTGATTTATTTATTTTTTTGACTCGAGTATAAGCCGAGTTTGGGTTTTTCAGCACATTTTTTGTGCTGAAAAACTAGGCTTATACTCGAGTATATAAGGTATTTATCTTTTATTTCTATTTGCCTACCCATCTTTCTTTCTTTATCTCACATTTATCTATAATCTATCCATCATCTCTTTTTCTATCGATTAACTATTTCTGTCTATATCTGTCTATTTCTTCATCTAAATACATGTAAAAAAAAACTGACACTATCTGTCCCATTTACTTCAATGTAGAAAAAACTTAATGTCATTCGTTGTGGTCAGTTTGGCACCATCTTTTTTTTTTTAACGAAAAAAAAAAAAAAAAAAAAAGTACTGCAAGCTCCGTCTTTGGTTCCGTTAAACAAAACTGATCCAAAGCTGATTCAATGTACAACTGATGACAAAAAAAAAAAATTACATTGATGGGATTTAAAACTGATCCGTTCTATTTCAGTTTTTTACTTTACTAGACAGATACTAGACTAGATACCATGGAAATAACCCCCCTACCTCTTAAGTTCTCTTCTATATTGTCCAATGTTGCAGCTTAAACTGAGAGATAAAGAAAAGTCATCTATGATTATTGCAGGAGCTCAGTTTTCCCTTCATCATGTTGTGAGAGTGAAGAAACTTGAAAAGTAAAGAATCAGCAAATGTACAAATGTCCCACTGTTAAAATATTTATAATTGACTATAATCTACCCACCTATTTATACAAATATACCTGCCTGTATCTCTTCCTGTACTATATACCTCTATTCCTTCTTGCCTTACACCAACTGCCAGCCCTTTAAGCAGAGATCAGACAATTTTAAGAGGAGATAAGGGACTTTATATCCTAAACTATATTGATGATTACCATGTAAAACACCTCTACTCTGGGCGGGTAAAGCCTGCGTCCCTTAGTACCAGGATGTCTTCTGAGGTACGCGCCCGTGGCTATCCTCCAGCACCCCCATGCAATGGGAATTGTCTCACACCCAGAGGTGACAAGTCTCTTCTGACTGAACGTCTTCACATGCGCCGTCTTCATACCTGAAAAATGCGTTAAATGAATGACTAATCTTTAATCAGCAATTATTATTTTGTGAATAGATCATTCGGATAATACGGTACAGATTGTAGCGATCCTTGTGCTTACAGCCGATCCCAGCATCAGAGATAAGAATCAGTGCCCTCAGGGACATTTCCCTTATTGTAATAATGGAACACATTTATTTGTATGTAGTTTTGGGATCAAATCTCCTACCTGCATTTCTCAGCAGCTTAAAGACAGAGTTGTTGGTCATGTTGAAGGATTTCCCATCATTGTGGTACTGTATGGTGGGGATCTCTTGTGGTATGCTGCCTGTGGGCATCTTCTCTGTTGCCCCTTGGTCTAACTTCTCAGCAAGTCTCTTTTCTTACATTAAAAAATGAAAGTCAACAGCATTTACCAAGTTATCAGGGTCTGATGAACTCCCATATGAAGAGGGTCTTTAGTTCTCCTGTTAGTATGCAGCAGTAGTCATGCATGTACACTCCAGTCAACTCTATGTTCATCTGTGATTGCCCCGAAGAGATGAATGGAACTGCAGAGCACATGTGTAACATAAAGAACCTATAGGGGGAGATGTAACAGAAATGTTCTAGTTGCCCATGGCAACCAATCAGAGCTCTGCTTTTATTTCCCCACAGCTGTTTATAAAATTAAAGCTGATCTCTGATTGAGGTAAAACTGTTCCAGTTGCCCATGGAAACCAGACACTTCTGATAAATCTCCCCCTTAGGCTACATTCACACGACCGTATGATTGCTCCAGTCCCGTATTTACAGGCCGTATGAGCACGTATATACGTGACGTTTTTCATCCGTATGCAGCACATATGTAACCCGTATTTTATACGTCTCAATAGACTTCTAGGGCATACGGAACTGAAATACAGGAGAAAATACAGGACATGCTCTATATTTTTATACGGTACGCTACGGTGTCAAAAACGGAAATATATATAGTTGGCCGTATTGTCCATTGAGATGACGGTGGCCATATGTAACCCATAAAAAAAAAAGGGTACGGTACTTATACGGCCGTTTTCATACGGTAGTGTGAATGTATCCTTAGTCTGCATCCGGGAAGTGATAGAGTTATTCACAATGGAGGACTAGTAACAGAATAGGTACAGTGGATGGGGCCACTCCTGTTGTAGCAGCTCTCTATTCTGGCTTATAGTGGAGGGTTGTTGTATATTTTCTAGAAAATGTACTGCAAATCATAAGGCTGAGAGGTAGAGAGTGGCCTTCTGTACGATACAAAGTCAAACTAGATTAATAGACATTCCAATATTAAGACAAATAAAATGTATGTAAAATGTACAGATAAAAATGGTACATACCTGTATTTGGCTGCTTTTCATCAGAGGGATGTGCCTGTAGTGGTTCAATAACACATAAGACAGTTGTGAAAGTCGGCATCAGGTAATAATAATGTAAATAGCAATGACGAAAACTCCAGTAACGTGAAAAAAATCTTCTTCTTTTATTGAGGTTTTAAAGCTCATCATGTTATAAACAGAAAACGCATAAATACAGCTCAAGAAAGACCCATGAGTTTCGTAATTATTGTTTAGATCATATTCGAAAACGTGCAGGCCTTAATGAAAACCTTTCAGATCAATTTGAGACCCTCAACCAACCACAGTTCCTTATGGACCGGTAGTTTAGGGACCCAAATCGACCTTACATAAGTCTTTACGTGCCAACAAATAAAAATAATAAACTTTTATACACATATTGATGCGAGTCCATCGAGGCAAAGATAATGCCCCAGCTTCACTGCACATACACTGTACCTACGACGCTTGTGCAGTGAAGCCGGGGGTGTACTATGCTGGCTTCACTTGCTGTCGAAGGGAGGAGGGCCTTTGCTTAAAAATACCAAATGGCGATTTGGGACACTAAACCACCGGTCCGTAAAGGCCTTTGGGTGGTTTGGTGTACCAAATCACCATGACAGGTTCCCTTTAAGATGTTTTTGTGTGTTTTATAACCCAATGTTCTTTGAAACCTCAATATAAAAGATGTAACTTTTCAAGTTACTGGCGTTGCTGGTGAATTTTCGTTTTTACTATTGCTCACCTTTCAAGGCTATCTCAGGCTGATCATATAGGTACAAAAGCTCCGATGCTGGACACATTGTTAAATTTGTATTCTCCATCTCAACGTAGGGATGCTATGCTGTAGCACTAAATCATGCCCAGCTTATCCTGAAAAGCCATATCTGAGGTTTCAATCGAGATTTATTTAATTATTTTGTCCAAAATATCCAAAGAATGGCCGGATAAGTCACCTCCTGTGTCACCCCCTTCATCCTCAGACTATAAGCTCTTGTGAACAGGGTCCTCACTCCTATTATTCTATCTGACTATGTTATTGCTCTGTAATGTCTTATTTTATTTGTATAGGTCCCCCATAATCTGTACAGGGCTGCAGAATATGATGGCACTATTTAATTAAAGCTTTATAATAATAATCGCCTAGGACTTCTTTAACTTTAGGCAACAGAACAGAAGATCATTTCTAAGCTTTACAGATAACCCTTCCTTGCCTCCCAATAAATTATTTAGTTTTTATTAATTATTTATATAAATGTGCTTCTCAGTGCCATAGGGGTGTGGCCATGACTGCCGGAGCACCGTTTTTTAAAATTTTTTTGTTTGGGTATCCAATTGGGATAAACAAAGTTAAAACTAGCATTTTTTTCTTCCTTACATGGAAATAAATTGATTGCCACTCTTATCAGGAAAGTCACATAATTAAATTGCCTTCTAAACAATGGCAAGAGCTGACTGCTATGGCTCTGCTAACAATGTTATTACCTTATGTATTATCCTGATGGACAACAGGTGTAGTATAAGGTCTATAAAGACCCTCACCATGTGATACTGGTGGATATTCAGACTACAAAATGCAGATTCATTGGTAAAAATCAATGTTATTACCCACCGGTGTGTGCTCTTGGGGTGCGCCGAAGTCTGCTATACCGCAGCGCTGAGGATCCTTCTCATCTACTTGGCACAAGCTGCCCATGAGGTGAGGATCTCCGGGTTCTACACTCCGCTGGCCTATCAGGAATGTAAAATGCAACATGTCAAGACTAGAAATGTAGCGCAATTTAACATGGATGATGTTCTTTACTAAAAGGAGGGATAAGCTTAGCTCAATACAAAGCAACATTGTCCTCTAAACATTTGGATCTGCAGAACTGCAGGAAGTAGAAGATGCACAAACAGATAGGACTGTGCTGTACTACTAGCTACATATATACAGAAGCTATAAACCTCTATCTTATAGATGCCAACTGAATCTTATTAGTAGAGAGATGTCAGTTCAATAAGAATCTATGCGAGGAGTTTGCCATTACCGTTTGATGAGCATAACAGTTGCTGCGGGGTCTAGCTCCTAGTTATAAGACATCAGAGCTGGAGGACCTGCTACAACACTCCTGGAGAGGAGGGGGTATTAACTACTTAAAGTTTTACCCCACTTCACTACTAGTCACTCAGGTAGTCACTCAGGTAGGGAATGAAATATAGTTTCTAAAATTCCCTCTTGTATGTGAAATCTTACCCATTTATTTGCAAATTATCTCCCCCAAAATCAGCTAAATATGACTCTTCTCACTTCATTTTCACATGAGATGAGTGAATTTTATTGGTGTAGGTGAAGTGTCACTTCAGTCCCTATTTTTTATTCTAGAGGACCTGCTTTGTGTCATATTAAAGATAACAATCTCCCACCTTTCAGATCACATGGCTACAGAACCAGAGATACAGACAGCGAAAGATATAGCTTGAAAAAAACTGAGAAAAAAGAAAAAATTATTGATTTATTTAATACATTAAACAGGTTTGCATTGCCATCCATACTTGTTGACGCGTTTCGGGTGGCTTAAACAAATTGCATGCCCCTAGTCTTAGCTAAATCTTCGCTAAAGATATAGTTGGAAATGCAAGCTGCAGATAAAGATCCAGTTCCGGCCTATTTTTTTAAATGTCTGTATGTCTACTTCTGTAGCCCACAGAACCATACTATTGCTGGAAGCTAAAATAAGAGATTATCAACTTTAATATGACACCAGTAGCATGTTTCTAGGTAATATAGAACAGAAGATACAGACTTCTGAAGAGACTGACTTGTCTGACTTTGGGGGAGATTTTTTTTTTTTTTTTTTTTTTATAGGTAAACAGATAATATTACACATAAAGGAGGGAATTTAGAAAGGACATTTCTACCTGAGGGGACTACCGGTAGTTGTTCAGTGGGGTAAAACCTGGCGACAGGTTTCCTTTAAGGACAATTCTTATATTTCAACTGGGTGTTACCATTCCTCTTGCCCCACCTGGTAACAACCAGTAGTGGACTAATTTTTACACTTCTAAGGGTGAAGAACAGGGTATAACATAAAGCAAAATTGCCTATTTCATGAGTTATCGCACTTTAACCGTCGACTGTGGGCTTAGGGAAAGGGGTCATGAGCTGAGCCCACTTATAGAAGGTGGCTGTTTGCCTATTGAACCAAACACCCAATGGCAACACTTGCAAATGGCGCTAGCACCGATTGTGGGTGATAATCACAGCTGCAAAACTGCCAGGGGTGGTAAAAAGCCCATGGGCGTAGCTCCGCATGACATCATTGGGGGGGGGGGGGGCGACAATCTGTTACTATGACAGACTCGGGTTATACAAAGACCCGATGTAGTCTTGTTTTAGCTTATTACAATATGCAATTTGCACATTGTAATAGACTACCATATACCATAAACTACCATATACCAATCAATATATTGGAACATATAAAAAAAAATACAATAAAAAGTTCAAAAGGCTGCACAGTCCTCAAAATGGCAGCATCAAAAAAGTCATCTCCTCTTGGAAATCATTTTGTAACTGTATGAAAACATTTTTAAACCTATATAAAATTATAGAGCAGATTGTTCAGGGGGAGCTCTCAGTTTTCTGGTGTACAAGCCATGAAATAGTCGCAATTTCTGGCACCAGGTGTCCATTCTCAGACTATAGCCTGCGCCAAGAAGTAGTATACCGGAGCGTCCAGATATATCCAGTGAATGTAGAAGAGACGGGGCAACATTATACAAATGGTCCTACCTGCAGGAGTCATGTTATAGAGCAGATTGTATATAGTGTCCTGTCTGCAGGCAGCATGTTATAGAGTAGAAGGAGCTGAGCAAATAGGACATTATGTACAATCTGCAGGCAGCATGTTATAGAGCAGGAGCGGAGCAAAATGACATTGGTTTGTAGAAAGAATAGTAAGAAACAATTAGTATATCTTGTCATTTAGTAATTTATATCTGCTCTATGTTAAGAAGGTATGGTTAGGGTCTCAGTTAGGGTCTACACACCCTACACAGTGTGTAGGCAGCCTCACTAGATGACTGTGTATAGAATTAGTCCATCACTGCGACTTTTCGTTATAGCTTATTTTCTGCCTGATAAAGTACCTTCAAGGCATTAAAAAAAAGCTCTTACCAAGAGAGAACTTCTCATCGAGATTTTCACTTTTAACTTCAGGAACAGGATGCTGTTTGGTGTTGAAGAATAGGTTCTGCAAATATAGCAGAAAATACATTTATTTTTTGGTGACAGAAGATGGGTGCAGAGAGATGTTCCTTCTCTGCCAGTAAAATAATAGAAAGACAAGTTTCTTATATGTACTCAGGATAGCAAAATAACACATTCTCTAATTCACTGTTATTAACAAAAATACAGCATTTCACAGATATAAGTGAAACCTGTCTGTCAGTCCTTGTGTTTAAAATTTTGGTTGTCCCTGGATCCGACCGTAAATCTTCTGACTATGCTCGGATTCTTCTCATGAATAGCTTCATGTCTACAGGATGCATTGTGTCAGCCCACTGTTACTTACAGTACACACTGCAATATATTTGAATTGCAGCGTGTAAGGGCTCGAACAAGCGTTTGTTCAAGCACAAGTGTGGAAAAAAAAAACTCATTTCTATATTGAAAAAATAAAATAAAAGTCCCCCTAATCACCACAGTAACATAAAAATCAAATAAAGTGTATAAAAACACAAAAAGGCATATTTGGTATTACTGTGCCGGTATCAATCTGTACAATAAAGATAAAGCAATATTGAACCTTCCCGACTGACATCACAGAGTGCGCCGGCCGGGCCTTGTGCACGGAGATGTCGTTGACCTGGCGCTGGCCTGAAGATAGAAGAGGCACAAAAATTGTGCTGACAAACTCGACTTATACTCGAGTATATACGGTAATAAAATCTCATGAATAAGCTATAGACCCCTAAAATGAATTATCTATACAGTATCTCATCCCACAAAAAATAAGCCCCCATGTGTTCACATTACCAAAAAAATAAAAATGTTATAGCCTTTACAATGTGACAATACAAATCTGCTCTGAGTATCACTGCTTTCATTCATCCACATGGCCATACAGCAGTTTACCGACACATATGGGGCATCAGTACACTCGGAAGAAATTGGGTATCAAACTTTGCAGAGCTTGAATGAATGTATTTTCTAAAAAAAAATCCAGTTTCTAAATTGCAGATCCCCTTACGTTTTAGCCCTTGTGAAACATTTAAAGGGTTTTATATACGTATAAGGGTGTAGTTATTATTTAGGCCTCTCACAGTCACTTGAAAACGGAGTTATCCCACAAAACGTGAGTCTTGGCAATTTTCATGAAATTGAGAAAAATCGCACCTGAAAGTTTTAAGCCTCATAACATCCTAAAAAAAAAATGAGAGGATGCATAAAAAAACCATACAAACATACAGCAGACATTCTGGAAAAGTTAGTTACAGGCAGTCCCCGGGTTACGTACAAGATAGGGTCCGGAGGTTTGTTCTTAAGTTGAATTTGTATGTAAGTCGAAACTATATATTTTATAATTGTAGATCCAGACAAAAAAATTTGGGCCCAGTGACAATTGGAGTTTAAACATTTTTTGCTGTAATGGGACCAAGGATTATCAATAAAGCTTTATTACAGACACCTTACAGCTGATCATTGCAGCCGGGGACTATGGTAAAGCATTCAGAAAGCTTCACCAGAGGTCAGAGGGGTCTGTCTGTAACTATGGGTTGTCTGTCCTTAAGTAGGGGACCGCCTGTATTAAGCTACTTGGGTAGTCTATCTGCCTGGAAAGCAGAACGCTTCAAACTTTAAAATCTTTTCAAACTTTTGCCAGATTTGATTTTTTTTTTACAGAACGAAACACTAAAAACTTATCACATAAAATTAACTAACATGAAGTACAATGTGTTACAAGTAAACAATCTCAAAATCACCTGAATATTTGAAAGCGTTCCGAAGTCATAACCAATTATCGTGAAGCATGTCAGATACTAAAAATAGAGCCTGTCATTTAGCTGAAAACAAGCATCAGTGATAAAGGGTTAAAGAGCAATGACCTACCTTTGGAGATTCGGTAAGTGTGTGTGGTGTCTTGATGTACAGGGAGCCCTGGGCGGCGAGGCTTATTATGGCGGTACCACTCCATTTAAAGGTCGCAGACACTTTTGGTTTGATAAGTTTGCGATTCCCCGGTAAACACTGCAAAGATATTGACTTGTTTAATGTTAATGTGAGAGAATGTATAGAACAGAGGCCAGAAAACACTGTCCATGTGTAGAAGCACTGTATATCGTCATCCTCTTCTGACTAGCTACAGTGATGGGAACAGTGAAGTGTTGGGAAGAAATCATCAGGGGCCAGAAAATTAAAGGAAATCTATTGTTGGGTTCATACCTTGTGAATCAGAATCTCTGACAGAAACCTGTTGAGATTTTACATTAATTTCTGTTACCGGGTTAAGTGCCAGGAACAACTGGTTTTATATATTGATAGATTAGGACACGGCAAGTTCTAGTTTATTTTTTTAATAATCTGTTTTAGGGAAAAGGAGGCGATTTGAAATTGTTTAACTTTTTTTTTTTTTCTGTATTTGTAGTATTTGGTAGGAGCAATCAGACCCCCTAGGGTTAAAGTCCCCTTGGAGGTCGGATGCTCCTACATATACTGTATTGCATTATAAGTTTATTTTCCTCACATCCTGCTACAGTGCCACCGACACAGACTGTCATGACAACGGATCTTCAATACCCACCTAAATGCCAGCGCTGAACATGTGTGTTGCTAGATACAGACGACTATCTTTTTTTTCTGTAATACCTAGAAAGATGCTGCTGATGTCATATTAAAGAGGACTTCTACATCAGGATTGTGGTTCTGTGATCTACAAAACCAGAATGTAGGCAGCTTAATATATAGTTGGAATTGTACTGCAGATAAAAATCCAATTGCTGCACAATCCTGGTGAGATCTGAAAGATGAGATTCTTATCTTTAACATAACACTATATTTCTAGGCAGTATAGAATTGCAGACACTGAAGTGACACTCCCCCTGTAGCCTCTAAGCATGACTTATCTAAGGAAAATATTATGCTTTTTCTGCTCATTGTCACATGACTTTGGAGATATTTATATAGGTAAAAGGATGATTTAACAGAAAAGAGGGGATTTTAGAAAGGACATTTCATACCCTGAGGGGGCTAGTTGTTTAATGCAGTGAAATCTGGTGACAGGTTGCCTTTAAGATTTTCTAAAACCCAAATACCTGTAAAAAATCAAATGAAAACTCCTCTTCTGAACATGAAAAACATTTTTGGAAAAGGGTCATCACTTTTCTCCTGAAATTCTCAAAACTGCAGGACGACTGTATGCTGATCTTCCCCACCAGTCCCAGCATGGCGAGCTGTTCTCTCTGGTTCCCGCGTGGGACACTGTATGTGCAGTTATGTTCCGGATAGTCAGCAGGCAAACATATGATGTCCTTGCACACCTCTCTAAACTTCCTAGGGGTAGTAGTGCAACGACGTTTGCTTGGACGAATAAAAATGCTGTCTTCTGTAAACCTCCTTTGCATCTGCAACATCTGTAAGGTGAAAAAAAACCAAACATACATGACCACATACAAGATGGAAGTGCAATGCTCTGCAGCATGTAGCAGATGGTTTCAATGATGCACAGCAATTCACTGTAGAGCGTTGCTTTGCATATCAAGGAAATCTCAAGAAGAAAGAGGGGAACTTACAGTGACCAAAACAGTCTAAGTACTTGTACCTCATTTGCTAATGACAATGACTGCTGGGCAGCACAGATATTACAGAACATACCTGAGGTTTATATCTACGACGTATAGACTGAAACTTCACACATTCCTGCAAACTTAAGTTCTGTGCCCTCTCCATGGCCTGGATCCCTGAATTGGTATCAACATGAAAAGGTCTTGGGTGATCGGAAATGAGTTTATTCGATGGAACTTGATGTTCTATAAAACACAATGAGAAGATATTGTTAAGATGCATTCATTAATTCCACGGCAGGATGGTGGAAAGTACAAGATCAAGCCCATCAGTGGGGACATTATTCAAGTTACAATAGAATGGCCCACATTTATGCAGCGCCAGTTTTTTGTCTGACTTTGTACTGAAAAGAAAGTGGGAACTGCTTGTACATGTACTTATTCAGTGTATGTGCCAGTTTGGGGTCACGTCGGCACGGTGTCCACCGTGGCCCAAAATTCTGCACCTATAGGTTCTGGTGCCGTTTTGGGCCATGCGCCACATTTATTACGGCAAGTAGACAGAATAATGTCACATGCTGTGTTTTAAAGGTGTACCAAAAAGAAGTTGGTGCACACTTCCAGAGCAGTACAGGGGGCGCCAGATTAATGAAGACTGTGTGTGCTAGTATTTAATAATCTGGCGCCCCCTGCACACAAGTGAGGCAAACTGCACATAGTACAGACTATACTTTTGATAAATGTGGGTCAACGAGTTCAGATTCAGCAGATTTTACCAGCAGATTTGTACAGGCAACATTCACAGCAGATCAGAGCATAAACCAAGGAAACGATATACACGCAGAATTGGGCAACATGTGACATTATCAGATTAACCAGTGTGACCTCGCCAAGTGGAATACCCACTGATCATAAGAATGTGACCCCTTTCTCACTACTGAATGGATTGTGCTCACCCTGCCGCTCCAGTCTCTTGTATGGGAATGATGAAAGTAGACAAACACATCTCTCACTACTCTCGTTCTCCTAATTTCTGGGGTCCTGTTCTTATGATGAGCTGGCGGATCCTAACTGATTAGGACAAACCGTCTAATAACATATACTACTGATATATATTTACTACATATGTAGTAAAGTGCAACTACACCTATAACATGATATGCTGGACATACCTTTCCCCTGATGGGAGGTGCTATCTGCTGACCATTCATTGAGACCACCATGGTCACTCCAGCCATTGGCATCTCTAGTGCTGCATACGGACACTATTCTGAACGACGTGTCCACCCCGATCTCCGGCTCCAGGTAATTCTCTAATGTATAACATAAATACAAAAATATCAGTCTATTAGCATAAATATCGTCATGTTCAGAGATGTACCAAAATGAAAGACAGGAAATAATTACACATTTCATTTTTTTTTTATTTCGGGCTACATACTATTATTGACTATGATTTCTCTATACAATATTTCAATAAATGATCACCATGGATTCCAGAATGACTTCAGCCGCTGCTTGAAATCTCCTTATTCCGAATATCAGTCTTAGGCTACATTCACATCTCGTTTTTTCCCCTCCATTATATGGATACGTTGAGCCGATTCCCAACGTGTCCTTACACTGGAGGGTTAGGAAGTATTCCACTATATGCATATACAGTGCAATAAGTCTGCCTGTTTCATCCTCTACCCTCTGAAAGCTAAAGAAGGCGTGAACATTGAGAGCAGTCAGTGATTGGCTGCTGCTAATGTTTTGGGTGTCTCCCAAGAGATGTAACTGTCACACTCAGCAGAGGCCAGGAGTGGATGAACGGCTGTTGCATCCGTCCCTTATTGCCTCCGCTGAGTGTATACATCACTCAGCAGGAGGGAGCAGGATGGAAAGATGCATCTTGCTGCGGCCCCACCCTGTGCTTCCTTCTGGATGCAACGTATACTATTTGCCAGTATAAGTCTAAGGCACAAGTCTAGCGTAATAAGCAGGAGCTCTCCTGCTGTATACACTGGAGGAGATTTATTTGGCCATTGTTTTTTTAGCAAGCCACCAGTATTTGCGATTATTTCCCATGTGGAGGGGTATGAAAGGGGGCACAGCTGGCAGTTGAGTGGTCATCTGTTGTGCGTTTCTGCCTAGCCCCTGTGCTCTAGCTATACCCTACGATCAAGGCCTGAAAATCAGCAGGCTATAACGCAATTCTACAACAGCGCATCATAAATGTGAAAATATTTGATTGTTGATTTCTGTAGCAATTAAATGACATGCAGTGCATCATATATTAGCTGTTTCCTTAATGTGTGTATGGACTTTTCTTAATTCTCATACATGACGACGCTACTTTATTATCCTGAGGATTTCCCACACGGAAATAATAGTAATAGTCTAAGTATCCCAGCGATCAAGCAAGTGAATCCTTGATGCAGCATATAAAGTGCTTGTTTATAAGCATCACATGGTTTCTCGACCCCAAGACAAAAAAAAAAAAAACCTTTTATTCTGGTAATTCACATGTGGCATTAATGCATGCATTTTGAAACGCAATACAACAGCTGAGAAGAGGAGATCTACCTAATTACATTGCTGTTAATATTTGCGTTTACAAAATGTGGGCATCAATGGAATGTTAACACGTGTGTTTTGTAAAAGCGAAGGTTAACAGCAATGTAATAAGGCAAATCTCCTCTTATCAGCTATACTACACTTAACACAACGTGTGAATGCACCCATCATCCGCATGATCTTCTATTCCGGTATAAAACTATGCAGCATAGCACATAACATGGTCAATTTGACTAGAATTGCTCATCCAATAAGAAAATAATTTGCCCCGTCCACTATTAAATAGCACAGCAGCCTGCATCCTTTTTCCACTACAGGCAGTCCCCTACTTAAGGACACCCGACTTATAGACGACCCTGAGTTAAAGACAGACCCCTCTGCCCACTGTGACCTCTGGTGAAGCTCTCTGGATGTTACTATAGTCCCAGACTGCAATGATCAGTTGATAATCCTTGGTCCTATTACAGCAAAAAAATTTGAAACTCCAATTGTCACTGGGGCAAAATATTTTTTTTGTCTGGAACTACAATTATAAAATGTACAGTTTCGACTTACATATAAATTCAACTTAAGAACAAACCTATGTAACCCAGGGACTGCCTGTATTCATAAATGGAATCTTGGAAAGGTGACATACCTTGCATGATCTCGTTGTCCGCTAGGTATTTAGGATACTGTTCTTGGGAAGAGCTTTGGATTGCATCTGCCCCAATAGAAAAATAAAAACATAACTATCACACAGTCATATGCTTTTGTAACCTCAGTTTTCACAACTTTTTTTTTTTTTAAAGAAAATCACTGAATAAGTACACTGTAGCGCATTACAAATCATAGGGCTCATATACAAATACATTACAAACATATGGAACAATAGGAGGGCCCTGTAACAAGAGCTTACAGTCTATGAGGATGAAGGGGGTGACACAAAACCTTACAGTCTATGAGGATGAGGGTGAGACACAAGAGCTTACAGTCTATGAGGATGAGGGGGTGACACAAGAGCTTACAGTCTATGAGGATGAGGGGGCTGGGGGGTGACACAAGAGCTTACAGTCTATGAGGATGAGGGGGTGACACAAGAGCTTACAGTCTATGAGGATGAGGGTGAGACACAAGAGCTTACAGTCTAAGAGGATGAGGGGGTGACACAAGAGCTTACTGTGTATGAGGATGAAGGGGGTGACACAAGATGATGAGGGGGTGACACAAGAGCTTACTGTGTATGAGGATGAAGGGGGTGACACAAGATCTTACAGTCTATGAGGATGAGGGGGTGACACAAGAGCTTACTGTCTATGAGGATAAAGGGGGTGACACAAGAGCTTACAGTCTATGAGGATGAGGGGGTGACACAAGAGCTTACCGTCTATGAGGATAAAGGGGGGGACACAAGAGCTTATAGTCTATGAAGGTGAGGGGGAGACACAAGAGCTTACAGTCTATGAGTGTGAGGGGGTGACACAAGAGGTAGTATAATGGTCCATCTATTCTTCATAAGCAAATAGTATAAAATAATTTAATAAACATGTGTATTTGTTAGTAGGGTTCAATACTTGTTTGGCGCTGTGTCCCTGATCAATGTTTTTTATTGCCGGTATGAGCTAATTGAGGTATGGAGACTTAGGGATGGAAGCATTTGGCTTTGTGTCTCTGTAGCATTTGTAACTCTCAATGAAAGTGAAAGGAAGCCGCAACGAATTACAGGAACCAAGAGTCAACGGATTCCTGCTCCATGTTCTTGTTTACACGGCTGACTGGTGAAAGGCCGTGTATCAGCCCAATCCACTATTGATGGGCTAACAAGATAACATGATGTCCCCAGGCAGCGTGAGCTGTTTATTTGCAGGGACACTGAAGCTGTGCCCCGGCCTGCAGAGGTGGCCGGCCACTTCCAGCCATAAGCTCCCCTAGCACAGTTTCCGAGTCCCTGCAAATAAACAGGGGCTGGATCAGATGGACTGTGGCACGGGACATTAGTAGCGACAGAGGAGGTGAGTACACATATATATATATTTTTTTTAAAAAGCCCGCCCCAGTTCGTCCCGAATTTATTGATACTCTCGGATAAGCCCTTTAAAGGAAATCTATCATCAAAACCAAGCATGATAAACCAGGCACACTTACTCATCAATCCTGGCTCTGTAAGAGGTAAGCCATCCAGCAGAAATAAATGGAGTTAGGGTCGTGTATGTGAACAACTGCAACATGATGACAAGAGGCTCAAGGACCCAAATCAGTGATGCATGGCTCATTATGCTAATGAGCCTGGAGGGCTCCCTTGGGCGTTACTGGAGAACCTCTGTGTTGCGGGATTACTTTTCTCTCCCACAGTGTGCTGAAACATCTCTGCTGGTGTAAGGGGGAAGTCAGTGTAACAGCCTGTGAAGCCAGATCAGGTAGCCACCCCAGAGTCCTTTGGGCTCATTAGCAAATATTAATAGTTGATTTTAGAAGGAAGCAGGCCATGGATAACAAGTATAAGTCACAGTGTCTGGATTTATGAGATATATGAGTAGGTATCCCTGGTTTTTCATGATGGATTTAAATGGTAGATTTCCTTTAAATTTTTCTTTTTTTTTTTTTAGAATGAAAGCTCCTATGCACCAGGACCTATTTATATCATCATCTATACACTCACCAGCATCCACAGGCTCTTCCTTTATTCTCTGCATGGTTAGAAAGATTTCAGATCCGGGACTATAACCTACAAGATGAAATACAGATGATGAGCTCAAATAGCTGAAATTCCAGATACTCATCAAAGTAGCGATATAAATCGGCTTTGTGATTAGAAGCTAGCATTAATCACTAATAATATCCACAGTATAAGCCATAACTGTCCGATAGATGTGGCTCCTAATGTTACAGGGGTTTTCAATTTCGTGCATACAACCTGCTGCATCAAGTGTTAAAGGGTTTTCTCCAGGAAAGAATTCATGTCATATCCACGGGAATGTGGGACCCGCACCTATCCCCTGACGCTGCTTACCAGGACTCCATGTCCCCTCTTGCTGTCAGATACAGACTACTAGCAATGGTCAGGTCTCATAGACGCAGCACAGACCTGAGCTATGGAGCTAATAGAAGTTACACTCTGTGTCTCTCACTATAACTCCCAATCTGTTTGATCAGAGACCCCTGGGGTGTAGTGCGGTGGTCACACATGGGTACAGCCCATCCATTCACACACAGCCGCCCCTCCCATACCCTATCTCTGGGTGTCCAATTTTGCAGACATATAATTCCTATTCTGGGTTAATAGGGTAAGTGTTGTTAGTGGGAAGCCCTTTTAAGGAGAACTATTCCTGTGTGATACCTGGCTGTAGAGGCTGATCCTGCTGCAGAGCATAGAGGACCCATAACTAACCTGCTGAGCTGTATGTGCAGCCCCATGTCACATGAGGTCACCATACATCCACATAAGCCGGTAACAGCCGAATATTTGATGTAAATGGCACTTCCTACTCATGCGTAGAGTTGATCAGGATGCGCATGCGCAGAAGCTTGTTGTACGGCAGTCAGCTGTTTATTACTTCCGTGACCCGTGCGTTCCAGAGAGCGGAAGTGGAAACTACGCTTGCGCAGAATGTGGCATGTGTTTACTATGGATCTGTAACTGTTACACTGGAGATACCATGACTCTATGACAGTAAGTGGTAGCGGACTGCTAGGAAATGCACTGTGATGGCAGGAAGGCGGACATCAGCCTAGATCTGGGAACTCTATCGCCTGTGCGTTTTTTGCCTTCTGTAGTAAAAGTGTGAACAGGTCTGTAAGGTCAGTTATAATGGAGCTTAACAGAACAGAGGTTTGCAATTGTAAGTTACTGAATTGTATACAGAAAACATAGAGGTTGGAGCGGCACCGTGCGGAAAATCGTAGGGTGCAGGTCTTCGTAGGGGTCCGACAACCCCTCCAACGGTAGAACCAAATATACAGATGAAGCAGCACTCCGAAAAAGTTAGATGAAGAAAGTGATGTTTATTCCACCAATGATGCCTCATTGGAACTCTGATGACCTCTGCAAAAAAGTATGAATATATTAAAAATGATAGCGGCACAAACGAAAATTTTTGCTGCACAAACCAGCACAAACGTAGCACTAACGTTTGACACCAGTTTTGTTTGATTCGGTTAATGTGGGGGGGCTGCTTGAACTTTTGAACTTTAATTTTTTGTTCATATATTCAAAACAAAAGCAGCACAAACAAAAATTTGTGCAGCACAAACCAGCACAAACGTAGCAGAATTGTTCGGCACCAGTTTTGTTTGATTTGGGCAATGTGGGGGGGCTGGTTGACCTCAATATATGAACAAAAAATTAAAGTTCAAAAGTTCAAGCAGCCCCCCCACAGTAACCGAATCAAACAAAACTGGTGTCAAACATTAGTGCTACGTTTGTGCAGCAAAAATTTTTGTTTGTGCCGCTATAATTTTTAAGGTATGTTCAGGTGTTTGAGGTGTTTAGGATGAACTGGTAAAAAACAAACCTAGTGACACTTCCCTGGTTTGATCACCAGGGGGAGCTAGCAAACACATTGTACTTTGGAAGAAATGAACTCTGATGACCTCTGCAAAAAAGTATGAATATATTAAAAATGATAGCGGCAGAAACGAAATTTTTTGCTGCACAAACCTGCACCACCATTTTTGTTTTGTTTGACAAAGGTGGGGGGGCCAACTTCACTCAGGTGACAGAGATCTGTATATTGAATAGTTTTACCGACTACAACCCAGTATAGCTGATCTGTCATGCAACATTCACTTCAGCTGTATTGACTTGGTCTGCTAAATCCAGGTGACAGCTGAACCAAGCTTTCAGGTTGCATTCAACTTTTTTTAAGACCGTTGATGGCCCAGACTCTCTCGTGTGAAATGGACTTAATAGCAGAGCATGGATAAGATCTGTATAAAGTCTATCAACCATTCTGCTACTGTATACCATAGTGTATGAGACTCTGGCGAGTTTGATATATGTTACTTAATGAGATCCTACCTCTAAGGCTGCGTTAACATGTTGCCTTTTTTTTTTAAATGTGTTTTAGGTGCATTCCAAAGGCTCCAACCGTGTTCACATGCTGAGGTAACATTGAACGCGGCCTAACAGTATCGGTACAAGGGAGGAATTTTACTTCTGCAAATAGAATTCTACTCCTGTTACATATAATTCTGATTGGAGTTCCCTCTTCTATCAAATAAAAGTGAAATCTGCTGTGAAACAGCGAATGAAACCAACATATTGGAGATATCAGACAGTACATATCAGTTTTCACACATATGTCCACTCAAGTACGTGTTAGTATTATCCTGTTGATTTCAGATAATCTACATGGAAACCTGCGGCACATATGAAATGTTTGTAAGTGGTTATTAAAGGGGTTTTAGCAAATTAGCGAGTTATCCCCATCAACAAGCTGAATGGCGACTGTCCAAATGCTTGGACCCCCCCCACTAATCCAGAAATCCAGAGAATGGTGGGCCTGTTCGCACTCATGCATGGAGCAGCAGGTTAAACCATTTAATAGTATAGCAGTGTTGGAAATTGCTGAGCACAGCGCTTGTCTATCGCCAGCGTTCACTTAGTAAATGTGAGTGCCGGAGATAGCATAGCGCTGTGCTTGCCAAGCCCATATCATTGAATTGCATGGTAGGATGCATGCTCAACCTGCTTCTCAACCCAGTAATGAGAACAGGACCCATATTTTCTGTATTTCTGGGGATCCTGTACTCGTTATCAGTGAGGTTCTCAGCAATCGGACCATCACCGATCACCTTGTTGTTTCCTAGATGAGTTTTTGAATTTTTTTTTTTTTAGTGGCAAGTGGTACATGCAAATAATGAAAGTGTGTCCCTCTGTGAGTAATCTTTTACTGTACACTATTAGTAAATCTGTTCTTTTTACTTAGTCTTGATACTTGTACATGTATATTTATATATAATGTTACACCGTTCTAAGAAGCCGTCTCTTTGGAATAGGATACATTTTACCAAGTATTGGTTTGCTTTCCTAGGTCTGATCTTCTCATGGCGTGTACGCTGCAGCAGATGGTCTTGCAGGCCGCTGCATTATATAAAGACAGGAATGCAGTTTGTTTTCAACCATACAACAAGACCCCATTGTACTACACGTACCAGGATGTGCTGCAGAGGGCTGAAGAGCTGACACTTTTTCTAAAGTGTCATAATCTGGAAAATAAAACTGTTGGTCTTTACTGCCAACCCGGAATCAATTTGCCATCCTGGATCTTGGGGTAACCATTTACATATGCTATTGATTTGGTACAGGGATTGTCTGACCTCTGTTTTGTTGCCATAGTGAGAGGAGAGTCGCAGCATCGCTCTCTATTCACTGGTATAGGACTTTTGTCCCTCAGTGTCTGTTCTCAGAACTCCCATACAAGTTAATAGAGGGAGCCGTGCACTCTCCACTGCCAGACAGGTGTTTGGGGACCCTCTGTCCCGGAGGTGGGACCCGCATGTATGGGTCATTTAGTTTCAATGTAATTTTCCTCTATACAGTGAACATGGGATAATAAATGCTTTAATGTCATCTTCTGCATAGAATTCTCCAAGTTCCCGCAGCTTACACTCCACTAGATCCTACGGCCCCATCATCCTTCACATCTTCATTAATTCAGCGGTGCAAGGTGCAGCATGTGCTTGTGGAGAAAGACAAAGCTGAGGTGAGAGCTAAATAAGGAACTGTTCTGAGAATTCTTACCATAAATTGTTCATCAGATGCAATACAAACCTTTATCTATTTCCTTACCAACTTAAAGCGAACCGGTCAGGGAGATTTGGGACATTAAACCAGCCACAGGTCCTTTGAGGTCTGTGGCTTAGTGTCCCAAATCACCCTTTATTTCTCTCCATACCAGAATAAAAACTTATTCTTAGCATGATCCTCTCTCTGCGCCTGCGCAGTCATTCAGTGAAGCCGGAGTATTACAGCCCTGCTTCTGTGTTGTAGGTCTAGCACATGTGCAATGATGTACTACAACGGCTTCATTGAATCGCTGCACAGGAGCCGAGAACATCTAAGATGAGACTGTTAAGGAGGTCACACTGGTTTCGGACGCCATCTTGACTACTGTCCGCCATCTTAGATACAGCGGCCATGTTCCCTGACCATTGTCAAGTTAATGTCATGATTCAAACTTCATTTTATGTAACCTGTTTGCTGGCCTGTCAGCTAATACCCTTTGACATTTAATGAGAAGCCAGTCTGTCCTCGATGCTGCATGATATTAGGATTCTGGAGCCACTTATCATCTTCTTCTCAGCATTAGTATAAACAATATCTGTGTACAAGGTCTCTGAGAACTGAGCACAATTAATTAATTGTTTTTCCCAGAATGTGCTGATGACCAATAGGTTTGGAGTATACTATTCACGCCCCTTTGATGATTCTTCTGTTATATATTATGCATTTTGATTATGAAAATATAGAAGATCTTGACTAAGAGATTGACGTATGTCTTGGTCTTTATGTTCAATCATAAAAGGGTTAATTAGGACTCACCTTACAAAAGTCAAGAGGGCTGTTGGGGCCCTGCATAAAAATCCGTAACAAGACAGATGCCTCACATTAGGTGTTTAGAAACTTTTTTTTTTTTTTTTTTGGTTCTATAGAGGCACTGGTGACATAATAGGTGATTTGAGTCACAGTTGGATTTGTGTTCCTTTAAGTGTTTGCTGTAAGACTTGTATTCTTAAAGGGGTTTGCACCCTTTTGAGAAAATTCTCAAATTTCAATCCCCTGGTGATGTTTACACAATAAAGATCATTTTCAACTCCTTGCTTTATAATTTTATGCAGTTTTATTGCTGTTTTAGCTCCTATCACTTAGTGATGGTCAGTGTGGGTGGACTCTCTAAGCAGACACATTATGATCCCTGTAGTGCTGTGAGATGCAGTGTGCTGACACTGGGTTAGATTATCAGGGTACAGGGTTTATATACACATAGCAAGAGAGATGAGACAGATCAGAGTGAGATGATGAGATCCATGAGATGTATATAACATTCTCTGTACAGCTCCAGACACACTGTTAGATCAGATGTGCCTCCCTCCCTGGAAAAAGGAACTTATGTCTCCTCTCGCTGCTGCTGCTGTTTGCTGGCAGGAGGTCAGTGTATGTGTCAATGTAAGCTCCTCCTGTAATGCAGGGGTAGGGGCTAGAGACAGTGAGCAGCACAGCTCCACAGCGTCAGACATAAAACCAAGATGTCTACTGATCCTCAAATCAGAAGATCCAGGGTCGGAAATCAGGGGCAACTGAACTTGTGTACAGCAGGACTGATAGAGACAGGTTGGAGTTATATCTGTGAAATGCTGTATTTTTGTTAATAACAGTGAATTAGAGAATGCGTTATTTTGTTATCCTGAGTATATTTAAAAAAAAAAAAAAAACTTGTCTTTGTGAGAATATCCCTTTAATATTAGTAATCTAAGTCCAACTGACTGTAAACATGGTGGCTTTTTTTAAAAGTCAAATTGTTTAGCAAAGGAATATAATGTTTTTATCAAAAGTTATTCAGTGCAAATGTTTTAGCAATTTTTTTAAAAAAAAAAAAAGGGTATTTTAGTATATTATATAAGCATGTATTGTAGGAAAATATCTGACACCATAACTACGTATTCACTGAATTAATTAGACCAAGGTTTGTTCACCTCCCCTATTACACATATTTCTGGTTTGTTTTTAAAGAAGGGAGGCAAGGATTAGGCAATAACATATACGGTTTATTAAATATACTTTTAAAAGGTTGGTCATTCACAAAGTGTAACCCTCCACCACTAAAGCTCAGAATTTTTTTAAAAAAAGGGCCTAAAGCCTCACAAGCAAATACTAACTCTTTTTAATTTTGTAAGTGTATCAGCAGCTTCCAGTGTGTCCTACATAAAAGTAAAAAGAGGGGGAAAAAAGATGGAACTCACAAGGGGCGCTAATAACATATTGGAGTGTCAACACCAGAAAAAATCATAAACTAATATATATATATTATATACACTGTGTGATTATAGATATATAACACATTGAACAAATGCCGCAGTGTTAGAGTGATAGCGTTACCAGAGGTTTCCGGTAACGCTATCAAACACTGTGGCGGGGTACAGTGTAATTGTCAGCCTATGGATCAAGCGGGGCGGTCCAGGGAAGAGGCAGCGCCTCGGACCGCCCCCTCATGAATACATCCGATGATTACATTGTAATCCCGACTCCCCCCCGCAGTGTTAGATAGCGTTACCAGAAGTTTCTGGTAACGCTATCACTCTAACACTGCGGCGTTTGTTCAAGCACTAGGAACTGCTTACTTTAGTAAGCAGCTCCTAGTGCCGAAACTTTGGGTGACAGGTCCTCTTTAAGGACGTTTTTCCCCTGAGTGGGCCTATTCTGCACCATAACAAGGGGTAATCAGGTGAGCAGCTTCTTTACCCACCTGGATTTTACCCTTTACCTTGATAATTACCGTCCGGTCTTGTTGTTTTTTGTCTTTTCATACTTCTACAGTGTGTCCTACATGACTCAGCTTTTGAGCCTGAAGCCCGGGTGGCTCTGTGCTGCCAGCAGAGAAGGAGAGTTTGGCAGAAGTCACAAAACGCTATTACTCATTGCAGCCTGTGCTGATCCTAGTAAATGCAGAAAGCCCTAAACACCTCCAGATTAAAAGAAATGCTAAATGTCAATGACCAGGTCTATAACTGGTCTTTGGGTAGTTATCTGCATGGATCCCATCGTCAGGTCGGCATCTGTAAAATGTGCATAAGACCTCCGGCTACCAGTGTCGTACCACCAGTGAAGGCAGAGCATGAGACTTTCCAAGTAAGGACCTGCCAAAAGCTATGAGTAGGTCTATAAAGTCAAACCTTGTGCTATGTGCCCCATGATTTCTATATACGCCCCCTGCCGCCCTAGTGGATCTGGCAGCATATATAGAGATTGCCATCGATTAAAAAAAGCTTACCCGCATGGTTCTCGGCTGAGCAGTAAAAACTATGGCACAACTGCACCATCTGTATATTACCTAAGAAATATACAGTATGAGTATGTAGTACAGGGAGCCAAATCGTATCCAGATTAACCATTTAATGTCCAGGTGTATGCAGTTCAGGCATTTCTTACGCTCTTCTATCCTAGATGTTCAGGCTACATCCTGACTGGATCGAAAAGGATTCCTCCTCGGTGCAACATCTTCATGTCACACTTTTTGAGGTTGTTAGAAGTGATACAAGTGATGAAGCCGAGGCCACACATGAGGCGGCCCACATTCCTAGTGGTGGAGACTGTACTGAGAATGAAGACTACATCAACATTCAAGATAAACAATGCTTAGGTTATGTTCTCCACACCTCCGGGACAACGGGCATCCCCAAAGTAGTCAGCGTTCCTCATTGCTGCATCGTACCCAATATTCTGCATCTCAGGTATGCCAGCTTTAAGGGAAAACTTTAAGCAGACAAAATATTCAATATATATCAAAATATTCAATTCTCCACCAAAATCTATACAAAATAAAAATTTAGCTGACCCTTTTACTATACATTTGACACTGTGGGATACAGCAGAGATCTGTTATTGGAGATTTTGGTAGCTGATGGTGGGTAGATGTTCTCTTTTTGGTGCCTTCTCCTCAGTGTAACCTTTAAGCATTGTTACAGGTGCGATCATCACATGGAGTAATTGTCAGTCTTGTGTGACAGGCTTATTGGAAGAGAACATTTAATCTCCCGGTCGTGATGTTCTCTAATAATATTTAGTACATCTGAAGCCAAATATCTGGAGGCGGGTTTCTTAGCAACAAGACTGGCTCCCCTTGTCAGAATATTAGTCGAGTAATATGAAACACAGGCGATGTATTGTATGCTTGTATAACGCTGCCTCTTTGTTAATTTTTTAATGCATTTTCATTTTATGTAGTTTGAGACGTCACTTGTAATATTCGTGTACTTTCCAGGTCCATCTTCGGTGTCTCACCAGATGATATAGTGTTACTGGCATCGCCTCTGACTTTTGACCCCTCAGTTATTGAGATATTTGTTTCCTTATCTGCCGGAGCTTGTCTTCTAGTTCTGCCAGACCCCCTGAAAATGATGCCTCGGAGGCTGTGCCATCTACTCTTTCACCAGCACAAGGTCACTGTACTGCAGGTAGGGGATGGGGCAGATTTCAGATTTTAGTGTTTTGTCCTAAGTTTATCCATTTACAAAGAACATCCTGCCACTATCTCCACTCATTCATGATACCCAGATTAATTTTCATACTTGAAGCTTGCTCTCAAGCCTCATGTTTTTAATTGCATCTTAAAGGAAAGCTACTACCAGGATCAAGGATGGAAACCAAGCACACTTACATGCAGGAGCGTGCCCCATTTGGCAAAATCTGTTCTTCTTTAGGATCCTTAAAAAATCGCAAAAAAGGCTTTTAAAACTATGCAAATGAGCCTTGGGGGCTGTGTCATTAATTATGCAGGCTTACTGCCCGCCTCCCGTCTCCAGTCTGCACGGAGGTATGCATATTTAAAGGAAACCTACCTTTTGATTTGATGCATTATGAAGCAAGCATACCTACTGATGCAGGATCATATCTTGGTTAATCCCTGAGCTGAGTGGTTTTGCTGATATAACATTACGATGATGAAGCTCTGTAACTTCTATGGCTCCTTCAGCGCTTGGTTCAGCGCTTCTCCTAGAACGTGATGTCATCCCTGGGTTGTGCTTGAAGGCAGAATAATCAACTGCTGCACCATCCCCCAGCTGCTGTGTATGAGTGATCCAGCTCAGGTTGATAAGTCATGACTAATCTCCATTTGTAATGACAAGCTCGGTGTCTAATGTGTTGATCTAGGCAGCCAGCCTCACCCAGCTTTCCCAAGGTCCTGAATGTTTGTTTTTTCAGCAAAACCACTCTGCTCAGGGATTAACCAAGATATGATCCTTCACATGTGTAGCTCCAGCAGTCTCAATGTATGTTTGCTTCATAATGCATCAAATCGAATGGTAGATTTCCTTTAACAGATGGAGCCTAGAGTCGTCCTCATTTGCATAATTTGAAACGCTTCATCTTGTAACAACGGGGGACATAAGGAATTTAAAGAAGAGAGGATCCTGCCAGAGAGGACACACACCTCCATGGAATTGTGATTGTTTCTGGAGGTAGATTTAATTTAAAGGGGTACTCCTCAATAGAGAAACAATTGTCTGGTGATAAATTCTAGCATATGTCCTAGTGCAAGATTACTGTTAAAGGGGTTGTACTAAGACTGTTATAGGAGATAACAATCTGATTGGTGGGTATTCTGAATCTTGGGAACCCTTGGCAATCACAAGAATGGACAACATCCCCCCCACCCCCCCATCAATCGTGAAAACTCTATTTACTTGAAGCGACAGTCTGAGCATGTGTATGGGGCTCAGCAGTCGGACCTTTACCTCTGTCAAGTGGGGATAACTGTCAATCTTGGTGCAACATGTCTTTTGGGCTTCATGCAAATGGGTATGGGAATTTAACTTCTGGAGAGATCTGATGATCTAGGGATTACATTTTTCCCCTAGGATAATTGGCGTCCATTCTATGTTGGTTTTTGCCTTTCTCTGGATCAACACTGTATAAAAAAATATAGGTCGGACTATACATATAGATAGATTATTTGCATAAGACGGCCTTGTATCTTGGTTGGAAGATTTTTGTGGATTCGTCTTTGCTTTGTAAAAGTCCTTTTATTGTTTTCATTGTTTTGTGCATTTAGGTGACCCCCACTTTTTTTAGAAGATTTGGTTCTCATTCGATTAGGTCATCTGTGCTGTCCAGGGAAACTTCACTTAGGATTTTGGCTCTTGGAGGAGAACAATTCCCACCTTTAAGTGTCTTAAAAAGTTGGAGAGAGCCTGGCAATAAGACGCGTATGTTTAATCTTTATGGCATCACTGAAGTTTCAAGCTGGGCTACTTATTTTGAAGTGCCAGAGGCCATGCTTGAGTCTTCTGTGGGGTAAGGCAAAATTCTTTATAAATATGCAGCTATCCAATGATTTTTATTTTATTTTTTTTAATGTATTTATTTTTTGCTATGCATACTATTGAGAGAGAAAATCTAAGCTTTGTTATGGGGTTATGTGATTAGTAGCCACATTCCTGAGTAAGAAGCAGAACGTAATTTCTTGCTGGTCTCTTTAGAGAGATGAGAGTCCTGCCTACCGGGCCCATACACGGTGATGGTACTGGTACAGGAGGAGCTCACCGTTACTGTATGTGGTAGAGGAGCAATCACTCAGTATCTCCTTGGAGTCCTTTAAGGAAATCCTTTTCTGAGTCTTCAGATGACTGTGTATAGTTATGGGCCATATGAATGGCATTCTGTGGATATCCATTCCTTTGATGTTATGTTCACTTATATTCAATAGAGTTTATTTAGTTGAAGAGTGTATGCGTATTTTAGTCAATAGTGACAGTATACATCATAACATCAATGGGACATGCAGGACCTGACAACAAGTAATGTGGATGGGTAACCTTCACAGGCAGTAACCGCACTGCAGTGTGATGGATACATACCAAACTATACATATGGACCAACTCTATTACCCTCCTGAAACAGTATATTATATAAAAGTAAAAATATAACCAAATATAGAGTCTTGGATGTTTCATGTTAGTACATTCATTATGTTCAATTATGACGTGGTCTGGCTTCATTCAAGTGAATTGTGCCTGGTATTGCATTTAAGCTGCAGCACCAAGCACAGCCACTGTTCTTCTTATGGTGCTGTGCTTCCAGTACTTTTTTTTTTAACATTTGGGTGTCAAGTGTAGGACCTCTGCAGAACAGCTATTGTTGACCTACTCTTAGAATAGATTATCATTTTACCTTAAAAACCCCTTGGAGGTTTAATTTTTTTTTTTTTTTTTTCACTTTATTGATTTTGACGCCATTTTTGTTTACAAGTCTCGTGTATCTCATTACTATTTTGTAAGTCCGGACAGCTGAAATGTGTAGCTGAGAACTTATGGGATCAGCTAGTTCTGTAAGACTTTCTGGACAGCTTACTAGCTGATCCCTGAAGTCCCAGTCTGCTTTACCCATTAGGGACATTTATCACCCTATCCATAACAATCTCGAATGTGACACAAAATCCTTTTACCTATTTATAAGTAAGAAACTACTTGTACATATACCTACGTATTTGATCTTTGACCTTTGTCCTAGTCAAAACACGAAGACCATAATTTTAATATGAGTTAGTTTCTGTGGTTGCTTTACTCTTTCATTCATTTTTGTAAAGGGCCAATGACTCTGTGCCACTTGGCGATCCACTGGACGAAACGATGATCGAAGTGCGAAATGATGATGGTGTCCTGGTTGAAAAAGGAGAAGGACAGGTTTATCTGGGTAGTGTATTGGTTTTTGAATTGGATTTCTAGGCTTCTTACTAAATTCCTATAACTTTTTAACTTTTCAATGTTTGGTGCACCTATTAAAAGAAATCTACCCTCAAAATCCAACATGATAAAACACAGTGATAATCTTCTTAATTGTTATCCATGGCCTCCCTCCTTCTAAAAATCTAATTTTAAAATTATGCTTTTGAATGGGCCCTGGGGGGCGTTAGCAGACCCCCTCCGTGATGTAACTTCACAGGCTATTTCACTGTGCCAGAGCACTTCCCCCCTCTCACTATGTGAGATTACATGAGGCAGAGAGATGGGGAAAGTGCAGAGGGTGAGGGTAAGAGCCTGTGGAGCTGCAGCACTGCGAGGCCCTGGTAACAACCCCCAAAGCCCTTCTGACTCATTAACATAATTACAAAAGTACATTTTAGAAGGAAGGAGGCCATGGAGAGCAAATATAATAAGATTACCACAGTCACGGTGCCTGGATCTATGAGTGTGTCCCTGGTTTAACATGATGTGTATAATTCTGCTCAGAATGTTAGATCAGTATGTTTATACCAAAACAATGAATGTAGAGTAAATACAATAGAATGATCTAGTCCTGATCTAGTCCTGGCTACCGTGGGTCCTGACCGTGTGAACACAGTCATAGATGTTTTCTTCATCTGCAGTGCAGTACTAATTCAATATGTTGCTCTCCATTTTCAGGAGGCAGACAAAGAGTATGCTTCTTAGACGATGAAATGACCCTTCCTTATGGAACAATGAGAAGAACTGGGGACTGGGTGAAGATTCAAGACGGGAACATCTTTTTCATAGGGCGTAAAGATAATCAGATTAAACGCCATGGCAAAAGATTAAATACTGAATATATACAACAGGTATGGGAACCGGGAAGATACCATCACCTCATATGTAGAATGGGAAGGGCTCAGTAGTGATCTGCGGGCGTCATGTTTAACTGGTTCCCCCTTCATCCCTAAAGCCCACTCTATACCATATTTACAGTGCAAGCTGTAGGTAGCTTCCTGATTGCTCTGACAGCTAAGTGTTGGGTCTACTGCTGCAGGGAGCTACACTGGACCCTTGGGAAGAGAAAAGTAGCCTTGCTTACCCGGAACAGCCCAAAGCGAGACCAATGTCACTATAACTATGCAACTTTCCCCTCCAACTGGGGTTAGAGAGCAACCCCAGATACAGTGGAAAAGTGCATAAAATTAAATAATGTCCATAAATTTGATGTTCTGAGGCACAGTAGCCCTAGAAAGTACTGTATATACGTTTATAGATCTTCCCCAATATGTCTACTGTAGCATTAAGGGCAGCCTTTGTATATGTCGGGTATACATGTATAGGTCACCATTGTACAGTGGCAACAAGAAGCTTGGACCTCAATTCAAATATTTCCTTTGACATCCGTGCTTGGGCTAGGGAAGGACCAACGGTGTGTAAAATGACCGTGTTTAATAGAAATTAATGGAAACACAAGCTAGCTGCAATTTTATGCTACAAGCTACAGCCATTTGTACAAGGCCTTGTGAGGCCACTGCTTGAACACTGTAGAGGACCTGCTTCTGTATGCTACCTAATATATTATACTGTGATGATGATTTCCTTTTACTTGTCTTTTAGGTAGTAGACAAACTAGAACCTGTGGATTCCTGTGCTGTGGTTTGGTATCGGGCCAAACAATTGGTCCTATTTGTGGTTCTAAAAAAACCCTTAGAAAAGAAATCCTTATGGAGATATTTGCAGGCACATCTCCTGAGTTACACATTGCCCGACGACTTGGTTGTGGTAGACCGCATGCCCCTTACAACGCATGGTAAGCGGTAGCACTGGTTATGGCTTATTATTACATTACATATTTGTTGTTAGAAGATTACATCACTTTTAGTATGTGGGCCCCAAATTTTATGTCTCAGGATAGTGTCGGTGGGCCCTACAACTCAGTGACCTGTACACTATTTGTCCTTATTTAGTCTGCCGAAAGGTGTTACCCAAAACCCGTTACTTCATTGGACGTTTTGTCATTTATTGTTTTGGATATTCCTTGTAATACTAATACATTTTTGTTGTGTAATGGTGTGAATAGAACACTTTTTCTCTCTCTGGGGTTGACCCTTCACTATACTAGGATGTTAGCCCCCATTTTTTTCACTGTGTCTATTTCAGAATAGTATCAGAAAGGAATTCATGTGGAGAGTCTTAAAAGTCACTAATGCTCTTCTGAGGGTTCCGGGTAAGGAATACACTTTCCAAGGCGGGAAAATGAAAACCATGCCTGCAGTGCTACCATAAATAAGGCATTTCCCTATAGATGAATGCCCATGACTTGGGATAGTTATCAAACCGTGTCATATCTCAAGAATCCCTGAAAGTCAGACATTGATGCCTTATTCAAGGTAGCAATAGAAGCCCAGTTTCTCTTTTCTGGAATACTTTTTTGTATATTCCTTATCCTGAATCCTCAGTGGATCATGACCTATATTAAATCCTGATAAAGTTGGCATGTAAAGGCAATCTCCATAAGGAGAATAAAATCCTTCTTGACCCACGTCCATGGCTTCTTACCCAACCAACCCCTTTCTGTCAAATTTAGATAGGGTTACAAAGACAGTTTTAGGATTCTGTGTAGAAACTAGTAGAAGGTTCAAACTCAAGATATACAAACATCAAGTCATTTTGTTAAAGGACATCCATCAGTTTACTGATGGTAGATCTGTCCTAATAAGAAGTTCCTTATTATAACTCCTACATGCCGCAATTGCACAAGCGCATAGAGCAGATTCTGTAAGAACATTTGCAATTTCTTGCAAAACATCCAAGACGCTTTGAAAATCTTTACCTAGTAAAGCTTAATTTTAAATGGCTTGTACTATTATTATTATTATTATTATCATTAATATAATATATATTTTTTTTTTAATGGTCTGGGACATCCACAGAAGAGATGATCTTTGATGGAAGTGATCCATCTATGAACCCTCAATATGTATAGATAATAATCAATATTTTAAATTTTTTTTTTTGTCTTTCAAGGCAAAATAGACCATTCTAGATTGAACGTAATTTATTGTGAACACTTGCAACAGAAGATGGACCTTAAGTTACCGGTCCTGCCCGATGATTTGTGGTGTAACTTGCAGGACCTATGGAAGGTATGACTTCTATGTATATCACAGGGTCTTCTCATTTCCATACGTATGCAGTATGACATAAGACTTTACTTTCCCCTATAGTCTGTGCTGGGACTTCCTGAAGAATGTTCTGATATTTCTGAGGATTCTGTGTTCCTACTCAGTGGCGGTGACTCTCTAAAGGCGATGCGGTTCCATGAAGAAGTAGAGAAGGTGGCCGGGAGATCAGTGCCCGGACTTTTAGAGGTCATCCTGAGTGATACTTTCTTGGACATTCACAGATGTATTCTTAGAGGGACATCACCCGTCATGGAGAACTTGCAGGATCAGACAAGTGTAAATGCCACTGAAAGCCATATACAACACATTGTTGATGTGACTGAGAACTACCTGGTAAAACGTAAAGCTGAAGCTCCGACGTTACAAATGGATGCTCCTTCTTTTGTATCTTTGAGCCGAGGCAATAGACTGTTCCTAAATGTGTGTCGAGGAGGTCCTGACCAGAAGTGTGAGGTAATACACGGCCTAAGTCCAGATCTGCTACAGTTTATTGGATGCAATATTTCAGGTCCCAAGCGACAAAGGACAAAGTTGACTCCATCACCTGAGCAGGTAATAACCCTGCAGGAAAGATGGACATCAGACACCGGCAAGTGTGTAGATGCTTCTCCCCTCCTTGTAATATCATCTGAGAAAGACTCCACCGGCACTGTGTATATTGGCTCCCATTCACACAGATTGCAAGCTCTTGATCTGGACACTGGAGCAGTTTTATGGGAGAGAATCCTTGGAGATCGTATTGAATCTTCTGCTGCAGTATCTAAATGTGGCAAATTCATTCTTGTAGGTAAGGACTGGGTTAATATTGCCATTACCATTATACTGTATCTGAAATGTACATAATTTACTGTCAACTCGGTGACAGTCATGTATTTTATTAATACTATTTATCACGAGGCATGTTGCCATGAAAAGACAGTCTAATCTGCAGGCAGCATGTTATGGAGCAGGAGGAGCTGAGCAGATTATACACCCGGTTTTCTGTAGGTAGACAGCATGTTGTAGAGCAGGAGGAGCTGAGCAGATTATACACCCGGTTTTCTGTAGGTAGACAGCATGTTGTAGAGCAGGAGGAGCTGAGCAGATTATACACCGGTTTTCTGTGAGTAGACAGCATGTTGTAGAGCAGGAGGAGCTGAGCAGATTATACACCCGGTTTTCTGTGGTAGACAGCATGTTGTAGAGCAGGAGGAGCTGAGCAGATTATACACTCGGTTTTTCTGTTGGTAGACAGCATGTTGTAGAGCAGGAGGAGCTGAGCAGATTTACACCCGGTTTTCTGTAGGTAGACAGCATGTTGTAGAGCGAGGAGCTGAGCAGATTATACACCCGGTTTTCTGTAGGTAGACAGCATGTTGTAGAGCAGGAGGAGCTGAGCAGATTATACACCCGGTTTTCTGTAGGTAGACAGCATGTTGTAGAGCAGGAGGAGCTGAGCAGATTATACACCCGGTTTTCTGTAGGTAGACAGCATGTTAGAGCAGGAGGAGCTGAGGCAATTATACACCCGGTTTTCTGTTGGTAGACAGCATGTTGTAGAGCAGGAGGAGCTGACAGATTATACACCCGGTTTTCTGTTGTAGACACATGTGTAGAGCAGGAAGCTGAGCAGATTATACACACGGTTTTCTGTAGTAACAGCATGTTGTAGAGCAGGAGGGCTGAGCAGATTATACACCCGGTTTCTGTGGTAACAGCATGTGTAGAGCGGAGGAGCTGAGCAGATATCACACGGTTTTCTGTAGTAAGCCATGTTGTAGACAGGAGGAGCTGAGCAGATTATACCCCGTTTTCTTTGGTAGACAGCATGTTGTAGAGCAGGAGGAGCTGAGCAGATTATACACCCGGTTTTCTGTATGTAGGCAGTTTGTTATAGAGCAGGGGTAGCTGAGCAGAGTGTATACAGTGTCCTAACATGCAGGCAGCATGTTATAGAGCAGGATGAGCTGAGCAGATTATACATTTTGTCCGGTTATAGGCAGATTGTTATAGAGACAGGAGGAGCTGAGCAGATTATACAATGTCCTGTATTAGGCAGCATGTATAGAACAGATGGAGCCTAGCAGATTGTATAAGTTTCTTATTTGCAGGAGGTATGATGAAGCAGGATGCTATATAGTACTATAGAAAGATGCAGTATAACTTGTTGAGTTAATTGAATTGTACTGTATCAATTTAGCATTGCTGCTCTGTACATCCTTCTGCACAAATGACAATCTTTCACTATATACATGCTGCTCCGCTCTACAATATGCCTGTAATCTTTTCATATCTAACAACTTGTATATAAGAAATAACACTTTATACATCGCCATATGCTCCCTTTAAGGGGCACTGTCACCTCCTCTGGTAGGAATTGAAATGTCCTTTCTAACATTTCCTCTGTGTTATATTACCATTTCAAAAATTTTAAAAAAATCTGAAAATCCTGTGAAAAATAGCATAGATGAGATGAGACATAGCTGGAACCAAATATGGGGGCACCTTAAGTGATGCTTTCCATTTTATTTGGCCTGTCACCTCATTTTCACATGAATTCTGAGGAGATTTATTTGTAGATAATTTGGATTATTGCACATAATCTAGAAAGGACATTTCACCCCCTACCTGATAGGCTGCTTGTTTAACTAATATGTTAATATATATATATGTAGTATAAATCTATAACTTGTAGGTCACTAGTGATCACTAAGTAATGGAAGTGGAGGGACAGACTAGTGTGACATGTCCAGTAAGTATGTGTTGTATTTGCAGGCTGCTATGATGCGTGTCCTCTCATCTCACAGCATATAGCACAGTCTAACACAACTCACTACTGCTGTATACCTCCCTCAGCCACACCCCCTCTCATCTCACAGCATATAGCACAGTCTAACACAACTCACTACTGCTGTATACCTCCCTCATCTGTAGGTAGACAGCATGTTGTAGAGCAGGAGGAGCTGAGCAGATTATACACCCGGTTTTCTGTAGGTAGACAGCATGTTGTAGAGCAGGAGGAGCTGAGCAGATTATACACCCGGTTTTCTGTATGTAGACAGCATGTTCTAGAGCAGGAGGCGCTGAGCAGATTATACACCCGGTTTTCTGTATGTAGACAGCATGTTGTAGAGCAGGAGGAGCTGAGCAGATTATACACCCGGTTTTCTGTAGGTAGACAGCATGTGTGAGAGCCAGGAGGAGCTGAGCAGATTATACACCCGGTTTCTTGTATGTAGACAGCATGTTGTAGAGCAAGGAGCTGAGCAGATATAAACCGGTTTTCTGTATGTAGACAGAATGTTTAGAGCAGGAGGGCTGAGCAGATTATACACCCGTTTTTCTGATGGTAGACAGCATGTTGTAGGCAGGAGGAGCTGAGCAGATTATACACCGGTTTTTCTGTATGTAGGCAGTTTGTTATAGAGACAGGGGTAGCTGAGCAGAGTGATACAGTGTCCTAAACATGCAGGCGCATGTTATAGAGCAGGGGAGCCGAGCAGATTATACATGTTGTCGGTATATGGCGATTGTTATAGAGCAGGAGGAGCTGAGCAGATTATACACCCGGTTTTCTGTATGTAGGCAGTTTGTTATAGAGCAGGGGTAGCTGAGCAGAGTGTATACAGTGTCCTAACATGCAGGCAGCATGTTATAGAGCAGGATGAGCTGAGCAGATTATACATGTTGTCCGGTATATAGGCAGATTGTTATAGAGCAGGAGGAGCTGAGCAGATTATACAATGTCCTGTATGTAGGCAGCATGTTATAGAACAGATGGAGCCTAGCAGATTGTATATAGTTTCTTATTTGCAGGAGGTATGAGATGAACAGGATGCTATATAGTACTATAGGAAAGATGCAGTATAACTTGTTGAGTTAATTGAAATTGTACCGTATCAATTTAGCATGTGCTGCTCTGTAACATCCTTCCTGCACAAATGACAATCTTTCACTATATACATGCTGCTCCGCTCTACAATATGCCTGTAATCTTTCATATCTATACAACTTGTATATAAGAAATAACACTTTATACATCGCCATATGCTTCCCTTTAAAGGGGCACTGTCACTTCTTCTCTGGTAGGAATTGAAATGTCCTTTCTAACATTTCCACTGTGTTATATTACCATTTCAAAAATTAAAAAAAAAAATCTGAAAAATCCTGTGAAAAATAGCATAGATGAGATGAGACATAGCTGGAACCAAATATGGGGGCACCTTAAGTGATGCTTTCCATTTTATTTGGCCTGTCACCTCATTTTCACATGAATTCTGAGGAGATTTATTTTGTAGATAATTTGGTGAGATTGCACATAATCTAGAAAGGACATTTCACCCCCTACCTGATAGGGCTGCTTGTTTAACAGTAATATGTAATATATATGACATGTAGTATAAATCTATACACTTGTAGGTCACTAGTGATCACTATAGTAATGGAAGTGGAGGGACAGACTAGTGTGACATGTCCCAGTAAGTATGTGTTGTATATTGCAGGCTGCTATGATGGCGCTGTCTATGTGCTGAGGAGAAGGAGTGGGGAAACGCACTGGGTCTTCACCACGGGCAGCGCTGTGAAGAGTTCTCCTGCTGTAGATCCAGTGTCCGGCCTGGCATTTATTGGCTCACATGATCAGTATTTATATGCTTTGGACATCAATGTAGGTATTATTAATACAGGCGGTCCCCTACTTAAGAACACCCGACTTACAGACGACCCCTAGTTACAAACAGACCTCTGGATGTTGGTAGCTTACTGTACTTTAGCCTTAGGCTACAATAAACTGCTATAACTGTCATTAAATGTGTCTGTAGTTAAGATTTAGTGTTAATCCTGGTTCTTATGATAATCCAACATTTTTAAAATCCAATTGTCACAGAGACCGAAAAAAATTTGGCTGGATTTACAGTTATAAAGTATACAGTTCCGACTTATATACAAATTCAACTTAAGAACAAACCTACAGACCCTATCTTGTACGTAACCCGGGGACTGCCAGTACCTTTAAAAATCGAGTTAGGCCATCTGAACACCAATGTGGTCAGTCTTTGGAAACGGACCCGTGCTCTGGTCGGCTCCAGTGCACTCAGCACATTGTAGTGGGTGGTAGTCCTTGCATCATAGAGATGCATGTTTTTTTTGCTGCAGTTCGGGAGTCTTTGCTTCAAATTTCACTATGATGCAAGGACACTGGCTGTGTGTGACTCACTAAAGAGATTTTATGAGGCGGTTGAGAGTGATAGTGGCTTCAACCTCATTCCCCCTCCCTCAGAAATTCTCTTCAGATGAGTAAGCAGTGCCCGTTAGGAGGCGGGGTAACTTGACTGTATAGTGGAGCTTCCCGCCTCCATGATTGGATCTTTACTAACAGAGGACATCAATAAGTCTTTTTTTTTTTCTTCTAACAATGGTGACACTAATGGATAGAGCCATTGGTGAAAATTTAACGTCTAAAAGGTACTACTGTGTGTGGTCCTTGGGGTAGGAGCAGTGGTTGGAAATCTGTCGCAAAGAATGTTATTTTTATCTTTCATCCACATCATCCACCCCCCGAGGGAGCTGCATGAGGAGATTTAGACACAGGCGGCAGCTGCCCCCTTCCCCCGGGACTCAACACACACTGCTGACAGGGAGCCAGTGCGAAGTATTCAGAATTCAGCGGCATTTTGAAAATGACGATAGTATAGGCTAATGTTACCAGTTAAAATTGACAATCCTGGTGACAGGTTCTTTTTAAGGAGGAGAAGAGCCTAAACTATTACTGTGCCGGCATATGGTAGCGCCTATGCCCCCCTATGTCCTGTGAATAAAAGTTCTCAGATTTTTCAAAATTATGCAGATACAGGTCGTGAATACACCCGTGGCTTATACGCCCCCTCCACGTCCACAATTCACATCCATACAGCAGTGTAGCAGAGCTGAGCCTCACTTGCTTCATGTGACCTTAAATGCTGTTTTGCTGTCTCAAAACGTGACAAGACACTTCCTTAAATTAGAAATTAGTTGTATTAATTATTTAATAGGGGATCACAAAGGACAAAGAATAAATATCTGTGTAAGAATATTCTGCTTTATCTATTCGGAGAGGATGAAGAGGAGATAAAAGCTTCCATGTATATCAGCTCAGAAGAGGGTAGTATTACACAGTCAAGTCTATCACTTGGGAAAACTCTACATGTCCTTGTATTTTGTGGTCAGTAATTCATTTTAATGGGTGATGTGTAATGTCCCAACCTTCCTCAGCAATACTGACCTAGTGTCATAGTTGCAATAGCTGGATACTAACACAAAAAATGGAACAATCCATTGATGTGATGATGTTTTTTTTCTTATTGCAGGTAAAACAATGTGTCTGGAAAGCTCATTGTCAGGGGGGAGCCGTGTTTTCTTCTCCTTGTGTTAGTACAAGTCCACATCATTTATATGTAGCCACACTGGGAGGACGACTGCTGGCATTGGACCCAGTAAGTACCCTATCAAATGTCTTAATCGCATCTAATGGCAGCATCGAGCACAGGTCCCCCTCGCCTTCCTCCAGAGATGCCAATAACCTATTCAGACAATCGCTCCGCGGGGCAAAGGCTACTCCACACCCCCCTTCCCCCTCAGAGCTGATTTAGGCTCCTCCACGTCCCCAGTAGCCTTAAAGTTTAATTGGCAATTATTAGTGAATAATCTGCCATGCGAAATTCCTCAGGAAGTAGATTCCATATGGTAATATTCCTTAATGATGTGATTATATTGTGTCCTAGGTTACGGGAAAAAATTTATGGATGATTGACATGGGCAAGCCCATGTTTTCATCACCAACGTGCAACCAGCATCATGTCTTCATAGGCTGTGTGGATGCAAATCTCTACTGCTTCACTCATATGGGTGAAAAGGTGAGTTATGTGAGAATCAATAATATAGCAAAAAATCTGGAAAACCAAGTAAGGAAATAAAAACCTTGATGGAAATATGATGTCAGTGATGAAAGTGACATGTCTCCAATTCTTGGCTTGGCTTTTTCTTCTTTATCTTTTTCTCCTAAGACAATCTTCCTTCAAAGTTTGCCATGGCCGACTTTTCTGCAGTTTTCTCTAAATAAGCACATAATTCCAGGCCTGGAAGTTGCGTAAATACACACTTGCTCCTTAATATGCATACAGAATAGCATAGACCCGTTTGCTTCTTTTTGCGACTTTTGGAGAAAAAAAGTTGCAAATTCAAAGATCTTAAAGAGAACCTGTCAGGTAAACTAACCCACGCTAAATATATATTTGAAAACTGCTATTATACAGCAGTACAACTATCCCTATATTGTTCCTCCCCATGCCTGTAAAGTTCCACAATCCATTCATACAGTTGACTCACTGTTTATGTATGTTTGTATTATTCTCTGCTACCTCATTCTTCCCTCCGGAATGAGAAATATGCTGGCTGTGTGACTCGCTGAAGATAATTTATGCGGGAGGGGAATTGAGGGAGTTGATTTATCTAAGTCTGCATGGCTCTCTTCAGCTAGTCACACAACCAGTGTCTCCGTGTATCGGGAAACTGGAGATGGGGCTGAACTGGAAGAACATGAATATGCAGGAATCGGCTCAAATCAGTAAAGACAATAATCGGCCTCGCATGAAGTCATTTGCATAAATGGATTGTGGAATTTTACAGGCAACTACTAAGATACATCTGGCCAGCCCAAAAACTAAACAAAAATGAAATAAATCGGGCACACAAAGCTAGACTTCAGATATGTGTCCCACCGAGACATTTATGATCACAGGTCTATGGCCTCGTAAAGTGAGAGTTTACCCAGGAAGTGATGGCTCGGAGATACTGCACTGGGAGGAGCTATCAGGTATAGATACTATATACTATAGATAGCCTTGTACAACTAATCTGTACACCCTTCTCTATCTTCCAAGGTGTTTTGTGTCAAAAATCCAAATTCCAAGATTGGTTTCTGTTTCTTTTCCTCAGCTGTGGCAGTTTCCTAGTGACGGGCCTATATTCTCCACACCGTGTATGTCCCCTCTCTCCGAGCACATCACGTTTGGCTCACATGACAGCTTCATCTATTGCTGTACTGCTGAAGCTGAATTATTGTGGAAATACAAGACCAGCTCTCAAGTGTACGCCACTCCATTTACATTTCCCAACCCACACACTGGGAACGCGGAGCTGCTGGCTGCCGCCTCGACAGATGGCAACGTGTGGATACTGGACGCCCTCTCCGGACTCCTCGTCAGTCATTGTGCACTAGGAGGAGAGGTCTTTTCTTCCCCAGTGCTGTATGGCACACGGCTGGTTGTTGGTTGCAGGAACAATTTAGTATATTGCTTTGATTTGATATGGAATGAAAAGTGATGTATAAAGAACATATCACATGTGAATTGCTGTAAAATTCCACATGTGGAAGAAGTTAAAAAAACATTCATTTTTTCGAAAACTTGATGCCACTACCAGAGTCCCCCCCCCCCCCATTCTGTATCTTCACAGGCTGTTATAGTGTCTCAGCCCTCCCGCCTACTCCCTTAGCAATCCTCCCTCTGTGTGTTGATATTACACAAAGAAGATGGAGGGGAAAGTGCTGAGTGAGCAGAGTGGGGGAGGGGGGAGGCTTGTATCATTAGCATAATTTAAAATGTTGATTTTAGATGGAAGGAGGCCATGGATAACAAATATATAAGAATATTACTACAGTCACGGTGCCTGGATCTATGATTAAGTGTCCCTGGTTATCATGATAGAATTTGATTTGTGATTTGTAGATTTCCTTTTAGTTTGTTTTTTACGATTATTAATATTTTAAAAAGTTTTTTTACTATAATACACTATATTTTTTAATAGAATATTATACAGAGGTAGCATTACAATGTTCTGTTAAAAGGTCAGTGAACAGTCACTATGAGACCGTTATATGCATATACCCAATGTATATGGTCACCAGTTTTACTGTATATATCAACCATATGACATTGTACAAATGTATTTATAACATTTCTATTATTAAATGATTCAAAGAAACATTTGAAAAAGTTCATACTTTTTATTGTAGTTTTTGTTTTTTTAATGGACCTCTTTATAACAGACAAAACTGAAATAGAAATTACACATTATAAGAATTTTATACTTTTCCCAAAACACCTTTTAGCACAAAGTTAAGTTAAACTTAATCCTGAATTCCGGAGTATTCCTATGGAGATGACACTGAATATGTACTTCATGGTTTTTTTTGCTAATAATTTAGTCCAAAGTAATATTTTATAATAAGAAACCATTGTACTTGGAAAAATAAAAAAAAAAGTACAATAAACAAAAACTGCACAACGCTACATGTTAATAGATTTATACACAACTGTATTTGTAAACCGAGAAGATAGTTGTATGTCCCACACACGGGTATCGTCCACAGCAAATGAGAGCGGTGTTACTGTATTATACAGGAGGAGTGATCCATATTGTTATATCTATGACCTGTGGAAGCCTGAGGGTCATTTACAGGAATTGGATGACATTTGCAAATACTTTTTTGATTATTTACAGAGGAGGCAGCCATTTTGAAAGCAGAATCAATATATAAATTTGCGGAAAACGGTGACTGTTTGTGAATAGTAGTAGAAATACTAGTAGTAGTGACTACTCATCAGCTATCAGAATGCCTCCTCTTAATTTTTTAAGAGACATGTAGAAAAAAAATAATCTTCCCTGTGATGTCCTGCAGTAGGTGATAAATAGTAGGTAACTGAATGCCCTTTATTTACTGGCGGTGAATATTAACGAAGAATGTACATGTAAACCAACCTTTAGAAATTCATATTCATTTTAAATAGAAATTAGAATAGAAAAAAAGATGACTGGTGTTCTCACAGCACTCCTTCAGTTTCGGAGTGGTATTACAGTTAGGTTTTTTTTTTTTGCATAAGACATACATATGGCTGGTTTCAGTGTCATGTTATGACTTGATGTGTAACTTTAACACCGGACCGTTTATTATGATGTATTGCCTGCGGATCTGGTGCATAATAGCGAAATGGTAGATGAGTAAAAATGTTCTGTTTAAAAAAAAAAAAAAACCCTTCTAGTGACCAAATCTGTAATTGCCTAATTAAATTTCTTATAAAAAGTATGGTTTTTCAACAGTCAAGCCATTGGATTTTATTTCAGATATTCATATCCAAACTGAATATTGCAGCCTTAATGCTAGTTTCTGTACGCCATGCAAGCTTTTTTACCAATTTTTAGGCTCTACCTCTATAAAAGCTGAAACAATTGATGCATGTCAAGAGGTTCTCTTGTTTTTATGTTGTTGTTGTATTGTCTGTTTTTCAGGGTCCAAAAATGCAAAACCAATTTAAGTTGATCACACAACCTTGTGTGTTGATCACACAAGGTTGTGTGAAAGCACTTGCAGGCCGTAAATGTATATGAGATGGGAATCCCCCCTCCTTGTGGACATATATACGGGGGTCCTTCTTTATCTGACACCTATGATTTGATGCTCCAGTTCAGACTGACGGTCTTTGCGACAAGCCACGGTTATGATTAGCCATGGGGACATTATATCTGTGTCACACAGCAGAACCTGAATGTGGACATCAGGTGGACCTATGACATTTCCTTAGCAGCTGACACAAATGGAATTTTTTTTTAAGGAATATCCAAGGAATTGTGGTGCATTGCAGCGTTATAGAACTGGTTTTAAAGGACACACTACTTACCAATTCCCAACGAGAGGCCATTTCAATGCTTCTCAGAACTCCACTGGTTACCAATAAAGTAGGGAGCAGTGGGGACCTGTGGAGCATTACATGAGTAGAGGGCCACTTTAAGCAAAAGTTTAGGTGTTGTGATTTAAATTAGATTCTAGTTTCTTTGGGCAATTGTAGACATTTTTTTGGCGACCTGTAGTATACTGTATGTAGCCTGAAACAAGGCAATAAGGGTAACAAAACGAAATAAGGTGGACTTTAGCTCATATGTAATGATGGAGGTGGAATACCCTCCTGTATCTACAATGTTTACAGATCTTGATGCCCCACTAGGTAGGTAGTCAAAATGCACACATTTTCAAATTTTTCTATTTAGGGCTTAAAAATAATGATGATTTTCCAATTGCTGTTCCTATTATTCCTTTCGTAATATTTCCTTCTATTTTACTTCTCCTAGATTGGGTATATTTGACTTGCAGGAGTAGAAAAGCTTTGTTCTGAGTCAGATGTATACTATGGCAAATGTACGTGCTCTGTTCCTAGACATTGCAGTACATATATGAGATAACAAAGTGATCATTACACCTTTATAAAATACAGAATCTCCCCCTACACCTAATAAATAAAATATAATTGAGAAAGTTTTAAGCATAAATAATCTTTCCTCAAGCTTTGTATACATTACTAGTTGTCCAGTATTTGCAACAGTTTAGCAGTTTTGCCTTATGTAGACTCTCCGGGGGTGATGTACCATTGTTTGTTTTGGGTTTTTTTGTCTATGAGCGTTGTTGTTTTTGCACTGTTGTGGGGCAAATGCTGTTTTGCGACTTTCCATTGCACAAACTAATACAGGACAGTGTAAATTAATAGGAGAGATTTATAACAAGGGTCTGAGTTAAAACTGTTGTAGTTGCCCATGGAAACCAATCAGAGCTTTAATATTAATAAAGAGCTGTGGTAAAATAAGAGCTGAGCTCTGATTTGGCTATCTGATTCTGATAAATCTCCCCCTAGGACTGAATTCATGTATTTTAACTTTCCACTTAAGTGCAAATTGACTCCAGTGCCCATTCTGGTTTATGTTCTGTGACTGGTACATTGCAGAGAGGTAATGATGTGTATGGGATGAGTAAAATGTAGTTTTTAGCCTCATACAATATCTATTCATACTTAGCCCCAGCAGCCTATGCTTATAACTATATACCGTATTTTTCGGACTATAAGGCGCACATAAATATCCTTTGATTTTCTCAGAAATCAAAGGTGTGCCTTATAGTCCAGTGCGCCTTATATATGAATCATACAGACAACAGCTGCCTTGAACTGTGCACAGGTCTGCCACCTGCTGGTCATACATCTTTATAATCAGGTGCGCCTTATACTCCAATCCGCCTTATATATGAACCTAGAGGTTTTAGCAGGCATTTGTTGATGGTGCGCCTTATACTCCAGTGCGCCTTATAGTCCGAAAAATACTGTATGTTATGTTTCACCTCCTACTCCCTTGTCTTCATCTTCTTGTGTAACCTTAAAACTCTTCTTCTCTGTTAATGCAGACAATATCTCACTTTTCCATATGTGCATAAATATAGGACAGGCAAAAATAAGATATGGGACAAAGTTTGTTGAAAAGTAAAACCAGCTTTGCGTAGGGCGTGTTATTACCTCTCCGGAAGGAGTAAATTAATTCTTATATTTCTACAAATGAGCCGCCTGTGTCACCAGGGGTAAGGCTTTGCATAAATAAGGAAACAAAATGTTTGCAAATTACAAATTCTTCTAATCTGAACTTCTTCTTTGGATACTAGGGCTTCCTAGTATCTAATGGATGGGTCGGTACAATACACTATACATCATTACAGTGACACACATTCGCCTATGGTGACATCTAGGATGTTGGAGAAGACAGTGACACATATAACATTCTGGAGATTTCTAGCACAATAAATAAAAATAACCCTAGCTCGTCTACTTCTAAGCTCTAAGCGTAACATTACTTCTCTATGGTATTTTCAGTGTTAACTATAAATGTACTAGTTAGTTTATTTAATCTGACAAAAATATTAATTTCTAAATACTGTATTAATATCTAATAGGGATTACAGACTAGGACTGCAGATAGTACCATGTGCTGGGCCTCTAATGTTCCTGAGCTCTTTACCCTCTTGTAAGTAGTTCTTCACGTGTTTAACTATTCAGTCTTGTCCAGTGGTCATAGATTATTAAATTATTACAATCCCTGATTTACAGACGACCTCTCTGTCCCTTGTGACCTGTTTGAAATGTGGGGTACATGACAACTCAATCCTACCTGGTATCAATAGTTGAGGTTTGTGGTGGGGTAATGTTGTAAAGAAAGTTCTCTTGAAATTGCCTATTCCGATTTGTTTAATATTGCCAACCATGTTCCCCTTTATGATCACAATCCCCATTAACATACAGTAAAGCCTCTGCACTACCCTGTACAGTAATGATATCTCAGCACGGCCTGCTCCTTAAGCATGCGACATAAGAGGGCATTTTCAGTGCGTACATATACCCAACAAATCTCCAAAGAATGGTTTCACCATCCTGACATAAAGGAAACTCGCCCTTCTCCGTAGACTGGTAATTGTGAATCAAATAAAGTTGCCATTGAATGTAGTGTTGAAGTGTACCTATAGGTGGCGATATATGGGCAGCATGCACTATGGGGTACTATGTATGGATAAAGGTCTATATTACGTAGGGTAATTCTTTGGTATATGGTGATTATAACAATAGCATGTAACTAAATGTCAGTGCCCAAAAACAAAGATTTCCCTCTACTCCCTTGTAGTCATGAAGATGTAAAAATCCTCAAATCGATGATACATAATTGTTTGGAGATCTGTTTTAAAGGATGATCAAGGCAAAGCCAGTATAAGACTGAGTTTCTTGGTAGGTCTGTGCCATGCGGTGCCCAACTCAGGCCCTATCCTAATTATAACACTGTAACCCATAGTTTCCTAAAGCAACATGACAATATCCCACAACATGTTTTTTTTCCCCATAATTGTTTACTCTACAAAAAAATAAATAACTTCACTAAGAAGTACTAACACAAAAGTAGTTGGGCCTCCTTGTACTTTTCATTGGAACTGTCCAGACACTCCTTAAAGGGACAGATCCTGAGAGGTCATTAGTAGCCCTGCTATATCCCTGCCCCCAACTGTATTTGTTTCACACTAAAGGCACACCTATTACCATTTGCTATTTTACACATACAAAATAGTTACTGCTTTTTTTCTCTATAACAGTAGTCACGCATGATATGCACTAACTCCAAAAGACCACATGTTCACATTTTCAACCCACTATGTGCATAGGAAATATTCAGCTCTCATATATATTTTTGCTGTTATTGACCTTGATTTTAATATATTTTGCAAAACCCCCTATATTTTGCGGGTCACGGTTAGACCCTAAGTGCACAAAAATCTTGGTGACTTATACCCATTATATTCATGGTTGTATTCAGTGGTCAGCTTGTAAATCACACATTGGTAACAGTATCCATAACCCTCACACCCTTCTCGATATAGATATAGATCCAGAAATTTAACAGTTTTAATCCACTGAGAAATGGGCACCATATTTGCCACACACTGAGCCTAAGTTACAGGACTATCCCCAAAGCTGGTGATAGGTTGTAGGCAGATCATTAGGCCAGCCCTTATTTTGCACTTAAAATGGTCGTCCTGACTAATTTTACTAAATCCTATTGGGCTCTGACATTACTAGGCCCCAAAAGTGTCATCTAAGTTAATAGCGCTGTAGTAGAGGCACATAATACCATAGTGTGCAAAACACCAATCAAAAAGAAAAAAGTGCAAACCTGTATTGGCCATATTGGTCCAGAGAAGACATCATTTTGTGCAGGTTGTGACTATCTTTTAGCTAGGATAAAAATCTATGCTAATCTATTCTTATGAAACATCACTACAGCCATATACACAAGCCATTGACTACCTGAATACAGTATTTAGATCTGTGATGCCATAGGCGTGGTGAGATCTGTAGTTGAAGTCGCCTTTCCCCAGGACTTGTCACAGGACTTTCAGTCTCTCATAAGGTATAAGGTCATTCATGCCTTGACAAATGACCAAAATAACAATAGGATTATAATAATTCTTCTGGAGTAAAACCCCGGGGTGGGTACATGTTATCACTGTAGAAGTCTATCAACAACCATAGAGTGGTATACATAGAGGAGAAAGGGACATCTAAGGAGGTTCTAACTATCAAGGACAAGGGATCTACTTAATAATTTGTGGACAGTCGCTCCAAGCTTTAGATTTTCTCTTGGCTAGTGCCAGCCATGCTGGTTCTGATGAGACAGGAGTGGCATCTGGAGTGGAAAACCTCTTTGGAAGATCCTTTGCGTGTGTTACCGGAACAGTTTCTGTAATTTCCACTAACAGAGGGAAAAAATATTAGTATTACAAGAAATTATATTTACAGAAACGCACCATTTTACATTCCACAATACATAAAAATAGCTAGGCTAAAACTTTGTTGTCCACCTGGTAACTTGTTCCAGAATTTATACTAGGCACCCAGGCCTTCACCCCAAGGGTGAAGTGGGTTTTTAGTAGATTGATTGAAAGAGTGTTTGGGGTAGCAGTGGGGACTGATCCGAAGGTGTGTGTGTTGGGCTGTGTAGGGAAATTGGCTACCAGGGCAGAACAGTTGGTGATAACCAAAATCCTATATCAGGTGCGGAAAACAGTAGCTACAAACTGGCTGGATACTGACTATCCTGGCATTCCAGAAGTTAAGAGGTAAATGCTATACTTCGAATGGAAATAGCGGTATGCCTAAAGCGTAATGCTGTGGGGAAGTTTGAAGAACAATGGCGAAAATGGTTGGATTGCCCAGGACTAGGGACGGAGGAATTGCTTAGAAGGTGGATGCAAGTGAGTCCAGGGGGATTGGCTGGGGTGAGGTAGGAGAGAGGGTAGTACAGTGGCGATGATGAGGTACAGAAAATGAGGGTGACAGCCTCTGGCTAGGTGGGATCGGACCGCTGGGAAGAGGGAAATTTTTTCTTTTTTGTTTTAGGAGGTTACTTTTTCTTGGGTGGGGGGTCTTCTTGCTCAGTATAGCTTGTTTAGTTGTTCCCAAATACTGCCCAAAATTATTCAACCATTACTCCAATTCCGGCCTGCGGCTCTGTTCATACCTGTGACAGATGTTGGAAGAGTGTTGGATTTCTGGAGCTGTTCTCTGCGCTGGAGTCTGGTCACCACAGTCTCACATTTCCTCTCTTCCTGGGGCACTGGTTTTTGCAGAGACCCAGATCTGCTTCTGTATTCTCCTACATGGACACTGGATGTCTATAAAAACACAGTGGGGGGATGTATTAACGCACTTGCGCCACAATTCTGGTGGTTTTGAGCCAAAAAAAACTGTTTGAAAAGCCTTGCACAACAGTTATCAAGGCTTTTGATAACTTTTTTGATAAGGATTTTGTTTTTAGCCATTTTCCGACTTGTCCAACTGAGGGGGCGTGACATTCAGAAAAGGGGCGTGACTTGGTCTAAAAGAGGGCGTGGTCTAATTTAATGTTCCATGCGCCAAAAATTGTGGTGCGGAGTTTAGACCACTTTAAAGTAGGTCTAAACTGGAAACCGACACCAGATTCATTAACACAGTTGACTCAGTTGACTTCTTACGTAACTAATGAAATGCATCATTTCGGTCTCATCCTGTATCCGGGCTAATGGTGGCCCAACAGGGTACATGTTTGCCTTATAAACTTATCCTTTAATTATAATATGTGTAAGTGATTACAATATTACAGTCACACAAGGAGAGCTTTGTTCAGCCAGGGATCCCTTTATATCTCTATGGAGGTGCCTAGTGCTAAACTAGTCTTTTAGAATTTAATGGGAGAAGAGGAATGCATGTACATTTGTCATGTGAACAGATTACTTGGGGCCCTTTTGTGGCAAAATTATGTCTTCCTAAATTCATTTCACTACTTTGAATAGAATAGCAGAGAGTGTATAAATCCCTGATTTGAGAAAGCCTAAAACTGTATTGGCATCTTAGCAATATCAATATAGTTTAACCTCTGTGCCCTCCTGATCTCATGGACCCCAAGCAATGAGTTGCAAGCAATGGGTATGTCCACCCCTGCTTGGGACCCCCTTTTAAGTCCTCCATTAATCCTCCATTTATCATCTATCCTATGTATAGACAGCGCTCATGAACAAGAGAGACATTGGGGGTAATTTATGACTTTTCTACTCGCCTTGCAAAGTTTTTCAGTGTTGTGCCTGATATATCTATAAAATCCAGATGCGAACGTATTAAAAAAAGTCACAATTTTGACACAAATTGTGGTTAAAAAGTTGCAAATAATCCCCCCAGTCCCGATCAGTTGTAGGCAAAACTTTAGAAGGATTGTGCAACTTTTGTGCAATTTTTAAAATTAAACAGTCGCACAAATCCCACAGACTCAGCTTCCTGATGTATCAACCTCTAACGTAAATTAAACAAGTCCAAACCCCGTAAAAAAAGAAATGCACAAATGACTAAAGATAAATGACCCCCATTGAAATGTTAAATGCTTTGATTTTCAATTTTGTCAGGATCCCATAAATTGAAGTTACATTTGCTAGTTTGTCGGCCTGCTTGGCCTCTCTAGCTTGTCGCCGCTCCTCCCTGGATGCTTGCTGCTCGCGGAATCCTTTTTGTTTCTGTAGAGCGAGTGTGATCCACAGGGGCTGAGCCGATTCAGCTTTCTCCATCAGTCTTGTTCCATCCAACGAGTGCCGACTCTGAAGCAGCGGTCTGTCTGTAAGAAGAAACCCTAATGCTGTCATGTCATATCATGATAAAAATATAGATTTACCTGCTTACCGCCACCTCCTAGTCATATATAGAGATCATAATCTCGTGCTATCTATGAGCGTTAATGTCTTTATTATATCTAGCATTGGAGTCCATCCTTCAGTGCAGTGTTTTCAGTTGGGATTGTGTAAGGTCAAGTGCTTTCAAACCTTGGGGTTCCAAAATTATATTGTACCCTAACAGCAGAAATGGCACACCCTTGTATTTCAGTAACAAAAGGGACAATTATATATCTGAATATCTAAATAATGGCTGAGGAGGTCTATCTTTAAGCTGACCGCCATCTTAAAACCACCATATTGGATCAAGGTCAAGAAGGTCATTTAAAATATCAAAGTAGACTAAAATTGTCTTAATTGCTGAAATATCTACTGTGGTTCAGAAGTTATCAACACAGATATTCTCCTACAGGTTCATAAAAATTTGGTCCAGTGCCTTTAGCTCTTCAACAACACATCGAATAGCTGTGCATCACAGGGAACGTTCCTGGTGGTTGCGCAAATCTGATTGTAACAAATCTGATTGTCGATTTCTGAGACAATTCTTGATTTCTTAGTTATGCTAGATGATGGCCATCATCCATTTGGTAAACCTTGACCCAGATGGTGGCCTTGTTCTGGGTATAGCCTAGTAGATTGTCCCCATCACCTTTTACTTGCTGGAGTATTCAGATATGTCATTTTACCTTTTATTTCTTTAATAAAGGGGTGTTCTGGGATTTTTGACTCTACCTGTACAACATGAGACATTGGTAATAGGATGTAACAGGGTTAACATTCTGTTTTCTACATTTATATTCTAATAAATTGTGTTAATTATTTCAGGAAAACACCATTGAATAGTTACAGAATTATTACTAGAGTAGGGGGGGACTAGAGTAGGGGGGACTAGAGTAGGGGGGACTAGAGTAGGGTAGGGTACTTAGGGGAGGTAGTTCGCAACTATCTATACCCACAACTCAAAGTATCATTAAAAAGTGAAGTACTGCCAGATTGACTAGACAGGTTAAAGGTTCATCTGTGATGAATTGTGCCTGTAAAATAATCAGGTATGTTGTATACAACAAGAATATAAGACAAATTCATTGTATCCACAGCCAAGATTGTGAGGGTAATAAAAAGTGTCCGATAAGGCATTTAGCTGAGCTATAACACTGACTGCATAAAGGAAACAAAAAGCATAACCACATTTTTTAAGGTTGGGTCATCCAGTTGTATGCAGCAGAGAATAAGATTGTTATAAAACAGCTCAGAAACCTATTTTAAAGGAAATCTACCACCAGGATGAAGGATTGTAAACCAAGCACACTGACATACTCTGGCAGGATCTGCTCTTCTTTTAGCTTCTTATGCCCTTGTTTTTACAAGAAAAGGTTTTTAACAATTATGCTAATAAGCTTGAGGAGCACCAGGCTCCATAGCTGTTACTTGAGCCCGGGGCTCTTCAGGCTCTTTACATAATTTTTAAATCCTTCTTTTGTAAAAACATGAGCATAAGAAGCTAAAAGAAGAGTGGATCCTGCCAGAGAGGGCACACACCAGCATGTAAGTGAGCTTGGTTTACAATCCTTCATCCAGGTGATAGACTTTCTGTAAAGGGAGTCTCTGAGCTCCAAGATCACCCCACAAGTAAAAGCTGCATTGTATAGGGAACTGTATGGGCTTTACAAACTTTTCCTAATTTCCTAGCAACCGGTTATTTTAGAGAAAATCAAATTAGCTAATTAGTTTCTTGGTGCATCATATAAATGGCCAAACCTCCTGTTGCACCCAGTCTCATTTTTTCACACCTATCTGTGGTGGGTACCAATCATTGTGTACATGGGCACTGATAAGTTCATGTAAAAGACAATTGATTTTGTTCTAAAATGACCAATTTCTGAATAAAAGGAAGGGTATGTCTATAGAGTCTATAAAGTGGGACTTCGTGTAAAGTAAGGTTCACTTGGCTATGTAACACTTGGTTTTTGGTCAAATTATCTGAATATATTGGATTATTTTACCCTTTTACTTTACAGTTATTACTCCTATTGGTGGTAATTAGAGATGAGCGAGCACTAAAATGCTCGATTGCTCGTTACTCGGGTCAAACTTTTCCCGATGCTCGAGTGCTGGTATCGAATAACGAACCTCATTGAAGTCAATGGGAGACCCGAGCATTTTTCACTGAAAGAACACTGAAGAAGAACACATTGCAGATGTTTGCAGATGTTTTCACTGAAAGAACACAGTGAAGAACACATTGCAGATGTTTCCATACATCTGCAATGTGTTCTTCACACATAATGTTCTTCACATACTATTGTGAAGAACACCGTTTGGGGCGTGTTTCTTCGGATAAGTTAGCAGATGTTCGAAACATCTGCAATCTGTTCTTCACTGTGTTCTTTCACTATGTTCTTCACAGTCCGACTTACCTCCCGATGCCCTCCGGTATCCAGCGCTGCTGTAACTCCGGTCCGGGTGCCATGTAAACAAACATGGCCACCGGAGCAGCGCTGGACTCAGCTTCCGGTCGGACCCAATAACCTTCCGGCCCCATACACAATGCTGTGTATAGGGACAGATAGGCGTGCCCGGCCACGGCTGGCCAGAAACTGAGTCCTGCGCTGCTCTGGCAGCGTGACAGCAGCGCTGGATACCGGAGGGCACCGGAAGGTAAGTGGGACTTTATTTTTTTTAAGCAGCCCTCTATCGGCCACTTTTAGTTTTTTTCAAGAACTCGGACAACCCCTTTAAATGATCCTGTGTTCACTGTTTTAATTGTATTCTTCACTGTTCTTCACTGTGTTTTGTTAACTAAATGCTCGATCTCGAGCTGGCGAGATACTCGTCCGAGCAACGAGCCGTTTCGAGTACTCTAATACTCGAACGAGCATTAAGCTCGGACGAGTATACTCGCTCATCTCTAGTGGTAATAGATCTGTAATCCAGGAATAAAAAAAGTATAAAAACAAATTGAAATATTTAGGTTACCTCTTCCAGTCTTCTCTGGTCTTTTCTCTACTTTCTCTCTCCAAGGAATTGATTGCACATTTGTTCTATCATGTTCAAGACTTTCGCTGTGACTCGGAGACGGCAGAGCGCCAGCCATTTTACCTTCCTCTGTAACACTTCCTTGTTCAGCTCTCTCCACCCTTTCTCCATGTGGGTCATTCACCTCGGTTTTACTCAGTCTTGAAAGTGGGGAGGATGGTGGAGTTGGGCTGGAAGGTTTAGGAGCGAGTGATGGCCGCTGGATGACAGGTGACTTAGGAGCTACTCTGTCCTTACTAGGTGACGATAGGTGTGGGCTTGTACCTGGGATCCCTGGAGAAATGAATGTATCATGCATGGTTTCAGTTGGATTGTCTGAGGTTTCTAACAAGACCTTAACATTACTATCTTTCTTTAATTTAGTAGGAGAAACTGAAAATTCTTTGCCTGGTAAAGTCCTAATTTCTGTTTCATCTCCCACAGTAAATGGAGTAGGAATACCTTCAAAACTGTCTCCTGCACTATATCGCTTCTTCCTTTTCTGTTCATTCTGAGGATCAGAATGAAATCTCAAGGAGTAATGTGTCCTTCTTAGCTTGACACCAAACGGTGCTATTTTTTCCTCTGCACCTTGCAATATTTTATCTGTTCTTCTCATAGTGTTGGCTATTGGAGCATTGAGGGAGGTTTGTCCTTCTAAATGACCACGACGAGGAGACTGAGGTGGGTTAGGAACCAAGAAGGAAGGAAGATCCTTAGAAAATATACATCCTTCAGCTCCGCCTTCAATTGTAATTTGCTTTTTTGTTTTATTTGCCATGACATCTTGGACACTCATTGCCCTTTCTGTAGGCCTTCCCTGGGATGTGGTGGCAGCTAATACTGTTGCTATATATTCCTTACTTGTATGTATTCCTGTTGTCTCATTACTAACCTCAACAGTTTTCACCGTTTCAGGAAATTTTTGCCATGCTGGTGTTATGGAAAATTTTGCATTAGCGGACATTGTCTTTCGTAAGATGTTATGAGATTCACCTCTACCCTTTCCTGACCAGTCATCACTAGTTAATGGAGGATCACCTTTATTCTTTTCAGTCATGGGAACATTTTCAGATTTGTTGAATATTTTTGACCTAATGGAAGCCCATTCTGCCATGAAGGACTGGTTGTCCAATGTCTCTGAAGTGTATTTTGTTTTACTGCTGATATGTTTAGTATTTCCATTATCTCTTTCATTTTTGGTTTCAGCAATATCTAACTTCCTTTCTTCCGTCAGTCCAAGCAACGTCTTACAAGCTGGGTCCTTAATCTGATTTAAGTTTACAGCTGTACCACACAGCTGGGCTCCTGTAACCAAAATTGCAGTGTGGGGAATGCACTGGGAAGATGGAAGAGCATGGGAACTAATATTAGCTTTAGTTTCTTTAGGGTCTGGTGTATCAGGGCATACTGGTTGCTCTTTCGCAACTGTAACTGGAGATAAATGAACTTTCTCAAATATAATCTGCTTTTCACCTGATGTGACCTTAAATGTAAATGGTCTTTGCCTTTGGTCAAGTTCCTTCCATCGTAATTCTTCAATACTTTGCCTCTGTTTAACATCCTCATCACTTTCTTTAGTTTCTTCCTCGGTTTTTGGCTTTTCTGGCAACTGTTTCCCTATAATACTGCTTTCTTGATCTTGAGAGGAACACCTTGCTTCAACTGCATTCTTCTTAAGATCCTCATTAATTTCTCTTTTCTGTAAAGGTTCCTCATTTATGAATTTCTTTTCCTCCACCACTTTTTCTGGAGTTTTCTGGCCTTTTGCTTCCAGCCCTTTCTGGTCCTCTTCTGTCTTATGGACCCTTTGTTCCTCCAAGTCTTGCTTCTTCTCCTCCTCTACTAGAAGTGATCTCTGTAGCTTCTGTTCTTCTTCTTTCTGGACACTGCTCTGCTGCTCCGCTTCACGCCTTTTCCGTTCTTCTTCAGCCTGAAGCGCACTTTGTTCTATTTCTTGCTTTCTCTGCTCTAGTACCATTTGAAGTGCTTTCTGATGTTCTTGTTCAAGCCTTTTCTTCTCCTCTGCCATCTTAAGTGCTTTTAGCTCCTCTAATTCTTTCTTTCTCTGATCTTCTGCTAGTTGAATCTCTTTCTGCTTTTCCACCTCATGTTTTCTCTCTTCTTCTGCCATCTCAAGCTGTTTTTGTTGCTCCAGTTCACGCTTTCTCTGCTCTTCTGCCAATGTAAGGATTCTCTGCTCCTCAAGTTTGCGCTTGTTCTCCTCTTCAGCTTCTTGCAGAGCTCTCTTTTCCTCTATTTCACGCATTTTCTGTTCCTCTGCTTCCTGAAGAGCCTTTTGTTTCTCCATTTCACGTCTTTTTTGCTCCTCTGCTTCCAGCAAAGCTTTCTGTTGCTCCATTTGCTTTTCTGCTTCTTTCTTCTTCTCCTCTTCTGCTCTCTGTTGCTCCAACTCTCTGGCTTTTTGTTCTTCTGCTATTTTAAGATGTCTCTGCTCCTCTTGTTCACGTTTTCTTTGCTCATCTTGCCTTCTTTGTTCTTCTAATTCTTTCAAAATTTGTTCAGCTCGCAGTTTTTTCTCTTCCTCACGTCTGCGTTGTTCCTTTATTTCATTTTCTTTCTGTTCTCTTATCTTGTGTTGTCTTTCTAACTCAATGTTCCTAATGATTTCCTGTCTTCTCTGTTCCTCTTCTGCTTTACGTTTATCTGCTTCCAGCTTCTTTTCTTTATCCATTTCCTCATGTTTATCTTCCCAATCTTTTTTCCCTTCATATTGTCCTCTGGTCAGTGGAGAAAACTCAGGAACTGGTAATCCAAGGGCTTTTCGTTCATAATAATTAGTCACCATTATATCCTGGCTGGAAACATCCATTGAGTGATACATGGCTTTGTTGAGAGATCGATGCACATTTAATCCAGTTTCTTGTTCATCATCTTCTATGCTGTAACAATCCTGTAGAGAATATTAATGGATACTTTTTAAGTTGTGGGAAACTTTCATATTTATAAGTATATTAATGTTAATTAATAAGTAAGAAGAAGACAAAGTGGGACATGCCTTTTGTTGCCTACCAATAGACAGAACTCTACTATGGCCGATAACAATATCCTTGATCAATCCACAAAATTAGTAGGATCTAATAGTAGCCATAGAATATGCTTAGGTATAGTAGATGTTCACCAAAATCAAATAATGTAAATATATATATAATACAAAAATTATCTCATTAGAATATAATAAGATATTGATAACTTAATTTATTGTTATGGGCCATGCCTAGTCAGTATTAACTATTTTGTTGTGTAAAACTCCAGTGTATGATGTAGTAGTTTCCAGAAAATTGGAGAAAATGCTAGATAGTAAGTTATAAAGAAGAGGCAGGAGAAATGAAAGGATAAGATTACATCCAAGGGTTGTTTGTAGTCTGTAACTGTGCAGACCCATAGGTCTAAATTGAACTTGTTAGCAAAAAAGGTTGCATATTGGTTGACCGGACTCTTTGCAAACTTAATCCCATTTTTAAAGGGGTTGTCCACTTTCAGCAAATAATTGATATTGTTTTTGTAATGAAAAGTTACATAATTTTCCTATATACTTTCTGTATCAATTGTTTATGGTTTTTTAGATCTCTGTTTGCTGTTATTCAACAGAAAGCTTCATTGTCTACTTCATGTGGATTTGAATCTGTCCCTGGTCATGTGATGTCACACAGGTGCACAGCTTGTTATACCACACGGCTCTGATTACTTTTCGTGATATAACGAGCTGTGCACCTGTGTGACATCACATGACCATGGACAGGTTTCTGTCCACAGGAAGTAAACAATGAAGCTTCCTGTTGAATGTAGGGAAGCAGATATCTAGAATACTGTGAGGAATTGATACAGAAAGGGAATTGGAAAATTGTATAACTTTTCATTACACAAACGATACCAATTTTTTGCTGAATGTGGACAATCCCATTCATTCTTGATGGAAAAAAATATTTTTATTGTGGTAACTAGGATTTAGATAGATAAAAATTCAGAGTACTAAGATTAAAATGCAAGTAACGCTAGATTAAAATACTACTAAGGACTCATGAAGGCTGTGACATTACCTGTGACATCCCCCTGTGTTTCTTTGACACTCTCTGATTTTTTGGCTTGACCGACAGTTTGTGTTTAGCGGCACTATTATCTAAACAAGCAGCAGATCGGGGAACAGCATCCAAGTTTATAGTTTCTATTGTCCCAGATGGTCTTTTTGTTCTAGACGATCTTACTGGAGTGACCTGTAAACATAGAGAGCAGACATGCAGAAATCTTACTTCATGGTTATATATATCAACAGCTGTAAATTACAAGTAGATTTTTTTTTTTATTTTAATTTTCCAGCCTATAAAACATATATTTATTGTGAATGCATTACCAGGGGGTGGAAGGATAGAGTAAAAGATGTTCACCTTTGGGTGCTAATTTTTATGACCATGCTTACGGAAAATGTTTGTCCCCATCACATATATTGTACGAGAGAATTTCACCAAAGAAAGAAGTTTTCAATGGTTTCACTTTGTGTTTTAACTACGGTACATGTTTATTTTTTTCTCCATCAACTTCATCTTCAAGGCTCTAAATTCCCATCCCGGTTTTAACCATTCATATAGACTATTACTTCAGTAAGCATACAGATAATAACCTTCTCCTCTGGCTTGTGTTCTGGCTGAGGAACGTTCCTGGGGCCATGAGAACTTGGGGATCCTATAATCTAATAAACACAAACAACAAAAAATTGACTATTCATATACAAGTATCAACAGTTAACCATTACAGTCATATTTTTAAGACGAGGCAAGACTTGGCAAATGTTGGCACACATTGGGGCAGATTTACTTACCCGGTCCATTCGCGATCCAGCGGCGCGTTCTCTGTGGTGGATTCGGGTCCGGACAGGATTCACTAAGGTAGTTCCTCCGATGTCCACTAGGTGGTGCTGCTGCGCTGAAGTCCGCCGAAATGCACTCAAGTACACTGGCCTATTCCTAGTGAAGGTAAGTGCAAGCTCCGCGACACTTTTCTTTTTTTAAATGCGGAGGTTTTTCCGAATCCGTTGGGTTTTCGTTCGGCCACGCCCCCGATTTGCGGCGCGTGTTTGCCAGCACCGATGCGCCACAATCCGATCACGTGCGCCAAAATCACGGGGCAATTCAGTGGAAATCGGCGCGAATCGGAAATATTCGGGTAACACGTCGGGAAAACGCGAATTGGGCCCTTAGTAAATGACCCTCAGTGAAAGTTTAAGAAGTTATTCTCGTGGTGGGAAATGTTATGAAATAAAAAAAAGGATAAATTGCTTCACAACTTGGCTTCCTATTGTTTTGTTTCCCTGATGATGTACTTCCATATAAATGCTGCAACCAGTTATTCATCTGGAGGCCAGTGGTTGCTCTAGCAGTCGTGTGGATCTACATCTTCATTGTTCTGGGAAAAATACTAAAAAAAACAGCACTGACCAACAAAGCGTCCGGAAAGCAGCAGGAAATGTAACCATATTGTTTGTTGTCTTTTTTATTATGTAACTTTTCTTTGAGCTATGCGTTAAAGGAACACTCCAGTCAAAGCTAATTTGTCGATTAATGCATGGTGCAGGGACTAAAGGGATGAGCATGACTTAATTTCACTGTATTCCTAGAACCTGGAGTCATGCTCCTCCCTTCAGGCTCTGTATAAGTTATATTTCAATGAATCAGCTGTAACTGGAGTGTTCCTTTAACTCTTGAAACCCTCATTTAAGGCCTTCATGGTTATATGGATAATGCTCTTTGCTTATGAATCCATGGGTGAGCTAGACATTGTGGCCTACTATTGTTGACCATGAGGAAACAATGTATAATGTACACAACAGTGTCTTTAGGTTACCCTATTTTTTTGGACAATACAAAGTATTTTTTTTAGCAAGAAACCGTTTTATAGATCAATTGTCAAGAGGATCCAGCACTGCCAAACCCTTCTGACTGCTGTCCTGAAGATTGGGTGATGCACTGACAAAGTGTTTCACCCCATCTCTGAGAAAGCAAAGCCTCTGCACTGCTCTCTCCCTCTTCCTGTTGTCCCGACATGAGTATTACCTGCAGGACTTTAGACTGATGTCAGAAGGATGTGACTGATCATATCCAACAATCACTCGGCACTCAGTGTATAAGTGTATAATGGGTAGCAATAATCAAAATCCAGCACTGACCATCAAAGTGTCAGTGCCAATGGTGAATTGCTATAAAATAAATAAGAATTAAAAGAAATAAAGAAAATTTGAGTGCTGAGTGATTGTTGGATAATGATAAGGGGCAGTACCCTACTTGAGGGGCACCTTCCCCGAAGGACTGACGAGTATGACTATTGACTCATGCTTCACCACTGTCCTAAGGTCCTATTAGCTTAGCTGGAGCTTATAGCCATCATATTTCCATTGAATGGAGACATACTTGCAGGCGATTGGGGGAACAGTAATGATCAGTGTTGTTTGGTAGCTACTGTATCTAATGCACTTATATAGTTAGATTCACTTTATAAGATAAAAATGCTATGGTCCTACCTTGGTGCCACTACTTAGTATTCCCACATCATGGTCCTCTGAGCTATCCATGGTGCTGTTCTGTGTTTCTTCCACTTCTTCGGTGGTGGCTCCCAAATCTTGCATCCTCTTTAGCGGAATATTGGCTGGCGGCGGTTGTCCAAACCGAATATTCTTTCCCAATTGTTGCTAGAATGCATGAATGGAAAACTATATCTATCTATATTATATATATATATAATGACCAAACTTACCTGGAAACAACAATACAAACATAGCAAAATATTTTCCACACAGTAGGTTTACATGTATTCATGCTATTTTAGTATGTACACAGTTATGGAGCTACCGCTGACTGTATCTGATGAGTTAGGAATCAATAGGACATACTGAATACTTGTGCTACCATTTCCAAAGATTCTGAAAAGTTTACAAAGTTAAGTGTCGGCTCCTACCTGGAGTGACTTTACTTTTCCCACACTGTGGTCTTGTGATGCAGCCTGAGTTTCTTGTTCATCTTCAACTTGCCCATCGGGTATAAAAATACTGTCATGAGAGAAGGCTCTTGTTCCCATGCTATTGGTAAGGAATCTGGAACAGACACATAATATATTGCCATGTAGTGCAAATAAAACCCATTGTAGCCATATAAGTAGATTTCGAATTTCTGCTAAGAATAGAACATATAATAAAGAATAATGAGACAATGTATCAATCTGTTTGTGAAAGAAATCTAATTGGCCACATTTTTTTAAATACAGTGCAGTGTGTACTAGGTGCCGTTTGCCTGCGTAGTGTGCAGGGGGCACCAGATTCATAAATTGTGCCGCATGTTCTTCATGAATATGGCGCCCCCTGCACTGCTCCGACAGAGTGCTCCAGCTTTTTTTTCTCGGACACTGCATGAGAAATGTGGCATGTGGCCCGACTGTGCACAGGAGCGCCCCTTTCAGTGTACAATTTTATCGCCTCAGGTATAGTGCAGCCTTGAAACAAATGTGTCACGGACACTTTATAAGTGTTTGAAAGGACCTTACACACCCATGACACCCAGGCCTGAAGTGTTTGTCTACATGAGGTCTTAAAAAAGGAAACAGATAACTTATTAAATATATTACATAGTAGAAACAGGCAGAAAAATGGTGAACCAATTCAGTTGAACTACAGGTTTATAAAACACAGACACAATCCTGAACGTCTACTGTATACCGGTTATTGTAGGTTGTAGATATGTATAGTTTGTAGATATGCATGGCTTGTAGATATGCATGGCTTGTAGATATGCATGGCTTGTAGATATGTATGGTTTGTAGATATGTATGGTTTGTAGATATGCATGGTTTGTAGATATGCTGGTTTGTAGATATGCATGGCTTGTAGATATGTATGGTTTGTAGATATGCGTGGCTTGTAGATATGCATGGTTTGTAGATATGCGTGGTTTGTAGATATGCGTGGTTTGTAGATATGCGTGGTTTGTAGAATGCGTGGTTTGTAGATATGCGTGGTTTGTAGATATGCGTGGTTTGTAGATATGCACGTTTGCATGTATGTAAACCAAAACGAAGTGTGGAATCTAAATAGAAGGAGACGTTTCCTAGCTAAAATCTTCGTACTTAAAGGGAACCTGTCAGCAGAAATTGATCTAATAAATCACTACCAATGTGTTATGAAACAGATTACCACCTTTCAGATCATGTTTCTTTCATGACCCAGTGAGGTGACATCATCCAGAAAATCTACTTTGAAGTAAGATGTAAATTGGTTGTATTAAGTCAGGGAGGTGGAGAGTTTAGCAAAGTCAAGCTCTTTCCCACGTCTTTTACCACACCTCAAGAGACCTGGTTAGTGCTGTCCCTCAATTGTAGTGAAGGGGACATTCTCAGGAGAGAAGGACTTGACTTCAGTGCTGAGCTCTTCACCTCTCTGACTTTATACATCCAATTTGCATCTGACTTCTAAGTTCATTAAGATATCACCACACTTGACCATGAAACAAACATAACCTGTAACGTGTTTACCTGTTTTAAAACATACTGGTGGCTGTTTATTAAGTCAACTGTCCACTGACAGGTTCCCTTTTTCTAAAGCCGATATTTATCACGGCATGTACGACAGCTTTCTAGTGCACACGCGCTGAAATAATTGTCATACATTGTAAAACAACAGACATTGTTATGCCCTTTATGCCAGTTCCATGCCAAGTGGGGGTTGAGGGGCATGAAGGCGGGCTCAGCTTGTGGAGGAGTAGGCCGACATGGGGCGTTCCTGACCTGCCCCTGCACACCCCCTACAGCCAGTGGCCAATCAAGCTGAACAGTTTCTGATTTGTACACCATCGCAGCCCAGTCACCAGATACATCAATCTCTACCTGTTTAAATCTTTATTCAGTGTGCTCAACGTACCGACCCCTGGCTCCATAAATGCAATTTTCTGCCAGATAAACTTCCCTCATACCTGTGTCTCGCAGGACTTATTTTTAGTCTTTTCAGATTCTGTCATCACATATAGAAAGTTATTCCTATTGAACCATTATCCTAAAAGCTAACATTTTTCCATATTTCTGTACAGACAATCCCTGGGTTTTGTAGATTTGTTCTTAAGTTGAATTTGTATGTAAGTCGGAACTGTATATTTTATAATTGTAACCCCAGTCAAAATTCCTTTGGTATCTGTGACAACTGGATTTTAAAAATGTTGGATTGTCATAAGAACCAGGATTAACAATAAAGCTTAAATGCAGACACCTTCGATAACTGTTACAGCTTTTTATTGTAGCCTAAGGCTAAAGTACAGTAAATTACCAACATCCAGAGGTCCTATGTAACTAGGAATCGTCTGTAAGTTGGGTGTATCTAGAAAATGTCTTTCTTATCGTTATCAATTTCATATTTACTTCTTCTCCTTTATAACTCCTTTAATATTTATTCTATACAATGTTCTTTTACCTTTTTTCAGAGCCTTTAAACTTGTGCTAATCCTGATATTTCTGTAACACTGTGACTTCTTTTGGCTATATCTACAGGCAATTACCGGCAGCTACTATAGCAATACCCTTTTCAATGTCTCGGAGCCAAGAGAACACAATGTATAAAAATACAGGGCTCATACAATGCACCTGTGTAGTAAGGAGTAATTAACATTTGGCAGGTCTGTATTATGTCTTCCTCTAAGTTCTTCTGAATACAGCCTTTCCTCCAAGTATAAATGTATTCAGCAATATTTTTCAGTGCACATACAGAACATATTAAAGATCAGCATAGATTCAGCCATTATACAAGGTAATAGGGAGTAATCCCCGTATTTACTAAGCTACATTTATAGGTAAAAAAGGGGATATATTTAAATATAAATAACTACAGACCTAACTAAGAACCATGAAGTGTGACCAGTTATTTTCATTAGTTATTGTTAGTTATTTTTCCCTAAAGAGATATGTAATTGATCAAACTAACTATAGGACCTTTCATGAAGTGGAAAATTGTAGATATGAACAAAGAGTTAAAAAGATGTAGTCCTCAAAATAATAGATTTCTACATGTATTCATGGGTAGAAAATAGCCTTTTTGTATAATAAAAACTTTGGGGAAAAAAAATTATACAGAAAATGGTAATCTGTGTATTTCACCCAAGACCTGCAGGAGATTTATTCAGGACTCACGTTGCCTCCGATCTATACATAGAAAGCTGTGGGGTTACCCTGCAGCATAATATCACATGCTGCAGCTTAAAAGTCTGCTTGATTGATCACTTTGCCCGGAAGGATTTAGCCACTGAATGCAAATGAAATTTAGTAACATCTAATGCCACGACTGTACTACGCTATGTGTATGTTCTGTTTGACATCAGCCTTAAAAGACAAAGGGATCTTTCTTCCATCTGGAACAAAAAAGAAAAATCTGTGCCTTATAGGTAATTGTTATAGAGAAACAAGATTCATGTCATTTAGAAATAGATTTCCAAGAGTGAAATTCTCGTAGCTCATATCATGCGGCCAAAACGAAAACTCACAGCACACCTTAAAGGTTATGTACCTTTGTTATTTTTTTTCTTCTTGACTATTGTATTTATGAAGAGGCTTAAACAGTTTAACCAATATGAATGTATTAAAATTTCCCTACTAATTGTAAAATGCCATTTGTATGGATGGCTCTAAGAGATTTCCTCCACCAAAATCATCTCACAGCCTCAGTCTAACAGAGCTCACTACTGCTGTATACCTCCCTCAGCCACACCCCCTCTCATCTCACAGCATATAGCACAGTCTAACACAACTCACTACTGCTGTATACCTCCCTCAGCCACACCCCCTCTCATCTCACAGCATATAAATCAGTATAACACAACTCACTACTGCTGTATCTCGCCCTGAGCCACATCCCTTCTCATCCCACAGCAGAGTTTGTATATGTTAACCGTATTTGCGTGGGTTTCCCACGGGTCCTCTGGTTTCCTCCCACACTCCAAAACATACTTTGGTTGATTAGATTGTGAGCCCCATTGGTGACAGGGACTGATTTGGCAAGCTCTGTGTAGCGCTGCATAATCCCTCCCTCAGTCACACCCCCAACTTATCGCACAGCAGATAGGTCAGCCTAATAAAACTCCCCACCATAGTATCTCTCCCTTAGCCACACCCCCCTCTCATCTCACATCAGATAGCTCAGTTTAACAAAACTCACTACTGCTATATCCCACCCTTAGCCACCCCTCCTCTTATCTCACAGCAGATAGCTTAGTTTAACACAACTCCCTACTGCTGTACAATACAGTCTGATACAGATCAATTCCTCTCTCATTCTCACCCCCAACCTTGGCTATGTACCCTCCAATTGTTGTGTATTACTCACTGCCCAGCTTTCCCATGTCAGTAGTAAAAATCCCAATCTTTAGACAAACATGTCTGTCTCAGTCTATGTATAACAAAGGAAAGAGGGCAGAATCTCCTGATATTATATATTTACATAGTAGTTATGTATTGTGAATGAAGACGTGAGGGGCGGAGGAGCAGGGCAGACTAATGAATGTGTGATAGAGCGGAGAACTTGTGACTGCTGGTGGGGAACGCACCACAGCATTTTGGAAATGATAACATAAATGTATGATGATCAGTAAAACACCATATTTTGATTTTTCTTGTAAAAAATGTCCATAGCCTTTAAAAACACCTTATATGTTTTTGGTTAATACTTGTACATGACTGAAACGCCTCAAACATTGCAAATCTCATAATAAAAACTAGTCATATTCTCCCACCTCTCCTTTTACTTCAGTCATGGCCATATATAGTTCATTGCTATGTTACTGCTGATGACTGATACCGCATGGCATCTGTAACACCAGGGTGGAGAACATCCATCTAATATCTCCAGAAGTGACTGAACAAACAATGTAGTCACAGATGTACACAGAGGGTGTGTGGCATAAGTACAATGCATGGTGCTTGCCAGCTACGGGCAGGTACTGCGCATATATTACATGAATGATTCATTTATTTGCACCTCGCTCTTAGTTTATTATGATTCGGTCAGGTTGTATTCATTCATATCTACCTGGAGCGATTATTTCTTCATATATCACTAATATATAACAATACAACTCAGATTGTCTCTCTCATACTCTCTTTTTCCCATGATTAAAATGCTGCTGTTGAATGGAGAATCATTACAGAATATAAGAAACATATTCTGTCCTTCTGTTACACTATCCCATCAAACTCCACTCACGCTTTGTCCTCTGTTGTCCCTAGGCTGTAGGGCTAGGACGTATCCCACTGTATGCTCACAGAGTGGGATATGTTGTCCTGTCCTCCACTTCCTGAAAACAAGATTAAGGCTAAATTCACACTATGGGGGTGTGTATCGACGGCTGGCGTATATACAGCGAATATACTTCCCCCATAGACGGCAATTGGCAAACGGCGCGGCACGGGAGCGGTACGGTGAAGAACACGTGTGGCACTGTACCATTTTGTAGCCATGAGAAAGATAGAACATGTCCTATCTTTCCCTAGAATATGGTGCCATGCGTCTATATAGCTATGGAGAGGGGGCGGGGTTGGGCAGCGTTCACCCCCTCATCCTCTCTCCGGCGACGACGTGTGCCCGCTGTACTACGGCAGGGCGGACACATCATCATGTGAATGTACCCTAAGAGTGAAAACATTTTTTGTCTTCAGGGTGTTTCCTCCAGTGACTACTGAACAGTGATGTCACTGGGGACCTTCCCTTGTATACCCTAGGCTAAGGCCGGGGGTTGGTTGCAATGTTCAACAATGTTAACCAGTCAGCCATCTCTACCACAACACATTACTGTATACATAGACCCCTGTTTGTCCATATTGTTCCTCCACTTTTATCTAGAGGGAAATGGTGGCTTTCTTCAATGGACCTGGCCTAAACAATTCATTCTTCAGCTGAGATCCTATTTCCAGAGGTTGATACGTGAATTTGTATTCCAATAGGGGAAAAAGGGTAACAATTAAAGACATTTTGGGACATTTATCACCTTTCCCGCTGCAGCTCTAGTTTCCTGATGTAGCTGGCATGCGGCTGTGTTAGCATATAGCTTATGACTTTTCAGGCCTGAATGATTGCAGGTTGTGGCAAGTGGGCAGGCGCTGACCCACTCTTTCCATGGCCTACAACCCTTTCGCATCCCACCATACCTACTTGGAGTGGAGATGGCGTGAAAGGCGAAATAATCGCAATTACTGCCTTACAAGGATTATTATCTGATAAATGTCTTCTTGCGATAAATGATCAATATCAGATTTGCCCCCCCACCGCTCTGCCAGCTATGTTGGAGGGGTCTTGCCTTACTCATAACTGCAGAAAAAAATTCACGATGTCATCCCCAGTACCGTAAAATCCTATTTTTCTAAAATGGAAATAGAATAGACCTTACTGACTGCACCAGATTTTAGGGTTTGTCATGTAAGCGCCCCCCAGGAGAAGTGTCCACATGGTGCTAGGACATGCCAGGAGATGCCTTTGTTTCTAAAAGGTTGAAATGTAATGAAATTGGAGACTGCATCGCTCAGCTAAAGAGAGGGACATAATGAATTATCTACTGTCATTCTTGGTTGCCTGCCAAGCAATCTCTGTTAAAACGCTAAACTAATACCGGGTAATTACTCAAGTAATGATAAAAGATTGATTTGTTCTGAAAATCAGGAATACGTAATTATGCATATGCCGCAGCCCTGTTTCTATGACAATATACAAGATGGTCCTAATTAGCAATAGGCACCAAGGGTGGTGTCTAATGAGGGATGTTGTATCCATAGAAGATCATCCCGCCTAGAAGGAACTGCTGGATAACAACTGGATGCAGTGGGGAAAATGTTTTCCCACCTACAAATAATAGCCAGGTCTGTAATTTGTATCATAGGGGCATCTCAATTGTGAAACAGAGAATCCAGAAAGTCACATTGTATGAATTTTAAAAACTGAACTTCCATTTTATTACATCAATAAATATGTGATCCCCTACCAATGAGCAAGAAGTCTAACTCTTTCTGACCAATTCTTTTTTCCTTAAGTAGCCTCCACCATAGCCAAAACCAGGGACAAAATTATAGACCTGCACAAGACTGGGGTGGGCTCCAGGACAAAAGGCAAGCAGCTTGGTGAGAAGGACCTGAAGTGAGCTACGTCAGGACCACAAAGATTGCTGTTAGGTTACATTCACACAGAAATATACCCGACGTATGCCCGTACGGCGGCGGGCTGTAAAAGAGGAGGGATGAGCGCGGCCATTATTGTCTATGGGGGACTTATATCGGGTCGTTAAAATATATATGTCCCCCAGACGGTTGTGTGATTGAGGCCTTCGTAACAAACTACGCCACCATGAATTAAAATCCTGCCGGGCCTGCTCATGCCAGCAAATGTCTGTCTATGACCCTGAGGATGCATGGGAGAAGGTTGTGTGGTCAGAGGATCAACATCAATTACTGTTTTTGGAGTAATAGGATGAATACAACCCCAAGAATGCTGTCTCATGAAGCATTGGGGTGGAAACATCATAATTTGTAGGTGTTTTCTGCAAAGGGGACAGGAAGATAGGACATATTGAAAGGAGGATGGTTGGGGTCATGTATCATGGATTTTGGCTAATCTCCTTCCCTCAGCATTAAAGATGGGTTGTGGCTTTTTCTTCCAGCGTGACAATGACCCAAAACACACAACCAGGGCAACTATGGAGGTCCAGGAGCCAGTCTCCAGTGCTGAACCCAATTGAAAATCTTTGGAGGGAGCAGAAACTCAATATTGTTCCATATGACTGTTTGCTCTTTGTAATGTAATATAGTTGTATATGTCCCCTATGATTTGTAAAGCGCTATGGAATTTGATGGCTCTATAAAGATTATTATTATTATTAATGGGGGCATTCATTATTTTTACCGCTAGTTGTTGTTTTTGGTGCCCGATTTTAGCGGTGATTTAGGGGCTGGCCACTTTACCTCATATTTATTGTAATGTGTGTGTAAGTGTGTGTGGGGGGGGAGGAGGGGGGCAGGATATGAGGTAATTTACCAATATACATATATTAATAGTTCTGCTTTCTTGATATGTAAAGTGAAGCCTCCTGTCTTTTACCTCATCAGCCAGACATTCCTGTCCATACAATGGCCGCAGATGGAGGGTCATGTGATCTCTATCAGTCCATGAACAATCACCCGTTAGAGATCACACGACCCTCCATCTGCTGCCATTTTATGGGTAGGAATCTCTTGGTGATGAGATAAAAGACAGGAGCCTTCACTTTACATATCAAGAAAGCGGAGCAGAACTATTAATAGATGTATATTAGTAAATTGCCTAAAATCCTAACACACACATTACAAAATACAAGAGATAAAGTGGCCAACCCCTAATGTATTTGGCAAACCGTAAGAACAATAAATGAACATCAGAAATGTCACACTACATTCATGAAGGGGTTTAGAAGTTGGTAGACTTGCTTTCTGTTGGTCTAATTGTGCGCTAAAAAATATGTGGTGCAACAAGGCGCAGCTACATCCAAAAACGCCCCAAAAAAGGCTGCCCAAACACTGATTGAAAGCCAATTATAAATGCTCCCCCTTGCTACCCGAAAGATCGGGAGAAGATCTGTATGCAGGAGCTAAAATCCTTGCTTCATTGTGTGCAAACGTGGTCAAGAAATACAAGGAAAGTCTGACCTCTGTAATTGCACCAATACTGTACCAAATGCAATATTAAGTTCTGTTTTTCTATTGTATTTCATGCAATAAAATACTAATTAATTAAAGGTTCTTTTTAAATTAGACCCTACCCACAGCATAGGGCCTAACTTGCTGATCATTGGCGTCTCCACAGATAATGAAAACGAGGGGTCTCATGGATCCCACGTACATCAGTCGGATCCTTCGTCACTCCATGTGAGTAATGGAGCAGACAGCCGCACATGACAGTTCTGCTCCATACATCTCTAACTTGAATTAGTGGGAAAACCCCTTTAAAGGCCTTTATTATTGCATATTATGTATATGACTGCTTCTATTATATGAGAAAGGTTAGAGAGGTGAGAATATATCATCCAATTAATAGAATTATTTAATCTCTGTTTACATTTCCCAAAATTCTACAGGGGACGAGAAGAGACTGCAGGAACAGCTGGACTCTAGGTTGTTCAAGAGTCATATTTTGCAGGTGAATATATCTGCATAATAATACACATAATTATATAACCAGCCAAGAACTTGATTATCCTAGAGGCTTTCTACATTGCATTATACTTACTCTTCAAAATTGTTTATGCTAATAGAAAATATTCAAATACCATAAACCATAAAAAGAGCGCACATAGCAGAAGCATGGCGTATGTGACTACTCAATTCACCCATGGTAATCTCTGTGCAGATTTTGACAGGTGACATCAATTCTACATGATATGAAGAGAGGAAGCCATAGCTAGTCCTCAGCCCAATCACATGAAGCATGATACATACAACCTGATAAACAACAGATATTATTTGTGTCACAAGAAGATGCCAAGTTTTGCTTTAAGTCTTAAAAAGCTTAAACGTTTCTTGATTTAACATTTATCTCCTATTCAGTGGAGAGGTATGCTTGATTGTTGGGGCGTCCTCTATTTGCGTTCCCCTATAAAATATCAAAGAGAAATTTCTATAACCTGAATCTGTGCTCATCGCCAGAGATGAATGGGATCTCTCCGGGGTTCGAGTGCGTTCCCCATGACACAGACATCACCGAATTTGCAGCCGTGCAAAATGACACCCCTAACTACTAGCCATGACTGTGATTGGCCAGGGAGGATAATTAAAGCATTAAGGGGCACATTTACTTACTCAGTCCCTGAGCGATCCCCGATCCGGACTGTCCGACGAGGATGAACTCTGCCGCGATTCATGAAGATCGTGTGCCCAATTTCCTGCATGTGTTGCTTCTCCGCTCAGGTCCACCGGAGTTCACCTTCTTCTTCCTGGTGCATGTAAATGTATGGCTTGCGACACAAATTTAAATGTTAAATCCTGCGCTTAGTCCGAATCCGTCAGATTGTCCAATGCCCCCCCCCCCATTTTGCGACACAAAACGATTTTGCTTGCGACACAAACCCCGTTGTGATCCCCGAAAAGTCAGGAAAACAGACGAAAATGCGGCCGCAGGACCCTTAGTAAATAAGCACCTATATCTTATAAATGGAAATCCCACTGAATTTGCTATGACAGTTCTCTATGGAAGATTGACAATCTGCGGACTGGGTTTGAAGAATGTTTTTATCCAAAATTTTCAGCATCATGGTTGTGTTCTCATGAGTATGTCGGATGAGTATGGATATGATAGATATGTTGTTTGACCGTGTTTTGGTGGACACAACTTCCCCACAGCAGAATTCACTGTTGGCCAGTCATCCGTGCCAGCAGCAGTATAAAAGATGTTGTTTGTAAGAAGATGATTCCTATTTAGTAGCAAATTGGAGGTTCAGTAGTTGATATAGTTGTCTTTGAGCGCAGGGGTCCTTAGTTTAAAACTGATCAAGGACAATAGTATGGAGTTTGTATGTACTCCTTGTGTTTCGGAGGGTTTTTCCTGGTAGTTTGTTCTTTTTCCCACCAATTTGAGTTGGAGAGGTAACAGTTATCATATGTTATAGGTCTGTAAGGAACGCATACACAGACCATCTTTATCACTGATGGACAATACACTCCTTAACAGTGCTTTGACTATTTGGCTGAATAATGCCAAATTATTATCACTGTGACTATAATTGTTGTACTCCTAAGGCAGCTTGACTTTGGTTCATGCTTAAAGTGGACCTGTCACCCATAAAAACGGCACTAGGAGCTGCTTACTAAAGGTTTCTGATAACGCTAGCAGTGTAGCCCTGCTGGGACTGTTGTAGCACTGGGAGCTGCTTACCTTAGTAAGCAGCTCCTAGTGCTGTTTTTAAGGGTGACAGGTCCTCTTTAAAGGAATCTACCATTTGTAGCTTTAGCTACACTGATGCAGAAAAATTTCTTGTTTAATCCCTGAGCTGAATGGTTTTGTTGAAAAAACAATTATAAAATTATGATAATGAGGCTGTCGCTGCTGTCTCTCCTCTTACCCTAATTATGCACTGCTCCATGCTTGTCCTGCTGAGAATAAGTCATCACTGTGTTGTCCCTGACAGGCAGAAGTAATCAATCGCCGCCCCATATCACGCTGCTGTATATGAGTCATCCAGCTCAGGTTGATTAGTCCAGCCTGGGCAGTTCAGACAGATCCTGTGTTTGTGGAAATGTATGGTATGTATGTATGGTAGTCAGCCTGCACGCAGCTGAATTTTTTTTTAGCAAAACCACTAATTTCATGGATTAAACAAGATATGTTTCTGCATCAGTGCCGCTACAGTATTTTCAAGGTATGCATAAAAACAAATGGTAGATATCCTTTATGTTTAATCGGTTAAGGACTGGCCCTTTGTGTTTTTTCATTTCCATTTTTCACTCCCCATCTTCAAAAATCTATAACTTTTTTATTTTTACACGTAAAGATCTGTGTGATGGCTTGTTTTCTCTGTACCAAATCACACTTCATAGTGATGGTATTGAATATTCCATGCCTGGGAAGTGGGGAAAAAAACTCCAAATGCAGTAAAAATGGTGAAAACCGCATTTGCAACATTTTCTTGTGGGCTTCGACTTTACGTCTTTCACTGTGCACCCCAAATGACATGACTGCTTTTGGTCGGTGCGATTACAGGGATACCAAATTTGTATAGGTTTTATAATGTTTTCATACGTTTACAAAAATTAAAACCTCCTGTACAAATTTTTAATTTTTTATTTTGCTCTCTTCTGGCGCTAATAACTTTTTCATACTTCATTGTACAGAGCTGTGGGTGGTGTCATTTTTTGTAACATTTGATGACATTTTCAATTATATCATTTTTAGGACTGTAGGACCTTTTGATCATTCTTTATTGATTTTTTTATATTTTTGCAAAATGCCAAAAAAGTGCCATTTTCAACTTTGGGCGCTATTTTCCGTTACAGGGTGAAAAACTGTTATTATATTTTGATATATCAGGCATTTTCGGATGATTCGATACTTAATGTGTTTATGATTTTTACTGTTTATTTATATTTATATTAGTTCTAGGGAAAGGGGGGTGATTTGAATTTTTAGGTTTTTTAATATTAATTTTTTTTTAAACTTTTTTTTATTTTCATTTTTACTATTTTCAGACTCCCTAGGGTAATTTAACCCTTGGTTGTCTGATCAGTGGCAGTATATGGAGATTTTCCTCCTCATTCATTACAATGTGCTGATCACAAGACATTTTCAGCTGCTAAAGGATAAAGAAATCAGTTGCATGCAGCACCCCTGCAGGAGAGATGATGTATTGCACAATTCCAAAAACTATATTATCCTCATTTGCAAATACATTTTTCACCCTGGAAAACCCGAGGCTGTCATGGCGATTGATAGCCGCTCCCCAATGATGTCACGGGGAGTGATGATCCTGAGCAAGATGGCGGCACCCATGCACCGCTATCTTTTTGAAGCCCCTGGCAGCTTTGCCAGCAGTGACCGACGGGATAACACCTGCGATTGGTGTTAGCACCGATCCAGGGTGTTGCCGGTAAGGCTTTGGTGCAACATGCAGCAAAGACTTACCGGCTAAAGAGCCCTCTCTATGCATTGGGACCCCACGCGCCGTGAATACATGGCGGGCGGTCGCGAACCATTAAAAATTACACAAAAAATAAGAATTTATCCTAAACTATAGTGGATATTATTTTCCAATGTCTCCATTATATTTTCTTCTTTGGAACCCTCTTTTTGCTTTATAGTTATGTTGCTGAGATACTTATTTTTATAGCATTGGCAAAACACTACAGATTTTATCAGTATTTATGACTATTATGAGGGTGCACAGGCAGGTGCTTTACTGCTGTGAATGAAATGAAAATGCTGCAGGCACAAGACTGCGGAAGCTGCTGTCAGCATTAGTGTATACAGGGATACAGACAGCGGAGCGGAAATCACTGTACAATACAATACTGCAATGAGAGGTTCACGTTTGGATCAGCACTCCCATTGAGCATAGCATCTTTAAAGTATTGATAAATAGCCATGTCCCTACTTAGTATGCAGGTCCAGTTCTAAAGTGGGCTAAATTTTGTGCAATGTCAGTACAATGTCCTTCACTTCAGAATTAAAATTATTAAGCTGGACACGGAACAAGTATAATCAACCATAGAACATTATGTGGAGCTCTATTCCTCCAGGTGGAATAAGGAACAGTGGACTTGATCAAAGCCTCCTTTACAGATGTAAGACATACATTGGTTGATACAGGCATATATCTGTAAAACATATTAAAGGCGGCCCCCTACTTAAGAACACCCAACTTACAGACAACCCCTAGTTACCTATGGACCTTGGGAATTGGTAACCCTTAGGCTACATTGAACAGCTATAACAGTTATTAAAGGTGTCTATAATTAAGCTTTATTGTTAATCCTGGTTCTTATGACAATCCAACATTTTTAAAATCCAATTGTCACAGAGACCAAAAAAATGTGATTGGAGTTACAACTATAAAATAACCTGGGGACTACCTGTCCTATACTTATATTGCAATAATTTAAGTAAAATACGTAAGTTGTTACTACAGATTATAAAATACTATAGCTTATTGGATAATTAGATAAAAGTTTGACAATTCTCCAAAGAAAATATTAAAGGGGATCAAGAATCACATCTACATACAATAGGTGATATCTAATTTTAGGGTGTTCCACCAGTGACCATGGGGTGTACCGTGTCTATCATCTATCGCTGGCAGCCCCACTGAGGCTCAATGAACTAACATATTCAGTCATTGTTTCATTCAAAGTTGTTGGAGTAAGACCCGCTTTCTTGGAAGTGTGTGAGGCCCCTTGTTATAATTGTGAGACCCCCCCATTTCTCTGTCTACTTAATAGATTGTAATTGTGGGACAATTTACAATAATTTGATTTCCTTAGGCATACTTAGTCTGGATAGTCTTTGGTGTTCTAGATTCATAACAGTGGTTTATGATAAATCTGAAGCATGTATAGAGTGTCTAATCTAAATTTATACCACCTATATGTATTACATCTTCTAAGACCAAATCTTTGCCACATGGTGCTGCGTTATAAGGTTTGCTGTCTAGTGTAAATTTATACCACATATTCATTACATCTTGTAAGACCAAAAGTCCTCCAAAAAGTTTTTGGATTTTTTTTTTTTGGGGGGGGGGGGGCGTGTGGTGTTAGGTCATAAGCTCCGCCCTTTATAAGCTAAACTCCCCCCAAACAAGGCAGTGACTAACCAGTTAACCAATATAGTGTAAGACAAATAGGGTTATTTTTGGTGCAATTATTGTTGGACTTAGGATCTTATAGGATGTCATATTAAAATGCAGTTCAGTTCACTGAATTACAATTAATTTGTTTTGCAAAACTTTAAAGGGGGGAAAGGTTACCTCTGAACCCTGGGATCTTATCCCCCATGATGACAAGTCCAGTGACTTTTAAGATCTTGGATCCTTATAATAGTCTCTCATCCCCAGCAATTTGTCCAGCAGTTCTATCCAGTCTTCTGATCACTAAGTACTGCTACCTCTACCTCTATTGCACCTGTTTCACAGACCCGTCCTACTGGTTCCTCATGAGTCACAGTTTTGGGAATTATGCCTATTTCGTCCATCCCGTATCATCACTATGCACAAGCGTGGTATAAATAATGCAATAATTTGTTGCTAACCTCAGATCATCACATGCATCTTCATCAGAGGACAATGCTGAGGCTGGGTTACTGCACACACTGCCAATAGACCGGCTGGGCTTTAGATTCCCTTCTTGAAAATGAAGCGAGGAAGTTTTCTTCTTCTTCTTACCAAAAAGCTTCTTTAGAGGTTGAAACTTGCCAGTCCTCTTCTTCTCTGCAGAGAGAAAATACACAGTATTATCAGGATTGCCAGCACTAAGGCATGGCCGCAGAATAACCACCAATAAGATAGGACAAAGTCAAAGTGCAATAAGCAGGAGTATGAGCAAACAAGGGCTCGGAGTGAATGTCTTACATTGCCGCCGAAGCAGAACTGAGATTATAAAGTCATGCGTTAATAAACACAGATTTCCAAATCATAACATTGTCCCTCCCCAGCTGCTCAGTGAGTATATCCGAGCGCACTCCACTGCACACAGCGATCTGCACAATAACAATGGTATGTCATTCCTGTAAAGTAATGTGAGTAGATGCCCTTATGCTGCAGTGTTCTCCGTAGGAAATCCATTAGATGAAGCGGGAGAAGAGGATGTGCTAGGTTGAGTTTTCATTGAAAGTTCTCTATAGTTTGTCTGCACAGGAGGGGGGTTATTTGTATGTAAAAATGTTTAAAAAATGTTCAATAAAAAGTTTTGATTAAAAAAAAAGAAAGTTCTCTATTGTGTTTTCCAAACAGCGAGGGAAAACAGATACCAAAGATCTTGCCATTGATCCCAAATTATGTTTGAATTCATATTACAAAGCTGAAGACCAGAGCAATCCATAATCAATCCACAGTGTTAGGTATTGGCCCTGGAGATCTTTAAACCCATTCTTATTTGTGTGTTGTTAATAGCAGCAGCCAGCAGGACCGTGAAAAATACATTCATATTCCAAGATTGTAGCTGGACTTGGACCTTTCCAGTGCACTGTGGTTTGAGCTCTCCTCTCTATATTTCTGCACAACCCATTTGGTGAGTATGAGCAGTAGCAGGTCTCTAATTCTTACAACAGAGGGGAGGAACAAGGCAGTGTTTGTAGACTGCAGAAGTGCTCGAAGTACAGCTACAATCTTGGAATGTCATCTTTTCACACATAACTCCAACATCTACAACATCTTTGGATGGTCAAAACTGCTTGTATACAACCTTTGAGCATGGTCTGCTGCTTTTTGAACACCCATAGAAGTGATAAGAGGAAGTCAGAAACAATCATCTTTCTAGTCACAGCAGCTATAGGATGAAGGTCCCCATCTCCCATTGCTTTATGTCTGAACAGAGCTAAAAAACTGTTTAAATTAGAATTTATTATAATAATCTTCATTCATAAGGATTGTCCATTGCAACTTACCTTGTTAAAAGTGAACGTGCTGTAATCCTCCCGGTGTTATGCATGACCTTTGGAGCTTCTGACTTACATCCTCAATCCATGGGATCATCAAGGAGCGAGAGTTTTTATATCCTTTGCAGCAATCTATCATTATTTTTCTTTCAGCTAAACTATTTCCCCTCTTATTTTATTTCCAATGGCAGACACCCAACTACTCAGTATTTACTGTACACATATATCCCTAGTTTGCTTTCATACGGGCAGATAATATGAGAACATAATGCAACATCTAACACAATCTAGAAAGCAATAAAACATCTACATAATATCAACCCAATCCAGTTACCGCTACAATTGTATGGCTAAAGCTTTATTACATTGTTATATGGAACACAATACAGATTATAACAGCATAACACATGTAAATGGATCAAGCAGCAAATGGACCATCTTCCAAAAAAGTCTGTTTATTGATTGGGAAAGGAAACTGATTTCCATTCCATTTAGTGTCTTACATATGCTAGGAAAACTGCAATCCTCTAATTCCTTCAGAAACTGGTTAACAGATGATTGCATCTATCCTCAAAGAACCTCAAGTCTGGGGGATATATGAGTTTGTTTATGGCAGATGGTTGAGGGACTCTCTGTAAATCTCTGTCTTCCCTAGCTTAACTGTGTTCAGAAATGTGAATATTAAAGAAGACCTGTCATCAGAATTTTACCCTCATACCCTAATGCCTGCTGCTAAAGGGATAAAATTCCTTCCTTTAGCACCTAAAACCACATTTCTCACATTTCTATCCCCTAGTGATGTTAACACAATAAAGATCATTTTAATCCTTTACTTTACGTTATTCAGGGTTTTTTTTTGCTGTTTTAGCTCCTATCACTCCCTAGGCTGCTCAGTGTAAAATCCCAGTGTGTGGGTGGGGCCTCTGTAAGCAGACACATTGGGAGATATTTATCATACGCTGGCGCTCGTGCCGTCCGGCCACTCCCTCAGCTCGGCCGGCCGCGCCCCCCTTCACGCCCCACTGGCGTGAAGGTGGTGGATCGGGGCAAATAATCGCAAAATCTAGCAATAAGCTAGCATTTGCAATTATTTCAGGGCCTCTGCTCCACTGGCGGTGCGCAGAGGTCCTGATAAATATCCCCCATTATGATCCATCTAGTTGTGTGGGGTGACAATGTGGTTAGATTATCAGGGTACAGGTGTATAAGCACTTTCATCTGGCTTCTGACATTTTACTAACACACTGACACATACAGAGATGAGACAGATCAGAGATGCATGAGATGGTTACACAGAGACTGATAGACCATTACACTGTTACACTATGAGCTCTGCTACATCTCAAAGCCTGCCTCCCCCTTCCCCCAGATCACTTATCTCCTTGCAGCCTCTCTCTCTGCTCACCATGTGCTGACAGGAAGTAACCAGTGAGTGTCTCTGAGCTCTGTGCAGGGGTTGTGGCTACAGCCATACAGCAGAGAGAGACAGAAATCTCATCTGCATGATCTCATCCAAGAAGGCGGACACCCGACCCTAAGTCACTGGGTCGTGTCTAGGGGCAAGTGAAATTGTGTACAGCATGACTGATAGAGATAGGTTGGACTTATCTGTGAAATGCTGTATTTTTGTTAATAACAGCGAATTGGAGAATGTTTTATTTTGTTATCCTGAGTACATATAAGAAACTTGTCTTCGTGGGAATACCCAATTAATAACAGCTGTTTTTTCTGATATGCAAATGAGTAAACAAAGAGTAAATTTGTGTATACAAGAGTAACGGTTTCTCCAGGCTCCCAGTGAACCCGCCTCCCTCTTTTGATTGACAGCTCTGTGTCTCTTCAGTTCTCAGCCTAAGCAGACTGGAAGTCCTCTCCCTGTCCACTTCCTGTCCTTACCAAAACGCTGTCCCTGTCACTCCATGATGTATTTAGTAGTGAGCACTGTGTGGGAAACTTCAGATCTTGTCACTATTTCATGCAACCTTACAATGTAAAGTGTTGTGTTTGGTTGCAGCACTCATCCGAAATTTGTACCTTCTTCATAACATATTGACAGGGATGCCAGCATTAAGACCGCTACAGATCTAATATTAAAGGGGTTTGCCAATGTAAGAAAATTCTAAAATTTCAATCCCCTAATGATGTTTACACAATAAAGATCGTTTTTAACCTCTTACTTTACAATTTTACTCAGTTTTATTGCTGTTTTAGCTCCTATCACTCAGTGATGGTCAGTGTAAGGTTCAGTGTGTGGGCTGGAGACTCTCTAAGCAGACACATTATCCATCTAGTTCTCTGTGTTGACAATGTGGTTAGATTATCAGGGTACAAGGTTTATATACACTCTCATTTGCTTCTGAACATTGCACCAGTATCTGACACATACAAAGAGAAATGAGACAGATCAGAGATGAGATGATTAGATCCATGCAATGCATATTACACACAATGAAACAGTCAGCTCTGCTACATCTCTGTTCTCACACTGTCAGATCAGATGCCTCCCTAACCCTCCCTGGATAAAGAACTGATCTGCCTGTAGCTTATAGCTCTCTTCTCTCTGCTGTTTGCCGGCAGGAAGTCAGTGTGTATCATTGTGAGCTTGTTCTGGAATGCAGGGGGAGGGGCCACTGCAGGGAGCAGAGAGCAGAGAAGATCTCCACAGCATCAGGCAAGATGGCTGCCGACCCTAAAGTCAGAAGATCCAGGGTCGGAAACCAGGGGCAACTGAAATTGTATACACCAGGACTGATAGAGACAGGTTGGACTTATATCTGAGAAATGCTGTTATTTTGTTATCCTGAGTATATTTAACTTTGTATTTTAAACTTGTCTTCGCGGGACCTATCCTAAGAATATGTCATCAGTATCAAAGTCTCCAAAAGTCCAACTCATTCAAAATTCATGGTTATAAATCTACATAACTGTGTTTTGAAACTTTCTCAAAAAAGTGACAAAAAGGCTAAAAACATTGTTCTGATCACAGCAATCTGCTTGTCTCCTGCGCAAAGCTCAGTGATTGACATCCCCCATTATATTTGTTTAATCTGTTTTGTAAAATGCTAATATGCGATGTAAAAGCAAACAGTAGGATGAAATAATTATTGAGAACATTCACATAATTACAGGGAGAAAGCAGGAACATAATTCTAGAAAACTTGTCCATTTGAATGACACGGCCTATTGATGTGTAATTAGGGAGCAAGTCACATACTAAGTTAATTGTACAAAGCTGATTCCTTAGTCAGAAATGTGTGTTTCACATCTCAATCTCTTCATGTCGTCCTATGGCGTCTCATCATCCCACAAGTTACTCACAGCAAGCATCTCTAGTATAGAAGGAGTCTAGTTTTATCTGCTCTACTTGTGTCCCTAGGGCCTTGAGCTTGTGATTATAAAGTTCTAGAAAGTTCTCAAATTATAACCCGCTAGTGATGTTTACAGAATAAAGATAATTTTTAACCCCTTTACTTTCTATTGCTGTTTTAGCTCCTATCACTAAGTGATGGTCAGTGTAAGATTCCAGAGTGTGGGCGGGGACTCTCTGAGCAGACACTTCATGATCCCTTTAGTTCTGTGAGCTGACAATGTGGTTAGATTATCAGGGTACAGGGTTATATACATTTGTATTTAGCTTCTGAACATTGTACTAGCATCTGACACAGAAAAAAAGAGAGATGAGACAGATTAGACATGAGAGTTGATAAGATCCATGAGATGGATATAACACATAATGACACTCACCTTTAAAACACACTGTCAGCTTTACTATATCACAGCTATAACACACACTGTCAGCTCTGTTAAACCTCATATGTTATCTTATCTGTAGCTTGTACAGTACAGTACAGACTGTGCAGGCTGCTTGCTGGAAGTGCCTTTTTCTGAGCTGGTCTTGGGAAAGGTCTGGTCTGGGGAAGGACAGAGATTACACAGCAATCTGCAGACAGGGAAGCAATTCATGAGAAGAATCTGCCCTGCCCGACCATAGAAGATAGAAGATTTACAGTCAGATCCCGGGGCAACAAAAATTGCATACACCAGGACTGATAGAGATAGATCGGAATTATATCTGCCAAATGCTGTATTTTTGTAAATAACAATTATTGAATGTTTTATCCTGAGTACATTTAAAGGGGTTATCCGGGTGTTAAAAAATACTGAGGGCCGGGCTGGGGTGGGCTAGTTAAACATAATAAACATGTACTTACCTCCTCCAGCGCCGCCGATGTCCTGCGCCGCGGTCCGTCTGATCTGTGCCCCTGTTTGTTTACAGGGGTACAGAAGCCGCGCACAGGGAACTTCCGGTCCGGGATGTGGCCGGCTCCTCCCATCCGTCCCTATATCTCAGCGTTGTAAGCGCTGGGAGATGATGTCGGATGGGAGCTTCCGGCTGGCCAAAAGCTCCCTGTGCGCCCCTGTATACAAACCAGCGCACAGAGGAGACTGACCGCGGCACGGGACATCAGCAGCGCCGGACGAGGTAAGTACATGTTTATTATGTTTAACTAGCCCACCCCAGCCCAGCCCTCAGTATTTTTTCATCCGGATAATCCCTTTAAGAATTTTGTCTTTGTGGAAATATCCCTTTAATGAAATAGCAGTGCCATCCATGATAACATCAGTATAAAACCAATCTTACAATCCTATCTGGAACAGAGAATATACCATCTTATTGTGCCAAACTCAAAGGTTTTGGCCAGAGAATTAGAAATGTCCAAATTTATTTGTGTTATTGTGTATAGCAATGTGCCCCTGTGGGTGGACACGGCTGGTGACATCAGCATTACCAAAATATTTTTTTTTTTCCCCTTTCTATGCTTCTGGAGTCATAGCTTCAGCTATGATGTGAACCAGAAGTAAAATGCTAGTATAACATATATAGGCTGAGAATAGGGTGGTATCAGTAATATATCCTTCTAATTATAAGGATAACACAGGAATGTGTCCTTGGTAGTATGTATATTGTGTTGTATATATGAAGGACATGTCCTTTACCACCTTGTGAGGTGATTACATACAGAACAAAGGGATAAGCACAGCACAGGGTTTAACCAGTCGCACAGCCAATGTAAAGTGTCCGCTCTATTTCATTTTAACCCCTAAATGACTAGGCTCCTAATAACCAGGCAGCTGTAATTCATTGATATACAGTGAAGGAAATAATTATTTGATCCCCAGCTGTTTTTGTATGTTTGCTACTGACATGAACAGTCTATAAATTTAAGGGTAAGTTAATTTTAACATTGATTGATAGAATATAAAAAAAATCCAGAAAATCACATTGTATAAATGATATAAATTTATTTGCATTTTGCTGAGAGAAATAATTATTTAATCTCCTTCTAACCAATAGGAGTAGTGGCTCCTACAGACCAGTAGATGCCTCCTAATCTACTTGTTACCTGCATTACAGACAGTGGGGCTTATTTACTAAGGCTCTGTGGACGCTTTTTTGTAGATTTTTTTTGCCGTTTTCGGGTTTGGGCCGCTGGGACAGGTATTTAACTGGGGATTGTGTTGCACGCGATTGCATTGTGACACAGCTGCCCTGGTTTTCATGCGACACAAAGTGGGGGGGGGCGTGTCGTCGGACGATCCGACTGATTCGGATTGAGCGCAGGATTTAAGATTCGAATTGTGTCGCAAAACAATGCACTTACATGCACAGGGAAGATATGGGGATATTGGACGCACGATCTTGGTGAATTGTCGGACAATGCACTTTCGGGAATCGCATCAATACAGGTAAGTAAATGTGTCCCAGTGTCTTATATAGTAACCTGTATAAAAGTCTCCTGTCATGGGGAAGACCAAACATCTTTATGGATGTCATGGACAAAATGATAAACCTGAACAAGGCTGGAATGGGCTACCAAACAATAAGGAAGATGCTGGATTTGAAGTAAAAGTTCTCCTCATGAGGATTTTGCCTATTAAGACCGCCTTGTAGCCGTGTGGAGACTTATCGCCATAGACGGTCCACTCACGGATTCTAGGAAAATATACAAATAAGTTTTGCAGGATGGGATAAGGAAAACCACAGCTCTTTTAGCTAAGGAGACAACTGTTGGTGTAATAGTAAGAAAAAGGAAGAAATACAAAATGACTGTCAATCAACATCGACCTGGAACACCATGCAAGATCTCACCTCATCCTTTATCAGCCTAAAACTACAAGAGGGAACTTGTTAATGATCTGAAGGCAGCTCTGACCGCAGTCACCAAGAAAACCTTTGGTAATAATTTACGCCGTAATGGTTCAAAACCCTGCAGCGCCCCGTAGGTCCCCCTGCTCTAGAAGGCACATGTGCAGTTTGAAGTTTGGCAATGAACACCTGGATGAGTCTGTGAGCTATTGGGAGCCGGTGCTGTGGTCAGATGAGGCAAAAATTAAGCACTTTGGCATTAACTCAACTCACCATGTTTGGAGGAAGAGAAATGCTGCATATGATCCAAAGAACACTGGGGCACATTTACTAAGAGTAGTGCAAACTGCACTAAAAGTGTGTTTGCCTGTGTTTAATGAAGGGTGCACCACAAAGTGCCATGTGCGGTAGAAATGTGGCACAGACACTTCTTAAATACCTGTGCAAGCAGTTTGCACTGAAAAGAACAGGCAAAGTCTGCCAGAAAACTGGCACATGGCCCTTAGTAAATGTGGGCCACTGTCAAGCATGACTTTTTCAGAGGCCAAACTTAAAAAATCTGCAAGTTATCAAATAATTATTCCCTTCACTGTATGAATATGAATCGCTAAATTATAGGAAACCTACCATGAGGAATCTTTTTAATCAGAAGTAGATCTGATGGTAGATTCCACCTACCTCTGCCCTAATCTGTAATTTAATAATCCTGGAACATAACCTAACTTGTTAAAAACGTTATTTTAGTAATATGTAAATTACCTGCAGAGGCTACTGGGGCGTGTACTAGCCTGGCCGGACACTGAGAGTTAAGGCTACTCCACGCCCCAGTAGCCTCTGCAGTTGCTTTATATATTACTAAAATAAAGATTTTAACAAGTTAGGTTATGTGCCAGGTTTATTTTCGAGCAGAGGCAGGCAGGGGGAATCTATCATCAGATCTACTTGTGATAGTAGATTCCTCGTGGTAGGTTTCCTTTAAGAGTAATGTCTATCCATTATTACTTTAAGGCATGTAACCTGTGAATCCTTAGGTATCCCCATGTGCAGTCATGGGAACCATCATACACTGTAATGATACTAAATTTCATGTAGACCTCCCTAGGAAAAGAAGTGCAATGGTAGTTTATCATAGTTTCTAGCTTCAGAAAGCTCCCCAGATTAGTGCTCAAATTACTGCAAAGAAGCTCCTAAAGACAAACAAGAAGAAACATAAGGAGTGAAAAAAATCTATTCTTTGGTCTGGTGAGTCAACATTTTACATTTTTGTTTTCAACTATCATGTGTTTGTCAGACACATTAAAGGGGAATGGATACATTTACATTTGTGGTGCCCATCCCAAAACATGCAGGTGTGAAATATGTGAGGGTTGTCTTACTGGTCACTTTTGGTCAGATACCACATTATTCTGCAGCAAAATGACATACGATTGGGTCTGTGTTTAATGGGACTGTCGCCTGTGACCCGGTTATATAATTATCATATAATGTCGCATTTGTGTCACACGTGATCCTTTTGTGGCACAACTTAGGGTGCGCCAGATTTATTATGTAAAGTCTGCCAGAATTGTGTGGGTGCACTCTCTCAGGACTGTGCAGGGGGCGTCAAATTCATGAAGAACGTGCACCATAAATCCTGAATCCGGCGCCCCCTACACACTACCCCGCATTTAGTTCAGACTGCAGAGTTCTTACTAAATGTGCCCCATTATGGTTTGCTTTACGTTTTTTATTTACACTTCCATTTTTATGTCTATATTGTGAATTTACTAGATAGAAGAAAAGAGCTATGAAAAGGTATGTCCAAACCCTTGACTGGTACTGTCTACTGAAATAAATTCTATGATATTGGATCTAACTTTGTTTGATAAACAAATAAAAAACGCTGATGCACGTAACGCAAAGACTGAACGTAGTCCTAGGTTTTCAGCTGTGGTTAAATAATGTATCGCAGAGGCTCACACAAAATCACCTGATACATAAATCGATTAAGTAATTGTTCATGTGGATCCGTTCAGCAGCATATATTTTTACTAAGAGCAATGAATAGATCTAACAGTTTTATTAGAATAATCCAAGCTGTAAGTACTCTGTGCCAAGATTTGACACTACAGATGAATTTCAATTACAGTAAAGCTTCTCCATCAGGTGGTTATCATGTCCTAGTTAAGTGTTATATCGCAGGAGAGCACACTGTTCTTAGAATGGGTTACAGAATGCTGTTTTATAGGTGGTATCTGGATCTATCTTGCAAACTGTGGATGATGGGTGACAGTCCAGCATTGTAAACAAAGATTTGGGGCGGGAGAGAAGTGGTGTGTACATTTTACACCTGATGACATTATATTCCAGAGGATTATGGAAGCATTTATGCAATCTATTATAAAAGGTTGGAGAATTCTATGGATGGATTTTAAGAGATAACGTTCACAAAATGGGACCCCAATCAACCAATACTATGTACTATACTGTTTATAGACCATACAGCCAAGGGGAGGGGGTATTATCTCCAGCAGTGCCAGTATGCATTACTCACAAAGAATCATAAATACAAGAACTCATGTGCCAGTTATGGAGTTGTGGTCCATCCCAGGCCAAATACATATTTGGGATCAGGGCAGCGAGGCAAACACATACCTGGGTCTCAGCTTGCTCTTGCATCTTTGGAAACTGAGATATACAGAACTGTCAGTGGGAACATAGGAAGTGGGTTGAGTCTTATCTCAACAGAATCCAGGAATTCAGAGGGATCTGATGAGACCAGAACCCTGATCCTATGACTTCCCATTGAAAAGATAGAGCTCATCCAAGATCCTGAATCTGATCCCGGGATGTTCTCTAGAGCCACCTAAGGAGGACCTAAAACAAAGAAGAAGTTGATGGCCGCCTACTGTACTGATAAGTCTCTGTTTTGCTGAGTCTAGTGAAAGGGGGCTTTCAGCCGTCCAGGGTTGTGGGCAAGTGTACCATACCGGAGGTTGTGTGGACAACTCTAGCTCACTTCCTACACTTCCCGGAACCCAGGTGTCTACAGAAACAATAATGATTTGGTCTTGAGTACCCTCCAGGGGTCTGAAACGTCACACCACTTTTAGTGAATATAAATCTCAGGTTATATTTTCTTTATTCATGGAAGTCTATGGAAACTCAAGAAACATAAGATTAACAAAAATATATGTGGGGAATTATGATCTGCAGTATTTGTATTATTTTTGCTGAAGGTAATTTTACTAAATGATATCAAATCACAACTGTAAGTATGTCTGAAGGTGTTTCTGCACATTGAATGCCATCTTCCATCTGGAGTGAGATTTAGTCACATTTTACAAAGTTGCATTTCATGAATGTGTCAAAAAATTATTTTCCAAACAACAAAACATATCTTCATTTTCACTCAATAAATATCACTCACAGATAATTCAAATACACAAGACAATACAAATACATCAATTTGAAAGAAGCAGAATATCTCCATAAGAGAGACAGCCACAGGAATAACATATTATATTCGGGACAATGATGTCCCATTACAGAGCAACAAAATCGAAATTGAAAAATGGTAATCTTACAACAGGGACAGGTAAGAAGCTAAATACAATCCACCATAACCTCACCACATTACATCCACACCACCATCATAATGGTCTTATTGTTATTATTTACTGTCTAGTCCTGTCTCCATGCACGCACAGAGGTAAGTTACTTCTTTGGATAGTGTTCTGTAAAATGACAATTTCCAGGCATTTGCTATGTGCCAAAATGGACAAAGGAAGTGAAAATCAGTGAGGTAAGTAATAATTTCTCACTTAGATAAACATTTTATTCTACTGGAATAGAATAGAAGAGAGACATCGAAATTATTGGGAAAAACTCAATAAGATCAAGGATCAGAGAAGTTGTCAAGGTGGACTGGGATGTAGAAGGAAAAGATGATGAGCCACCCCTGTCAATATAGAAGTCCTCCCTCTCAATATCATAGTCTAGTGTCTTGTATGGTCTGTCACATCATAATACTTTGCAGATCACCTGGGCACATATGATATTACTCCAGCCTTTTGAGCTCAATTAACTTAAAAAACTAGCATAACTCTTGTGTAGTCACTTCTAATAATTTAATATATGTACTCAGGGCCAGATTAATATTGGTTGTGGCCCCTGGGCACAGAATCTTTTGGGGGCCCCCATTGAATATAGTCCAGACAGAGAACAACAATACACCCCCCCCAGTAATCACTATATACAGCCCCTCAGCAACCACTATATACAGCTCCCCAGAAATCACTATATACAACTCCCCGTAATAACTATATACAGCCCCCCCAGCAATCACTATATACAGCCCTTCAGCAATCACTATATACAGCTCCCCAGAAATCACTGTATACAGCCCCCCAGCAATCACTATACACAGCCCCCCAGCAATTACTATATACAACTCCCAGTAATCACTATATACAGCTCCTCCAGCAATCACTATATACAGCTTCCAGTAATCACTATATACAGCTCCCCTAGCAATCACTATATACAGCTCCCCGAGCAATCACTATATACAGCCCCCCAGCAATCACTATATACATCCCCCCTGCAATCACTATTTACAGCCCCACCCACCAGTATTAAATAGATACAGCCCTCAGCTATACCTATATACAGCCCCCAGTAATCACTATATACAGCCCCCAGTAATAACAATATACAGACCCCAGCAATAACTATATACAGCCCCCCAGCAATAACTATATACAGCCCCCAGCAATAACTATATACAACCTACTAGCAATAACTATAAACAGCCCCCAGTAATCACTATATACAGACCCCTACAAGCACAATATACAGCCCCCCAGTAATCATTATATACAGCCCCCAGTAAGCACTATATACAGCCCCCAGCATTAAATAGTTACAGCCCCCAGCAATAACTATAAAATCCCCAAGTAATCACTATATACAGCCCCCAGTAATCATTATATACAGCCCCCAGCAATAACTATAAACAGGCCCCAGGAATTACAATATACAGCCCCCCCAGTATTCACTTTATACAGCACCCAGTAATCACTATATACAGAGCTCCCGCATTAAATAGATACAGCTCCCCAGCAATAACTAGATACAGCAGCACAGCAATAACTAGATATAGCCCTATATAAAGCCCCCAGCTGCTGTGCAATGTGGAAGACGTGGTCTGTTATATACATATTGGGGGGGATTTATCAATGTGTCCCAAGTTCTGTCAATTTAGTGGAGGAAAACCCTAGTCATTTTTCAGAATTATCACTGTGTTAATGAATCTGTTGCAGGATAAGACAGTCGGTTTCCAGTTTAGACCTACTTTAAAGTGGTCTAAACTCTGCGACACAATTTTTGGGGCACGGAACATTAAAATAGAGCACGCCCCCTTTAGACCAAGCCATGCCCATTTCCCGAATGTCACACCCCCTCAGTCGGACAAGTCGGAAAATGGCTAAAAACAGGTCTCAAAAGCCTTGATAACTGTGGTGTAAGGCTTTTCACACTGTTTTTTGGTGCAAAAGCACCAGAATTGTGGTGCAAGTGCGTTAATACACCCCCCATTATGCTGTAAAATGTGCAGTATAATATGTATATAAAGGAGGACAATCTCCATTCTTTAGTGTATCAGGTTGGATACCGGGGCCCCCTGACACCGCGGGCCCCATAGCAGCTGCTGTGGCTACTACCCCTTGTCTTTTTCTATGGTGGGGCCCCTTTTCAAAGTAACTGGTCTTCCCCAGAAAAGCATAAATGAGAAATCAATCCAAAAAAAGGTACACTCACTCAAACTGCGGAAACAGAGTATTGACAGGTGTCAGTCATGTGGCTGCATGTTTGTCATTCCTTAAGTTCAAGCGTTAACAATTGTTTCTATATTCAGTACAAAGCAAATACCAATTCCCACCCAGTAAAATGATGCATCACACACACACATTATGCAGCACTTTAACACAGCATGCAGAAAAGATAGCTCCATTAACCTATGGTATAATACCTATTACAATTTCAGGATACCCCCATCCCCCTGCTTTCAGTATTAATGGAGGAAAGCTCAGAATATTGTAGCAGCACTCTCTGCAGGAATAAGGTCACAGCACACCTCAAACTACCATGAAATTATTCAGCTCATTTGAATAATTCATGTCTGTTCATTGCTGCATGAATCACAGCACACGCATTTCAGGCTACAGAGACAGAATCCATTTTAAGTAGATAATAATATAAAAGGAAAATATTAGCTAATATAAGGTGAAGTCCATTAGTGTTCTGGAACGCTGTAGTGTGATGTCTACAATGTTACCAAGTGATGGGGAGGTAGGATGCAAAAGTTTAAAAGTTTTAATAAATTCTGATTTCTAATTAATCAGTAAAACTATTAGCAGTATGAAAATCTACCTGGAAAGAGAATGCAAAGTAATAGGCAAGGAAAGTAAATGGATTACCTAAGATTATCTACAAGAGGGAATACGAATATGAGAAGACCCATCTATTGTCTTATATAAGACTAACAAGACTTCTTCTGGGGGAACAAGAAGCCACTCTTAGTGGCGAAACACGTGTTGGGGTCTGATCTCTTTCTCCTCTGGTAAAATATTGTATCTTATGTTCCCCCTCTTATATGTGCTTTACTTATGTACCATGTTCTTGCATTTTGACTACTAGTGTTTACATTATTATATGGGAATAAGTTCCTGTTTCACAGCACTTTATACCTATGCTGTATCGGGGTTACTTTACATTAAGATGCTGGTTACACCCGGGTATGTGCAATGAGTTTTTGTCTGTTTGTTGTCTCCTCTGTCTAATTATCGAATTTTATCCATATGAATTGTGTGTCAACTTTTGATAGGTGTTATATTTCATCTAGAGTTGTGGGTATTCACCCCTCTTTTCCCCATCTCTCTATTTTTTTTCTTTTTTTTTGGTAAAGTATCTGTCAGATTTGGACTCAAACCTTGAAAGAGCTTTTTATGTATATAAACTAAATAACTGGTGCCAATAAGACAAGATAGAGGATGTGTACTGTATATGATATATAATGCATACATTCATCTATTATAAAATCTATAGCAACTTCTGCTTTGTCTGTACTTACTGTAATTAATAATCCATAAACATTATAAATGTTGCAGGACGCTAATAGCTAGGACTAGACTTTTAGGATAGTAAGCGCCAATGTATATATAGATACACGGTAAAATATAGATGAGACCTGCTATTTATGCCTTGTATACATTGTTCTACACATTTTATACTCATATACGACTATTAACACTGTAAACAGGAACATATTAAGATTTCCATGGGCCCTGGGCTGTATCGAAATTGTCCCCAACAAGCCAATTATTTTGAAGGGTTTAACATTAACTGTCCATATACGGTAAAAGAAGAACCAAGCTACCGAGGTCCTGCCAGGGCTCTTGTAAACATGTGTTGAGAATTGGCACACATGTATGATAAGTTAAAGTGGTTGTCTGGCGTACATGGCTGCTTTACCGGCATACAAGCCATGGTGAAATGTGGCAATGTTTTTCGAAGACAGCGGCCATGTTTTTTCAACCTCCAGACATCTTATCTAAGGGCTCCCTCTCTTTGTTATATCTAAAGGGCTGTATCAAACCTATTGGATGGTCTGGGTGGCCATGATCCCCCTAGAAGCCTTGGGCCCATAGCTGCTGCCCAAATTATAATCCAATATTAACTCTCAATAGCCAGTCACAGCAGCTGGAAAACCCCTGGTATACACAACAGCAGAAGTGGGCAGATCTAAAATATACTCTATTAAGCAAGTTTTATTTTATTCTACAGGTTTGACACAAGTGGACATTTTCCATTTATATCAAAGTGCTTTTTCAGATCAATGCATTTCAGTCTTTGTATGAAGAAAGCCTGACCTTCACCAGGTACAAATGGGTCACGCTATAAAGCATCTATATGTGGGCTAGTTAATATGGATTCTGTCTCTAATTTGCAATCCAAAGGCCTTGGGAGCTTTTACCTGAAACCTTAGCACTCAGCAATTCCTCCTGAATATCTTGTATCGCTTCTCTTTCGTCTGCCATATTTTTCCTATGGATTACTGAAATAAAAATGTAAAATTGCACATGCATATATTAAGTAAAATGCAAGAATGAATGAAAACTAAGAATATATACACAGTTTAATATATCTTCCCTTAGCTCCAGAGGCAATATAGATGGTCACATTGAGACACCATTGCTGTGACCCTTTTGATGCAGGGGCCTAAGAGAACCCGTCATCTCCAGTTCTAACTTGGCTATTTTTGTCTTCTTTTCATGTATAAAATATAATGTATCTCTGGTATCCCTTTCAAACTATTGAATTTGGATGGAAAAGCAAAAGGTACATACATCTTTGTTGTATCACATCACATCGTAAGATGTGCTAATGCTAAAATTGTGTCAAAATCTAAGTCAAGACTAGGCCCTATTCACACCTGTATCCGGGGTCTTCCTTACACTCTCTGCTGTAGAAGATCGTAACGGAAATTTAAAAAGGTGAATGGAATGTCTAACCTTCTGTTCCCCATAGAAACTGCAGAATGCAGCATTAGATGTTATCTACGTAAAACAGATCTACGTAAATAAAGAGTTACTTATATCAACCAAGTTTTTTTTATTTAGTATTTTCCTTCCTGCCTTCTAAGAAACTGTAACATAAAACATTGGATAATTTTGGTGTAAAACACAATATAAAGCAGTGATGGCTAACCTATGGCACTGGTGCCAGAGGTGGAACTCGGAGCCCTTTCTGTGGGCACTCAGGCCATCACCAGAGATGACTCCAGGTATCTTCCTGCAGTCCCAGACAGCCCAGGACTTGCTGTGCACAGAGCTATTTTAAAGAGACAGCTCTACCTGGGACTATTTTCTGCTTTATTGGTATCCTCAGGTGCTGGTATCAATGAAAACTGTGACAGAGGGGAAGTATAAAACACAAATTAAATTTCTGTGTTGGCACTTTGCGATAAATAAGCGGGTCTTTGTTGAAGTTTGGGCACTCGATCTCTAAAAGGTTCGCCATCACTGATATAAAGAGTTATTGAAATAAAAAATAACTTACCATATATACTCTTGTATAAGCCAAGCTTTTCAGCACAAAAAATGTGCTGAAAAACCCCACCTCGGCTTATACATGTGTCTATAAAAAAAATAAAGGCATATACTCACCTTCCGGTGCCCCTGATGCTTGGCGTGGCTCCCTGATGCGTGGCTCCCGACTCCTCTACTCTCTACTGTAACAGCCGGCAAAGACACGGCCATGCACTCTGCCAGCCGGCTCACACTATGATGCAATGGTGTTGCCGCTGATGACGTCCTAGTGTGCCGGCTGTTACAGCAGAGAGAAGAGGAGCCGCGGGGACGGGAGCATTGGGGATCCGCGCAGAGCATCGGGGCGCCAGAAGGTGAGTATGTACATTTATTTTTTTATGTGCGGGGGAAACAGGGGGCTCTCTGGCTATATACCACAGGGGGCTGTCTGGCTTTATACCGCAGGGGGCTGTCTGGCTATATACCACAGGGGGCTGGGTGGCTATATACCACAGGGGGCTGGGTGGCTATATACCACAGGGGGCTGGGTGGCTATATACCACAGGGAGCTGGCAGGCTATATACTACAGGGGGCTTGCTGGCTTTATACTGGGTGGCTGTGACCAATGCATTGCCCACCCTCGGTTTATACTCAAGTCAATAGGCTTTCCCAGTTTTTGGTGGTAAAATTAGGGGTCTCGGCTTATGCTTGGGTCAGGTTATACTCGAGTATATACGGTAGCTTTCTGTGATGCATTTCCAATAATAGCATTTATGCAATTGTTGTATTAATTGTAGTACATGCGGTCCCCTACTTAAGAACACTCGACTTACATACGACCCCTAGTTACAAACGGACCACTGGATGTTGGTAAATTACTGTACTTTAGTCCTAGGCTACAATAAACAGCTATAACAGTTATCACTGGTGTCTGTAATGAAGCTTTAGTGTTAATCCTGGATCTTATGACAACCCAACATTTTTAAAATTCAATTGTCACAGAGACCAAAAAAGTTCTGGCTGGGATTAAAATGATAAAATATACAGTTCCGACTTACATACAAATTCAACTTAAGAACAAACCTACAGACCCTATCTTGTATGTAACCCGGGGACTGCCTGTAATTGGTTTAGAATTTTAAAAAGTTCATTTTTAATTTTCATACTATATACATACTATAAAAAACAGACGTGTGATGGTTTTCATTTCAGGTTTTTCATTGTATGCCCTGAGTAACCCTGTTTATCCAGTCATTTATATCTCTCTGTTTTTTTCAGCATTCATTTCCTTACTGCATAGCTATGACATCACTTGATAAAACACCAACATACCACCCAAACCACCTTTATACCTTTGATATTCACCCAAGTTGTAGTTAGTAATTTCTAGTGGTGATTACACAGGCTACTGATACTACATCATTCTTACTATGTCCTTCAGTGATTATGTAATGTTAGGTGTATCATTATTATAGAATGTTAGTAGTTTGTTTTGGTACGTTCCATAAATAAGATTTAACATTTTGTTAATATTGGAAACTAAATAATGTAACATATTTCCTAATCTAATTTTATTTTCTGAATGTTTGTCTTATTCACTATTTTTAAGTGATTATGAGGCCAATGATTGTCCTTAAACTGCTGTTAGCATTTAGAGCTACGCCATACATCAACTATATGATATGTAGGAAACAGTAGCTTTCAGATCTTCAATGATGTCACCAAATTGTCTCAACCCCTTGAAGGGACACATGATTGTGTTCCCTAGCAACTAATATACAAATATGGATGGCACATCGATGAAAACCGTGTGGCATCCATGTTTTACTATAGAAAGCCCCAAACCGCAAACACAAGCAGGAAAAGACCTGATCTGCGTTTTCTACGGCTTCCACATGGGTCGTGAAAAATGTTTATGTGCATGGGCCCATCGTAAAAGACATCCACATCTACTAGATGTATTGCAAAATAAGACTTACCCCAATCCAAACACTTTGCCTTACACCAGATCCTGCACTTTGTGTGACCCATATGCCTTAACCAAGAACTTCCCGCTGTGACCCCTTACGAATTTATATGTCAAAATTATTCTGTCATGAGGTATTATTTTTTTGTTATATTTTACATTCAACCAACCCTCAAAAGATACCAAATCTCTGTTTATGTTTCAGTGGGAACAAGACTTAGATGACAATACATAGGTGTCAACACTCTCTGAGATGGCAGCAAAGGGGAGTCATCGGCTGACCTTGCCCGAAACCTCTATTAAAATGATGCATTGGACACATCTGGTACCTTCCAGAATTCCAGAAGTTTTTCCAATTCAATCTAATACATAACAAAATGGCAATACAGGAAAGAATTGTTTTGGTGATTATTTTGCATTTTGGAATATAAAATTGTTTATTAAAAAGTGTACCATAAATGTAAAAAATTTGATTGAGTATTAAATTGAATCATCCATTCTATCATTATAGCACATGGCATAAAAATGGGATTTTTGGGGGTTTCTTTTAGAGGAAAAAAGCTAATTCTATAATTTTCAAAATGGCGCAACTGAAAAAAATTTTTTAAAGCAACCTTTTCAGACTGTAAAGTGTCTGTATAACTTCCATTTCTGTACAATATTTTTGTTGTACTAATGTTGACTGCCGATCATCCCTTTTATTTATATTTTTTTAATTTATTACTCGAAAAGATGATACCTTGGGACATTTGAGGCACTGACCTCCTGCGTACTCCTTGATACAGAATGCCATGGCACAGCAGAAAAACATTATATGCTTCTGAGATCCTAATACTTAGATTACACCTATTCAGTAAGGGCTTTTAAAGTATCTCACTGGACCGGCAAACGGAACATGGAGAACAAAAGTTTTCTAAGGAGATGGTTTTCAGGCTCATGCTATTCTCATGTTACTGAGGTCATTTACTCACCTTTTACTATATACACAGAGGAAGAGGAGTCCAGAAAAATATTATTTGGGTAAACATATCCGAAAACAGGCAAAGGAATCCAAAATACAGTCGAGTCAATATAAACACCAGGTAGCTCCAAATAATACTTTTAGAAAGCAAGGAGGAAATAGCATGCAATCCTTTTGTGAGATGTCAGAACTCCAGTCCATAAGATGATTGGATCAGTTCTCTGAGATCCAGACAGGGCAGACCATCAGGGAAGAAATAAGAGTGGAGTAAGATTTTGTCTATCATAGCTAATTTAACTATTTGCAAGACAGTGGTGGAAATCAATTAAGGAATAGACTAGTGTTGAGACTAGGAAAAAAAAAACTAAATAATACTTAGCGCATCCTCAGTCGCACTTTACGGACAAAGGATGATACTGAAGCCAAATGGCCACAGATGTTACACAGAGAAACAAAATGAATATTTTATGAAGGATAAGTCATAAGGATCATAATGTCATAACGTTGTAATTTCCACAAATCGAAAAGTGGGTGGAGCTAATTTTCCTCCAATCAGAGAGCAGCACTGGGTATAAATAGAAGCAGTGATCTGCTCTTCCCTCTTTGGTTGTTGGTTTATGTAATAGCCATTTGTTCTTTGTGAACATGTTAGAAAAAGAAAGTCACAGAATGAGAAGAAGAACATCCAGAGCTGGGCGGAAGTTCTCATTTGGCTGTTACTCCATGGAATATTGGACTATGAACATTCAGTTCTTCACTGGCTTTATAGCTCAGTGTCTTTACGGTTGCCACATTTTTAAATAGATGAAAATGGACAAACTAATCATACTACCATCATACCGCAGAGAGTTTTATGCCCTGTAGGCCATAGATCGATCACTGCATGTTTATCCGGATGAAACATCTCCCTCCACATCTCTACAGATCTCTCTTTTAGACTCTATGGCCCTTCCAAGGCCAAACAGAAATGGATCAAATATATTTTCTAAGGAAAAAAAAGGCTTTACAACTAATGCAAATGATCCAAGCTCCATTAACACCTCTGGAGCCGAGAGCCCCTCAAGGGCATAAGAAGCTAAGAGAAGAGCTGATTCTGCCAGAATGGGCACAAACCAGTATGTAAGTGTTTTTGGTTTACCACCATCCTGGTGGTAAATATCCTTTAAAAAATTGATTTTTTTGCTCAGCACTTGGTTGTACTTTTGCTGCATTTTGTAAACCAGCACTGGAACCTCTGGTGTATTTTGGCAGCAAATTATTAATGTTCCTTGGGATTTTTACAGTTTTATTCATTAGTACAGTAGGTGTAAGTGACAGTGTTTGAATATTTGACAGGTATCACATGGAACCATACAGTGTCTTTGGTTCTATTATCCACAATAAGCACTAAATGCACTTCATCTATGAATGTTTATGAGCCCCTTTGCCTGCAGGGCTGATTTGTTAGCAACTACCAAATTTCCTGCTGAGAGGAGAGGGTTAAAGCTACACTGCAGGACTGTGAAAGACTCCAAAATACTGTAGATATGCATATCTTAAAGGGAACCTGTCACCAAGGACCTCATTTTTCACTAAAGACAGTTTGTAAAAGCCCATGACACCTGCAGTGCAAATCTGCCTTTCTGCCGTTTCTAAGCATTTGCATTACAATATAATTTTGTGTTATAACTTACTGTTGCTGCATGACAAAATCCTGTGGTAGTCACAGGGGCTGGGCTTTGGTTTGCATGCATTTCAAAAAACAACATGTGACTTGTCTGAGCTGCAGGCTGCCTCCATGTTTGTGCTCCTGTACAGCTTGTCCCTCCCCCACTGATGTCAGGCTGACCAGGCTCGGACCCCTGAGAAGGAGCAGGAGGTGGAGCTGTACAGGAGCACAAAGGAGGGGGCCAAGCTCTGAGGAGGGAGTAACAGACAAGTCACATGTTGTTTTTTGAAATGCATCCAAACCAAAGTCCAGCCCCTGTGACTACCCCAGGATTTTGTCATGCAGCAAGAGTAAGTAACACACAATTATGTAGTAATGCAAATGCTTAGAAAAGGCAGAAAGGCAGATTTGCACTGCAGGTGTAATAAGCTTCTCCAACCTGTCTTTAGTGAAAAATGAGGACCCTGGTGACAGGTTCCCTTTAATATAAACATTAAATGGGTTTTCTTAGAATTCTAAAAAATAAATTATTTGCATAATATGAGTTACCATTCTGGTGGCCCTAAAAGCCTTTGATGACTTTTTAGCACCGGTGACATGCGGTACATCCACACGACCACTGCAACTTCATCACTTAGTGGTAATCCCTGTATGTATCCCTTTCATTTACATTAGAGCAGCACATTTTATGTAGTATACTATATAATATAGCTAGACACCAGTGCTCAAATGTGGACACAACACAAAAATTGGATCCAATTTGTTTGGCTGGGTCATAAATATGCAAATATGGTCACATTCTGTGATGATGACTTACCTTGATAACGTGTGTGACGTCCCGTTGTGCTGTACCTCTGCTCACTGGTCTGTTATATTGTAGGACACATATTCTCTGATCATATCATGGATCGATCCGCATCACATTCCACTTTCAATGATCTAGATGAATAAATAGGGGATTAGTCAGCACTCCTTTGATTTTCACAGTACAGTAAAATATAGAATGATGCGCCATTAGTCATTTCTTGAAAAAAACCCAACTTACATTACATAACAGATGTCCAAAAGACTTAACACAAATGATTAACCCTTTCCTTAGCGGGCCCTTTTTCCATTTTTTGCATTTCCGTTTTTTACTCCCCTCTTTCCAAAAGCCATATCTAAGACCCAAGGCTGTATATCATCTGATTATTTGTACTGCAGAATCAGTAAAGTCCCCATATGCTGCCATACTGTAGTATAGCCTCAGTGTGCAATATTTCTGCTCCTTATTTCTTATGCAGTGAGCAGTGTATAGAGATAAGGAAAGGAGGCTAAAGATTAACTCTTTCCATTCCTAGAGAATGTTTCACTTGATGATTCAGCTCTCTGATGAGATTAGACTATCCAAACTATCTTTACTGTCTGTAAAGAGTGAATTCATTAGACACTTTTTTCAGGTTCCTTTATCTCTCAGCTGTCAGTGGTTAATACAGGAAGAAAGGCAGAGGAAAAAGAAGGACCCATGAATTTCATTAATTAAGTATATTACAAAGTTTACATTATCATCTGCTATGCTATGCTGATTTAAATGCCTTTGTCAGCATTCTAAATACAGGCAGTCCCCTACTTAAAGAGGTATTCCCATGAAGACAAGTCTCTTATATGTACTCAGGATAAAAAAATAACACATTCTCTAATTCACTGTTATTAACAAAAATACAGCATTTCACAGATATAATTCAGACTAGTCTCTATCAGTCCTGCTGTACACAATTTCAGTTTCCCCTAGACACGACCCAGTAACTTCTGACTTAGGGTTGGGTGGCGGCCATCTTGGATTTTTGTGTGAGATGGTGCTGCTGAGATTACTGCCTGTCTCTGCTGTGTGGCTGTAGTCACGCCCCCTGCATGGAGCTCAGAGACTCTGACTGATTACTTCCTGCCAGGAGATCATAAGCAGAAAGAGAGGCTGCAAACTACAAACTACAAAGAGATAAGTGATCCAGGGGAAGGGGGAGGCGGGCATATATCTGTGAGATGTAGCAGAGTTCACAGTGTAACACTGTAATGGTTTGTCCGCCTGTGTCTATCAGCCTCTGTGTAATCATTTCATGCATCTCTGATCTGTCTCATCACTCTCTCTTTGTGTCAGTGTGTTAGTACAATGTCAGAACCCAGATGAAAGTGTATATACATATGTACTCTGATAATCTAACCACATTATCACTACACAGAACTAGATGGGTCATATTGTGTCTGCTTAGAGAGGCCCCGCCCACACCCTGGGATTTTACACTGAGCAGCTGAGGTAGTGATAGGAGCTAAAACAGCAATAAAACCGAGTAAATTGTAAAGTAAGGTGATAAATTTATCTTTATTGTGTTACCATCACTAGGGGATTAAAATGTGAGAATTTTCTTTTGTGGGAAACCCCCTTTAAGAACACCCGACTTACAGACTACCTCTAGTTACAAACAGACCTCTTGATGTTGGTAATATACTGTACTTTAGCCTCAGGCTACAATAAACAGCTGTAGGAGTTATAAAAAGTGTCTGCAATTCAGCTTTATTGCTAATCCTGGTTCTTATGACAATCCAACATTTTTAAAATTCAACTGTCAAAGAGATCAAAAAAAATTTGACTGGAGCTAAAAAACTGTATAAAATATACAGTTCCGACTTACATACAAATTCGACTTAAGAACAAACCTACAGAACCTATCTTCTACTTAACCTGGGGACTACCTGTACTAACAGTACTTTAGAAAACTTTATTTCACATTACCTGGCTCCCTGTCATCAATGTATGGTGGGTCCCGAAGGGCAGCTGTCAATGCACATGACTGGAAGAAGAGAAGACCAGCGGCAGCTGGATAAATGGAAGAATGGGTGAGGAGATTGAGACAGTACCGAGACTCACCATACACTGCTGGCAGTTAGAACCTATCACCAACTAAAAATGGCAATAGACAATAGACATAAACTACTGTAGGATCTCTGTGGTAAATTCAAGGGTATAATGTTATTTATCTATCAGGTAACATTACTTGGTTCAAAATAACAATAATGACATTAAAGGAAATCTATCAGCAGGATGAAGGATTGTACACCAAGAACACTTACATGCTGGGGTTTTCCTCCTCTGGCAGGATCTGCTCTTCTTTTAGGTCTTCATGTCATTGTTTTTACAAAAAAAATGTACAAACACCTGAAGTGCTTCAGGTTCCTGATAATGGAGCCCCTCAGGGTCATTTGCATAATTTTTATAGTCTTTGTTGCTTAAAAAGCAAGGCATAAGCAGTTAAAGGGAAAAAGAATCCTCCCAGATGGGACACACACCAGTATGTCAGTGTGCTTGGTTTACAATCCTTGATCCTGGCGGTAGATGTCCTTTAATACATATTAAGTCTCCTTGCACATGGGGTATGCTCGCCTGGAACATAGTACTGCGAAATATTGGACCTTTATTTTTCCTTGCATGGCCTTGGAGAGACAATGTGTGCCAAAAATTTTATCGACCCCCATTACGTTTGTGTGCAAAGAGATTTAATCTGATTTATTAGGAGACAAGGTAAAACAAGGCTGCTCCACACCAGAAGCAGGTACTTTCCACTTTGGATAGTTATGGGGATATAGGCATGTTATACCCCACCTAATAAAGTATATTCAAAACTGGACTAGATCCCAAGGACATTATTGATTGATGTAATAAAACACAGCAGGACACTTTCCAGCAAAGCCAGAAAATCTAAAGGAAGTCCCAGAAGATATTCAGTTTTTGATTTTGTAATAAACAAACATAAAAGAAGTAATTGTGGAGACGCAGGGTTTTCTATCAGCGGGCGGTAAAAGCTGTGCTCATGCCATGTTCTCATTATTGTTGGAATCATTGATTTTTGCATCCTGAAATAGTTGCGTCTTTTAATACCTGAGAACAAACTCTGAATTGGGTTAAATTATTGCCGGTCTATGTATAGTTTTGCCTTAAAAGAGAAATAATTGACTGGTGGCCGCACGCTGCGTATCCGGAGAAATATTCAATACTCAATGCTTCAGCGTGCGTCCCACCCGCTGCACTGCATTGTAATAGAAGTCATGACCAGCTCTGCTTTGTAAATGCTACATGTATAAAGATCAAAATAGATGTGATAGCTACAAGTCACCAACCCGCAGGTGCTCTTTTTAGATAAAAACAGGATCACCCTTATTTTTGGATATTTCCAGATGATTTAGACAAACAAGCACAGTCTTAAGTTGAATCAGTTTATTGAAGAAAGACTTAACAATAGGTATAACAAAAACAATAAAACAATGGAAGAAGTGAGAATGTGCAAATAAATGTACTGCATAGAAATAAATGGGGCAGGACAAGCAGGGCCGCCAGGACAATAGCCAACTCTGCACAAACGTTGCCGGGCCAAGCAAGATTGACCACGCAGTATCAGGTGAAAAAAAATGAAAGTAAGGAAGAATGAGTTATGTTACTTTTCAATATTATATGATACCACATAACAGGATAGATGGTTCACTATGGTTTATCTGGCTTGCAGTTGTATTCCCGGGGCCCACAAGAAACCAGTACATGGGTCTATCCTCAACCTTCAATGTCTCTGCCACTCTAAGCGTCTACGAATGAACAGATACCATGTCAAAGGACCTAGACCCACCCCTGCGCCCAAACATGACAATGCAAAATGATGTATCACAAATAAAGAGACATCTATAACTATAGTTAAGATTCCCTTTCCCAATAATTAACAAACAGTAATCATAGACAAAGGATAAGAACAAGAACAGAAGAGACCCACACACTATGGAAAAAACAGGAAAGGATGGGGAGATGACAAGGAAGGGGAGGACGAACAAAGAAGTAGAAGGTAAGATCCCAACAGCTCATGGAAAGCCGGGCTGTCTATCACCAAAACGGGTTCCTCAGCTCCCGATAATCTTTAAATACCAACCATGGTCGCCACACCCACAGCTATCCGGCGTCATGGCTGCCAATTACAACGAGTACAATCTTAAAGAAGACCTCCAGTCTAAGCCCTCATGCACATGAATGTAGTTGATTCTCGTCAGCATGTCTGCACAAGATAGATCCCTTCATTCGATGGATGAATCAGTCTTTGAAAATGCGTCCTCCAATTTGATCCACAAAATAGTAGTGCATGCTTTTTTGGGAGAAAACAGACTGCACACAGCCCAAAAATTCAGCATGAGGGCTAGACACAAGATTCTATCACTGTAAACCCCACCTGACTGTATATCACAATTTACAATCTGATTAGTGGGGGTTCGACTGCTGGTTATTTTTTCATGTGCTCTGTCAAGGTTTTAAATGGTTGAGAACGCATGCTCAACCTGCTGCACCATCAAGTTGTGAGAATGGGACTCACCATTGTGGAGGGGTCCCAGCGATCAGACTCCTACTGATCACATTGTTATCCCCATCCACAATGACAATGTAACCTGGCACAACCCCTTTATGTAGAGGTCAGCTTAGAGCAGTGGTTCTAAACCCTATAATTTAGTTCCTTATGTCATGTTGACCCCCAAACATAAAATTATTTTTTTTGCTACTGTTATTGATAATACTTATCTGTGATTGGGAGTAACTCCTTCCCACTGCATCTGAATTGCGTTTCAAAGCACAATTCAAAAGCAGGATGCCAATGCATTTGGCTCTGGTTGGCACTGTGTCCAAAATAGTCTCCATTTTCCTGGCACTTCCTGGCACCCTGCCAGGACTCTTTGTTACACTGGGGGCAGTGTGGACATAGGGCAAGAGGAGGTATTGTGCCGTGCTACAGATAGGAAGTGGACTATGGGAGACAGCAGGAGGAAAATGATTCCACCTCCTGGTCTCCTGTCTTCACTGCAGCACTGCAGCTAGTAAGTTGGGTCCAGGTGGCAGGATGACTGGGGCGGGCAAGCTTTTTGATTGCAGAAAACTGTGTGACATATCCAGGACAGTCTACTAAACAGGGATGGTGGGAGAGAGGTCAAAAACCATACCAATTCTGGGACGGTTGGTGGGTATGTGCCTGTAGAAGAATAGAGGAGCGGTATCTTGGTTCCTAGGACCATCAGAAATATGTGTTTTCCAGGTGACCCTGTGTATTCTGCCTTACTACAATGTTTTTTTATTCATGTAGTGTTTGTGTCTGCCGCGCACATTATAAATGAGGGTTGCCTTGTGTAAATTATTTTTAGTAGTTGCACGTGAATAAGAAGTTTGTAACCAGAGCTCTTGCTTTGTTAAGAGCCCTCTAAAGAAATCTGTTTCTAATTGTGGGTGCTGAGGAATGGCATTGTCCAAGAGGTAATGTGATCACCTGCAAACAACCAAACATGGATACCTAAAACAGTAAGACATCAATAATCAATATTCCTCTGCTTTGACTTCTTTATTAGTAATTTTCATTGGAATATTCCTGCAATTAAATTTTTTCTTCTTCTGTATCACAGGAGTAAATTCAGTCTTTAGAAATAGAAAATACTGTCACGTTCATTAATTTTAGTTATAGCGACCAGCATCCATCGGGGCTCATGTATCCTTAGTTATTATTGGTGGATGAGCTTCTCCGTTTTTACCATTATTAATGTTGGTCCTTCACACTACACCATAGAACAGAAGGACAAGTCAAGGGGATACCAAATGAAACTAATTCAAGTTCCTACCTAAAGCCCAGTTAAATCTCTGTTAGGTCTCTCTCACATTGGCGTTGTTTTTCACATCCATGGTTCAGTGATTTCCATGGACGGCTCACAAAGCCATTCATTTCTATGGGTTTTTTCACATTGGCTTGTGTTTTCACTGATCCGTTGTCCTTGTAAAAAATTATGAAACAAGGTCCTGTTTTTTTCACGGAAAAAAAAAGGATGAAACATCTGTTTTTATTCACTGATGAGGCTGACGAAAAAGATGTGATGTTTTCAAAGCAATGGGGGTTTTTTTGTGGACACGGAGACAAAACTGATGCATCACTGAGACAAAACGGAGACACAGCAGAGACAGAACGCAATGGAACTGAAGCTGAACCTCAACACCAGTGTGAAAGAGCCCTTATTATCTTCAGTCACTAAGACAATAAAAACAAATTGGTTATGAGTCTGAGTATGCTCTCACATATTGGAGCTGGTAAAGAGTTAATAAAGTTCTCCCTGTACTAGAGAAGAACCGTAGAAGCTAAGTGAAATAAATGTGTCTAGATATTGATTCACTCTTGCAGAATAAAATTTTTCATCCTCCAAAGCATGAATCTGTTTACACAGGCGGATACTGCAGCATTGCTGAGCAGCCCTTTCAGGTAAGTAGATGTGAACATGCCACTTATAGTTGGAGCTCAATTTCTCATAAAGGCTGCAAGGTCAAAGTGCTGGGTTTTGTGTATGTCTGCTCAGCACATATTTTATTGACCTGAATAGATCAAGAGATACAGCATGCCATAGAAACATAAGGACCGAATATTAGTGTCGGCATTTATCCTACCTAATATATATATATTGATGACCTCTCCCTATGCTTAAGACAGGCCATTAATATCATATCCATGGGGCCAGATTCTTCACAACCCTGTTGGCTGTCTGATAAGGCCAGGTGATCGTTGCGTTGACTTCATTATTTAAATCCCCAGACACAAGAACGCCAGACACCAGCAGCCATTGTTCTGGATGCTGTAAACATGACAAGGACCCATCAGAATGTTAGCTAGCAGACTATTTGGGGAATAGGCTTGCCCAGGTCATAGGCAAACATCATTTGGTCCTTGTTCTGGAACAAACAGGCTGGTGACAATAGGCGATGGACCATCATCCTTGTGGACCTTGCTAATAGAGCTAAGATGGAGCCTAGCTGTTGAGCTTAGATGCTGAAAAGGCTATGGATTGTTTAAACTGGAGTTTTATGTCATACCCTACACCACTTCGGATTTTAGGGCCTTTTCTGCAGGAGCTGCTGGAACTGTCCAACCCAACAGCCTCAGTTAGACTTCCCCAGGCCCACTCAGCTCTTCCTCTCTAACACACCAGGGCAGCCCCTCTCACCCCTTCTTTATGTTTTCAGTATCAAATCCCTGGCTGCTTTCATTACTGAACACTCAGACTGTGTGTTTGGAACAAACCTTTTAAAATCTGTCTCCTCACGGATGACGTCCTCCCATTAATATGGTGGGTGACGTCCTCCCATTAATTAAGATGTCTATCCTACCACTTCCTCTACCACTTTGAGACATTGCCAGTTAGGATCCCAGTTGCAACTCTATGGTATGTCTGGTCATTGTTTCAGTTCTTCCTCCAAACTTCATCGGATTCCTAAATCTGTTTTAACTGCTAGTGTCCTCCTTGGTGGTCTGGGTTTACCTGATATCGCCCTGTACTATGCAACCCACCTCCGCCATATTTCCTCTTAGAACTCACCTTGGGCCTATGATAAATGTGTCCTCTCTATGCACACTGTGCTTTGGTAGGCTGATCCACTTCCCATTTCTTTTGGATGGAACAGTATAACAGATCTCATTATACAGTAATTCTATTGAGTAAGTTAGATGCCGCTGGTATCTGTCTTACAACTACTCCGTTCCTGTGATGTTATTTCCACTATCAATGGAAACCACAAAGCAGAACAAGAAAATTGGATATATAACAGGGATGGGCACGGGGAGTCCTGTATGCAGTCCTTGTGCAAGTTACTTCATAGCATTCTGATTTTCTCCCATATTCTATGATATTTTATAGGTGCATAAAACAAATATGGTTTATTGGTGACATAAAAAGACTGCATGAACACCACAGTAAATAATCAAAAGCCTATAAACAAGTCTCTCCCAATAACTGTAACACCATAATAACACTAATAAAAAGTCTGCTATAAAGACCATGGAGAGATTCCAGTTTCACAGATGGCGCCTCTAGTTAATTGGAATCTAAAATTATTACTAGAGAGAAAGGACAGGGCCTTTAATACAACATCTATCCAGGGAGTTGTTATCAATGCGCAATGACATTTTAGTGAGAACTTAATAAAGTATAATATGTAGAGTACATGTATATGAGGCATTTTACATCTATCTTGTAATGAATATAATGGCTACTAGGCAAAAGTAATGTTACCATAAGCCCTGGAGATAAGTCTGCAGTCTCTGTAATAGACTCTGTATTACACTTTAAAAGGGTATTCCTGGAATATGAACATCTGATATGAAAACCCATAATGCTATAAATAAATGAATATAATAAAAGCCAATGTCATTAGTCACGAAATGGAACTTAAATAGTTTGATTTTGTGATTCACAAAATGTTATGGGCTTTCTAAAGTAGGCGGAGTTATCACCAAAATGGCCGCCACTGGAAACTACAAGTCCCATGATCCTTTAGTTCTCAGTAACTCCTCCTCCCTCTTATGCTCTGCTCCCAGTGATGATGTAACAGACTGTCCTACTCTGTTACCATAGTAATAATGTGTGTAACTGCCACCAATGTACATTACCTAACAGAGACGAAGTCTCACCACAACACTGGCCTTACAGAATGCTCTGCAACCAACCACTACAGCCAAACATAGTGGTGATCACATGACTTGCCCAGGCAGGTGCAGGATATGTGATGTGGACATGTGACCAGCGGCCATCTTCTGTCCTGTCAAAGGACTGATTAAAAGAGTCAATTAATTGGTAGTCTTACAAGAAGCAACAAGCTTTACAGTTACTGACTCCCTGTCTGGTTACATGTTACAGAGGCAGATATATCGTCTGTAATAGAACATAATCTCTGGCAGTCAATAGCAACAGCACACAATCCATTACTAGCCTACCTCTATGAACTCCCACACAGCAATTTGGTTATAGCCAGACACCATTCCAACCTCTTGTGTTTCATCGCATAACATGGCCACATCTCACTTCACACCTTAGTGTCATTGCATTTCTCTTTCTCTGCTGGCAAACCCTACATATTTTCATATTTTACCAACATTATATGCATAACACCTGCTCATACAACCAAAGTAATGTGAAGCACAGACGAGGCTTCTCTCAGTTTTCTTACTCACCTGATTTTTCTTGTATCAAAATATCTGGATGAGTAAATCCAGGCTTAATAATGCACTTTACCAGAAATGCAGCTTCGCCGTAGAAGTCTTAGAATTTAAACGGGTTGGCCACTGTACCCCATGTTTTTTTAATGTGTGTGCAAGTGTAGGGGGCAGGAGATTAGGTAATTTACCAATACAGGCGGTGCCCTACTTAAGGACACCTGACTTACAGATTACCCCTAGTTACAGAGGGACCCCTCTGCCCATTGTGACCTTTGGTGAAGCTCTCTGCATGTTACTATAGTCCCAGTCCCCCAATGATCAATTGTAAAGTGTCTTTAATGAAGTTCTATTGATAATCCTTGGTCCCATTGCAGCTAAAATTTTTCAAATCTAATTGTCACTGGGGAAAAAAAAATTTTTGTGTCTGGATCTACAATTATAAAATATACAGTTTCGACTTACATACAAATTCAACTTAAGAACAAAGTGATGGATCCTATCTTGTACGTAACCCGGAGACTGCATGTATACTGTACATCTATTAGTAGTTCTGATCTGCTTTCTTGATATGTAAAGTGAAGCCTCCTGTCTTTTACCTCATCAGCCAGACATTCCTGTCCATAAAATGGCCGCAGATGCAGGGTCATGTGATATCTCTGTCCATGAACAATATACCTTCCAGGACCTTATAATAGTGTAGTAAGATCAAGGTCTTGGCCTGGCGCATCTTCTTGGACTTTTAGGATCACATGACCCCCCACCTGCAGCCATTTTATGGACAATAATGTCTGGCTGATGAGGTATAGGTAAGGACACATGTTTTGGCATACAAGCCCTCTATAGCATCATGGGTTTTTGTATCAGATGTTCATATTCCCGGAATAACCCTTTGCACCTACACCCTTTGCTACAGCCAGTGATGGCTGAAAGATCGCAGAATGTGGAGAAATCCTACACCAAGCCCTTCCGGATCGGCAGAGACTTTATCATGCGCCGGCATATGATAAATGTCCGCCTAAGTGGTCTTGGTTTAATGACCCCCCAATTGGTCTAATTAGTCCTGGAAAACAAATGTCATCCAACGTCCAACAAATACCATCCAACGTCTTATCCGCTCTCAGTTCTTGATGAATACCTTTCCTAAGCACCAAACATAATATACACCATAAAAACCTTGTCTAAAAAAGGTCAGCTTATAAGTTAATGATTGCAGATGTATACAGCCCATATGTATTTACGTTTGTAGTAAACAACATTGGCGCCATAAAACAGGGATTACGTTGTTAAACCAATTTTCCAGCTATCACGGCAATTGTATGCACTTAAGTTCAGCTAATTATTTTCCATATCTGTCAGACAGCATCATAGCGAGCAGCAAGATGTGCTCACAGCCCAAGTGATATTCTGCGCTGTCATGGTGATTATCAGTTTCTGCGTCTTCACAATCTCAAAGGGCATGTGAATAAAAGCGGAGTGACCTTTGTGCCCCCCCCCCCACATAGGATCATTGCCCTGTGACACCCCGGCTGTCATTCCGTCAGATGTCATCTTACATAACAATAGCAGATTTCATACATTTTACATCGGTGATTGTTAGAACAGATGGCGGTAAACTGATGGATTATGGGTAAAATATACTCGATGAAGGCTGGAGAAATATCATCCATATGGTGTGTCATGTATTCATTTGTCTAAAAAACTAAATGGACTTTGAAGACCAAAATATTATTTTCTGTTTTCCCTCATTTGACTTCCTTAAGTTGTATAGAGGTTTGGACTATACCTGTCCTAGTGCCGGAGGGGGTTCAGCTTCTACCACTCAAACTGTACATAATAGAAGAGATCCTCTGACAGGTTTTTCTTTGAATCCCAGCAGCTCATAAATGATTTTGTTATTGGTTGTATTTTTACCATGTTATGGTACATGCATGCATTATATCATTTGTATAACACAGAGAGAACATACAAACTCTTTGCAGATGGGTGGGATTTGAACCCAGGACCCCAGCGCTGCAAGGCAGAAGTGCTAGCCACTCAGCCACCGTGCCCCCGTATATATATATATATATATATATATATATATATATATATATATATATATGGTAAATTCAAGACAGTGTTTCTTGCTATATCTTTAAATCGCTATGCTATTAAATAATACATTTAAAGTACCTTTCCCTTTGAGTAATATGTATATAATGATTTGGTTTTGATAGTACCGAACTTTGAAGCTATGAACCCAGAACCCACAAGATCAATAGAAGCTGCAGCAATGTTACAAAGACATGGGGCAGATTTATCAAGCTGTCTGAAAGTCAGAATATTCTTAGTTCCCCATGCCAGCCAATCACAACTCCCCTTTAAAATATTCATGAGCACTGGTAAAATGAAAGCTGAGCTGTGATTGGTTGCCATGGGCAACTAAGAATATTCTGCCTTTCAGACAGCTTGATAAATCTGCCCCATCAAGTTCAACAATGGGAGGCAAGGAACAGGGGTAGGGGTAAGACTACAATCACATCACGTTTTATGGATAGGTTCAGTGCTGAGAGTACACAAAGGGAGGTCTCTCCATATAAGGATAGTAACATCAATTTGGAAACATCCTGAAGATTAGCAGCAGCCAATCACTAGTTGCTGTCGTGTTCCCAACTTTTCTGCTTTCAGGGTTGAGCAGCAGAACCAGAGTACATATCCCATTGCATAAGCATACAGTGCTATATATCCTAGCCCTTCATTGTAAGGATATTTTGGAAATCTGCCCTACATATCCTTATAATGGATGTCGATAATGTGATGAGAACGTAGCCTACAAGATATAAGGGAACACAATTACATATAATAATAGAAAAAAAATGTTATTTTGATGTAAAAAGGCATCTAGGCTCTGCTTGAAGCTCTCCGCTGTCTCTGCTGTGACCAGCTCCTGAGCCAGACTATTGCACAGTCACAATTGATACATTAAAGGGGTTTTCCCACGAAAACCTTGTTTATCAGTGGGGTCTCAGTGCTTAGACCCCCCACAGATCACGAAAATAAGGGGTCCGTCGGATGACTGTTCTGCTCCATGAATCTCTACGGAGGTGACGGAGATCGGTGCTCGGAAATTTCCGTCAGCTCCATAGAGATTAATGGAGCAGAACGGTCATGTGCGGCCATCTGCTCCATTAATCTGACGGAGCGAGGAGGGGTCTGTAGGGGTCTCAGCACTGAGACCCCCAGTGATCAGCAAGTTAGGCTTTATCCTGTGGATAGGGCCTAACATTTCTTTGTGGAAAAACCTCTTTAAAGAAGCCTTGTCTGTAGGTTAAACCTTTTTATCTCTAGAAGGAGAGAGCGCCCCCTTGTCTTTAGACCTGATTTAACACCTGATTAACTTTTCGCCAACTTTTTTGCACAGGCCATTTTATGTATATAAATATTATTCAAATTGACTTCATTTTTACATTTTTTTTAAAGAAATGAATCATGACCCTATTATATTTCTGTTCTCTAGACTAAATATATATTATTCTTTTTATCTTTCCTAATAACTGAGATCCTCCAGAAAGCTACGGGATCAAGGAGAGAGGTGAGTTCTTTGTTATAAAATAATATATAAAATCATTAATATTAACAGACATCCCCTTTAAGGGGACTTTCAGTCCCCCCAATCTACCTGTATTTGGGATCTGAGCCTCTAGCAATCTCTAGCCCCTTTTCCCTATTCTGTGAATAAAGTGTATGTCATGACATAACTGCTTTAATGATTTCTCTTCCAAGGATTTTGTCACACACAGGGATGTGGGAGAGTCTCTTAGGGAAGAGTCTGTGGACCCTCTGGACTACTGCGGGGGTTGGTATCAGAGCCGCGGTGGCAGTCAAGGTAACAGATGCGGGAAACAGTCCAAGCCTGGGATGACAGCAAGGACACGGGGAAACTCTGGTAACAATCCGAGGCTGGGATGACAGCAGTTACACAGGGGAATACTGGTAACGCAGGTACGGACTGAAGACACCGGTGGGGTGGAACCCTGGAAGGCACAGCAGGAGCACAGGACGGCAGGAGTACAGGATGGCTGGAAGTCACCATTAGGCGGGAACTGACCACAGTTCATGGGATACACAGGAAAGGACCACAGGATACACAGGAACAGGAGGACCTCAGGACCTGGTGGATCTCAGGATGACCACCGGGATACAGGACCACCACAGTTATACAGGACCGCCACAGGAATACAGGACCGCCACAGGAATACAGGACTGCCACAGGAATACAGGACTGCCACAGGAATACAGGACTGCCACAGGAATATACAGCAACACAGAGGAACACAGGAAACACAGGAAAATGGACGAACACTGGAATACAGACGCATGGAGGAATCCTGGGAACGCTGGAACACAGTGGAACACTTGGAGGGATTTCACTTCAGGGGAAATGGCATGAAGAGGGGAGTTAAGGGAGCTGCTGGGTTATATGGGAACATGGAAGTGACCAACGCCAGTCAGGGGAACGCTGACCCTTTAAGTCTCGAGGAGCTGACGCTCGCGCCCTAGCAGCCTAATCTAGTCCGGAGCAGAGCCAGGAGAGGTAAGACTGGGTCTGGGGATGGGGCAGACAGGCCGCCACAGAGAGGGGCACAGGTGTGCCCTCAATCCGTGACATGGATCGTGGGGCCACCTGTGACAGATTTCTATATTATTTCATGTTTTCTTATAAAAAAATATTTTTTTAAATATTTTTATTGTAAAAACATTACCCATGTATTCTTAGTGTCACTTAAAAAAATGTTATAATTTATATATTTTTTTAAAATATGCTAGCATACAAATATATAACTACATGGCAAAAGAGTTTTATTTAGGGACATCCCCCATTGCCCTTTAACCTTTCTGCTGTGGTCAGCACTGAGGGGGTATATGGTGGAGATCTGTGATTCCCCTGTTCTCTGCCATTAAAGCAAAAAAACTACACTTTAAGTTGATTGAAACTGAATATATCCTACAGAATTACAGACATTGACAGTATATAAACCTCATTAACATGTCACTATTAATTTTACTTGTGATAGAATTACTATATATACTCGAGTATAAGCCTAGTTTTTCAGTACAAAAAATGTGCTGAAAACCCAAACTCGGCTTGTACCCGAGTAAAAAAAATATAGGTTTTACCAGGTTTTTGTGGTAAAATTAGGGGCCTCGGTTTATACTTGGGTCGGCTTATACTCGAGTATATACGGTATATTTACTAACTGAAAAGTATTTAACATTATTCTTCCCTTCCCTTTATATGACTTCCCACTTCCACTAGTGAACAGTTTCCTATAAAAAGCTCAAATCTTCTCTCAATCATCCACATCTATATGTAGAGCTCCAACTTCCGTCATGGCACCAGCTCAGCCTATATTTATAGCAAATTAGCAGTATAAGAGAATAGCAGATTTTACTCTGGATATACAAGGATAAATCAGAGCTGTATGCTGCAATTTGACAAAAGATTTGACATTATTTGTTATTATTTACAAATTTCCCCAATTTTAGTATAAATCAAGTACAGATGATTGTAGGAAATGTGATTTATTTTGATATCTCTTGTGTTTTCTCATCTTCCTTCCCAAATGTCTAAATAACCTTTCCTTACACACTTCAGCAGCCTCATACAGATAAGTTGCTAAACTTGATGTGAACCTTTTAGAGACCAAGTGCCCAAACTACCACCAAAACCCACTCATTTATGACAAAGTGCTAACATGTAACTTTTTGCTCCCAGCTTTCAATCGTATTAGCATCCTGAGGACACCAATACAGTAGCTTGAGAAGAAGCTGTAGTGATAGTCAACACTTCCTTCCTCCTCTTGTATTCCCAGGCAGCTGGAGATGAGCCACCTTAATTGGACTTCCTTGATTCTGTTTGGCGAATTCTGTGCTGGGGGTCACAGCCTAAGTGCCCAAAGAGAGAGCTACGAGTGCCACCCCTGGCACCCGTGCCATGGGTTCGCCACCACTGTCCTATATATTTATGACATATAGAATAGGTCCTTGATATCAAATTAGATCAGGTTTGAGGGGCACAACCACAGATCAGCTGTTCTTGGAAATGATTAGGAAGAGGAAGCAGAAAGCTTCCTTCTCTGTCTAGTGGTCACACCTGGTTACTGCAGAGCAGTTTCTATTCATTGGAATGGGAGCTATAATGTGGTCACTTGTTTCATCCACTACACTCTGTTCCTGAATTATTTCTTTGCAGAGTTGTATCATCAAGTGGAATATGATGTCAATAAATGCACATAAAATTTGGTGTAAATTTTGGTGCACTGCTTTCCAAAAGATTATGCCCACTTTGACATCATTTTTCCATTCCAGTTTTAAAAGCTTCCTATAGAGAACACAACAATTATTGCCAGGGAATATAACAACCTGTCAAACACAAACAGAATGTAATAGGGACAATGGATAGACAGGACATTGAACCCTAAAACTCCAGCTCCTCAAAAGCCCTGCCTGCTTTCCTCTGCGTATCCCAGGCGATATGGGACAACCTCAAAGACAGTCCCTCCCTGCTCAAGACAGACAAACAAATTACACAATAAGGAAGTTGACAATTCAGGTCACACCTGAGATAGTGTATGAAGTACAGAATTCTATACACAGAAGAATAGTCAGGACTGTAAGACAAATACTTAAAAACAGAAGTAGAAATGTATAGCAAGCAAAGCAGAGGCAAGAGAGCTAGTAAGACAATTTTTTATGGTTCAATAACAATTTTATTTAGTATGCACGTAAGTTATGACAAGCATATCAAGTATAGAGGTTTCCAATGTGTTGGAACAGGAAAATAAAAAAACTGTAACAATCTAAAAAAAAGAAACCATAAACCAGTGGTGGCGAACCTATGTCATGGGTGCCAGAAGTGGCACTCTGAGCCATCTCGGTGGGCACCCTGGCCATCACCCAACACAAAAGTCACCATTTAGGACTCAATACCTTCTCCTGAAGTCACAGGCAGCCCAGTACGTGCCACGTCCAGCACTTTTTTAAAGTGACTAGAAGTGCAGGAGGAACAAAGAGGTGCTGACAGAGCTGGATTATCATTGTAGACCCTTCTCTGGACCTGATATTCATCCTGTTAAGGGACCTTAGAGGGAAACTACAATACTAATCAGAATTTCTCCTTCTTTCTTACTTTATTTTCTTACTTTCTTTCTTACTTTAGTTACTTTACATTGGCATTTTGCACTTTGTGAAAAATATGTGGCTTTTGCTTGTAGTTTCGACACTCAGTCCCTAAAAGGTTCGCCATCACTGCCATAAACAATAACTCAATTAACATAGTACAAACAACATGGGAACACAAGACAACATAGGGGGTAAGACAAAAAGGGTAGTGGGTGTAAGGGTGGGAAAAGTAGAGAGACGCCTTAGGTCCAGAAGTTAAACTTTAGGATGTGGGATCGCTAGCCTTTAGCCAAGCTTCCATGGCCAGTTGGGTTCTAAAAGTGATCCAGATACTCCAGGTTTTATGGAAAAGGTCATGTTTGCCCTCATCACTAGCCTTCAGTTCCTCCATGTGTAATATTGCGTTGAGTGCCTCCACCCACTGTGCTTTGGTAGGTGGGATGGGGGATCTCCATAGCCTTGGGATTATCTGCCTCAAAAAGTGCCGAAGCAGGCTCTTTTTGAATTTGGAGAATAAAGAGAGAAGTGCAATCTCACCATTAGTGTAACATGTTGCCCTCTGATTCTCCACAGCGCCAGCACTGGGACGAGACCCCCGGGAACATTCTATGCAATTTTGCGGGAGTTCTGTACCATTGAGATACAATTTTATAATTCAGTCCTTGAAGGCGACAAGAGACTGAGGCCTTGTGAGTTAGGATAAGTGCTTTTTGCCACTGCTCGTGTGAGAAAAACTTATCAAGGTCCCTCTCCCAGGCAGCAGCAAATGGAGGTAGAGCGTCCCCCGTTCCTTCCTGTATAAGCATAGCGTAGACCAAGGAGATGGTGTGGATGGAATCCATACACAATTCTTAGAATGGGGTAAGAGTGGTAGAGAGTGCAGGTGAGCCTAAGGCAGTGGTGGTGAAACTATGGCACAGGTGTCAAAGGTGGCACTCAGAGCCCTCCCTTTGGGTACCCAAACCTTGACCCCAACACAGAGTTTGCCAGGCAGGATTTAAGGCTTCCTCCTGCGGCCCAATACAGCCCAGGACTTGCCATTCTCAGCACCATTTTAAAGCGATATCCTTGGCTGCCAGGGCTACAGGAGGAATGAGAAGGTGCGGATAGTGATAGATTATTGTTGGATCTCCTTCTTTGGGAACCCCTATTCTTCCTCTTCAAGGGACAATGGAGGTAAGCTACAATCCAAATTTCATCTTTATATTGTATTGGTGAACTCATGACGCTAATACAATTGAAACCTGTGATACAGCAGGGATCAATAAGTTACTGCTTAAGTTTTGCTAGCATGTTAGCACTTTGCGACATATAAGTGGGTTTTGGTTGTATTTTGGGTATTCTATCTCCAAAAGGTTTGCCATCACTGGCCTAAGTTATCGACAAGCTTAAAAACCTGGATGAATTGTAGCCATCTAGAGGGAGCTAGGCCCAGCACTGTAGTCACATCGGTCATGGAGCGGATCCCATTCTCGTCACCCACATTATGTACCCTAGGGAGCGGGGCTTGTGGATTAGGGGGCGTTTTGCAGGTCAGGTAAGTCAGGATTGCCTGTAAGTGGGGTGACAGGGCCTGGGACTGTAGTCAGGGTAGTAAATCGCACAAATAGTAAGACAATTTTTTAACCAGCAATGGAGCATACCAAACACAGAGCTTTTATTAGGGAATGATGTATGCTCGGGGAAGAGATCGGAAAGTGTGAGAGTAAATTATACTCTCTCACTTTCTTACATCATGCTGCCTCTCCTTTGGTCAAAGTCTCCACCCCACTGAAGAACTGCTTTACGTGTTGACACTGATTACAGATTATAATTATCTTCTGCAGTTATAGTTTCAATTGCTACCGTAACACACTTCCTTGTCATATTGATAAAGGTAATAAACACTGATACTATATATCTATGAAATTTAGAAAGTCACACTGTGAATACATAGCCATAAGGACGACACAACAATATTTCTAGAAACCTTCTATATTTTTCTTAAAGAAATTATTTCATTTTTCTTTCTATCCATACAAAGCAAAAGAAGCAAATCTAAGAAGAATATCACCCATCTACCCCCTCCTATAGAAAATAAGAAATTCTTCAGATGTGTTTAGAACACAACCGAGGGTTTTTTGTTGAAGCCTTGAATCCCAGGTTTCTATAAAAGATTAATGGTTATCCATTTACAAAGAGATAGACAGTCATTCACTACACAAGTCCAATAATAAAACATAGGATTTTCCTCTTCTATTTTGTAGTAGAAGAAAGCTGCTATGGTGTTTTCTAATTCCACCTATAGGTAGAGCCACAACATATCAAAATCAGACCCTTCACCAAGCCTCTCTATATGAATAAGAATATTAACCTCTTAACGCTCAGTGACTTAGCGCGGACGCTGAGCCGATGCCGGTACGGCATCGGGAAACACGAGGTGCCGGCTGTGACTGATAGCCGGCACCCCAGTGTAACACCCGCGATCGGAGTTGTCTCTGATCGCGGGTGCCTAACCTGTTAAATGCCGCGGTCATCGCGACCGCGGCATCTAACATGCATCTGGGGTGTCTTACCCCCACGATCGCCCCCCCCCCCCCCAATCATTTTCGGGGGGCACCGATCGTTGCTACGGTATCACTGGGGTCCGATCTGGACCCCAGTGTTACCTGCAGGAACTGCCGGTAAGATGGCGTCTGTGACGCAAGTGCATAGGCTGACACTGATAATGCCCTGCAATACATGATTATTGCAGAATATTATCATGAACAAGCAATCAGATGATTACTTGTTCATTTCCCCATGGTGGATAAAAGTGAAAAAGTAAAAAAAAAAAAATTATTCAATAAAAAAATAAAGTAATAATCACCAAAATGCCCCAAAAGCCCCAAAACATATAAAGAGACATATAACTCAAAAAAAAGTCTAAATCATAACACAAACCCCACATTATATAGTATCACCCGCCCGTAACAACCCGTAGAATAAAATAAAATATTGAACCCGCATGATGAACGCCGTAAAAGAAACTGTTATAAACCCTCCAAAATTATGATTTTTACCTATTCAATCCCACAAAATATGCCTATAAAAATGTGATCAAAAAACTATGTACTCTAGAATGATACTGGTGCAAAGTACAACATGTCCCGCAAAAACAAGCCATCAACCAGCTCGTAGCCAAAAACTAACAATGTTAGGCCACGTGAAGATGGCAATACAAAAATGGTAAAACGTAAGAAAATATATTCGTGTCTGGTATCCCCGTTATCGTATCGACCCATAGAATGAAGATAATATGATTATTAGGCTACACGGTGAACACCACAAAAAAGTAAAAAAACAGTATAGAATTGGATGCTTTTCTACTCCTGCTCTCAAAAAGAAGTTCCTAAATTTTCAACAATAGGTGATACCAACCCCAAAATGGTAACACTGGAAAAAGCATCTCGTCCCGCAAAAAAAATGCCGTCACATGGCCCAAATAATGGAAAAGCGAAAATTTTACAGCCTTCAAAAGAGGCCAATGAGGAAAGTGAAATCCTGGCAGCTGTAGGGCGCTCCTTCCCTTCTGCGCCTCACTGTGTGCCCATAAAACAAGTCACGGCCACATGTGGGGGGTCTCTGTACTCGGGTGAAATTGCAGAACAAATTGTATGGTGGGTTTTGTATTTTTATCTTTTGGAAATGTGTAAATTTTAGGGCTAAATGAACGTATAACCGGCAAAATTTGACTATTCTAAATTTCGCCTCCATTTTGATGTAATTACTATGAAGATCTCAAGGGGTTAACAATCTTCGTAAAATCTGTTTCTGATAGCTTGAGGGGTGCAGATTTGAAATTGGGTTGATTATATAGGGGGGTTTTGATGCTAAATATGTAAATTTTCATTCAAAACTGTATTTATCCCCAAAATGGTCAATTCTGAAAATCCGGAAAAGCGCTATCAATTTGTAAGCCGCGTGACGTCAAAATAAATTATCCAGACATTTCAAAAATGGTGAAAATGTAAATTAGACATATGGGAAATGTTATTCAGCAATTTATTTAGGTGGTAAATCTATCTGCCTGAAAACGCAATGATTTCAAATTTCAAAAATGGCAAATTTTTCTAAAAATTCATCATATTTTCTTTTTTTTTGTAAATAAACGCAAAACTTATCAGTCAAAATTTACCACTAAAATTAGGTACAACATGTGGGGAAAAAGCAATCACAGAATCGTTTTTGATAAGTAACAGTGTTCAAAAGTTATAACCATATAAAGCGACGCATGTCAGAATCCAAAAATGGGACTGAGCCTTAAGCTGTAAAATGGCTGCGTCCTTAAGGAGTTAACCAAACCAAAAGCAAATAAATTCATCCACACTTATTGGGCTATTTGGGGTTCTTATTAGAGATAAGTGGACATGAACTTTAGGTTTGCCAGCTGCGCCTAAGGGTACATTCACACGCGGTATGCCCGCCGTGCGAGCATACCGCCGTGTGCTGGAGGTGAGGAGCAGGTGACCCCTCCTCCCTCCATAGGAAATAGCGGCACACGGCCGCACATCCACCGAAAGATAGAGCTTGCTCTATCTTTTTGCAGTGTGTGGCACCGGATCCCCGCTGTGCCGCTATTGCCGTCTATAGGGACGTACATGTGGCCGCAAATTTGCGGCCGCATGTACGGCCCCACAGACGGCAGTGTGAATGAGCCCTAACCCGGACATGTTGCTTGATGGGCAACAGTTCAGCCAATCAGGCAGCTTTATACCCCTGGCAAATAGACATGGATGTGATTGGCCATGTAGACAAACCTGACCAATCACAGCCATGACTAGTTGCTAGGGGAATAAAGCTGCCTGATTGGCTGCTCTGCAGCCCATCAAGCAACATGTCCGGGTTAGGCCGAGCTGGCAAACGGTGAATGCCAAACCTAAAGTTTGGGTTTGCTCATCTTTAGTTCTTATTCCTTCTTAGTACACAACAAGGTGCTGCTTGGAGAAAGGTCAACCGAATTAACCATCCGGCACTCTCCCTCACACTTACAGTATACAGTAGCTGAAAAGTAACATGTACAAGAGGCGATAAAAAAAGTTCTGCAAAGGCTGACAGATGGTGATAATTATTTACAAGTGAAGCGTCTATTTGCAACTATATAAATGATGATACATTTTTGTACTTTTTAATTTAAAGTCACATCAAGCCTCAATGTGTAAATCCCCGGACATGAGAGGGGAAGAGATTGCCACATTTAAAATGATCCCACATCCAAAAAATAAAGTTAAGCCCTTATAAGACATACATGGTGGATATATCTCGGCTTCTAGTGGCCTACACGCACCCGGACAGGAATTATGAGTTTCCCCCTTCTTCCTCCTCCTCCTCCATGTCAAGTGGGTGGGGAGGGCTCAAGAGTGGGCATTACTGGGAAGCTCCGCGGTGCCACATCAACTATTGCCTGTGTAGCTACTTGGTCAATCATCTTTGTCTGTCCTCTGTAGTTCTCCCCTCGATTGTAGATTTGTTTGCTTATGTTATGGGTCTTTGATTCCTTTGCACTTTATACTGTCCTCAATGGTTCTCTTATGCTCAAAAGCAATTTGTATTTCTCTGTTTTATTTATTTGAAAATGTTATGAAAATGACCCCCTCCACCACCTATAAATGGCCATTTTTGGAAAGACCTAATTGGGAAAAAGAATAAAGCAAAAGAGGTCCCCAGAGAATGTTTACTATTTAAGCTCAATATAAGGTCTCTTCAAGGCAAATGGTGCAAGAATGGTGCAGCTCCAAATTTGTTATCATTTTTTTTCAACATTTTCTGCCAGTTCTCTTGACTATGATGGTGAACAGAGGCCACAAAAAGAGCTTTCAATGCAGATGTTAATAGAATCCTAGTTGGCATTTGTATTGTAAGGATAAGATATCTTTCAAGAGAAGACATTCTTTTTAGATCCCCCACATAGTGACACCGTCCGAAATTATTTAGGATGACACTGGATTTTTCATGTTAAGTACACAAAAATGGAGCCTCTTCATCTTTTCGCAATTCTGCTTTGCTTGAAAGTTAATCATAGTTATTGTGCATGACCTAGTTTTGACTCTGCTATAACATACGGATGGATAGGCTGGCATTTTATATATGGAAAGCTAAATTCATAGTCCTGTTAGCATATTCTCATAGAAAACCCTGCCAATATCAAACTCTTATGCTTAGAAATAAATCAGAACAGGAAATGATAAGATACTCTCAGGGAAATCTGTAACTTCAAGCAATCATGTATCGGCCTAGAAGTAGGGCCCCCTATAAACATAAGATGAAACTTTTGAGCAAAAGTATCATCTTACCAAGACTAACATGGTCTACAACGGACAGTGGGTCTTGGAGCTAACATATTGCATCAAAGAAGATAGATTTTAAGCCAAGAAGTCTGCAGCAGACCTCTATTGTCAGAAAGCTATATGGCCTTCTCTGTGGTCTACAGACATGGCCACTTCACCAAGCCTTTGCTATGTCTATGGAGATGACCACTCTGGTGAACACAAACAGAGATGAGATGGCTGTATGAAGGATTGTGGTTATTGCTTTCATATTTTAGGAATTACAATTATGGATGGATCATACAACAATGACTATAAGGTCTTCTTCTAAGTAGTGCATAACAATCTGGGCATTTTTGGAGGCAGCCTAGTTCCAAGGCTTCTAGAGTTCCCCTTGCTACACAGACCACTCAACAAGTTTGATACCTTCCTGTAGATATAATAAAGAGAGGGACCCCCAACCCTGAAATACTCATACATACATGCATGCCAACTGTCAACACACATGTATGCAGGAGCCCACCCAAAGACCTTAATACTGAAAGGCATGCGGACCTGAAAGGAAACAGAAGGCAAGCCCTCCTTTCCCTTGAAGCTTGGCTCTAGTACCTTATGTAGACAGTAAATATTAGATTATTAAAACATAAGACTTAAAAAGGGCCAAGGACCCATGGTAGTCTTAAGCCATGCCTGCTCATCTAGGAACCACCATTGCTTGTCACCAAGTCTAGACAAAAACTCCCAGATCCAGTGCAGCCTGGGGGAAATACAGCTTACTGTAATACTCAACTAAGAAATCCAGCATGGGCTATGCGGAACTATTTACAGGGCAATCAGGGGCAATATGTTTTCTGGAGAAATTTGCAAACATCTTCCCATAATGATATGAAACACATATTCATATTAGTTAGAGACTGTAGAAGGTTTCTACTGATAATCTTACCATAAAAATCAAAGCAAATCTGCAGCAAAATCTATATGGATCTTGGTACAGGTTCACACAATACACTGAAGGCCCAATCAAAAACAGATTACAGAACTGTAATTTGCAGTCTAAGAAATGTCCACCGTAGGGTTTACTAAAATATAGTAGGTATAGTGATCAGGGGCATAACTTGAGGGGGTGCAGAGGGTGCGGCTGCAACCGGGAGGCTGGTAGTGAATCGCGGCAAATGTGCATTCTCGTCAGGGAACGCACTACGGGGATCGCGCAGGGACAGGTAAGTAAATGTGCCCCATTGTGTCAACCGCACACAACTTGGATATGAAACATAAGCCAGTATTATCTATTTTATTTTCACCAAAATAACTAATTCTGCCGGAAACCACACCATGTGCCACACCATGGCCAAGGCATTCCTTGCATCACATCCCTGCATATCAATATGGTGCAAGGAGTCCCTGTCTGCCAGCCAAATAGAAGCACTGACACTGTTACATGGTCTTATGCAGCCGGCCTAGTACAAATACATTTTCTGTTTGACATAAATGATCCATGATTTCACTTTATAAAGATAAAAACATAAATTAAAAACAAAACAAAAATAAAAACAGTTGTAAATAATTACTGAATAATTAAAAGGTTAATGTGAGGGCAGCAAAAATTGTTGTATAAAAGAAGCGGCAGAAACGCACCACAACAGATTATCAGCTACCTCTATGACCCTTGAATCGTCTCGTATCATAATTAAATTATGTTTTTGATTAGAATTGAGAAAATACTGTGACTTTTAATTGTTACTGATTGATGGTATTGTTGAGATTTCTAATGAATTGGTCATTAGCTTTGGCATCTGGAATAGATTAAATACACCAACATTTTGAATACTGGCATCAGGCTATAGCAGCCAACCTGCGGAGAGGGATAGTTCAATGTTCAGATTAATTGTGTCTGAACTATGACTTACACTTTTCAGAGTTATTAATAGTTTTTATCCTTTATATTTGTTAGACATGACAGAGTTGTGATAAATCCCCCCGAAGGCCTAATGCACATGAGTGTGCAAGTGGGGGAGCACTAATCAACCTTCCCCTCTCGAAAGGAAAAAACAGAAAATATAGGACCTGCAGCCACCCAGCACGGTGTGCTCAACGCACGATGACTTGGTGTAGACCTCTATAAGGGCCACAATTTGTGCGGCCAGGTCACCGCAGGTCATGTTCATGGGGCCTAAGTCTTGTGGGCCACTGTATAACTGGCATGTACCATACATTTTATATGTTCAGGGCGGGTGTTAGGGGGCGGCAAATTGGGCATTTGCCCAGGGCCCCCTGTCCTAAAGGGGCCCCATGCATGTAGACTTTGGTTAAATGTCCGGGTGAAGATACAAATGATGTATCTCCTGTCTATATATTCATCATCAATGTCTCTAGTTATCTATCTCCTATAATTTGTCTATTTCCTGTATCTATATCTATCTAACCATCAATCTATCCAGCTTTTTTAGTTATTTTCTATCCACCTATCTATCTCCTATCTGTTATCTATCCATTTATCAATGGAACTTCTATCTTTCTTCTACTGTATCTATCTCTCATGTCTACCTTCTATCATCCATCTGGATATCTATATATATAACCTGCTTTATATTTCTGCATCTATAAATCTATCATCTATCAGTAAATCTATATCATCCTTTGTATTTACTGTATCTGTTATCATCCATCTACCTATCATCTGTCTATCGCTACATACACACTGCCATTGCCCACCTTACCGCAGCCCTGGGATATATATGGATATATATATGCTCCCGTTGTCGTCTATGGGGGACGTATATATCGGCCATATATACGTCGGCCGTATATACGTCCCCCATACGGCGGTGTGAATGTAGACTATCTGCTATAAAATCCTCCTTCAGTCCCATGTTACAGATACGTACCTACTACTGCTTGTAATCTACAAAGTGTAATTATTGTGCAAGGCTAAAGGGAGCAATATCACTCAATGGGGCTCATTTACTGAGGGTCGCAGATTGCACTTTCATGGGACTGTTTGTCTTTTTCAGGGATTTCATGCCTTGGACGGGTATTTTACGGGTGTCTGTGCTGGGATTGTGTCTCACGCGACTGGTTTTTGGTGCTTTTTGGTGTTTTTGGCTTCCATGCGACTAAGCGCAGGATTTACCTTTCAAATTGTGTTGCAAGACAATGCACTTACATGCACCAGGAAGAAGAAGGTGAACTCTGCCGGACCTGAGCGGGGAAGCGACACATGCAGGAAATCGGGCGCATGATCTTAGTGAATCGCGGCACAGTGCAATATCATCGGACAATGCACTGTTGCTGAACTCCGCAGATGGGTAAGTAAATGTGCCCGACGGTGACTGTTCATAAAATAGTTATATTTTGGGTCCCCACTTTACGTTTATATACAACCATCTCCACATCTACAGGCAGAGACAACTCGGGTATATTTGGGCTTCCTTACTATACTAGTTTTTCACCCTATGAGAGCGCAGAAGCCTGCTACAGGTGGGCGGAGAGCGTGCATGGACTGGGAGGGGATAGAGCAGTGGTGGCGAATCTTTTAGAGCCTGAGTGCCCAAACTTCAACCAAAAGCCACTTATTTATTGCAAAGTGCCAACACAGCAATTTATACAGTTATTTATATCTCCTTGTTCTTTGACAACTTTCAATCGTTCAGCCTCCTAAAGACACCAACGCAGTTGAAAGGAGGAGGGAAAATTCCCCTATCATTGTAGGAAGATTCTGCAGGAAGATTCTTTGAGTTCTGACTGGTGAACTTCATTCTGGGGTGATGGCCCGGGTGCCCACAGAAAGGGCTCAGAGTGCCGCCTCTGGCACCAGTGCCATAGATTCGCTACCACTGGGATAGAGGATATGTGGGGTGGAGATGATTGGAGGATGGAGATAACTGCCTAGGTGATAGGGGGGTTTAAAGTTGGGGGTGGAGTTGTGTGTTTATTTAAGGGCTGGCAAGTAGGGCGAGCCTCATTCTGGCAAGAAAAACATTACCTATTATTACATTATTGCCGTGCTTACTATAGTGTATTTTTTAATTAGGGAGTGAGGCTTATGAGTAAAATCTGACCTGTAGTGACACTGGGTTATGTGTGTGGCCTCCTCTATAAAGTTTGGTGTGTGCATTAATGCAGGAGAACAAATATAATATAGAGCAGAAGAACCCCCCTAAATATGAAAGGGAAACAACTGAACATGGACCAGGATTGACATAGCTGCTGCAGTACAAGGGCGTGTATCAGAGCTGTGTTTCCATGGTACCAGACTGCAAACAATCCCTGCAGTCTTGTTGTATTTCTGGAAATTTCCCCCCCTTAGTACTGCACCTGTTTTGTACCTCATTTGTCTGTTTCATTTTGCCAATGCCTCCCGGAAGCTGTATGTTTGTTATTCTTATGTCTTGATTTTTGCGGGACAATTTGTAGTTTTGAATAGCACAATTATGGGTTTCCTACATTAGATTTTTTATTAACCCACTCTGCACAATATATTAAAAAAAGAGAAACGCAAATTTTTACAGTTTACGCTTTGCTGCAGTTATAATTTTTTGCTCCAAATTATAATTATAATTTGCAATACCAAATTATTTTTTGAACCATAACAGGTTAAATTGTGTGTTCAGGAAAAAACTTAATTTGCCCACTGACTTGAGCGCTGTGTTGGAAGAATCTGAGAATACTGCTTCTGTCTTCTCTCCAGGGTCCCCTGTAAGTGCATGGGTGGGCTTTAGGGACCCAGACCGTCCACCGTAAATCTACAGTGGGCTGTCTAGAAAAATGACCTACATTTACACAATGAAATCCTTTTTGGGACAAAAAAAAAACTTTTTGCACCATATAAAGCTTTTAAATGTTTCTTAAAGCTTCTTGAACTTTTAGCCTTTTACTGGTGATATGTTTTTTTTTATGGTGTGTGATGAATGATTTTAAAAATCATGATTTTGAAAAAGTTTTTTTTTGAGCGGTATGAATACTTACCCTTTAGGTTTTCCAGAGGGGTTAAAACAAAATGGAGGTGCAATTGACAAACTGTAATTTTTTTTTTAGACAATACATTAATTTTGGATAAAAATTAAACATTCACAAAGGATTAAATGACGAAAAGCTCCACAAAGTTTGATACCCAATTTCTCCTTAGTCTACCTAACACGAGGGTGGTAAACTGCTGTATGGGGACATGGCCGGACATAGAATGGAAGCAGCGCCATTCAGAGCAGATTTGCATTGTCACATTTTACAGGCTATAAAGTTTTTTTTTTTGTAATTTGGACATATGGGGGCTTATGCTTTGCAGATTCGCCTTTCAGGTACATCATTTAGTGGGATTCAATTGATGAAATTTTATTACCTTATATACTCGAGTATAAGCCTAGTTTTTCAACACAAAATTTGTGCTCAAAAACCCTAACTCGGGTTATACTCGAGTCAACTTAAAAAATAAAGTCAAAACTCACCTTTTTGACATCACCTGTAGGTCCTCTTCTGTCTGGGACAGTCTGAGACAGAAGAGGACCTATGGAGGACGTCGGAAAGATGAGTACAGTGTTATTTCTTTTCCTACTACAGGGACTGGGCAGGCTGTATGCTACAGGGGTTGGGCAGGCTGTATGCTACAGGGGCTGGCAGTCTATATACTGGGAGGCTGTAACCAATGCATTTCCCACCCTCGGCTTACACTCGAGTCAATAGGTTTTCCCAGTTTTTTTGTGTTGAAATTAGGGGTTTCGGCTTATACTCGGGTCGGCTTATACTCGAGTATATACGGTAACTCTTTTTTGGTGGGGGGTTAAGAAAATCATAAATTCTGGTTTAGGGTTTTTAGCTTTTTTTCCCCCGGCCGTTTACTGTAAAATAGAAATAATATGTTATCTTTATTCTATGGGTCACCACAATTACGGCGATACCCCATAGCTTTTTATGGTTGACTTGATTTGCAGAATACAGAACTTATTTGGTGAGAAGTTTGCTTGTTTTTGCATCTCCATGCATTAATGGCCATAATATTTAAATTTATTTAGTTTGTAGAGCTGTTTTAGGGTTTGTTTTTTGTGGGACAAGCTGTACTTTTTATTGATATCATGTCAGAGTATATGTTACTTTTTGATCACCTTTTATCCTTTTTCTATCCAGTTAGATGTGAAAATATAATTATTGCAATTGTTTGGGTCAGTACCTGGTAATGCCCTATAGGGTTAAACAGCTGGCATAGCGACTATCACAATTTCTGCTGTTCCCCTCCTGGCTCTCACGTACTGCTGGGATCCTGCAGTGATCGCCCAGGCTTATCTTCTGATCTAGGGCGATCACCATGATGTAGCTGTACATCATGGTGTGGTAACTGCCCGCACCTAATGCCATACAGTTATGTCAAGGCATGGGAAGAGGCTACTTACTTTCTCCCACAAGGGGACACTAACAAGTGATCATTTGATCTCACTCTGCACTGTCTCAGGGGTTAAACACCCAGAAAAGGCCCTTTTTTGATCCTGGGTGTTACCTCAAGTGTTTAATAACACAGATCGGCTGCAGCAGGACCTTATGTCCTGCCGTTACTAAATTTTGCTTTCAATCGCAGTATTATGGATGATCCCCAAGACTTTCTAACCCTTCCCAGCATAGAGATTGCACATTGCATAGCAGTGTCAGGTCCCCTTGTTTACCGTCAAACAAAAATCGATATGTCCTATGAGTTGAAATAGGCTGATCCAGCCACCAGAGTATAGTGATGGTGACATGTGACAATACAGGATGGAACTTTATGTTCTGAAATCTCACATGGCTCGTAATAAGTGTTCAGATTCCGGACCAGGAAGTATTGATCCTATAATGGTGTACAGGTTATAGCCAATTACACAGTCAGCAGGACTTCGCTTTCCACAGCAGTATATTTGCAGAATTCAGGAATACTATTTGAAACGTTTTAACTCCCTGATAGTCGGTATGGTCGATAGGCTCCATGTTACTAATATTTACTAACTTCCTATATTTTTTGAGTGCTGCTTCGACTTCTCATGCCGGTGACATCACTTTCACAAGAATGGGGCTGAGCTGAGGTGCCATGCACAGTCACTATGCCTGGATGGTGGGGTGCCACGTGTCAGACTCTCATCAATTTCATATTGAAGACATATTCTAGGGATTCCCTCCCGGTTACTTGCACATTGGGTGCAGACTCTGTGCACCTGTGTTCACCTACGCTTAGGGATTTATACGCCTCTCTTACTTCTCCGATGCCTTTGGAAAGAATGAGGTAATAAGGTTTATATTTGTTACTGAAGCAAATTACAGGTTGATGTTTTGGTGGCTCGGTTACTACTTCCATTTCTGAAATCTTACCTCACAGTGTAATTCTTTTTATAAAAATTGTGCAAACCTCACCAAAGGCAATTGGGTCCATCCATGGTCGACCTGTTGGATCCATCACATTGTCATGAAGCCATAACGCCATGACCATCAAGGTACACAACTGGTCTGCTGTCTGAAGTCAGGGTCGGCGTGAGGTGCCAGTAAGCCCCTGGGTGACAGGGCCTCATTTGGCCCCTTTGAAGTGAACTCACAAGGCGGCATTAAAAATTCAGAAGCTAAAACAGTCTCTTGTTCCCCAAATATTCAATAGTTTATCATCCCAAAAAGCCCTCTCATGGTTATTTTATATACACCCCCCTCAAGGGTATTATATATAAAGTACCCTCACCCCCTATGGATTCATTAGATACAGTCCCCATCAACCCTATGGATTCATTAGATACAGCCCCCCCCTCAACCCTATGGATTCCTTATGTACAGCCTTATATGGGCTCCCCAACTCTGTGCCCTGGCACTTGCCCATTGCTGGTGCTGGTCCTGCCTGAAGTACCCTTCATAATAGGCAGCAGACCTTAGTATTTGTGGTAGGATGATCTGCCATACTTCCTGAGTTACTCTAGTAATGAGTGAATGGTGGAGCTTGATAGGTAGATTTGCTTACATCTCTGAATTTTATTGGCAAAGATTCGGAGTATTCAGAACCCAGAGTTTCTTGTTGGCTGTGCTTCTTGGCTTAATACGGCAAAAACTATCATTTCTGAAGGTCTTAGATTAGATGAAATTTTGTCTGTGTACGGATTTTAAAACAAAATGCCCACAGTGATGCCGCTCCCCGGCCAGCTTTCATGCCCACTCATATCTGTGCTTACAATGAATGCGTCTGCAACAGTGGCCATGCAACAAAACTGAATGCAACAGTGGCCACGTCATCGCTCCCAGCAGACAACAGCGCTTACCTCTGCTCACAGGAGGGATCGTGCATGGACAGACAGGATTCACACTCTTTGCCTCAGTCATACTGAAAAAGGAGGGAGAGGACATCCTGAACTGAGTGCCTATTGTGAACAAGCACTGATGGCGATGGAGAGACATACCGGGATGCCTAGTTTAGTAAATACTGCGGCGGCCAACTTGGGGATCAGCAGAAACATGAAGAGTAAGTCTGACAAATGAATTTTTAAAACACATCTGTGTTTAAAAGAGTGGTAGTTTCATAGTTACTATGTAGAGGATATAAAGATATAAAGAGTATATATAAATATAGATGAAAGTGAACCTGTCACCAGGAATATAATTTTTAGCTGGTGGCAGCTTCAAATAGCCTGTGTCATGCTGATTTTAAAAGTGCCTTTGTCAGCATTCTGGATCATTTTGGTACTGTATAATAGTTTATTTCACAGTATCTGGCTCCCTGCCAGCAGTGTGTGGTGAGTCCCAGGGGAGGGGCAGCTACGGCCTGTGTGTGCCACCATCCCCCTCTCTCCCCAGCCTGCACAATGCACATGACTGGAAGTGGAGAGGAAGTTGCATGAGTGTGGAGGAGACTGACACAGGCACGCACAGGCTGCAACTTCCCCCTCCTGGGGACTCACCAAACACTGCTGGCAGGGAGCCAAGTAATGTGTAATAAACTTATATAAACTACTGAAATGATTCAGAATGCTGACAAAAAAATTTTATAAAACCATCACAGCACAGGCTATTGGAACCTGTACCAAGCTAAAAATGACATTCCTGCTGACGCTGTTTGCTTTAATGCCCAGTGACCATAGTACCCATTTAAGACTGTTTTGAGAATGCCACCCAGGTGAAATATCAGTCCCAAAAGAGCCTGACCTCAGACTGTTATTGGAGATCATCATTCTCTACTCTACTTTGGTGCATGGCTTGTCTGACTATTGATAAATCTAGTCTTCTCCGGCAATGGTGGGAGGATGGCACCTGCAAGGGATCACTAGTGACAAGTAGAGTTAGAGTGTGCGCTAGAGGTGGCAGTCACACCTGGGCCTGGAGCATCACTTGCCACATAAGAAGAAGCTGGTTTTATGTTTGGCACATGACAGGAGGTAGCGGTCACACACAGATACACAGTATTCTGAAAAATTATAACCACACACAAACCGAAAGAGTGGAGATTATATAATGAATTTTCACTGCTGACAGATGGCATTCAAGAAATTATCTCAGTATAGCATGACAGTACTGCTCCAAGATCCACGTATACCTGGCGTATTATCCGATTTCTGATAGATATGAGACAGATGATAGATAGATAGATAGATAGATAGATAGATAGATAGATAGATAGAGGTGCTTGAGAAAGGTGTAAACTCACACCGAAACGTCGCGGTTCATGGAATAAAGGTTCACCCCCTTTCAACACTTGGAGTTCTGCCTCTTCACTTTGATATATTTGGGATTCTCCACCAAGGAATCACCGGCTACTGCACTCACTGCTTCAGCTGTGCTGCTCAGGACAGATAGATAGATAGATAGATAGATAGATAGATAGATAGATAGATAGATAGATAGATAGATAGATAGATAGATATGAGATAGATAGATAGATAGATAGATAGATATGAGATAGATAGATAGATAGATAGATAGATAGATAGATAGATAGATAGATATGAGATAGATAGATAGATAGATAGATAGATAGATAGATAGATAGATAGATAGATAGATAGATAGATATGAGATAGAAATAAGACAGGTAGATAGGTGATAGATATGGGATAGATAGAAATGGATTGATCTCTAATAGCATGTATAAATTACCCCACGGTACTGAGGATGATATCTGATGTACGCTGTACATGTAACATCCACAATAACCCCTATTTATTGCCATTTATGGGGAACACAGACCCGGCTGACAGGTTAATGAATTGAAAATTAGCTAAGGAATATTTACCAGCGGCCCTGCAGCCATAAACAGCACTTACCCTTTTATCTGCCCTTCCCCCTGCAGCACTCCCACTTGCAGATCAGTTTCCCAACCATTATTGAGGAGGCATTAAATTTTCACAAAGCAAGGAGGCTGATACTAGGTTTCTTTTAACTCTTTCTCTGGACATGTACACGACTCATCTTCACGGTACAAAGCATTTCAGGTGTGAACTGAATGTATTGCTTCCTTCTTTAGGATGTGAGCAGCTTAAGCCTCAAATAGTAAAACATGTAAGGGTGTAGGAGACATGGGGCCAATAAGAGAACACCCCTGCTCCTCCAACATCCGAAACTGTGGGTGCTATAGGAGGGGCATTGTTTGTTTACAAGCAGTTTGTTCCTACATACTACTACAGGCGGTCCCCTACTTAAGAACACCTGACTTACAGACGACCCCTAGTTACAAACAGACCTCTGGATGTTGGTATTTACTGTACTTTAGTCCTAGGCTACAATAATCATCTGTAGGAGTTATAAAAGGCGTCTGCAATTAAGATTTATTGTTAATCCTGGTTCTTATGACAACCCAACATTTTTAAAATCCAATTGTCGCAGAGACCAAAATAATTCTGTCTGGGGTTGCAATTATAAAATATACAGTTCCGACTTACATACAAATTCAACTTAAGAACTGACCTTCAGAACCTACGCCTGTACTATGGGATGACTTACATAGAGAATTCATATGTTAACTAAACAAGGTCCCCATCAAATAACTGGGGTTCAGGAGGTAAAACATTGTATTGGTAACATTGGTAACAAGTTTGTAGCATCTTATGCCACTTCTCTTTATCCTCTACTTCTTTATATTGGATGGAAATGAAATTCTGTATAGTAGATTTACTCCTATAAGAAGTGGTTTGGATACTACCAAATGGTATAAATGAAATAATAGAATAAAGGCGAAGCAATGACCAAAAAACGGATAATCATTACCATCATAGTGGATTCTATGCTTCCTACCCCTAGTAAGTGTGTAATGGAATGTATCTATAGTAATAGTGAGTTACAATGACACCTAACATCTGGCCTGGTGACAGCCACCGAGCTCCAGATGTGACATCTACCGGCAGAGGGACAGGTAAGACACCCAGAAATAAGAGAAATGACTACAATTACAGACTTTAAAAAATCCAAGTTTTTTTTTGGTTTCTCACATTTGCATATGTAAATGATGAGAAATGGCTGCTGTAACTGCTATAAAGGTACATTTAGAGGACAAGTGCTTTATAGAGGCTTTCCCTAGTCTACGGACAAAGGGATGAGGATCCAGCACAGACAATGCAAGAATTCCGCTGAGTCTACAAAAGACGGTAAAGAACAAATTCGCCAGACCTGGTGTGTAGAATAGAAGGAAGGCTACAGACACAATGGACTGTCAGCTTCCAAGGTTACACTACTATTATATAGCAGGGATGCCTGGGGCTCACTACAGCAGCCCCCCTGCTGTCATCCTGCCCCAGACACTATACAGCTGGGTGTACTACAATACACACCCCAGGGAAGGCGGGCCCCGGGAATGACTACAAGAAAAACGCACCCGTCACCCTGGTATATTAGCGATTAACCCATTCAATCACATGCGGTACTGCAGAACCGTACTGGGGATTAACCCTCTGTGGTTACAATATATAGAAGTGATTATTAATGGGGAAGCAATGTATTAATTTATCATCTTCAGCGCAATACTGCAAAATCAATGGCTTAATGTGAAGCTGATAAGAAGGCATCATCCCTCAGCTCTCCATGGCCAGGCAATAGCACATCTGCCTGTAGAGCCAGGGATGGAGACAAAGCAGAGCCTACCTTATAGAGCAGATGATGTGCGGCACAAGTGTCTCCAGCCTGTGTGTGCTGCCTCCATGGCTGCTCGCCTCACAGCTGATGCTTGCTGCCACACCATGGCAATGTAAGAGGAGCAGTCACATGCTCCAGCCGGCACACACAGCCAGCCTACCCAGGGACTAGCACTCTCACCGTCCTCACTACTCTCAGGGGGACAAGGGGGGTAATGCATGTATCTGCCACCGCAGACAAAGGGACACTTATCATCTAATCGGATGTCATGAATGGGAGCATATACGTAGCGCCATCATATTCTGTAGTGCGGTACAATGTGATGCAAACAGTAGGGAGGAGGTAGGGGAAAAAATTTAAAATAATTTTAACAAAATATATTAAATGTTCACTGTCCATATTTATCTATCTCATATCTATCTATACATTTCTATATCTATCTATCTCCCATATATCAATATATGTATCTTCTATCTATCATCTTTTTATGTATATATATCTCATGTCTATCTATACATTTCTCTATCTATCTCATTTCTATCTATCTATCTCATATCTATCTATACATTTCTCTATCTATCTCATTTCTATCTATCTATCTCATATCTATCTGTACATTTCTCTATTTATCTCATATCTTATCTAATTCAAATTTAAAGAAGCTTTATTGGGGACATGGGGTATGGGTGGGGGTACTGGGGTTACAATAGACCAGTGGTGGCGAACCTATGGCACGGGTGCCAGAGGCGGCACTCAGAGCCCGTTCTGTGGGCACTCGGACCATCGCCCCAGCACACCAGAAAGGACTCAAAGAATCTTCCTGCAGTTCCAAGCAACTTAAAAGACGCTGCTTCCAGTCATATTTTGATACTTGCTTCGCTACTTGGGACTGTAGGAAGCGGGAGAATGAATAGACAGGGCCGAATTATCTTTGGAGGACCTTCTGCTGGCCCCTACAGGTCTACAGAGGGACACTGGAAAGAAGCTAAAATGATGCAAATTTTCCATCTTTCTACTGTGTTGCTGTCCTCAGGAGGCCAATATGATCTAACATTGTTGAGTACCAAGTTACTGCTTTAACTTTTGGATGGCACCTCGCAATAAATAACGGGGTTTTTGGTTTGCAGTTTGGGCACTCGGCCGCTAAAAGGTTCGCCATCACTGCGATAGACTATGGCAGTGGTGGCGATCCTATGGCACAGGTGGACACTCAAGCTCAGCAAAGAGTTCACCAGAAAGGACTCAAAGGGGCACATTTACTTACCCGGCCCATTCGCGATCCAGCGGCGCGTTCTCTGCACAGGATTCGGGTCCGGCTGGGATTTAAGATGGTAGTTCCTCCGCCGTCCACCAGGTGGCGCTGCAGCGCCGAAAATAATCTTAACGCCCCGGAATGCACCATCCCATAGAAGGTGAAGGTGAGCGCTCCCCAAGCGACACATTTTCGGATTTTAAATGCGGCGGTTTTTTCCAAAATATGTGGGTTTTTCGTTCGGCCACCCCCCCCCGATTTCTGTCGCGCGCATGCCGGCCCCGATGCGCCACAATCCGATCGCGTGCGCCAAAAACCCGGGGCAATTCATGTACAAGCGGCGCAAATCGGAAATATTCGGGTAACACGTCGGGAAAACGCGAATCGGGCCCTTAGTAAATGACCCCCAAAGAATCTAATGGCAGTTCCACACAATTCAAGATTTACTAATCTCAGTGCTATTTTAACCCTTTAATATCCAAGGGAGTATCTCATATATCCTCATACGGTGGCACCTCAGTGTTGATGAGATGCCCCCTGGATTATAGGAGCCATAACTTATAACTGAATCCCTGGCACCTAGAATTTTGGGACAGAAGGAAAAGGGGAAATAAAAATGTGGAGAAGACCAGATTATGTTTTAAAGTCCTCCTGCTGTCCCCACGACTCTTCCTTTACAGTGGGACCGTGGGGAGAGCTACAGTGATAGTCCGGAGTTACCCTCCTGCTTTCAATTGTATCGGTGTCCTCAGGTGGCATGTATGATTGAAAGTTGTGGGAGAACAAATAAATAAATAAATTACTGCATATCCTGACACTGTGTGATAAATGAGTGGGTTTTGGTTGTAGTCTGGGCACTTGGGGGGATATTTATCATACGCTGGCGCTGCAAATTCGCAGCTTCTGCCTCTTCATGTATCGGGCTGCCAGTTGCGCAGCGTTTATCCTATGCCAGGCAGGGCTTGGCGTAGAAAAAAACGTGAAAAGTCGCCGGCAGCAGCGAGTGCGCAGGCGCGGGGACAGTAACGCCCCCCGCGCCGGCCCACTACCGTCCGGCCGCGCCCCCCCGCTCGGCCGGTCGCGCCCCCCCTTCACTGGCGTGAAGGTGGCGGATTGGGGAAAATAATTATTGCTAGCTTTTGCGATTATTTCAGGGCCTCTGCGCCACTGGCGGTGCGCAGAGGTCCTGATAAATATGCCCCTTGGTCTCTAAAAGGTTTGTCTTCACTGGTCTATGGTAGCACGTTTTCAGTCTATGGCAGGCAGTTACATATTGGGGGTCATTTACTAAGGGCCCCATTCACGTTTTCCCGACGTGTTACCCAAATATTTCCGATTTGTGCCGATTTTCCCTGTATTTCCCCGGGTTTTTGGGCACGCGATCGGATTGTGGCGCATCGGCGCCGGCATGCACGCGACGGAAATCGGGGGTGTGGTCGTACGAAAACCCGACTGATTCGGAGAAACCGTGCATTTAAAAAAAAAAAAAGTGTCGCGGGACACGCACTTACCAAGTATAGGATCGTGAACTCCGGCGAGCCTCGGCGGACTTCAGCGCAGCAGCATCAGAGGAACTGCCTTAGTGAATCGCCGGAAGACCCGCATCCACCGTAGAGAACGCGCCGCTGGATCGCGAATGGGCCGGGTAAGTAAATCTGCCCCATTGTGCTGCTATGGCCATTGTGGTCTCTTCTCTTTCTTCTACAAGGAGCTGAAGTTTGGCAGGAAATCTAAAAGCCTCCTCAAGCGAGCGTCCCTCACTGCTGAGCAGGAAGTGGGTTTCATCCTGAAGGATCTCCTGGTCCGGGCACAGTCTGCATTCCATAGGCATCGGCTGCAGGTATTTGTAGAGGGCTCATGGGCTAAGCCGTCTCCATAGCCAGTGAGTGCTTGCTGCATATTGCAGCAAACACTCACCAGTAACACTCACGATCGGTGCTAGTGCTAACCCTGCAATCACTTCCAGTGGCGCATGGAAGCCATCTTGGCTTGATCATCGCTCCCCATGATGTCATCGGGTAGCGATGATTTGTCTCCATGACAGACCCAAGGCTGTATGATTTCTGGGCATTTCTGGGCCACAGGCACATTGTAATAAATGAGTAATAGAATCCCCATGGCAGTATAAGGTAGGATCAATCAGACAACCTAGGGTTAAAGTACTCTAGGTGGTATGAAAAATGAAGATTTTTTTTTGTACACGAGATTTTAATTTTTGTAAATGTATGAGAACCTCTATAAATTTGGTATTCCAGTGATTGTACCGACCGACCCAAAGAATAAAGGAGACACCTCATTTTAGCCGCACAGTGAAAGCCTTAAAAAAACAAGCCCACAAGAAAATGTCACAAATGAGGTTTTTTCACCAATTTCACTGCATTATGCATTTTTTTCCTGCTTCCCAGTTCACGGCATGGGATAATAAACACTGTTACTATGAAGTGCAATTTGTTACATAGAAAACAAGCCCAAACACAGCTCCACATGCAAAAAATGGAAAAGTTATAGATGTTTAAAGGTGGGGAGTGAAAAATGAAAACTCAAAAACAAAAAAGGGCCTGGTCCTGAAGGGGTTAATGTAAAAGATAATGTAAAAAAGATAGGCCCCTCATGTGTGACTTGCAAGAGGGATTCAGATATGTCATTTTCTGAATTATAAAGGGGTCCTAGGACTTCTCACTCTTACTGTAGTTGGACACCGCAGTCATCATACTGGATCCCTTGTCTGTAGCTAAACCCCTGCAGAAGGCACCTGTGACACACAAAGCTCCGGGGGCTATAGATGTATAATAACTCGGCCAAAAAGTTAAGGAGTCCTTTAGGAGAAAAGTGGTTATGCTAAAAGGTCTTTAGATTTTTACAAGAAAACTTATCAGGTTTTTGTTTACAAATGACTCCTCTATTAGGTGTGCGGTCACATTGTGTGGTTTTGCTTCCCGGGAAAATACATCAACCCTGTAATATATTAAAAGGGATTTGTTTTATAAGGAAGCTTTTACTGCACAGGATATTAGGGAAGCATTTGTTATCAGTGTTTAGTTTACTTAACAAGATGCATCATTTCACATGGATTAAGAAGAGGTGCTGTATACCGAAAACCAAGTATGATCATCATCAAGTCATGAGTTTCTTAAAGGGATCTGGTCACCAGATTTTACCCCTTTAAAATTACTAGCCCCCTAGGGCAGGGTATGAAATGTCATTTCTAGAATTCCCACTTTTATGCGCATTCTCATCCGTTTACCTATAAAATAAAATCTCATTCAAAGTCATGTAAGCGGAGGAGTCATATTTTGCCTGAGATTAGTCAATTTTTAAAGGCTACACTGCAGACACCCATATCTTTGGTTAGCACCTAGAAACACAGTGTCACAATAAATATAAGAATCTCAGGTTTTTGGTTCTGGGAGCCAAATATACAGTTAAAAACATAGTTGAAAATGTGAGTAGCAGATAGAGATCCAATCCCTGGCTATGTCTTTACCTTTGTGTATCTCAAACTCTGTAGATCAAAGAACTACAAGCCTAATGTGATCTGAAAGATAAGATTCTTATCTCTAATATGACACCAGAAGTAGTGTTCTAGGTAACAGAAGTGCCATCCTCCACTACAGCCTTTAAATTTGACTGATCTAAGGCAAAATATGACTGTTCTCTGCTCAATTTCACATGTCTTTCTAAAAAGGACATTTCACACTGGGCTAGTAGTTCAATGGGGTACAATCTAGTGACAGGTTTAAAGAGGATATTCACCCTAAATGTTAAATTGATCACATTAGCAAAATTTTTAAAAACTCATTAGGTACTGTACAGAGGGCAGTTTTGCAAATATTATAACTAGAAGGGCCACCATATTAGTTTTATTTAAAGGAAATCTACCTTCAAAATCCACTACCTTCAAAGGGACACTTACTCATAGATCCAGGCACCGTGACTGTGGTAATCCTCTTATATGTCAGAATCCATGGCCTCCTTCCTTCTAAGATAAAATTATTCTATTGAGGCTGAAGGGCTACCCTAATCACTCTGTGATCAGGCTTCACATGTTATTACACTGTCTCCCCTTGCAGTGAGATTACAGCAGGAAGTTCTCACAAATGCTGAGGAAGAATGGGGGAGGGTGTGACAGTGTATCGCCCTGTAAAGCCAATCGAACTAGGGTAACCCTTCCAGTAGCCCTTCTGACTCATTAGCATAATTATAAAAGTTAATTTTAAAAGTAAGGAGGCCATGGATAACAAATATAAGAAGATTACCACAGTCACGGTGCCTGGATCTATGAGTAAGTGTCCCTGGTTTATCATGATGGATTTTGATGGTAGATTTCCTTTAACTACATGGCGAAATGGACAAGATACAAAGCTAACCATATATGTACGGTAGATCTAGGACTAGTGATTTTCCCATACACATCCAATTGGGAACCCCCCTGTCCCAATCCCTATTGTAAATTATGTAGGACCTTGCTCCATTTTCTGCAAGAAATCATAGAATTTATAAGACAATATTAATAATATGGGATATAAATAAGAGCTGCCCTTTGACCTTTATGCTATGCAGTTTATATACTACAAGCTGGTACATATACAGATAGCCATTGGCATGTTACTGTAATGGCATCAGTAATGGACAACGATTAATGGGAGAATGCGTAAATGTGAAAAGTCTAAAGAAAAATGTGTTCAAAATCCTGAGCGGATTGTGATAAGAGCCCAAGCAAGTAAACAAGAGAGAAGTGTTCTAGTTTTATGAATGGTATTGCATATTAATGAACATCCTACACTGATATAGCGCGAGGACAATGGACCAGCATTCATTTATATCATGGGGGCGTTTAATCCAGCGATTTACTGAAATCACTAAAAGTCCATTGTGTCAGCTGCTAGAATAGTACGGAGGTTTACGGAATTCTATACATTCCAAATGAATGGAGCGGCCATCCTTATATATCACATATAGAGATTTCAGGTATATATAGAAGGCATGTTTCCTATGTCCAGAAATAATGGTGAGAGCTCAGATGAAGAAGGAACTGCAGAAAATGTTTTCTCTATTGCTTGGTCTTTATTCAGATGCTCAATTTGGTAACATTTAACCCCTTACCGACCGGGAAGGCTGAGTCCTCTCCACACAAGGTGGGCGTTTGCTGCATACTGCAGCAAACACCCACGGGTAACATCAGCAGTTGGTTCTGGCACTGATCGTGGGTGTTAACCCTGTAAATGCCAGAGGCATTTAAATCCTGGTGGCGCCATTTTGGATTTGATCGCCTTAGGTCTTATGAAGACCCAAGGGTGTCTGGTTTAACCTATTCATTACAATGTGCAATTTGTATCGTTTGTGCATCATATGTAGAGACATCCCCCGCCAATAATAGTCATGGCTAGTTGCTAGGGGTGTCTGGACGGCAATATGTCTGGGTCGCACTACTGAACCCGAATGTCAAGTCCGCTCATCTCTAATCACAACTCAATTTGCACACAGGAAAAAATATGCAACATATACACGAGATTCTGAAAGTCTCATTCTCATCAATAGTTGTATATTACATACAGAGATCCGGGTGTAACCCAGACCAGGGGCATCTGTTTGGTTTAAATTACATTAGATATACGTGGTCTATATACACAAGACAAGCACCTAAATTACAGAACATTGAAAGTTTAGATATTGTTTTTGTTGTAATTGAATACTAATTATATATATATATATATATATATAGTAACAATTTCATACAAACGCAAACACTACTCCTCATACAGAGCCGTAGCCTACAGGCAGGCATTCATAGCTCTGGAGTGAATGGCCTGGCAGACTGGCATGCTGGGCATTACATTCAGTGATAACGCCAGGCATGTAGAGGCAGCAGATGGAGACTGTCTATCACAAGGTGAAGACTGAATTACAATCACTGTATATTCTCAGAATACAGGATCTGTGCAGTGCAATGTATACTGTCTAGATCTCATTATATCATTTCCTCCATTATACTCTGCACGCAAACAGCTTTGAAAAGGAGAAACATTTGGTTGCGTATAGATCGTCTATATTTTTTATACTAAAAAGAAAAATGTCTATCATTATAGAGGATTGACAGTCCCCTACAGAAAGAGGGATAGAAATTGGTTCATATTGGTTACATGTGCACAACTGTGCATTTTGTGGTCTACTTTTTGTGGGTGAAAAAAGGGCTGTATGTCTCCCATATATTACCCTTCTATGGAGATACTGTAACTCAAAAACATCAAAAAATAGAGTAATAGAGTACAGTGTAGTGAATGGGATATACCCTAATGCAAAGGATGAGCTCTGCCTACAAAATGCTGATCCACGATCCGTCCTCCAGCACCAGTAAGTGACTCCATCAAGTATGACAGTCCTCATTGGAGCCACTGCAGTTTGTGGGCCATGGGATGTGCATGCATATTCTAGAGGACTGACAATCCCATCCGTGTACATCAGAGACCCTGAGCTCAATCTCATCCAAGTGCTGACAGTGGACAAGACTTTATTATCTACAAGTATTACCTGCTCCTATGTGTCAAAATGTTGCACATTGTAAGAACTACACAAGGGAAATATAATGTGGCACCCTGAGGTCTGTGGTGAGATAGGTGCATATATCAGGCCAGATGGTGCCGTGTCTGTGAGCTGCACAAATGAGCGACCACCAAGGGATATCCATTAGATTAGAGGTCCTTTAAACACAATATTAAATTTACACACACACAAAATTATTTATAAAATCATTTAAATAAACATTTTACCCCATATTTATGTGTTTTCTGAATGCAGATACTCACTAGCGCCCACAACACTAACTAAGGCCACATTCATTGCTCCCACTGCTGACGACCAAAGAAAAGATACATAGGAATCTATATTTTGTGGCCCGGGCAGTCAGCTCATGAACGGGACTTTGGAAACCAAGACCGCGTGCATGAGCCTAATGAAAAATATGGGGCTGCTGAGAATACAGATAGCACATGGCCCCAAAAGACATTTGTATGCAAAAGGACTACAGGCAATTAAAGGGGACCTGCCACCAAGTACAAGATCCTAAATAACATATTTCATGTGATTGCCGCTACACCCCTGGTCAATTTGGAGTTTTTTTATATAAATTTGGCTACCCGTTCAAAATATATGGACCTCAAAAGTTTTAATGCAAATTAGGTTATACTGGCCAAGGGTGAGTATCTCTGTGCTATACAATGATAAGAGGTTACCGTCCCCTTGGCTAGTATGATATTATGCACATATAATCATCCAGGGTCCACTAGATCCAAGTTCTAGCCCTTCTATTCATACTTTTTGGCAGTGAGAGCTTTGTATTAGCTAAAAAAACCACAGATAAAAAAAAAATTGTAAAATTTATTTTGTTATAAATAGTAATTCATATAAAAATAAATACACAAAAAAAACAATAAGGTCAGGTGTATAATAAACACAGTAAAAATTTAGGATGGACCCAATTGCACATCGTTAAACACATTTACATTATTCACATTTACAAACAGATAAATGACGGAACAATTAAAAAGTTACATAATGCGACAGGTAAAATACATAAATGTTATCTCTGAAACGCGTTTGAGGCGTAAACATTCCATGTTCTGAACAGCAGATTGTTCTAGATCAAGTCTTACCATAAGAGAAATATAGACACATAGTCACCATTTGGGCTATAGCTTTAGGTGCCCTCCAAGATTATGCATGTGGGGTACCCCATAGATATACAGGCACATATTGGAATACTGGTTAAATGGAGTGATAATTGTGAAAGCCTAAAACTTATTTATGCACTACATGATGAACTTTTTATATGGTAAAAAAATTGTAGCGCAAATTACAGACCTGAGAATTGTATTACTAATAACCTGCATGGTATTCGGTCACCAGCACTTGATTTAGGGGCTTCCAACATAATCTATAACAACATACCTCACAAATCCTTAAAGGGGTTTCCCCACTACTTACTCATATATCCTGCACAATATCCTGTTGGAATGATAGGAAGCGTCAGTGGAAAGATCCCTTTGATAGCAGACGTTGCTTGTCCATTTATAAACATATTTTTATAATTGAAAGACATTACACTAAAGTGTTTATAATAAAAGAAAGGTAGTGCGGTATTAACCTTTTTATATATGTACATGGCTTACACTGTGTAAACGCAGTACGATATTACAAAATGTAGAATACAAGCTCCTACAAATACAGAACATTCACAGTGTTGTCTTCTCCTCTGTCCACGACCATCAGTCTTTGAAACTTACACTCCTGTGTGGAAGAAAAGAGAACTGTCAGTTTTTCAATAATTGTTCAAATCATCTGAAATTTAGCGATATTTGTATAACATCCCTAACATTAAGGCTACATTCACACAGCCGTATGTTATCCCCTATAGACGGCAATGGTCACATGTGCGGCACCGTACTGTTCCGTAGCCGGGAGAAAGATAGGATATGTCCTATCTTTCCCCGGAATATGGCACCAAGTGCCATATAACACTGAGCGCTGCTCACTCCCTCCTCCTCTCCCTGGCACCGACATGTACCCTCAGTGCTACAGTACGGCCGGCACAGATCGTGTGAATGTAGCCCTACAATGTATTACAGACTTTGGTTCACCAAGCAATACAGTGTCTATTTTACATAGGTCAGGGAGTAAGAGTTCTCCTAAGGGTGCGACCATACATTCAGTTTTATCAGATGCAGTTTTTGATGCCCAAACCAGGAGTGGAGTGAAAATAGAGGAGCAGCAAAACTGAACGTGTGGCTGCACCTTTACAGACGTTTGCCAATTAAGGCCGCCTTGTAGGTGTAAAGAGAACTTATAACCCCGGTCAAAATCTCTGTATTTCCTTTAAAACCTTAACATATTATATGCAAATTTACCTAAACTAGTCACAGGGGTGCCTAAACCAATCAACAGCTGTAACAAGTCAATCAATCATCAAATTTGACTGGCAGGTAAGGAGGGATTTAGACGGTGAGGGGCATGCTAAGCAGCACAAAGATTCCATGAAGGGCACAATAGGAAATTTATTCCTTTATGAGGGGGACTACTTTAGATAACTTATCTAAGCAGTAGATCACGGGGACCCTCACCAATCATTAATAGCCTTAGGGCTCATGCACGCGACCATTGGTGACGTATGTATGAACGCAAGTGTCCCCCATAGTTGGTGTGCATGAGCCCTTAATTTGATCTGATCAATGGCTATCCAACTGTTTTGCACTCAGTTCAAGGTCTAAGGAACTGAGATAACGGAGAGCTATTCTCAACCATCTCTCTGTTATTAAAGGAGATGTACGAACTGTGTTCTTGTGATTGGTTGAGCCCCAGGGATCACACAATTATCTATCTTTCGTATAAGTTATTTCTGTGTAACAACTTCTCAAGTGTATGTTACCTCTGCCCAAAATTTAATGCCAATTCCAGAAAGGAAACCACCTCAAATCTGCCTCATTGATCAGATGAGTCTTGTCACAGTTTTCACACTGGTTGGGACCAATGGATTAGTTCCATGGAATGATGGTTAATTGGTGCGCTACTTTGCGGCAGGTCCAACATTAATATTAGATTTCAGCCCTAGGCTCCATAAAAATATACACATTACATTTTCTGATGTGCTGTGTGAAGATACCCTTAAGGAAACTGAAAAGTCAAACCTACTTTTCTGCTGACTTATCAGATCCTCGATCCACTGGCCTCAGTATGGAGCGCTCTGGAGATAAAGCAGGTGACTTCATTGTAGAAGTTAGTGGTGACGAAGTACGGATGGAGGATGTAGATAGACCGTGGCGTCGTAACTCTTGTACCGCACGTTCCCTGTTATAAGTATAGAATGTGAACATATAAAACCTCCATATGTGGAATTAGATTACAGATGTGTATGTATATTACAATGTTGGGAAGCTCATTTGAGGATTCTTAAAGGGCACCTACCACCACAAATCTACCTATAAAGGTAGATCGGGTGGTAGGTGAATCAATGGGACGTGCAAATCTGCGGCAACTGTGTGATGCCATCATGTCAATATGGACCAAAGTCTCTGAGGAGCTTCCAGCACCTTGTTGAATCTATGCCACGAAGAATTGAGGCAGTTCTGAAGGCAAAAGGGGGTCCAACCCGTTACTAGCATGGTGTACCTAATAAAGTGGCCGGTGAGTGTATATCCCAAGCATATATTCTGGAGATCAAAATTAGAGAACAATGTATGGTCATTTGATTTTTTTTTCCAGAAATATTTTAACATATGAAGAAGAGTTTGTAAAGGCTCATCATGCCACTAGATACATTTTGCACAATTACCAAAGCATATCAACATATAAATCCTTCATTTTGCATAATGTGTGTCCATTTTTCAATGAAAATTGCTGACTGAGTGATAACGCAAAAAAGTAACCACATGTTGTTGAAATAGGTCCTGATACACACTGCCCTTCACATTTTGCTGTATGAGGAGTCCAACTCCTGCTGAACATTCCCTAAATCTTGACACTTCCTCCACCACCTTTCACTGACTTCTTTACACACTTTGGGTTCAGTCTTTCTCCAGTTTGTCGATGAACATATTAGGGCTCATTTACTAAGGGTCAATTGACCCCACTATTGTCGGATATTAGGATGATTTTCATTTTGCATCGCATTTAGCAGGGTTTGGCCCATGAGGTCGGATTTTGGCGCATCGGCGCCGTCTTTCGCGCGACACAAACCGGGGGACGATCCGATGGATTCGGACTGAGCGCAGATTTAACTTCAAATTTGTGTCGCAAGATCAAGCACTTACATGCACCGAGAAGGAGAAGGTGAACTCCGGCGGATCTGATCGGGGAAGCGACACAGGCAGGATATCTATGCGCGCAATCTCTCGTCGGGGAACGCACCTCGGGGATCGCGCAGGGACAGGTTAGTAAATCTGCCCCAATGTATCTTATCAGACCAAAATAAATTAAACTTGCTTTCATCACTAAAATGAACTTTCTGCTAGTAAGAGGTTTGGTCACTGCATAGTCGTCGAGGCAGAGCTTTACCCTGTTCAGTGCTGAACTGGATAGCAATTCTAGCTACAGATGTGGACAATTGCCCCTTCTCCACATTATCCTTTCCTCTCTTGCGTTTATCTTTCAAGGGCAATAAGCCTCATTGTGGGACTTGTATGAGTTTGTGATGATGTAAAGATGCAATATAATAGAAATCACAGACTTGGAAGGACCAGCTGCTCTTACTATGGATGATAGGGTCACCCCTTTGGCCCTCACCTAGAAAACCTGCTCCCGGAGGGGTTCATTCACTTTGGAACAGCACAACATTTTTAGGGGCCAGTCACACATAGGGGTTGTCAGATAGTTAGAGGAAATCCATCATCAGGATCATGGATTATAAACCGAATACACTTACATGCTGGTGTGTGCCCCCTTTATCAGGATCTGCTCTACTTTCAACTTCTTATACCCTTGATTTTCAATAAAACATGCTTTAAAAAGCCACTTCTATGGAGCATGGAGCCCCTCGGGCTCATTTTGAAGCCTTTTTTCATCAAAACAAAGGCACACAAAGCTTAAAGTAGAGCAGATCCTGAAAAAGGGGGCGAACACCAGCATGTAAGTGTATTCGGTTTATAATCCGTAATCCTGATGGTAGATGTCCTTTAAAGGGCACCTACCACCACAATTCTACCTATAAAGGTAGATCGGGTGGTAGGTGAATCAATGGGACGTGAGGATAGCCCTTTTAAGGGCTAATCCTCACGTCCCCGCACTTTTTTGTAAACTTTTATTACCCTAATATGTTAATTTTGTTATGCGGCTACTTGGGCGTGGAGTAGCCGCATAACAAAATTAACATATTAGGGTAATAAAAGTTTACAAAAAAGTGCGGGGACGTGAGGATTAGCCCTTAAAAGGGCTATCCTCACGTCCCATTGATTCACCTACCACCCGATCTACCTTTATAGGTAGATTTGTGGTGGTAGGTTTCCTTTAACATACTATGTTCTGGATACACACATCAGTTCCTAAATGCCTACTAAAACAAGCACAAAAAACAAACCTTGTGGCCACAAATCAATGATGTACATAAAAATGGAAATAGTGACTACATAAGAGCTGTAACACTTATGACTTGGCTCCTCCCAGTTGAACTTGCATATTAATTTGCATATCTAGAATGATTTCTGCATTACTTCATTAGTATGGGCCACAAATATGTGTGTATGTAACTATTACAGACGTGACAGATTCAATGTAAAAGCAATTAGAGTGAAAAAAAAAGGAAACATTGATAGTTTCTTAAAAATATATCCCTACCTTTCGAAGCGCTCAGTTGTAAGTTGTCTTTTGGCAATATCGTAGTCAGACTGCAGCTGTGTGAGCTTGTTGCGAAGCATGGTAGATTCTCGGGAGTGGCTGTTGCTACAAATTTAAGCAGATGAGACAAAGAGTTACCATTGGAAACTGAGGTTTTTCAGAACATTCCTTCTAGAACATTATGTAACTGAGCTCTGCATCAGTAGGGGCAGAATGGACTCTCTAAGACTATTTAGAGAAAGCTACCCTACATGTCAATGTCCAAACCCTTTAGCTGGTCTAGTTACAGGACTTAAGCTTTTATGTCAAACAAGAATCCCCCTTAGGCCCCTTGCACACAAGTAAATCCAGTGAACAGTGCAGGATGTATAGGGTGACTACCCTGGCAGCTTCTATCACATGGAGGAGCAGGGGACATGTAATAAGTGGTAGAAATCATAAGTAAACTAGTAACATGACGTCTATAGCCTATGCTGTGTGAGCACTAAGGGTTAATAGCCTATCTGCACAGAGCTTATAGTGCCAAGAACAAGGTGGGGGAAAGGCTGCAGAATGAGTTGAAAAGAGAGAGAGAGAGAGAGAGAGAGAGAGAGAAAGTTCTGTAGAATCACAGACTGGGAAGGAGGAACTGATAGGGAAAAGGGGGCATATTGTACCTCACTATTCTGTGTAGGAGACATCAGTATCTACAGTCCTTAACCCACTTAGCTCTGCTACATACACAGAGAGAGCATGACCTCTTCCTCTGTGAGCAGCAGCCCCTCCTCGCTTGCTCATCAGACAGACTCCAGGGCTTGTCTGCACAGCAGAGAAAGGGGCTACTTCAGCACTTAGATATACTGATGGTTATAGCAAAGCGATTGCTGGGTTTTTGTGGTAAAGATAATATGCAAAGTTACTCTACATCACAAGAGCTATTTATTTGTGAAAAAAAACTTTACAGTTGTTCTTTAAAGACAAAGTCATCAGTAGACAGGTGGTGTGCAGTTCCTGACTATTCCTCCATGTGAGTTTATGGAATCCTATGGGAAAAAAGAAGTCCTGTGAAGGAAGGATACTCACAGCTTACTCTCTGCTAGGGTTAGTTTATCTCTCAGCAGCTGAATCTCGGATTCCTTCTCATGAGTACTGAGGTGGCTCTGGAACTCCTTCTCTCGATTAGTGGCCAGCAAAGTCTCCAGGTTCTTAATGGTAAGTCTCTCACTGGCTAACTGCTTCTTTAAAAGTTCCGCTTCAGACTTCATATCTTCCAGTTCATCTAAAAGCTGGAGAAAGAGAAAGACAGAAAATAAATGTGTACAACGGCTTAAAATGTCTTACCAGAAATATGTGCTCATACATGTTGAACAAGACCTGTAAAACACTGCACCACCAATCCTTATTGTACGTATGTAGCTGCAGTGCAGCCTCCTCTCCTGATCAGACAATGCCATTATGCTTCAGCATAGCACATCAGTAGCTGGAATCAATAACATGTCTGCCTGCTGGGAGGACAGAGCAATTGTCTCTGCCTCTATAATCTCCACTATTAGTTGAGAGATGACAAGTATTCAGTCACAGATTCTGAGTAAATTTTTCATTATAATTGTGTGATTTTTATTGAATAATACTTATTGAAGTAACTGATAGTATAAAAGTATAGAGCGTCCACTGCTTGTTTAGTTACTGCTACATTGTGGATACAGAAAAGAACTGGTAATTTTATATGAAAAGGGAAAGAGCACAACCCTATTCACAGTATGAAAATGATACTGTGGTGCACACATGAGGGTTAGCACTTACCCTCTCATACTCCATGTTCCGTGCAGTTAGTTGCCTGGAGAACTGCTCTTTATTAGAGTCCAGCTTGACACACAGTTCCCTCACCGACCCCAAGTCCGACAGAATCATAGCCTTCTCATCTTGCTCATGTCGGAGTTGCTCCTCAAGTTTTGACAAGGCCTTAGCCATGGAAGATATTTGAACTTCATAAGCCTGATGAGCATTCATGTGCTGCAAAAAATTAAAGAGTAATTCGGTTATCACTGTATACAGCAGGAGTCTTTGTAGACTAATAGAGACTATGTCATACATGTGCGCCCACTCTCCATTCATTTACCTGTGGATATGTCATAACCACCAGAGTTTGGAATACCCTTATGAATATTCAATGTGTGATCTTATACAGTAAGGCTGAGGCAGCACTATCACTTTAGGAACCAGCAGTCTCATTTTAACATCTATCTAACGTGAAACGGTGTGTGCCGGCTCCACGACAGATGATGCTGCAGACGGAAACCAAAAAAAAAAAAGTTTGGCACTTTGAATTTCGATATGCCTGATCCACTTCCCATTGGTGATACATACTCATTCACATAAATGTGTACATGTCAGGAGAAAAAGATTCAACTTCAATTCAAATTTTTAACAACCACTGAGGACATTCCCTGTAAAACACAGATATCTGATGTGTTCCAAGCGTCGTCCACGGTGTGGAGAATCTCAGTGTTAATAACTTTTGAACCATAAGGGATATTTAAAATCTGAATGTGGTAAACAATTTCCGAGAGAATTCCGTTTTCCTATGATATTCTACCTTCGTAAACTTGACCTTGATCAGATGTGGCAGCTTACAAGATGGTGGCCAAGTTCTGGACATAAGCTAAAAGATAGGCCCTCTCACCCATTACTTGCTTAGGTAATATATGTTGTTTTCCCTTTCATTTCTGAAATAAAAGATGTCCTGGGACTTTGTAAATATGCAACATAACAAAATGTAAGTGTGCTGAGCACTACCTCCTGCACTTCATTTTCCAGGTCTTCCAGGCGTCCTCGGAGATGTCTTCGATCAGTATCGACAGAGAGCAGCTCCATCTTTATAGAACTACTTTCACCGAGAGCATTCTGTGCCTTCACCTCCCATTCCTCTGCCTGGCTATGAACCATTCGAAACTGATCCAGAAGATCCCGATTCTCTTGTTCCTAGAAAGAATGGTATGAAAAACTAAAAATTACAAGTGCGTCTGCACAAAGCACTATAGAGAGCAGCTTAATATTAGTACAAGGATGCTCTAAATGTTTACGTCAGCATAATGTAAGTCTTGCTCAGAATTTGCTGGTACAGAATGTCAGTGTTTTAAACCATCTGTCACAGTAATTTCTGCTGCTGCCGTTATAAATGTCATGTTGAGGATGAATCTAAAGATACAGCATCTTTTCAAACTAAACAGCAAGCGCTCACCTTGGCAGCCATTAATGTTTCAATTCTGGAAACCTCAGAAATGTAGCCATGGACTCTTAGCTTTAGTTCTTCTTTTTCATGTATGGCATTTTCTAATTCCAGCGTAATAGTCTAATAAAAGAATCAAACATCGAAGATTACTTAGGAAATTGCAGCAGCTAAAGATGTGGACACCACTGACTTCTGGTAAACATGAAAACAGCGCTAAATCCATTGTATAAAACAAGGTGTTTCTGGAAAATCAAGACTCCTACCTGATTCTCTCTAGCCATGGTGGCCAAATCATCCTGTAACCTCCTATTCTCCTTCAGAGAGATTTCCCTCAACTTCACATTTTCTAGTAGATCCGATTGGGCCGAATCCAGTTGGCGGCGTAGACTGGACAGCTCACGGTCTTTGTTGCTAAGGGCATCTTTCAACTGGCTGCAAATTAGAATAATTTTACCAATTATCATCCTTTATACAAAGGCAAATCTAATAAAAAAAAAGTCATACACAGTCACTAAAATCACCCATGTACCATATCCCCAGAAAACCTTGTGAGGAGAAAGCCTGGTTTCTAAAAAATATATATAGCAGCTTAAAAAAAAAACAAAAAAAACTAATCACCAGAAAAATTAATACAATCAAATTTGTTTGCATGAATTAGATATTTGAGAATTTAAAAAATATATTTCTGGTTGCTTAAAGGACATTTACTATCAGGTATGGTAATATAACAGGGTTATTATCCCAGTTACACTTGATGCAACACAAGTCTTATAGACTGAGGGTATAGTGTCCTGGATGGCGCTGTATTTTCTTCCCCCCCATGGCACAATTTGATTGGGTGCTTGGCACCTGCACAGTGATTCACTGAAGCTGGTGTAGTACACTATAGGGGAGATTTAACATACCTACAGCTGATACATCATGAGGTTTAAACCTGCGCTGGTGGACAAAACTACACCAAGTCCAACCATTGAGTGGCAAATGTTCGCAAGTTTTTAGAAAGTGTGCAGCCGGAACGTCCCGCTTCGGCCCACACCGCCAGCGGCCATTCATACATGGTTTGTGATTAATTAATTGCTTCTACGCCAAGCACTGCTAAATGTCCCCCTATGTCTTCACTGTACATGAGATGGCAGTCTGGTACATGCACCGGGGTGTACTGCACAGACTTCATTGAAGCAACGCGAAAATGCAGGGAACACCATAGACGAGTCTGATGCACCTTATCAGCCTCATCTCTAGGAAAGTATGAGTAAACAATAAAAAGAGTAAAAGAGAATAAATATGCTGATTTATATAAAAAATTACAATTCCTAGAGGACTTAAAACACAATACAAACAGACATACTCCACAGTAGCCTCCAGCTCAGAAAGGGTCAGACGTAAGTTAGTCATTGTTTTCTCCTAGAAAATATAAAAGATACAAGTCAAATGGTTTTAGAAGATATGAAAGGTTCCTTAGAAAAAAAATCAGCACTCTTCTTGTAACAGACCTTATTATCTAGGTTCTCATCTAAACACGCTACTCGCTCCGTCTTCTCATCCACTTCTTCCTGCAGGTTATCTTTTTCCTTGTCCAAGACAGAAATTGTGTTTCTGAGAGCTGTCATTTCAGTGACCTGCGCAGACACCCTGTGATTCAATTCACCTACAAGTAAAAAAAAGAAAATTTGAAAAGCAAAAATAGTTAAACATACAAAAGAAAAGCACCTTATAGTGTGTATTTTATGAACATTTACACCAAACTGCAATGATCAAAGACAAATTCACTTAATCCTTCTGTTGGAGATGCTCTTGCTTGTTCATGGATCAATAAATCCTCTCTACAGGAGGTCTGTCTGGGTTTTCCAGAACCTGTTCTATCTGCGCTTACCCACATTTTTAGCGTATCACCAAAATCATCCCCCTTTGAAAGAAGAATAATGTCCATATTGTGTCGCTTAGAGGTTTGGGGGAGGAAGCTGCACAGAAGTGAAGTTGTCTGTAATATAGCCTGATAAGCAGAGAGTAGTGTAGTGTCACTAGTGGAGGGACTAGTGGGGGAACAGAGGAAATCCTTAGCCACACCAATTCTTAGCAAGAGACTTCCACATCCACAGAGCTGCACAAAGACAAGGCTCTGATGCTAGCAAGACAGAGCTGCAATACATTGTCTCCCTCCACCCCTGCAGTTAGATACTGTATCCAACACTCTGTGGTTTCATGGACAGACACACAAAGGAGGAGATTTATTGTACGCCAGCGCCGAAGTATGAAAGTGGTCATGTCCCCTTTATATATCAAAAGGCTTAGGCCTCTTGATGTATCTGGTTGGTGGTGTGGCCATTGGGCAAAACTATGATAGGTCCGACCTTGCATAGTTTTGAGTAAAAACCTGCGAGTGGCCGCATCTTTATTAAAACTACGCAGGCAGAGGGTGGAAGCGCTCTATGCCCTCTCACACCCCTTGTGGCGTAGTCACTGTAAGAATCGCAGGTTCTTGTACTGCGCAAGAATTTGTGATTCTTTTACAGCTTAGAAGCAGTTACAAATCTCCCCCTGTTTATCTAGTTTCCATGTAGATCCTATGGCAGCACTATGATATGCAATAAACAGGAAACATTTAATGACGCGTGCCGTAATTGTATGACACGCGTCAGGTGCAGGTACATGGAGAGGGCTCACGGGCCGAGCCCTCTCCATAGCCGGTAAGTCTTTACTGCATATTGCAGCAAAGGCTTACCGGTAACACCCGTGATTGGTGCTAGCTATTGGTGTTGTCCCGTCGATCACCGCCGGCAAAGCTGAGGGGCGCTGCTATCTTGTTGACAATCGTCGCTCCCCGTGATGTCATTGGGGAGCAAAGATTGTCAGTTGCCATGACAGCCTCAGGTTTTCCTGTCTGTCTCGTATTATCCTATTCATTACAATGTGCGATTTGCATTTTAATGAATGAGGTGGAAAATCCCCATATACTGCCATACTGTAGTATGGCAGTATATGATAGGATCAATCAGACAACCTAGGGTTAAAGTACCCTAGGGGGTCTGAAAAATAGTAAGAGTAATAATAATAATAATAAAAAAAAAGTTCAAAATTATAAATAAGGGAAAAATGGAAATGAAAAAAAACAAAGAAGGGCCAGGTCATCAATATAGATTTTACCTATTCTTTCTTCTAAAGTTGCTATTTCTTCTTGTGACAACTGCAGCTCATTTGATTTTATGGTAAGGCGATGTTGAAGATCTTCCATTGACTTTTGAAGTTGCTCATTCAATAACCTGAGTAACAAGTGAAACAATATTGTGATGTAGTTATGAAACCCAAAAGGTAAATGCATGGACATTTAAGAACAAAAAAAAAAATATATATATATAAAAGTTTTTGACCCTCATTAACGTACACCCTGTACCCCATCTTAACAGAAAAAACTGAAATGTAGATATACTTGCATATGCTCCTCTTCAATCCCATCCCAGTGGTGTTCTAGGCGATCCTGACTTAAAGCAGAAAAGAGGCTTATAATTAGCAGCACAGAGTGCGGGGACAAGATGTCCAGCGCTCCTGGCTGATAATTATGCACGCCATCATGGGAGAGGTAGGTTGTGAGGGCGTGCATAATTATCAGGTCCTCCGGCCTGCTAATTACAGGCAGTCCCCGGGTTACGTACAAGATAGGGTCTGTACGTTTGTTCTTAAGTTGAATTTGTATGTAAGTCGGAACTGTATATTTTATCATTGTAATCCCAGACAGAACTTTTTTGGTCTCTTTTTTGGATTTTTAAAATGTTGGGTTGTCATAAGAATCAGGATTAACACTAAAGCTTCATTACAGACACCTGTGATAACTGTTACAGCTGATTATTGTAGCCTAGGACTAAAGTACCATAAATTACCAATATCCAGAGGTCCGTTTGTAACTAGGGGTCGTATGTAAGTCGAGTGTTCTTAAGTAGGGGACCGCCTGTATAAGTATCTTTTCTAGGCAACCCCGGCGTGTCAAGCTTAAAGAACACCACTACCAGGATCAGAATAAAAAGGGGCAGGTGTGAGGTATATCTTGTTTGTATTTCTGTATAGTAACTGCTAGTTTACCTTTAACCCCTTCACACTCCGCCGCAGAGCTATGAAGGGTGTATGAAGAGGGCTCTCGGGCTGAGCCCTCTTCATACAGAGATGGGCTTTGCTGCATATCGCAGCAAAGACCCATCGCCATCACCCGCGGTCAGTGCTTGCACCGATCGCGGGTGTTAACCAATTCTCTGCTGCTGGCAAAGACGCATGGGCGCCGCCATGTTTCTTCAGATCGCCGCTCCCCCGAACGTCGATCCAGAGATGCCCAATTGGGTTTAGGTCCGGGCTCTGGCTGGGCCAGTCAGGAATGGTCACAGAGTTGTCCCGAAGCCTCTGTTTTGTTACATTAGCTGTGTGCTTATGGTCATTGTCTTGTTGAAAGGTGAACCTTCGGCACAGTCTGAAAGAGGCTTTAATAATAGTCTTTACTAATCTTTATTTATATAGCGCCATCAAACAGGATATCTCTGTAATTGGCTGCATTCATCTTTCCTTAAACAGCAACCAGTTGTCCTGTCCCTGTCCCCATAGCACGATACTGCCATCACCATGTGTCACTGTTGGGATTGTATTTGGCAGGTGATGGGCAGTACCTGGGTTTCTCCTCACATATCGCTTAGAATGAAGACTAAAAAGTTCTACTTTCATTTCATCAGACCAGGGAACCTTATTTCTCATAGTCTGGGAGTGTTTCATGCGGCTTTCATATGTCTTGCACTGAGGAAAGGCTTCCATCGGCACACTCTGCCATAAAGCCCTGACTGCTGGAGGCTGCAGTGATAGGTGACTTTGTGAAACTTTCTGCCATCTCCCTCCTGCATCTCTGGAGCTCAGTCACAGGGATCTTAGGGTTCTTTTTTTTAACTACTACAGTTGCTTAGTTTCTCTGGATGGCCAGGTCGAGAAAAGTTATGGTGGTCAAAACTTCTTCCATTTTAAGATTATGGAGTCCACTGTGCCTTGCCACAATTCTGTCTCTTAGCTCCTTGGGCAGTTCCTTATACCTCAAGATTCTCATGTGCTCTGACATGCACTGTGAGGTCTTATATAGACAAGTGTTTGCTTTTCCTGATCAAGTCCAATCAGTTTAATTAAAACATAGCTGGACTATAATGAAGGAGTAGAACCATCTCAAGAAGGACAGCATGTGAGATAAAGGAGTGTCACAGAAAAGGGCCTGAAAACTTACGACCATGTCATATTTCAGTTTTTCTTGTTTAATAAATCAAAAATATCTGATCATTGCAGCCTGGGACTAAAGAAAATTATCCATAGAGCTTCACCAGAGGTCAGAGTGGGCATAGAGGTCCGTCTGTATATTGAGGACTGTCTGTACAGTCCTGATTGTGACCATTGTGAAGCTGCCCACACATATTAGACTAATATTGACTGTACCAGATGTATGGCAGATGTAGATAAGCTGCAACTACAGGCCTGTGTTAGCCCCTGTCAGAAGTTGCGTAACTACCGCTGTAGCAGCTGCTACGGGGCCCATGAGGTTGAGGGGCTGGGGGATGCACGGGCCGCTGCCTTTGTGTCGCTGCCGCTACTGCTCTGCTAAACCTAGCCTACCCACCCCTCTCCTGCCCGCCGGCACCAGTGACCGCCCGCCCATCAGCCTGCATGACAGCAAAGCCGGCCGCTGACAGAGTGGATGGATGCACCCGCCGCCTGCCCCCGCCCAACAAGCAACCGCCAGTAACCCGCTCCCCCCCCGCCACGGCCGGGTGGTCACCCATATAGTCCCCAAACATCCTAAAAGGTAAGTATATACTGTGTATATGTGTATATTAATATATATATATATATTATAGATATATATATAATATATATATAATACCACTATACATATACACTCATACATATACTGTGATCTTATGCATATACTGTGTATACGTGTGTGTATATATATGCATATACTGTTATACGTGTATATATATCTATATATATATATTATAAATGCATATACTGTTATCGTGTGTATATTATTCATATGTTATACTGTGTATACTGTGTATATATATATTGCATATCTGTTTATACGTGTGTATATATATCTCATATGCTGTGTGTACTGTGTTATATATATAATGCAAGGCGTGTATACGTGTTATATATATATTGCATATGCTGTGTATACGGTGTGTATATATATATATATGCTATGCTGTGTATACGTGTGGTATATTATAATGCATATGCTGTGTATACTGTGTATATATATATGCTATGCTGTGTATACGGGTGTATAATATGCATATCTGTGTATAGTGTGTATATATATGCATAGACTGTGTATACGTTGTATATATAGGCATATAGCTGTGTATAAACGTGTTATATATAGCGTATACTGTGGATACGTGTGTATACATAAGTATGCAATCCTGTATACGTGTATATATATGAATACGTGGTATATATATGCAATACTGTACGTGTATATATAGCATCTACTGTGTATACGTATGCATATACTGTGTATACGTATATATATATATATATATATATATATATGCATATACTGTGTATACGTATATATATATATGCATACGTGCATATAATGTGTATACGTGCATATACTGTGAATATATGCATAGATGCAAATACTGTATTTATACACGCATATATGTATGATTTTTGGGCGTTTTTGTATGTGCTGTCTATATGGTATGTTTGCATATGCTCTACATACTGAATGAGTGTGTGTATGCTGTACATACTGAATGTGGATTTGCTGTATGTGTGTATATTCTTTATGTATATGCAGCATGTGTGTATATGGTGTTTTTATACTGCATGTATGTGTATATATGGTCAGTGTCATGTATAACATGTCTGTAAGGGAACAAGAACGTATGGGGGACGTATATCTTGCCGCAAATTTGCTGCCGGATATACTTCCCTCATATGCGTCTATAGCACCTGGGCATGGTACGGTGAGCACAAGTACTCACTGTTTCGAGCCGTGGCCACAAAAGAGATAGAGTGCTCCATCTTTGGCCGTAAGAACCATGCAGCTCTATTCTCTATGGAGAGGGGAGGGGTGAGACGCGATGTTTATGTGAATCCAGCCTAAATATGTATGTAATTTTTTTAAGGGGAAGGGGGCCCCATCCAGAAATCTGCTTTGAGGCCCAGCCTTCCCTTGTTACGCCCCTGCCTTTCAGTATGTGGGGATTAGTAACATGATGCATCAGTCGTAATAAATCTCCCCAATAAAGTACAATGGAACCATCCATCTACCTTATGTGAGGCATCTTAGAGTGGTCATGTGGGTTGGGAGGAATAGTTGTAGGTCAAATAAGTTTGCCTGACAGCTTTTAACTTTGAGAGCAGTTTTACATGTGTGTGAGTTCAGACCTACATTTCTATCCTATACATGAGAAGGGCGAATCTGCAGCCCCATTAATGTGTAGTGGAAAACATCAGATTTCTAATAAACAAATCACATGCAAAAAATTACACAATATATGAGACATTTGGTAGTAATGCAGACTAACCTTAAGGAACATAATTCGGCTTTGTACTGTGAAGAGTCATCCTGAGTCTGGGCCAACGTAATAGATTGTGACCGATTTACATTGTCTAAAGATGAGATCTTTTCCTTCAATTCAGAAATTGTGGATTTTAGCTCAAACCGTTCTGTTTCCAACTAAAAAACAAATGGAAAAACAGATGCCGAGTCATTTGTGACAAATACATAATAGTGTCCACAGGCAGTTATATTATCCCCTTAACGCTGAGGCCCTTCATATATTTTTGAAGGTGGGGAATACAGCTTTCACTTTGTGCCCCAAATGGAGTGTCTACTTCATTCTTTGGATTGGTACGATTACAGGGATACCAAATTTGAATGTTTTTAAAGTACCTTATATACTCGAGTATAAGCCTAGTTTTTCAACACAAAATTTAAGCTCAAAAACCCTAACTCGGCTTATACTCGAGTCAACTAAAAAAATAAAGTCAAAACTCACCTTTCTGACATCATCTGACATCATAGGGGGAAGTTGGAAAGATGAGTACAGTTATTTTTTTTCCTACTGCAGGGGCTGGGCAGGCTGTATGCTACAGGGGTTGGGCAGGCTGTATGCTACAGGGGTTGGGCAGGCTGTATGCTACAGGGGTTGGGCAGGCTGTATGCTACAGGGGCTGGCAGACTATATACTGGGAGGCTGTAACCAATGAATTTCCCACCCTCGGCTTATACTCGAGTCAATAGGTTTTCCCAGTTTTTTGTGTTGAAATTAGGGGTTTCGGCTTATACTCGAGTATATACGGTATTTCATACATTTACAAAAAAAATAAAAAAAATCCTTATTTTGCCTTCTTCCGGCGCTACTAACTTTTTAATACTTTGGTGTACGGAGCTGTGTGTGGTGTCATGGTGCCGTGTGGTTTTATTTGGGCGCTATTTTTCATTACAGGGTTAAATGCCGGGAATAATGGTTATTATATTTAGCTGGATTGGACATTTTGGGCTGTTTGTGATACCTAATGTGTTTATGAATTTTACTGTATTTATATCAGTTCTAGGGAAAGAGGATCATTTGAATTTTTTTGAATAACTTTTATTTTATCTATTTCTCAGTAAATGGGGATTAACCACATAATTTATTTGTGTCCTGAGGCAAGGGGTGTATGGAGAGGGCTCACCAATCGCCAAATGGCCATTTTGCAACTTATAAAATTCATAAAAAGATTGTACAGTCCCAAAAATGGCAACAAGCGCAACGTCAGCTTTTCCCACAAAAAATATACATTGAAGTATGAAAAAAATTATTGGTTTCAGAATATGCTTTAAAAAAAATATATGTATTTTTACAAAATACAAATACTAGGTTACAAAAGTACAAATTGCTATGCAGAAATCGAGCTCATCTCTATAAAAATTTTGCAAAAAACAATGAAAAAGGGCAGCTGTGACAAGGGGTTAAATTTCATGTCCACATCTGTTGTGGCTTTTTCATTAAACACACAGGGGAGATTTACCAGGGCCAGTACACCAGTATTCTGGTGTACAAGTCATGAAATGCTATACAAAAGGCATTGTGATTATTTTTTCCCTTTACACCCCCCTTCATGCCATAGTGGGTGTCAAGGGGGCGTGACCAGCAGCAGAGTGGGCTGGCACAGGAATGAACTTACTATAGCCGGTGGGTCACCGTTCATGAATGATGATCTCTGGTTAAAGCACAATTCTAAGCCAAGAAGTGCCCATCATAGGATTGTAAATCTACGCAGCCAGTTACCAGATACATCAGAAGACAGGACCCTCTTAATGTATAC